>CM077080.1:110508260-111119236 GCA_039513925.1 Platanthera zijinensis
GGGTGCCTCCAAAAGTCTTCGCACAGTGGGTGTGACCTTCATTCTCGTTGGCATCGTGGTCGAAGAGTTGAAGGCGAACCTCGAGGGAAGGCGAAAAATGAGAGAAGGTGGCGGAAACGAGGGAAGTTCTCGACAAAGTACGAGAGCAATAAGAATGACGGCAAGGATCTCAGATCAGATAAGTAAATGTGGTAGGTGGATCAACCTATTTATAGAAAGTCATGGTAATGATGACTTTCCCGAAAAGGCGGAGCAGGGGTACAGTCGTCACGTCTCAAGGAAACAGCGCCTCGATTTCCACTCCGACACGCCTTGGGCGCCTAAGCTCTAGCCCATCGGTGACAGCGATGGACAAACGGCTGGGGGTTGCGCAAAAACCATAGTAATAGTACAAAAGCAGAGCAAGAAAATAGAAACAAAAACAGAAAGGAGGCTCTCGCCGGTGAGAGCTCCATGACAATTATAATCATAAAGCAGTCTTTCGATCTGGAAAAAAAAGAAAAAGGGTACATTACGGGAAGGGTAGGCAAGAAGATGGGGATCAGGAGGGGGGGGGGAGGGGCGAGACTGCGCCATTTAGTACGGCTCCCAGCGCCATCGACCTCGTCTCTCGCTGCCTAGTTATCGGAGGAGCTCGCGGTTGAAGTAGGAGGATAATGTGGTGCAGCTGAGGTTGATCCGACGCGCTTGGTCTCGGATCCGCGCGATAAATCGCCTAAGAGACGACTCGATGGTAGGCATATCCGGCCCTCCGTCTCTCTGGGGAAGTAGTCCCGATCAAGGGCCTCCATCCTCTGCTCCACCATCTCTCGATGTTCTTTCTCCGCAGCAGCGTGGGCTCGCTCCCGCCGAACGAGCTTGGATAGGATAGCCGCTAGCTTCTTCCGCCGCTTTTTGACGTTCCCGGCGCCGTACAAGATTTCCTCCATCTCGTCAGAAGAGGGGAAGGGGGAGCTCTCGGCGTCCTCCCCTTCATCTCCATCTTCCTCCTCGTCTTCTTCTTCTTCGTCAGCTCCCGCCCGCGAGTCTGGATCCCCTAGTAAAAGAGTTCCATGGTTACGACGAGAGCTAAGCAAGGATTAGGATAATACCTCGCATATCTGCAGTATGGCGAGAACCATCGGCCGGCGGCAGGCGAGAAGGCCCAGACTCCCCCTCAGTTCCATAGAGGAGGTGGAGTGGCTTTCCTTCCCCCGAGCAGAAGGTCTCGCGTATGGTGATCCCGGCCTGGCCGAAAGCAGGGGGAGAGTCGTCCTCTCTCGCGGGGTGGCTGGCCTCCTTTGGGGCTATGGAGGGTTCGATAGCCACACCTCCCGCTAGTAGGGTGGATTAGCCGCTTGGGCGAGCAAGTTAGCGACCACTATTTCATTTCCCGGGTGGCGAGACCTGGGTCGACGGAAGCTGGCACTGCGGGAAGTCATTTCAGCAATTGGGAATGTTGTGTGTATTAAAAAGGGGAAGTAGGGAGAAAATGTTACCTGTAGTTTGCGAGGGGTCAGCCGGAGGAGCGGCCTCCGGGACCCGTGGTGGATCCTCGGGAAAGCGAGACGACGATTCCGGGGGCGCTAGAGAGGACCCGGCGCTGTCATCTTTGACCGTCTCCTGCGAGAAGTTTTGTGTCAGTCATCGATCCTTTCTCTTAATCAGCTCATAATTTTGGTAATCAGCAAGTCGTAGAAACGTACCTTCTGCAGGGGTGAAGGATTTTCCGCGCGGCTTGGAAAGGGGTAGGTGAACCTCGATTCTCGCGTAGAAGGTCCCGCTGGACCGATTTCGCTTTCTTCTTCTTCTTAGGCTGTGAGGGCTCAGCTATAACTCCCATGATTTTTTCGATGATTTTATTGGATTTTGTATCGTCATATTTATGACGTCTTGACGTTACTTTTAACGTCAAATGACGGCGCAACGCCGTTAAGGCATTTTCGCGTCTGTCCGGTCGAGTTGGCTGATTTCTTGAACTTCTGCTGTAATCAGCAATTTTTGCATTTGAGATTTAAGTTGAGTAATTTTGGACTTGCACATCAAGTTTCATCGCAATATGAGCATTTTTGGAGTCTCGGCGCGCGATTGAAGTTTTGATTAATTTATGTTCATCGCATACTAGGAAAATTTATATCTCGGGAATGACTTGTCGGATTTAGGTTTTGGCTTCGCCGTTGGAATCGTAGCGTCAGTGTTCGGCTATGGCGTGAGATTCGTATAATTCGGCTCGCGTTTGAGCTTCCGTTTTGAACTCGTATTCTTTGTTCAAAAATATATAAATATGTTTAATTTAATATTAAAGAACTATTCAAAAATGAAAGCTACTATTCATCTCTATAGTTTGATTTCTGGTATATTTGTAAAATTCACTATTCCAACACTATTCTTTATTTGATGTTCTGCTTTGAAGTACTCGAGTGATTTCTGTTCTCTTGAGTAAATTACTGTTTACTTCTCGAGTTGTCATGTTCAGTATACATTCGGGCACTTTTTTGGGGGTCAAGACGGCTTCTAACAAAAATATGGTCAACATAAAATTTGTTTGTCACGACGAGTTCTACAACTTTTATGTTGACCACTTTTTGATTTGAAGCCATATTGAGCCCCTATTTTCTATTTTCTGCTGGAACTCGAGTGATGAGCTGCTACTCGAGTATGTCGAGCTACCACTCGAGTAATTCATGTTGGAACTCGAGTAATGAGTTGCTACTCGAGTAAATTGAGCTACTACTCGAGTAATGCATGCTGGAACTCGAGTAATATGTTGTTACTCGAGTAGGTCATGTTGGAACTCGAGTGGTTCATGCTGCCACTCGAGTAGTCCGTGTCTGTCTGCGTTCGGTCACCGTTTTTAGGGTCAAAACGGTATTGTACGAATAAATGGTCAACATAAAATTTGTTCGTCTCGACGAGATCTACAACTTTCATGTTGACCAATTTTAGTTTTGAAGCCATCTTAGACCCCTATATGAATTTTTCCTGAAGCAGCTTATGTCCAACTCGAGTAGACTTGATCCACTCGTGTTCTAAGTCTTTTATCTTGAGTAGAAGTAATCCACTCGAGTTCTATACCTATCCTCTCGAGTTATAGATGATTATATCGAGTTCCCAATTCTCCATCTCCAGTATATACCTCCTTCTCGAGTCTCCATCTCGAGTAGACTTCTCCATCTCGAGTAGACCTATTTCACTCGAGTGGTTCTGTGCAGTCAGAGTTAGGGCACCGTTTTGAGGGTCAAAACGGTGTCGTATGAAAACATAGTCAAACATAGTCAACATTAATTTGTTCGTATTGACGAGATATACAACTTTTATGTTGGGCATTTTTCGATTTGGAGCCATCCTAGATCTCTATTTTTGGTTCCCGCAAAACTGCTCGTAATAACCCGTTTTTGACAGAACTTTTTATAAACATATATATATAATATATATATATATATATATATATATATATATATATATATATATATATTCTTAGACTTAGGTTTTAGAACCAAACTTCATCTCTCCGATATTATTCTCCCGAACCAGAGCAGCGAGCAAGAGAGAGAGTTTCTTTTTCATGAATCTTCGGTGGTCGCCGACGGTACTCCGGTGCTCGAAATCTTCAACCGAACATAGATCCGGAAAGCTCTCGCCGAGAGCTACGCTATCGTGGTAAATTTTCCCCGTTCCTTGAGTTTTTTGTTAGGGTTTTTCGGCCCTAACCTCTTTTTCGGCCGTTATTCTTCAGATTTTAACTCCTCCCGCATTCTTTTGCCCCGATCTATGACGTGGAGTGATTCAGAGGACTTTTCCGATAAAACCAAGGCAAGTGGTGGTTTCCCCTCGTTTCTCCTTGTCCGATTTGATGGTAACGACTATGTTTTCATGTTCCTTAAAATTTTCTACACTTATTGTCCAAATTATTGTTATGATTAACCTTCTCAATGATCACATGAGGTTGTAACGTTTTGTCATGGTGAACTCGATTTTTGTCCGGATATGTTTGATCATTCTTGAAGTGTCCTATTGATGGATTTAAACGCCTTAGATTTTGTTATTGAACGGATTAGATTTATTTAGGATTATAAATCATTCCTAAGGGTTGATCAACCATGTCGTGAAACTAGAAGTGTCAAGTAGAATCTGACGAGCCAAGTCTCGAGCTTTATGCGTTGTGGTTTCTTTGGGTTTCTAAAATTGTGGGAGTTAGTGGATAAAACCACCTCCGTGTTGTCTGACTCCTTTATTGTACCTTGTGGAAGTCTACCGGGTTTATGGCATCTGCGGTGTATGGTGGAGAGTATGAAACTCCCTCGCAGTTAAGCGGATAAATTATTCGTGAGGGGTGTGCCTAGTTGAGTGACCACCTCGCCCGTGTTCTTTTTGGGCATCTGCGGTGTATGGTGGAGAGTATGAGACTCCCTCGTAGTTAAGCGGATAAATTATTCGTGAGGGGTGTGTCTAGTTGAGTGACCACCTCGCTCGTGTTTTTGGGTAGAGTCGACCACATGTGCTAAGTAAAGATAGTTAGTTTTTCTTCCTTATTTTTACTTATTTTTGTTCCCTTTTAGCATTGGGAAATTTGGTGTATTTGTTGGAATACGTGACGATTCACGTAAGTATTTCTTTCTTTTCTTGTTCGATGCCTTACTTCAGTACTGTTGGTCTTGGGTTGGTACCCGTTTGACCTTTGTTTTACTTTGCTTACTTTTTCTGCCACCATTTGTTCCCTATTGTTGAGGTGTTCTGTCTTTGGAATGCCTCAGGTTTGGAGCAATAGCAGGTAGCGGAGCCGGTTTTGGAGTCCTTGAAGCAATAAGTTGGCTGTGGTTTTTTCCCTCGCCGTAGCGAGGTAGTTGTTGTTTAAGTTTTCCTTTCTTAGTTTCAGACATACTTTATACTGTGGGTTCGTGTCAGGTTGTTGACCCCCACAGGATTGTTGATTTTTGGCACTTGCTAGCTAATGTCATTTTTTATGCTTGGTTTAGATTACTTGCTCTCTGGGATGATTTATTGCTAGGACTGTATGTTAGATATTTTTAAGCTTATAAAACTTATTATTAGTAAAGTATCCATGCAACCTCTTTTAAAACTAACTCACTATTTTCCTGGTTAGCGTAAAGACTTTTTCTTATACTTATTATAAATTTAAAGTCTGCTTAGCATGAGTTGTTCCTCAGGAACATTTATACTCATGTAGGATGTTAGAGTCAATTTAAAACAAGTATCTTCCGCAAGCGTATAAATTATATTTTTGAATCGTGGACTAGATGATCCACTAAGCCGAGGGATACTGCTACTTCTTAATTTAAACTTGATTTCAGTCATAATAACTTATGTTTTTTTTAAACTGTAGAGTTTGGAGTCTTGCCTGAGCGTCTACAATTATTCCTTGCACGACGTGTCATCACGACGCGTATTTTCCCGTACTCTGATATAATTAAATTATTGGGAAAATGCGGGTTATGACATCAGCGGCTGGCGCCTTTCTCGCCAGTCAAGGGGATACCAAGGCGCTATTCACGAGAGCTCGCGCCTGCGCCGCACTAATACAGTCTTGAAGGTCCTGCGAGAGCGGCTTGTCAGCACGTTTGGAACGCATCGCGAGACTATACGAGAGCTCAACCACGGGGTATCGATTAGCAAGGGTGGATTTATGGTTGCCAATCAGCGCACATATATAGCCACGGGGTGGCCCACCAAAATATTCTCTTTTCAGGATGACACATGCTCAACGAATATTAATGGGTTGGACGTGTCTTTTCAAGCACAGGGCTAGCTCGAAAAGAGCGGGGATTGTGTACAACCCCATATTCGCTGAGTGGGACCCAAAGGCATCAATGACCAGGATTGGACTAGCTTCAGTCTAGCTTTGGGCTTCAGACCAGAAGAGCTCTCGCCTTGGATCAGGCGAGAATGTTCGCAGGTGAGAAGGCTTGTGCCTCGGACCCAAGCTTCGACCGAGACCCATTTTCGCCCAGAGGCGGGCGAGAAGGCTTGCGCCTTGCGAAGGCGAGAGGTGGCTCGGTCCGAGGCATTCGACACTCCTTTCTCAGCTTCCGCCGAGCGAAGGCAGGAGGGTTCTCGACATAGGTTTCTCGCCGGGTTGGGCCAAGAGCCCAGGGTAAAATTACCTAGTTGCCCTCTGGTAAAATTACCCATATGCCCCAGGGCCTGTATTTAGTATTTCATAACAGTGGGATTCGGCTATTGGCAGGCCAGCCATGGGTATTTCAGTAATTTCAGGTTAGTAAAGACTATAAATAGACCCATAAGGGCTCCTTAAAAAGCAAGCTTTCATTATTCTACAATTCTCTAGTGCTTTCTGAGGAGCTCCTACCCCAGCTTTTGGCTTTGGAGGGGAATCTCTCAGAGATCTTCGGGTAAGAGGTGAGACCTCCCTATCGAGGCTTGGGGTAGTTCTGGGTCCTTTGCAACCAATCGAGGGTCGAGGATTGAGAGAAGTAGGTGTTGGTTGTGCCCTATTTTCGAACTCTCGTTGAGCTCGATTTTGGCTTCAAACACCCTAGGTCTTTAAGATACAGGCCTCCACAATCACTAGCCCTTAAGTCTCCAGAGATAGGCTTCACAATCAAACATAGCTCACTGGGAGTTATCGCTGACAGTTGTGCTACCGCTACATGGTTGGGGACAAGACTATCAGTTCTTCCCCTCTTTTCAGGTGTTTTCCTAGAGACCACCTCCAATACTCTCACTGCAGCCATCGCACATCCCGTTACCCCGATGAAAGTATTTGTTTTCAAGGTAGATAACAATATAGAGGGGGGTGAATAGGTTTCTTGATTTCTCGTGAGTTTCTTTTATTTTATTCTTTAAGTGCTTAGTGTGTTAGAAGTTATCTTCTTTCAAGAACCTGAAATAAAGAAACAATACAAAAAGCACACACAGAATATATAGTGGTTCCCCAGATTATGGGTATGTCCAATCTCCTCTCACCTTTCTAACTTCTAGTTAGACAAGATGCTTCTTCAAAACTCAGCTCCAAGAGCTTACACCACAGATCCTACAGGATCTCTCAGTTTTCTCCAAGACTTACAACTCAGGCCAAAGCCCTATATTAGAGCAAATTTGCTCCTACAACTCAGTGATCAACTGATCACCTACCTCAGGCCCAAAGGCCCTACAACTCAGGCCGAGAGGATAGTCCTACCTTAGATCCACAAAGGATCCTACCTCAAAGAGAATGACTCTCCTACAGCTCAGGCACAAGGGCCCTACCTCAGATCCAAAGGATCCTACAAATCAGGCATAAGTGCCCTACAACTTAGAGAGAATGACTCTCCTACCTCAAGCTCAAGAGCCCTACCTCAGATCCAAACTGGATCCAACACTCAAAGAGTATAACTCTCTTATATCTCAGGTAAAACTGCCCTACCTCAGGCTCAAGAGCACTACAGCTCAGATCCAAAAGGATCCTACCGAAATATAATGGTTTTAATTAATTTGACACAGAGAAATTTCTTCGTGTCTGCTACTAGAGCGGAGTTATCTCAACTCTAACTATATTCACAACACAGAAAGTTGTTCTTCAATAAATGGCTGCCACTGCTGGAAGTATCTAAGAAAACTGTTTCTAAACTTCTTGTAGAAGATTGAAGATCATCTAGGTCTTGAGTTCTTCAAACAGCTACTGAACTTGTAGAAGACTTAAGGCTCTCTTCTCTTTCTTTATCAGAAGTGTTTCTGAGCTTACTGTAGTAAAAGAAAATGCTACAACTAACTAAACTTTTAGTTCAGATGATCGACTTCAAGATTTTTCCCAGTAGTAATGGTGAGGAAGATGAAGTTCAGCCGCTCTTTTTCTTTTTGAAATAAAACCCTAAGAGTTTTTATTTGTTCAACATGTAGTAGCTTCCCCTTTATATCTTCCGCCGATTAATGGCTCCAAGAAGTAGTGGGGACCACCTGCAGCTGAGAGCTGCACCCCTCTTTAATGGAAGAAGATGTACAGTAGTTCTCTGACAGTATTTTGTTGTGTTCTGTAGCCTCCCCACACTTAATTTGAACTCTGTTGACTTTGTCAATTTTGGTTGATGTCATCAGATTATGAACTTAGCCAATTTCTCAAATTCACTCCAGGCATTGAGTGCGTTGAGTGAACAAGCTTCACTCAATGCCAAAACCCTTAGTCAAACTATTTGAATCATTTTGCGTCATAGGCATTGAGAGTGTTGAGTGAAATAGCTTCAATCAACGCTTTTACACTTAGTCATTTCTTCACATGTCTGAAGGCGTTGAGTGAGCTAGCCTCACTCAACGCTTTCTGCTTTTGCTTGCCTTCTTTATTGGGCGTTGAGTGAACTGTCTTCACTCAATGCTTCTAGACTTAGTCGATTTCTATCTTCTTCATAGGCTTTGACTAAAACAACAAGACTCAATGCTTTTGCTTTGGTGTCGAGTGAGCTGTACGTGTTCACTCGACGCTTCTGGAAATTGTCGAATATTCAGCCCACCAATACTTAGGCGTTGACAGATTCAGCTATACTCGATGATGACGTTGAGTGAACTGTCATCACTCAACTCCTGTGGATTTGGCCACAGAATTTCTTTGCAGACTGCATATCTTTAATTGTCCACAGTTAACTCAGCGCTTTATGGCACTTGGCGTTGAGTGAACTTGCTTCACTCAACGCTTGTGGACTTAGACAGATTTCTATCTCTCCACTCCTTTACTTTGTGACCACCTGTCACATCACTTGGAATAATTGTCCTATCAATGTTACAAGGACTAACCTGCATGCATGAACTTAAGCATACATCAAATACAACTTTATGTATATCATTGACATGATTGAATACTTCAAATCTGGAACATTGTGGGCAATGGACCTAATAATCTCCCCCTATTTGAAGAAGTTAAAACCCTCAATCAAATGAGTCAATGGCATATACTAATATATGCAGCAATAGAACATTAACTTGAAAAGCATATAACAAGAGAACAGTTACCACACTTCCTTGCCTGCAGGGTGAACATCATCACACCTACTCCCCCTTAATTGATGCTATCTGGCCTCTTGATCATTTTGATACCCCTTGTATCCTTCTCACATATCCTGTTCTGGTATATGATACATTCATAGATCTGATACCACTTTCCTTAACTTATATCCTCTCCTCCCCCTTTTGACTTATGTAAATAGTTAGGGAGGTACTGATTTTCTGCTCCCCCTTTTTGAGTACAAAAAAGTAACTCTTGCACCAGTTGACCCACTTGTGAGTGTTGAAGGTGTGTTGCTCCTTCTCTATAGGATATCATTTGAATCTTCCTATACAAGTGCTGGACTTGTTCCCCCTCAACTGAAGCATCCTCTATCATATTTCCTGGTATACATTCTAGTCTATACCAGTCTGGAGAGTACTTGAACATGATACCACTGAAGGTATACAACTTAAAAAGCCTTCATTCCACTGAAGAACAATTCCACCTATAAGAAAAAATATAACTTGCAATAATATGAGGAGCAACTAAAGCTATACCAGGTTCAACATACCCAACTCAAACTTGAAGGTATTGAACTTTGCTTCATCTAGTGGCTTAGCGAAGATGTCAGCCACTTGCTTGTCTATAGGGACAAACTCAAGGTTGATATCTTCACATTCCACATGCTCCCTAATGAAATGATATCTTATCTCAATATGCTTAGTCATGCTGTGTGAGACAGGATTCCTAGCAATTGAGATAATACTAGTAAAATCACAATATAAGGGACTTCTACTTATCTAGATATTATAATCCTGGAGCTAATGCTGGATCCATAATAACTGAGCACAACAACTACCTGCTGAGATGTACTCTGACTCTGTAGTTGAGAATGCAAAACTTATTTGCTTCTTGCTGCTCTAAGACACTAGTTTCCTCCCAAGAACTGATAGGTGCCAGATGTGCTCTTCCTGTCCTCTTTGCATCCTGCAAAATTTGTATCTGAATAGCCTGTAAGTTCAAACTCCCCATTCCTAGGGTATTATAGGCCAAGATCTAGTCTGCCCTTAAGATACCCCAAAATATTATTTGTAGTTGAGTAGTTAGATTCTTTAGGGAAAGCCTGATACCTAGCACAAACACATGTACATACATGATGTCTGACCTACTTGTAGTTAGATATAGAAGGGAGCCAATTATCCTTCTATATAAAGTTTCATCAACAGGTTTCCCTGCCTCATCTTTGCCTATAGGCATATGAAAGTCTTTGTTTTCAAGGATAACTAAATCACCTAGAGGGGGAGGGGGTGAATTGGTTTCTTAGTCCTTAGTGACTATCTTTTATTTTCCTTGTGTTGGATGCTTATTAGTTGATTAAATTCTGTTTTCAAGACATGTAACCTGCACAAAGAAAATAAAACAAAAAACACACAGATTTATAGTGGTTCCCCTAATAAGGGTACATCCACTTTCCCTCCCACCTATCCAACTATCATGTTAGACTAGTACTTCTCCAAAACTCTGCTCCAAAAAGCTTACACCTTAGATCCCTAAGGATCTCTCAGTCTCCTCTAAGAATTATAACTCAGCTACAAGGGCCTATAACTCAGTGATCAACAGATCACCTATCTCAGGCCAAATACCCTACACTCAGGCTTGGAGGACAACCCTACCTTAGATCCAAAGGATCCTACCTCAGAGCAAACTTGCACGTAACACTCAGATCCAAGAGGATCCTACAAGATGGATGTGGGTTGGCGAGTCTTGATTAGGCACAAGAGAAATTTCTCTGTGTCAATCTACCTTAAGTGAGATAGACTCAGCCCAACTTTGACTCCAGGAATATATTTCCTGAGTCTACCTTTACTTGAACTGAGATATACTCAGTCCTAACTTCTTCTTTACAGCACCAAGGATTTTTCCTACTTGAACTGAGAAGTGACTGCAGCAAAACTTACCACTACCTGAGCTAAGAGATTCTCAGCTCGACTTCTTCATAGCAACACAGATATATATCTTGCTTTGACTTGTATTGGAAATAACTTACAGAATAACTGTTCTGGTTTTTCTCTCTTTCCTAGGCTGAAGATGTTCAGCCCTAACTTCTTCTCCACAACCTCTAGTAAATGTTCTTTAGAGTTGAATAGCTAGATCTGTGAGGAACTTGCTAGTGTAGATAGAAAAATACCACCAGCTATCTTTCTTTTTACTCTTCAGAGATCTGCTCTGATCATGCTGTAGTCAATGATGATGACAAACAACTAACTTGTTTTGCTCTTAGTCTAACTGACTTGAGATTCCTGTACTTCAGTCACAACAACAATGACGATGAAGAAGAAGCACATCAACCACTGCTTTTCTATAAAAAGCTTCTCCTTTTATTGAATGCAACCCAATGACTCTTTTAGCAGTGGGCCCCACACCATTGATGAGCCGCTATAACCTTGCTTTAATGCCAACTATCGTACAGTAGCTCTGCGATGCCTTTTGTTATGTACTGTAGCTTTACCGCTAACAATTTGAATAAGGTTGACTTGCTGATGTCACCATCTGTGGGCTTAGCCAAAAACCAAGCATCTGCAATATAGGCATTGAGTGAGCAAGCCTCACTCAGCGCCAAAATACTTAGAAAGAATTCTGTCTATCTAGGCGTTGACAGCGATGAGTGAGCACGCCTCACTCAACGCCAAAACACTTAGCAAATCTTTCTGCCGTTAGGCATTGACAGCATTGAGTGAGCAAGCCTCACTCAACGCCAAAACACTTAGGCAATATTTCTATCATAAGGCATTGACAACGTTGAGTGAGCAAGCCTCACTTAACGCTTTTTGCCATAGCTCATTCTTTTGCCTTTTCTGTATGCTTAGCGTTGAGAGTGTTGAGTGACCATGCCTCACTCAATGCCTTATACCTTAGCCATGCTTTCTGTAATTTAGGCATTGAGAGCATTGAGTGACCACACCTCACTCAATGCCTTATTCCTTAGTCATTTTCCTGCTTCTTCAGCATCTTAAGCGTTGAGAGCGTTGAGTGAGCACACCTCACTCAATGCCTTTTGGTTTTCGCCAGATTTTCTGAATCATGGCATTTAGAGCATTGAGTGAGCATGCCTCACTCAACGCTTTATTCCTTAGCCAGATTTTTCTCCACCTTGGCGTTGAGAGAGTAAGCTCCACTCAATGCATTTGGACTTAGCCAAATTTCTGTGTCAGAAAACACAAGTTCTGACTGAATGAGATACATTCAACGCTTTATCACATAACATTGAGTGATATTTCCTCATTTAGCTCCTGTGGACTTTGTCAAATTTTAGCACAGATTTTCTGTGGCTTGGACTGACTGAGCTTGTCTCACAGCCTTTTGTTATAGGACATTGAGTGAGTAGACTTAACTCAATGCTTGTGGACTTAGCCACTTTCTCAGCTTGCCGCTCCTTTGGCTTTGACTGTATAGGATCCACTCAGCCCTATAAGTCATCTGGCATTGAGTGAGTAACCTTCAATCAACTCCTGTGGACTTAGATTTCTATCTATCCACATCTTAGGTAAGTGTTTACCTAACTTAGCCACTTAGGCTACCTGTCCCATCATTGTTACTAGGACATCCTTGCAATCACTAAACTTGAGCATAAGTTCGATCACCATATGTGTATATATTGTTTTCTAGAACTTCTTCAAATCCAGGACATTTGAAGAAGTCAAAACCTATGCCATTTTATACACTAACATACTTATGCAACATATACACAAAACATTAACACAACATGAATCATAAAAATAATGAACATAATCATATCAAATGATATTTCATTTAACATATAAGGAATTATAATGTTTATGCATGAACCAAAATATCACATTCCTTAGCCCTGTTGGGTATTGTATCCACAATAACCTAGATTTGTATGAAGTCGCCCTTGAACTAAGATGAATTAAGTTTGTATTTAATGCTCTTTTCAAGTTGAGTGATTGCAGGTTATATTTGCCAAGTGTAGACAAATGTGAGTCTACAATGAGTCACCAAACATAGTACCATACAATGTAATCCCTCATTGTATGATCCATGATGTTGACTCATGTGTAGCCTCTTTATTGGGACACACTTCATCTTTAGAGTAATAAAGTAATGGAAGAAAAAATGGTTGTTAATTATCTTGAATAAAACGTTTTTCAGAAAGTAAAAATTTTTTATAAGTCCATTACTCGAGAAGGACATCTTGTAATCGAGTAGTATTGGAAATGATTTATGGCTTCTCTAGAAAAGACTTTTATTAATCGAGAACTAGACAAAAACTTCTCGAAAAATAACTTTACTTCTTGAGAACTAGATAAAGACTTCTCGAGAACTAACTTGACTTCTCGAGAATAAATAGACTTCTTGAAACTTAACTTCTTCTTACTCAAGTATTGGTCTTCTGTTTTCTCGAGACAAGGCTTGGCCTTCTCGAGTAATGACTTAGGTTACTCGAGTACAACACTTAAAAAATTTCTGAAATGTTTTTTTGAGCAAACTCAAAAAGAAGGCAAGTTTTACTCGAGTACTCCATGACTTTCTCGAGTAATAAACAAAGCCTTCTCGAGTAATAGTATATACTACTCGAGAACTATACTTAACAGACTCAAGAAATCATTCTAATACTACTCAAGTACAAGATGTCCTTCTCGAGTAATAAACTTATAAATTTTTTTGATTTTCTGAAAAATGTTTTCTTCAAGGTAAACATCAACCATTCTTTCTTCCATTACTTTAGTACTTTGAAGATGAAGTGTGTCCCAATAGAGAGGCTACACATGAGTCAACACCATGATCATACAATGAGGGATTACATTGTATGGTCCTGTGTTTGGTGACTCATTATAGACTGACATTGGTCTACACTTGACAATTATAACCTGCAAGCACTCAACTTGAAAAGAGCATCAAATACAAACTTAATTCATCTTAGTTCAAGGACGACTTCATACAAATCTAGGTTATTGTTGATACAATACCCAACAATCTCCCCCTATTTGTAGAAGTCAGAACCCTCTACACTAAGGTGAATTATATCAAGATAAACAAAACAAAATGAATAGTAAACAAAATAATAATGAAAGATGCTAAGCAATGAAAAATCATATCATCAAAATTAAAAGATTTATATTTATAGATTTTGTCCAAAAAATACTGAATGAGTTCAGTTGTCTACCTAAATCACCTAGAGGGGGGTGAGATTTATAGTGGTATGCACACAAATCAACCAAGCAATCACAGACTATTAAAGATTTATAGTGGTTCCCCAACCTTGGGTACTTCCACTTTCCCTCACCGATCTAGCAAACCACTAGACTCGGCTACTCCACTATCTCGGATTGAACACCAGTCCTACACCTCGGAACAAAGTTCATAAAAACTCGATCCAAACGGATCTACACTCGGAAGATAAAACTTCCTACAACTCGGAGAGAAATCTCCTACAAAAATTGAATAGAGAAAATTTGAAAATACAAATAATAATCTTCAAATCTTAAATCGATCTGCCTGGATCTTCTTCTTATAACTTGCGGCTCTGTTAGAATTGTTGAAGAAGATAAATCGACAAGAATGAGATCTGAAAAGTCTTTTGACTTCACCCGATCGGAGAGATGATGAAGAACGAACAATAATCCCGATCTGGAAATCAATCTTAATCTGAATCCTTGAATCAAAAACCCTAGCCCTTGCACGAAGAAGATCGGCGGCGGCGGCTTTCGTTTTGGAGATAGAAAATGAGATTCAGAGAAACTTAGAATATTATGACAGCTTGAAAAATCCTTCTTAGGGTTAGTCGGTTGACAAGACCTTATATAAGATCTCCCTAACGGTCATAATTATACTTAATGACGTACACGTGGACAATTCACGTCATGTCATTTGAAAATCCCGTCAAATCTGGACTTAAAAAAATTTCTGCAAATCTGAACTGCATTTCTCGAGTGAAGTTGTATTACTCGAGAAGTAAAGCTATTACTCGAGTGGAAAAAGAAGATTACTCGAGAAGAGGAATTTCTTAAATTACTCGAAAAGAAGAAAGCATTACTGGAGTATAAGATTAGTTCTCGAGAAATCAACTTGAGTTACTCGAGAAGAAGTTTAACAGAAGTATTTGAGATAGAAATAATCATTACTCACGTAGAATAGAATTACTCGAGAACTGGGAATCTACTCGAGAAGTAAAATAAAACTTCTCGAGAACAAAGACTTAGAAAATTTTCTAGGTCTAGAAGATTGTTACTCGAG
This sequence comes from Platanthera zijinensis, assembly GCA_039513925.1. Taxonomy (NCBI): domain Eukaryota; kingdom Viridiplantae; phylum Streptophyta; class Magnoliopsida; order Asparagales; family Orchidaceae; genus Platanthera; species Platanthera zijinensis. Next base: position 110,523,430 of record CM077080.1, read on the forward strand.
AACTAGAACTGATTACTCGAGACATACTATCAACTACTCGAGTACTTCTCGAGAACTATACTTAGAAATTTTCTGTGTTAAGATCCTGAACACTCGAGAAGTAGAGATAAAGTACACTCGAGAACTAAACCTAGTTACTCGAGAACTAGAATAGTATTACTCGAGAACTAACTTTTATACTCGAGTAATAAGACTGACTTCTCGAGAACTTCTACTCCTTCTACTCGAGTACAAACAGTCTACTCGAGTAAAAGACTTAGAAAATTTCTGACTTTAGAATATTTTCCTTCTTGAATCCAATCATCACTAACACTTCATCCATTAGTCCAAGTGCTTGAATATGAAGTGTATCCCAATAGAGAGGCTATACATGAGTCAACACCTTGGATCATACAATGAGAGATTATATTGTATGGTCCTATATTTATGACCCACTGTTGACTGACATTGGTCTACACTTAGCAATAGAGCCTGCAAAACACATAACTAAAATAGAAGATCAAATACAACTTAATTCATCTTAGTTCAAGGGCGACTTCATGCAAATCTGGGTTATTGTGGATGCAATACCCAACAATCTCCCCCTACTTGTAGAATTAAGAACCCTCTACACTAAGGTGAATTATATCATAAGAGAAAGAACTGGATATGAAAAGATAAGAACAAGATAAAATACAAGAAATAAAGAAAAATACATAATCATCAAAATTAGAGATTATATAATTAGAATTGTTTTAGATTTCATTTCTACAAGCATTCAATCCTCAATCTCAAAAATCAAAAAATCGGTTCTAGCTCTGATGTTGTTGATGATGTTGCTTGTCAAACTTTTTCTGTTGTCTCCTCTGATAGCTGAATGGCTTAGGATAGTACCTTGGAGGTGCCTTAGGGTTGTTCCTGCCATATTCTCTATCATAAATCCTTCTCTTTGTCATGGACTTCTCATAAAGCTCTCATTCAGAAAAACTATAATGGAGATCTCTGCTTTCATTGTAGTCCATTACAAGTTTCAGAGTATCTAGAATCAAGGACTTTGAAGTTGGGCTCCAAACTTCAGCAAATTCTTGAGCTCTTCTCTTTTCTGATTCTGGATTGGGAACTGACTTACTAGCAGAAGGACCTTCTCCATATTTCCTTTTCTTTGGAATATGAATAGCAGGTAAGTCCTGTGGAATAACATCTTCCCATACTTGAGTATATGATTCTGGAGGAAGAGTTTTATCAGTAGGCCTGGGAGAGAAGGTAGGCATTGGAGTTGGCATCTGAGCAGTCTGTCCTTCAGCAAGAGGATTGAGATGATGAGGAATGATGTTTGGATCAGCTTGAAAATCTGGAAAGATCTGGTTATGCATCCAAACTGTAGTGTCATAAGTATGGAAATTCACTGACTGGATCTGAGCTAGCACATTGTTCTCAGTCAAGAGAGTTTTAGTACTTTTAGTAAACTATTCTACAAGATTTTCTACATGTTCTTTCACCAGAGTCTCCCCCTTTCTGAATTCTACACATAGTGTCTCAGTGGTGTCTTCTTTGAAAGTTCCAACTTCTTCACATACTTTTATAACATGTTCTTGGGCTTTCTTCTCAAGTTGAATTTGATTGTTGGCCAGAGTTACAGATTGGTTCATCACTGTCACAACCTGCATTTTCCCAACAATTTAATTATATTAGAGCAAGGGGAAAATACACGTCGTGATGCCACGTCGTACAGGAGATAACTACAGATGTTTCGGCAAGACTCCAAACTCTACAGTTTAAAAAGAAAACATAAATTATTATGAATGAAATCCAGTTTAAGTTATGATGATAGCTGTGTCCCTTGGCTTAGTGGATCATCTAGTCCATGATTTAAAATATAAATTTATACGCTTGTGGAAGATACTTGTTTAATTTGACTCTATAAATGTCCCCGAGGAACAACTCATGCTAAACTGAATCTAGATTTATAATAAGTATATAAAAAGTCTTTACGCTAACTAGAAAAATAGTGGCTTAGTTTTAAAAGAGATTGCATGGATGCTTTACTAATAATAAGTTTTTATAAGCTTAAAAATATCTAACATGCAGTCCTAACAATAAATCATCCTAGAGAGCAAGTAATCTAAACCAAACATAAGACAATCACATCAGCTAGCAAGTGGCAAAATCAACAACTCTGTGGGCGTCAACAATCTGACACGAACCCACAATATAACAGCATGTATGAACTAGGAAAAAGAAAACTGAACGACAACTACCTCGCTACGACGAGGTGCAAAACCACAACTGACACTGCCGTTAAGAGAGTCCAAAACCAGCTCCACTACCTGCTACGACTCTGAACCTAAGGCATTCCAAAAAAAACAGAATGCCTCAGCAAGTAGGTACAAATGGTGGCAGAAAATTAAGCAAAAGTAAATAAAGGTCATAAGGGGTACCAACCCAAGACCAAAAGTACTGACATAAAGTACGAAGTAAGCATCAAACAGGGAAAAAACACTTACGTGAATCGTCACGTACATCGCAAACACACCATATGCATAATGCAATAAAATGACGAACATGAGTAAATCATAAAGAAGAAAATCCATAACCTTTATTAGCCACTTGTGGTCACTCTACCTAAAAAGACGGGCGAGATGGTCACTTAGCTTGAAACACCCCTCACGAAGATTAAATCCGTTTAACTGCAGGAGAGATTCATACACTCCACCATACACCGCAGATGCCCAAAACACTGGTAGAGTTCCAAAAGGTACTAATAAAGGAAACAACCTTGCGGAGGTGGTTACGCCCACTAACTCCTGAAACCAAGGAAAAACCAAAGAAACCACAACACAAACATCTCGGGACTTGGCACATCGAAGTCTACATGACATTTCAAGATTAAAGACACAGTTGATCAACCTTTAGAAACAATTTACAATCTTATATTGATACTAACACGTCCAACAACGATAGACGAAATAATTTAATTCACCGATAAAACATTCTAAGGATGATTATACACACCTAGTTAAGATCGAAATTACCATGACCAGATTTTATAATTTTGAGTGATCTTCAAGAAGGATTAAGCATAACCATAGTTTTGAAAGACAACACAAAAGACAAAAAAATTAAGGAACAAAGGCATAAAGGTTACCATCAAACCGGACAAGGAACAACGAAGGAAAACCACCACTTGCCTTGGTTTTACCTGAAAGGTCCTCTGAATCACTCCACGTCGTAGATCGGGGCAAACGAACACGGGAGGAGTTGAAATCTAAACAAAAAAGAGCGAAAAGGGGGTTAGGGCCAAAAAACCCTAATGAAAAACTCAAGGAATGAAGAAAAATTTTCCACGATAGCGTAGCACTCGGCGAGAGCTTTCCGGATCTATGTTCGGTTGAAGATTTCGAGCACCGGAGTACCGTCGGCGGCCACCTGAAGATTCACGAAAAAGAAACTCTCTCTCTCTCTCGCTGCACTGGTTCGGGAGAAAAATAACGGAGAAGATGAAGTTTGGTTCTAAAACCTAAGTCCAAGAATATATATATATATATATATATATATATATATTTATGTTTATAAATTTTTTTTTCAAAAACGGGTTATTACGAGCAGTTTCGCGAGAATCAAAAATAGAGATCTAGGATGACTCCAAATTGAAAAGTGCCCAACATAAAAGTTTTATATATCATCGAGACGAACAAATTTAATGTTGACCATGTTTTCTTACGACACCGTTTTGAACCTCCAAATGGTGTCCGAACACAGACGGTACAGAACCACTCGAGAGGAAACTGACCTACTCGAGAGGGAGAGGTTGGCTCTCGAGAACAACATTGGTTCTCGAGAAAAAAAGCTATTGTTCTCAAGAGAAACATCATATCTCGAGATGGATAGGCTATGTCTATCGAGAACAACATAATTTCTCGAGATAAAAGGCTTAGGACTCGAGAGAATCAATCAAACGGGCTACCTATGAGCAGTTTCGGGAGAATCAAAAATATAGGTCTAAGATGGCTCCAAATCGAAAGTTGATCAACATAAAAGTTGTAGATCTCGTCGAAACGAACAAATATATGTTGACCGTTTTTCCATACAGTGATGTTTTGAACCTCAAAAATGCGACCAAACGCAGACTATACAGGACTACTCGAGAGGAAAGGGGGCTACTCGAGAAAGAGAGCGAAGTTCTAGAGAGAAACTTATAGTTCTCGAGAAAAAAATAGTAGGACTCGAGATAATTAAGTATTTATCGAGAATAATAACAAAATTGTCGAGAATAAACAGTAGTTCTTGAGTAGAACAAGGGTTCTCGGGTAGAAATCAGTAATGCAGCTTATTTACGAGCAGTTTTGGGAAAAATCAAAAATAGGAGTCTTAGATGACTTAAAATCAAAAAGTAGTCAACATGAAAGTTGTATATATCGTCGAGGCGAACAAATTTTATGTTTACCATTTTTTGATACGATGCCATTTTGACACTCAAAATGGCGCCAGAATGCAGGCCGAAACGGACCTATCGAGTGCAACATAGGACTTCTTGAGAACAACATAGGACTTCTCGAGAATAACATAGGACTTCTCGAGAACTAGGACAGACTTTTCGAAAACATTAAGTCAAGACTTCTCGAGAACAACTGAGTGTTCTCGAGAACGAAAGGGTGGATCTCGAGTACAAGCAGGACAAATTACAGAAGTTCCGATTTAACTAATATTTTGGAATGAATCGCTGACTCTATGAATTAGCAGCGTAGACAACCTGAGAATCCGACGTACCATTCTCGAGATATTAAATCACGCGCCGAGACTCCAAAAAATGCTCGGATTGCGACGAAACTTGACAAGCAAGTCCAATATTACTTTAGTTAAATTTCAAAAAGCAAAAATTGTTGATTACAACAGAAATTCAAGAAACCGGCCTACTCGACCGGACTGACGCGAAAATGCCTTAACGACATTGCGCCGTCAACTCGACATTAAAAGTAATGCCATGAAGTCATAAATATGAGGTTGCCCATTTAAATAAAATCATCGAAAAATTAGGGGGCGTTACAGTCACTCCCCCTAAAAAGAAGTTTCGCCTCGAAACTTAACATAACTCCAAAACAAAATCAAAACGATAAAATCAAACATAACTGAAAAATAACGACGTACCCAAAACTAAGAGAAGAGGTGTGGATGAGATTCTCTCATCGCTGATTCCAATTCCCACGTCGCGCTCTCGATGTCCTGGTTTCTCCAAAGAACCTTGACCATAGGAATGGTCTTCCTTCGCAACACTCGATCTAGGGATTCCAAAACGCAGACAGGCTCTTCCACATACGAAAGATTGGGCTGAAACTGGGGCACCGAGTCAAGAACTTGACAATCGCTATGAACACACTTCCGCAACTGGCTTACATGAAACACATCGTGGACACCAGGGAAGGTAGCAAGTAATTCCAGCCGATAAGCTGACACTCCGATGCGCTCCAAAATCTGAAAAGGTCCCACATACCGGGGGTCTAACTTGTGGTTCCTTCCAAATCTTTTTACACCTGGCATCAGAGAAACTTTTAGAAAAACCAAGTTTCCAACGACAAACTCAAGATCGAACCTTCGTCGATTAACATATTTATCATAACGCTCTTGTGCTACACAGAGCTTCTCTCGAATATGAGTCACAACACAATTCATCTCCTCAAGGGCTTCCGGACCTAGCAATGGCCTCTCACCAACCTCAGTCCAAAATAAGGGAGTCCTACAACGCCTCCAATACAAGGCCTCAAACGGGGCCATCTGCAGACTCTCTTGATAACTATTATTGTAAGCAAATTCCATAAGTCTGAGACGTTCATCCCAAGCACTACCATGATCCAAAATATAACACCTGATCATATCCTCAATGATCTGATGAACTCGCTCTGTTTGACCATTCATCTGTGGATGATAGGCGGTGGAATACCTTAAATCGGTACCCAACCCCTCTTGTAAACTCTTCCAAAAACGAGACGTAAATTTGGAGTCTCGATCTGATACGATGCTGACAGGTACTCCATGTAATATGATGACCTCTTCAAGATACAGCTCAGCTATCTTCTTCATGGAATATCCAATCTTAAAGGGTACAAAGTGAGCACACTTTGTCAATCTATCGACTATTACCCAAATAGAGTCGTGCCCACGGGGAGATTTTGATAGACCTGTGATGAAATCCATTGAAATACTTCAACTATGGAATATCTAGCGGAGTCAGTTTACCACCAGGCCTTATATGATCTACTTTAACACGCTGACATGTGTAACACTCTGACACAAACCTTGCTATATCATTCTTCATTCTTGACCACCAAATAATTTCCTTTAGATCTTTATACATCTTGGTGGAACCAGGATGGTAGGAAACACTAAAACCATGTGCTTCTTTACAAATCTTAGCCCAAATGTCACCAATGGCAGGAATACAAAATCTACTCCGATATTTCAGAGTACCTAACTCATCCAAAGAGAAATCAGGTAACTCTCCATTCTCAGTTATCTTCCAGAGGTGCAACAAATCAGGATCCTCCTTCTAGTGCACTCTTGTAAGTGAAATCCAAGAGGGCTCTTCTGCTTCCAAACTAGCAGGCACAGAACTACTCCCAACCTCAATGTCCATCAACAAGAATTCTTCCACCAGGGATTGTATAGACAGATTGAAGATTTCAGCTGTCTTCCTACTCAAAGCATCAACTACTACGTTAGCCTTTCCCGGGTGATAAAGGATCTCTACTTCATAATCGGCTACATACTCCAACCACCTACGCTGGCGCAGATTTAACTCCTTTTGAGTGAAGACGTACTTCAAACTCTTATGATCTGTGTAGATCTTGCACAGCCCGCCATACAATAAATGTCTCCAAAGCTTCAACGCATAAATTACCGCAGCAAACTCTAAATCATGCGTAAGATAGTTTCTTTCATGAACTTTTAATTGCCTTGATCCATACTCAATCACCTTTCCTTCTTGCATCAGAACACAACCAAGTCCAATGTGTGATGCATCCACATATACAACATACTCAAGTCCTTTAGTAGGAAGAGTTACTGGAGCAGTACACAGTCTTTTTTTCAGCTCTTGAAAGGCTTCTTCACACTTATCACTCCAAATAAACGCGGTGTTCTTCTGTGTTAGTCTGGTTAGAGGAGCAGACAACACAGAGAACCCTTCCACGAACCTTCTATAATAACCGGCCAGACCTAAAAAGCTTCTAATCTCCTTAGGAGTAGAAGGTCTCTTCCATTCCATCATAGCAGAAATCTTTGTTGGGTCTACGGAAATAACGTCCTTACTCACAACATGCCCCAAAAAGGACACCTGGGGTAACCAAAATTCACACTTACTCAACTTAGCGTAGAGCTTGTGCTCCCTCAGGGTTTCAGAAACCAAACACAAGTGTTGAGTATGCTCCTCAACACTGCGGGAATACACTAGGGCGTCGTCTATGAACACAATAACAAAATGGTCCAAGAAATCCTTGAACACTCTATTCATTAAATCCATGAATATAGAGGGTGCATTAGTCAGTCCAAAGGACATTACCAAAAACTCAAAATGCCCGTGCTGGGAACGAAAAGCCGTCCGGGGTACATCAGCCTCACAGACTCTCAACTGGTGGTAGCCTGAACGAAGATCAATCTTCGAAAACACAGCACATCCCCACAACTGATCAAATAGGTCATCAATCCGAGGCAACAGATATCGGTTCTTAATGGTTACCTTATTTAATTCTCGATAATATACGCAGAGCCTCATAGAACCATCTTTCTTCTTAACGAATAAAATAGGAGCACCCCACGGAGAAGAACTTGGCCTAATAAAATCACACTACAACAACTCATCCAGCTGAGTGCGCAATTCTTCACTCTCGCGGCGCTATACAGAAAGGTGCCTTAGCAATTGGACGAGTACCTGGCTCGAGGTCTATCACAAACTCCACCTCTCTTTCAGGAGGAAGTCCTAGAAGACTATCCGGAAAGACATCTGGAAACTCTCGCACCACCGAGAAATCCTCAAGACATGGTGTAACAAAAGCTGTTTCCAAAGCTAATAGAGAAACAAAATACGCCTCGCAACCAGACTCTAAAGCTCGGCAAGCACACACTGCAGAGATAAGGAGGGAACCCTTACCTGGAAAACCATAGACACTCATAGGTTGACCATTGTCCATCCTGAAATCCAACCGCTTAGCCTTGTATTGGATGACTGCATCATACTTGGACAACCAGTCCATGCCCAAAATCACGTCAAAGTCTGCCATATGCAATACAATCAAATCTGCAAAAGCTATGCAATCGCCTAGACAAATAGGGCATCTCTGAATTCCTCGATTTGATATCACCAGATCTCCAGAAGGAAGCTTGACATTGAAGGAGTCCTCTAACTGAACCGCCTCCAAATGATGTCTATCTACGAAACTCCGCGCCACGAAAGAATGGGTGGCACCTGAATCAAAAAGGATGCGCACCCACCTATTACGCACCTTAAACTCCCCTAAAACTTAACGCACATAACTAAATGAACGAAACTAAAGCAAACAATGTAGGGTAAAATTAAAAGTAGAATCTTACCTGATATCACCTGGGTAGAGGTCTGAGCTTTATCTCTAGTCACCACATTTAGCTTTCCTTTCCCCTTGTCTTGGGCTGGTGGCGGCGGCAGAGCTCGAAGTGGGGTAGGCTACAGTGGGGACTTATCCTGAGGGCATGATGAATTCATGTGTCCCTTCTGCCTGCACTGGAAGCAAGTCTTTTCTTTCATCCAGCAACGATTCACATCATGCCCCTTCTTTGAACAGAATGAGCACACCATCTCTCCCTTGGGTGCGCCTTGGATGGCGAGCACCTGCTGCTATTTCAGGGCAGCGATCCTCTTGAAACACTTTTTGTAAGAGTGTCCAGGTCGACCACAGAAGCTATAAATTCCCCCACCTTTCTTTTTCGAAGGAGGGCCGGATGCCCTAGAACTTCCATCCTCAACACCTTACCTATTATCTTTTCTCGCCACAATACCTCGATTCTTGGCATTTTCGATCGCCTCAACCTTCAGTGCGGCCTCCACTGCCTCAGCATAAACTTCTGCTCGAAAAGTGCATGCCAAATATTGGACATCGCTTCTTAGTCCACCAAGAAAATGCTTCGCTCTTCCCTCCTCCGAAGCTACAAAATCGGGAGCAAATCTACTCAACTTGCTAAACTCAATCTCGTACTTGCTCACTGTGAGTTGTCTCTGCTTCAGATGCAGGAAGTTATTCATGAGATGGTCCTTCTCGACCGAGGGCAGAAACTTTTTCAGCAACATCTTCTTAAAAGAGTCCCAGGAATAGCCTTCCTTCAGACTCTCCTTTTCACAAATCCACCAACTCTTTGCTAGGCCTTTTAACTGATAGGCTGCAATCATAACCTTCTGGGATTCTAGAATCCCGGAATATGAAAACATCTCTTCGATTGAGATGATCCAATCGTCCAAAATCATAAAGTCAGCACTCCCATCACAGGTGGGAGGTCCCAATTGTTGGAAGTGCGATATGAAATTCATTTCTGGTGGTATTTTCACCGGGGCCACCAGAGGGGCAGGAGTATCGGGCACAGCTTGACCTAAGGCAGGATCTTGCACTAAGGGTTATTGCGTGGGAGCGGCATACAACAAGGTCTGAATTTGCTATTGCATCGTAACTACTTGCCTTAACAGAGCCTCGTTGCTCTGGCGCAAACTCTCGATCAACGCATCACTCTGCGCACCTGACGACTCACTATCTGACTGGGGATTCGACCTCGTCACAATACGCTTTGGCAGCATTTCTAGAAATGAAAATGAAAACCCCATCAAAATCCTAGATCGCGACTAGGTCAAACAAAACTAGTTCAGACCATACTTATATGACACCTGCTTAAGCTGTCACTTGCTCTGGGATTATATGATTATGATATAACCTACTCAGGATGATAATCTATCATCCTATTGACTCATGTGCCTATAATATGAATGCATGGCTTCTTTACTCTTATTTAAAATCAAGTGTGTACATACATCATCATGTAAATCTTTAGCTTGGCATGTTGTTCTTATGTTATGTTATGCTATGTATGCAGTGTTATGCATCCTAAAAAGGCCTTAATGCATGTTATGAGCAGCGTATACATGAAATGTTATATATCCCATACTACATAACATTATATGCAACGAAAAAAAAACGTGCTAATGGGAATTTATGTGGTGAGGTTATGCATCCCATACTACATAACCCTCATATATTGCCACCTATGGTGGATCCATATACAAACACATATAATGCATCCCATACTATATTATATGCCCCATATACTTCTTATCATTCTTATGAGAGTAGTGTTCATGCTTTAACCAAGACATACTGATTACACATCGGTGTGTGTATGATATGACACTAAACAACTAACACTAACAAGGGAAGGTTGCCCGACAAATTGTTAAGCAACCTCCCTCTGATACCAACTGTCACAACCCGCATTTTTCCCAACAATTTAATTATATCAGAGCAAGGGGAAAATACGCGTCGTGATGCCACGTCGTGCATGGGATAACTGCAGACGTTCAGGCAAGACTCCAAACTCTATAGTTTTAAAAGAAAACATAAATTATTATGAATGAAATCCAGTTTAAGTTATGATGATAGCCGTATACCTCGGCTTAGTGGATCATCTAGTCCACGATTTAAAATATAAATTTATACGCTTGTGGAAGATACTTGTTTAATTTGACTCTAACATCCTACGTGAGTATAAATGTCCCCGAGGAACAACTCATGCTAAACTGACTCTAGATTTATAATAAGTATAGGAAAAGTCTTTACGCTAACTAGAAAAATAGTGTCTTAGTTTTAAAAGAGATTGCATGGATGCTTTACTAATAATAGGTTTTATAAGCTTAAAAATATCTAACATGCAGTCCTAGCAATAAATCATCCCAGAGAGCAAGTAATCTAAACAAAACATAAGACAATCACATCAGCTAGCAAGGGGCAAAATCAACAACTCTGTGGGCGTCAACAATCTGACACGAACCCACAATATAACAGCATGTCTGAACTAGGAAAAAGAAAACTGAACAACAACTACCTCGCTACGGCGAGGTGCAAAACCACAACTGACACTACCGCTAAGAGAGTCCAAAACCAGCTCCACTACCTGCTACGGCTCTAAACCTAAGGCATTCCAAAAAAAAAACAGAATGCCTCAGCAAGTAGGTACAAATGGTGGCAGAAAATTAAGCAAAAGTAAACAAAGGTCATAAGGGGTACCAACCCAAGACCAAAAATATTGACATAAAGTACGAAGTAAGCATCAAACAGGAAAAGAACACTTACGTAAATCGTCATGTACATCGCAAACACACCATATGCACAAGGAAATAAGGTGACGAACATGAGTAAATTATAAGGAAGAAAATCAATAACCTTTATTAGCCACTTGTGGTCACTCTACCTAAAAAGACGGGCGAGATGGTCACTTAGCTGGACACACCCCTCACGAAGATTAAATCCGTTTAACTGCGGGAGAGATTCATACACTCCACCATACACTGCAGATACCCAAAACACCGGTAGAGTTCCAAAAGGTACTAATAAAAGAAACAACCTTGCAGAGGTGGTTAAGCCCACTAACTCCCGAAACTAAGGAAAAACCAAAGAAACCACAACACCAATATCTCGGGACTTGGCACATCGGATTCTACATGACATTTCAAGATTAAAGACACGGTTGATCAACCTTTAGAAACGATTTACAATCCTATATAGAAACTAACACGTCCAACAACGATAGACAAAACAATTTAATTCACCGATAGAACATTCTAAAGACGATTATATGCACCTAGTCTAGATCGAAATTACCATGACCAGATTTTATAATTTTGAGTGATCTTCAAGAAGGATTAAACATAACCATAGTTTGGAAAGACAACACAAAAGGCAAAAAAAATTAAGGAATAAAGGCATAAAGGTTACCATCAAACCGGACAAGGAACAACGAAGGAAAACCACCACTTGCCTTAGTTTTATCGGGAAGGTCCTTTGAATATCTCCACGTCGTAGATCGGGGTAAAAGAACACGAGAGGAGTTGAAATCTAAACAAAAAAGAGAGAAAAGGGGGTTAGGTCCGAAAAACCCTAACGAGAAAACTCAAGGAATGAGTAAAAATTTACCACGATAGCGTAGCTCTCGGCGAGAGCTTTCCGGATCTATGTTCGGTTGAAGATTTTGAGCGTCGGAGTACCGTCAGCGGCCACCGGAAGATTCACGAAAAAGAAACTCTCTCTCTCGCTCGTTGCAATGGTTCGGGAGAAAAATAATGGAGAAGATGAAGTTTGGTTCTAAAATCTAAGTCCAAGAATATATATATATATATATATTTATTTATTTATTTATGTTTATAATTTTTTTTGTCAAAAACGGGTTATTACGAGCGGTTTCGTGGGAATCAAAAATAGAGGCCTAGGATGGCTCCAAATAATAAAGTGTCCAACATGAAAGTTGTATATCTTGTCGAGACGAACAAATTTCATGCTGACCATTGTTTTGTACGATACCTTTTTGAACCTCCAAATGGTGTCCGAACACAGACAGTACAGAACCACTCGAGAGGAAACAGACCTACTCTAGAGGGAGAGCTGAGCTCACTCATTGCCGTAGCCTAGGTGGCGTTGAGTGAGCAGAGCTCACTCAAAGCCATTTTACTTAGAATTTTTTTTGAGAGTTTGGCTTGGTTGCTGGTTCAGTTGAACCGGGTCGTTCTAAGAAGTGGGCCAGAATGTGTTATTGGGCTGTTTCTTTTATTAAGACCTAGTTAAGTCTCATTTTAAAATATTGACTGGTCAATGCCACGTGGCCGTCGGCTTTGGAAACGAAGAGGAAGTTTCACTGTTTCAGCCATGGCCGAACGACGGCTTGCATGGCTATTAAATTAGCATTCAAGCTTGGCCCCTCATTTTTGCCAAGTAACGGCTTGATTCAAGTCCTCATGGGGAGAGGAGGAGTTTCCAGCCTTTCTCCAGCTATTTTGAGCCATTTCATCTCCCCTCCACCATGGCCGAAGCATGCTTTTAAGGAAGCATTAATGGCTGGACAGCTTATACCCATCCACATCCCTATTTCTTCCCTTTAAAAGACTCCCTAGACTTAGAGATGAAGTTTCCACCCTAACCCGACGGATTAGAGCTTTGTGCTGTGCTGTATAAGAATTCCGACGACGCCACCACCACGCCAATGGCATCCCGACGATCAGCTCGTCTCCAAACCGCTAATAAGGTCCTCCCCTTCTCTCTCTTTACGGGTAGATCTTAGAACTCTTTAGGGTTAAGAAGTCGGGTTCAATTGATCCCGATCGAGAAGAGCTTCTCTTCCTTGTTTTTCCCGCAAAAACATAATTTTCAGCTTCGCCAGAAAACACCTCTCCAGCGGCCGCGCCGCCTCCCGGCGATGGCCACCACCTCAACAAAGGTGGTGGTGGCGGTGACCGGCCAGGGAGGAGGCTGGATGGCCGACGACAGCACCTGAAATGAGCTCCAAGTTTGGCCAATCATGGCCCTTGGCTGGAGGAAGAAGACAACCCAGCACTGTTGGATCTGCTTCAAGATCTGTGATGATCATTTAAATCCTTTCCTTTAAAAATGATTTTTCTGTATTAAAATAACGGTCACTTAGAAAATTAATGAGAAATACTTAGAGGCTCTATATGAGGAAATGGTAAACATATAATTTGTAGCCATATGGGTCTACTTTATTTTAAAATTGATTTGGGTCAATTTGGTCAACTGGTTTAACCAGGCCACCTCTTTTGGTGGGATCTATACCTAGAGCTAGACAAAGATTAAAATGTGTGCCCACTCTTCATCCCTAGTCCAAATGATCTGACATTTGGGCAGGGAGTCTACCCTAGCAATACCTAATTCCTATCAAAAAATGGGAATTTTTGGAGAATATTTTTCTAAAGTTTTTAGAAAAATTTAATAATCATTATATAAATTAATTAGGTTGCCTAATGACTTCCAAACCCTCCCAAATTTTGGTGAGTGGTCCCTGGGTTCATCATAAGGCTTTGAATAATTTTTCATCTCATTTGGAGATGTTTTAGATTGGAAATGAACAAACCTAAGCTTTGCCCTATTAAGGGATTTTTAGGTCAAAAGTGCACTTTGTGATTTGAGTGGTCAAATCACCTCAACAGAGGCTGAGATTTTGACCACTGACTAGGTATGGTTCATAGCACCCTCTCATGGATTTTGAGGTGGATTGGGGTAGAATTGCCCTAGGACCCAAGGCCAAACCCTAAGGATGATTCTTGGTGGTTTGTGAAGGGCAAGTGGTCAAATGACCTGGTTATGATTTGAAACTTGGTAGAGAGAATTCTAGGGTAGCTAGAATCCTCTTGCAGAAATCTAAATGGATTTTAAAGTAAATAAGTCCCTCAAAACCCTAACCCTAGTTTAGGGCACAAAACTTGTAGTGATAGAAAATGTCACTAGAACTCACTGAACAGTGATGAGATTTGGGTAGAATATTGTTTAAAGTTAGTACAAGCTCTGGAGATTTTGTTATGAATTTAGGACTATTATTTTGGATACTTCATTAACAATTTAGTAATTTGTATTATTTACTTAGAAATTTATGATGGAGTAACTACTTTTTGGAAATTGATGAACTTTAGCCAGAAGACTTTTTATTGTGTTTTAAAGCTCTGAGAATTTTTATGGGATTTTTGGAATATTATTTCTAAGGGTTATTTCATTAAGTATTATTTTCTATGAAAACTTAATTAAATTTATTTTGGTGTCTATCAAGCCTGTAAAATTATGATATTTGCACAATGACCCTTTCTGTACCATATTGAGCTTCTGTAATTTTTATATAATTTTCTAATGAATAATTTTGGTACTTCCTTCTTTACTTATGGTTAATGGAATTATAGTGGATAAATTAATTAGAGGCTAAATCAATTCCTTAAAATCATGGAAATTAATATTTATTGATATCTCTCTGTTATTTAGTGATTATAATTTTTGTGTTTACTTGAGAAAATCATGTAGTTTATGTTTAAAATTACTCATAACCAATCTTTTGGGAAAATTAAATAAATATCAGATTAATTATGAAAATTATAAATTTATGGATTTAAGCCAATTATGTCATGATAGACCTCCAGTAAATTTTATAGGAGATTTGAGAGACAATTTGTGGTACCTCCCTTTGAATACCTCATATAGCTTAGGATGGTCTGTGTTTAGTAAAAACTGCTGAAATCATATTAAGATGCAGGATGAACTTAGAGGATTTGGATATTGGGATAATGGTTTGGAAATGTGTGAATGCATCCTCAGTAGCCAAGATGAGGATATGTTGGTAGGTTGTCTAGTCATAAGAGGTGCTCGGGACCGACGAAAGATCGTCCTCCCCGGTAGGAGAGGAAGAGTCTTAATACACTAGGGTTAGATCCAAAGTAATTTGAATGGGATCGGGTAATGGGTAATAACCAATAAAAGTAAGTGCCTGGCAAAAGGGAACGATGGGCTTCAGTAACCATCATAGTTCCTAGTGTCCTTTGAGAGCCCTTCACAGGGTATATCTGGGGCAGTCTTGGGCTAATGTAAACCATAGGAATAATAAACTAAAAGAGCAACTAGTATTATTAGGGTTGCACATTCACACACCCCGGTAGTTAGGGAGGTAGAATAGGTTGGTTTGATTGTAATTCTGACGGTAGCTTCTGAAGGTAGATGCACGGACGGGACAGTCCGGGGAGCCGAGGGCTCGAGGGTTTTAATATAGAATAAGGTGGTTGGTCTTCGGTATTTGACTGTCGTTCACACTGACGTCGGTACATTGACTCGGCGGCGTGGGGCACTTAGCCAAAGAAAGTCTGGTGGATACATCCAGCACTAGTATGCGGATACACTAGGTTGTGTTCTTCTAGAGGCATACGGAAGGGATAGGCCCGGTAGTGTGGATACCCACCTAAGAGTTGGGGGCCCGACCCACTATCTCCGTTTGCCACTACGGAGGTTACTGGGAGTGAAGCTAGCTGCCCGAACAGAGGGAACTAAAGGTCTGTGCGCATAGAGTCATGTGCGTGAGTTGCACTTGCATGAATCATGGCATTTCATATCACTACACTCATATTTGCATACAACTGACACCCCAACATATAAATCGGTATGAGACTTTTTATACGATGGGAGCCTTGCAGAAGACCCCTTAACTTATAAGTTTGTATGGGCATTCATATAAGTTAAGGTTACTTACTTATTTTCTATTTTGCTTCTTATATATACTGCTTGCAACATGTTTACTTTAATGTTCACTATCGTCGAACTGCTAGATGTACTTTATTTTAATTAGCTGTTTATACACCATGAATTACTGTTAGACTAGTTCCGCTGTCACCCGCCTTGCTTATTCTCCACCTTTATAGCTTCCATTTCCTCCTCTCCGCTCGGTGCTTAGGAGCCGTGGGGGGAGGGGTAGGGGATGATGGGGCTTAGTCTTTATGACTAATTTTTTTCAAGCCATAACATTACAGGAGCTCCGGATGGGAGACAGGGACCAGCAGTCCAGGGACCAGCACCAGCGGAGTACGGTGCACATGGAGGTGGGCCAGTCTAGTTCTGGAGTACCTGTGACCAGCTCCGTGAGTGATTAGTATTTCTTATAGCTTCCGCGATGAGTGATTTGTTGTGAGGACTCTGATGTACCGGGCTGAGCCCGTTTATATATTTCATCTATTCTGTTCTTTCCCTGTACACTGTTTTCTATATATTGATGGCTTGCTGTGATTTTTATTCATATCTGATTATGTGGACATGTTGCATTTACATCTCTCTCTCTTTGTGATCGAAAAGGGCCGGCAGAATTGGCGTTTTGTAGTGGAGGCCTTCCCGAGTGTCGGTGCCACAACAAAGCGGTAATTCTGGGCATAAGACCCCGATGGTTGAAAAAGAAAAAAAATGGGTCTTACATAGATCATATTTACCTTACTATGATTGCTGTACCCAACAATAATCCCATCAAAAGACTTAACTGCAAACTTAGTCACATAGGACTTCCCATTGTGAACCACATAACACTTACTACTAAAGATAACCCAAGTTTGGTTTTCTGCCCTTCAAGATCTCATAGGGATTCTTCTTGTAGTTCTTGGTGATAAAGGCTCTGTTGAGGACATGACTTGCAGTATTTACTGCCTCAGCTCAGAAATATTCTGGGAGAGATGTGTCACTCAACAAAGTCCTTCCATCCTATATGAGAGTCCTATTTTTCCTCTCAACAATCCCGTTTTGTTGGGGAGTTCTAGGAGAAGAAATTCTTGATGAATCTCTTGTTCTTCACAGAACTTTGTCAAGCTTTAAGACTGGAATTGAGTTCCATGGTCACTTATGATTTTGACCACTGAACTATTAAACTCATTCTGAATTTACTTGACAAACTTTATGAAGATATCAAGGGTTTTATTCTTTTTCTTGAGAAAAAAACCCAAGCAAACCTAGAATAGTCATCAACCACCACAAGGGTGTAGACTTTCCTACCAAGATAATGAATTGACATAGGACTAAACAAGTCCATATATAAGAAATATAAATACCTCACAGAGTCTTTGGTCCTAATACCCTTGAAGGAGGCTTTGGACTGCTTTCCCTTTTGTCATGCTGAGCAAATCCCCTCCTTGGTGAACTTCACATTAGGACCATTCTTAACTAGCTCTTGACTAAAGAACTTGCCAATAGTCTTGTAATTCAAATGAGATAGCCTATTATGCCATTGGACACAATATGAGACTTTCTCATTTGCCACTAGACAAATAGGAAAGTCTGTATCTAGACAAAGAAAGGTTAAACAATAAACATTTCCACTCTAAGTGCCTGTCAAGATGACCTCTTGGTCACTTGACCTCTTAATCTGGCACTACCCCTTGTGGAAGACAATAACATAGCCAAGATCAGAGAGTTTGCTTATACTTATGAGGTTATGTTGCAACACTTCAATATAAGCCACTTTTGTGATGGTGACTATGCCATTGGTATCCCTACGTCATCAGACCTGAGAACAGCAACCTCAGATTGTCACACAGTACTTCGTAGAACCGATTGGTCTTGTGCTCCTCATCCATAAAAATAGAGCAATCATATTACCCTAACCTTGTGAACTCATGCAAGTAGTCATCCACACTACTCTCACACCGCGTCAGTCTCTAAAAATGATTTTCGAAAGCTATTTTATGTCCTATCGGGATGAACCAATCCTGAAATATTCTTGAGAACTCCTCCGTCAAAACATCTATGAGTTGTCTCCCAACGAAGTGATGTAGCTCTAACTCATCCCACCGTAACCTTGCTTCGCTGTCTAGAAGGAAAGTAGCTATCGTAACCTTCTGCCACTCCTCAGTCTCTGTTGCTGACATGAATCTCTTCACCCTAGAAAGCCATTCCTCACCTTGCGTTGGGGTTCTAGTCCCTGCAAACATGAGTGGATTAAAGCTCATCACGTGCTTTAGCTATTTTTCAATCGCTTTCCTATGAACTACGGGCTTTGCCGCTACTTGAACCGCCACTATAGGTTCCGCTACGTCAAGCGGTACGTGACCAAATCCAGAAGCAGGAGGCTGCACTTTAATGCAGGACCATGGTTTCGACTGATTAAACACTACGTGTTCTTGGATTCATCAATTAAATGGAATTCACAGCAAGAAATTTTTCTCTAAATTAAAACTAACGTGATCAACCAATATAGCAATGCACAACGCAAAGGGACGCTACCCATTTTATAGATTGAACAAGGGCTATAGGACAATGTTCGCTCAAGCGAATTGGACCAACAGGATCCAGATAATTAACTATTCAAATTAAATTATACGCAAACAATTCACAATTCCAATAAAAGAACTTCCGGACTAAATTAGTTATTTAACATAAAGTTCAAATCAATCCCAAAATTATTTTAATATGAGGGTTGCCAAATCACTTGAATACCGAGAAAATCAAGGCTAAGGAAACCGATTTCTACAAGTGTTCACGAAATTTACCCGCTCCAATTTTATGAAAAATATTCAGGAAACTAATGCTTTAAATTTAGATTTTAATTACGCACAACATTCAATATAAATCAGGGCTAATTACCAGCCTTCTATTCCACCACAATTTCACAAATAGTATAGAAGAAATCACACAAAGAGGTTTAAGAAATTCGTTACCCAATCCCCAGAAGTCCGTCCACAAGATGAGTGGAGGAATCACACACGACAATGGTTGATTTTCTATTTCCATACAAACTCCACGGATTCGCTCCGGACGATGAAGACACGAGCCTTTTTACTTTACAAAACCCTAAACGAGGGAGAATAGTGAACTAAAAATATAAAGGAAAGATGGAGAGAGAAAAGGTGGTGGAATATTTTCTAAAGAATGATGGAGAGGTGGCCGCTAGGGGAGAGGTGTGGGTGGCCGGCGGGTTTTGGTGTTGATGAAGGTGGCCGGATTTGTGGAGATGAAGGAGGTAGGTTACCCCCTTAGGGTGGGGTGGCTTGGGTTGGAGGGATATGAGGTGGCTCTGGTTTTGTGGTGGAGGTTGGTGGCCGAGAGAGGGGCAAGGAGGAGGAGAGGGTGTCAGCAAGAGGGTGGCCGGCTAGGGCTTGGTGAGAGATTGAAGGCTCGATTTTGGAGGAGGAGGAGGAGTAGAGAATAGAGAGGGGGAGGGAGGTGGCCAGCGGCCAAGAGGAAGAGAGGGAGAAGTGAGGATGGCCGAAATTTGCCAAGGGAGAGAGGAGGAAGGAGGAAATCTCAATAGATTAAGAGTTTTAAATTTTTATTCATTCTCTGCGTAATCCTTCATGACATGGCCTATATATAGGCTACACCACTCAATCTCCACCCATGAAAAATAAAATAGACTCATGATGGTTATATGCACCCATCATGAAAGAAATACAATAGTACTTGCATGGAATAAAATATTAGATGGTTATAATCACCCTTCATAATACATGAAATAAAAAATACATGAAATAACTCTTTAAATAAAATTGCTTAAAAATAAAATTACTAAAATAATAAAGATAAAATATATAATTATAATTATGTAATTTATAATTATATATTTTATTTATTTACGGCGGCGAACGTCGAGCAAAACATGTAGCGGCAGCGGCGTTGGAGAAGAAACATCGTGGTAGACTCCCATCTTCGATCTTGCGACAACGATCGTCCTAATCCACGAACTCTCTCAGATGGGGATCAATGACGGCCGTAACAGCAACGTCTCCATCAATCCTCCCCCACTCAAAATTACTCAACACCGATGAGTGGCCCGTGAGGGGGGAACAATCAATAGTAGCAGCAACATGGGGCAAATTCGGCCCCACAATTTGTGTCGTAGGAGCATGAACATCCCATAGTACAAAGAACCTATCAGGTGTAGAAACAACAAAACTCGAAATGGTGTCAGGCAAAAGAAAATTAACTTGAATCTTACCATCCGGTTCAAGAACCAAGGAGTCCATGTGAAAATTAGATACGACAACACTAACACTCCCCAACCCAAGAGAATATTTAGTGGTAGGAAGAAATGACGGAGAAAGCCACTCAGGTGGAATAGAGACGTACAATAAAAAGTTCGGAAACTTGAAATAAAGTGAAACACCCTGTCCTGTATAAAAATCTGAAATAAAAGCATGAAATCCGACGTTCTTCATAATCATGGATGGGTCGGCGTTCCTACGTATTAATTTATTAACGGAGCCAGAAGGCATCCGCTCAGGGACTGACCAGACTAAACCCAAATCACTAAATCTAGCATCGGACGTGCTCAGAAAGGAGTGGAAGTGCGTGCAACATAACATAAAGTGAAACTCTAATGTCCTAGATACATGAGGAGAGAATCCATGTGCTACATGACTAGACCCAAATGTAGAGGATAAGGGGGTTAAGTCAGGTGGCACGAGAGCCTTATAATCAGAGATGATCTTAATGGGCTCCAAATTTGCATTTTTAATTTTATATTTAATATACTCACGCTTGGCATGAAGATATGACAAGGAGTAATGCTCATAATGAATAATAGAGTTGGATGCTCCCGGATGTGAAAGGATGTGCGAGCGATACAACTCTAGGGACCCAACTATAGTTACTAACGTGTGGACATGAGGGTCATCAAAAGGCGGTGAGTAAATGCGTGCGATCGGGTGTGATATATAAGTATGTATAGGGGACACCACATCCAGAGGCACAATTGCCAAAGAATCAAAATCAGTCATTGTAGAGGACAAAACCGTAGATGGACACGCAAAAAAATAAACAGTCAACTGTGACACGTAGTCAGATCTATGGGGTGCGGTGAACAGACACAAAACTAATGCGCTCAACCTAGTAATATCTATACGCTGATACAACACTAATGTAGGAACTAATAAAGTGTGCGTGACACAAAAACTCGGACTCGGTCTACCAGTTCCATGTCCTAAAAAATCAACTAATGTGGGCAAATAAATAGGGGGAAGGGTCGGTAAAATCAAACTCGGGATAAAATCCAAATAAGTAAAAATTTCACCCAACGGTGACGACATCAAAGAACTCTCTTCCGAGTATACAACCAATGACTCATCCAAAAATACCCTTCCCTCAGATTGTAACTCATCCACAATAATAATAGGAACATCCTCACTCTCGAGCTCCTCAGATATAATCTCAGTAGGTGTAATCGTAGGCTCTAACACGATGGGGATTATAGCCTGGAGAGAGCACTCAATACCAGGGTGATCAGACACAATGCTAGTAGGGCACGTAATAGGCAACATAATACTCTCACAGATCAGAACGTAATCATCCCATACATCGTATTCTAAATCACTAGGTATTCCCTCAATTTCAGACTCATTAGAATCGTCGGGCACTAACGAACATGTCAGAATACTCTCACCTACGGGGTCATCCTCAAGATCAAGAGTTACCACATCTACATTAGAATCCTTATTGATATCAGTCACTATATCAGGAGGCTTATAAGTCGATACTAAAGGAGGCAACACCCTAGTAGTAACATTTTCCGATTCCAAAACATAGGGTCTACACTGCTTATTTTTCCTTAGGAGTGGAATTAGGCACACTACGTGTAGTCCTATCATTGTGGGGAACAGATCTAACCTGAGGCATAGGGTAACTCCTAGGAGTAGCTACGGGTCTAGCTCCATAACTATACTCACTCACAGGCTTGGTGTTAGTAGTGCGGCAATAGGCAAGATCAAATTTATCTGTGAGTAGGCGTTGCATGCGCGACCAAGCATATGGACAGCTACCGGCACCACACTCTTCATTAAGCCAAAACAGCAGGGCTTGACCTACTAAGCTCTATCGGGCTACGACAACCTTGGAGTGGTCACCACATACGTGAAAATCAAAATAAGCTTCTATCCCCTTAAGCCAGTCCCTAAAACTTTGATAATTTCCAGAACCCTCAAACGTGGGTATCTCACTCCTAGTGCGTGGAATAGTGTGGAGACGGTTGGAATTCCTAGAGTAGGATGACAAGGCTAGCATATGTTTAGACATGGATTTATCATACCAATAACCTAAACGTGAAGCATAAACGTCATAGGCCATAATAGTGAGGACTAGAGAGAAAACTCACCCAGAACTGGTGCACATGCAATGAGATAAAGAACCTGACCCACTAAATTCTAGGAAAGACGAAATTGTTCCCGCTTAGAAACTAGGGTAATAAACAAATGAATTTGATTATCTTGCTGGAAATATTATGAGGATTATTAATTAAATTTGTTTTTATGATTTTGCAGAAAAAATAAAAATATAGGCCGCTATTTGCAGACCAAAAAATAAATTTTATAATGACTTAATAAAAATAAGGACTTAATAAAAATAAAATATTTTTTGGATTTTTTACTAAGAAAATGTTGGGGAATTTCTAGAATTTTATTTTTTTGAATTTTGAGAAAAATTGATAATTTTAGGCCGCTATTTGCAGACCAAAAAATCAAAATTTGTTTTATATATTGTGCAATGAAATGTGCAAGTGCGTGTATGAAAAAAATAATAAAATGGGGAGGGTGCCAATTAGGAAATTGACGTAAACCTCCCTCTGATACCAAATTAATGCAAGCCCATGGTTTCGAAGGATTAAACACTACGCGTTCTTGGATTCGTCAATTTAATAGAATTCATAGCAATAAATTTTTCTCTAAATTAAAACTAACGTGATCAACCAATATAACAATACACAATGCAAAGGGACGCTATCCCTTTTATAGATTGAACAAGGGATATAGGCCAATGTTTGCTCAAGCAAATTGGACCCACACGATCCGGACAATTAGCTATTCAAATTAAATTATACACAAAAAATTCACAATTCCAATAAAAGAAATTCCGAACTAAATTAGTGATTTAACATTAAGTCTAAATCAATCCAAAAATTAATTTAATATGAGGGTTGCCAAATCAATTGAACACCGAGGAAATCAAGGCTAAGGAAACCGATTTCTACAAGTGTTCACGAAATTTACCCGCTTCAATTTTATGAAAAATATTTGGGAAAATAATGCTTGAAATTTAGATTTTAATGACGCACAACATTTAATATAAATCAGGGCTAATTACCAGCCTTCTATTCCACCACATTCTCACAAATAGTATAGAAGAAATCACACAAAGAGGTTTAAGAAATTCATTACCCAATCCAGAGAAGTCCGTCCACAAGATGAGTGGAGGAATCACACACGACGGTGGTTGATTTTCTATTTCCATGCAAACTCCACGGATCCGCTCCGAACTATGAAGACACGAGCCTTTTTCCTTTGTAAAACCCTAGAAGAGAGAGAATATTGAACCCAAAATATAAAGGAAATATGGAGAGAGAAAAGGTGGTGGAATATTTTCTCAAGAATGATGGAGAGGTGGCGGCTAGGGGAGAGGTGAGGGTGGCTGATGGGTTTTGGTGTTGATGAAGGTGGCCAGATTTGTGGAGATGAAGGAGGTAGGTTACCCCCTTAGGGTTGTGTGGCTCAGGTTGGAGGGAGATGAGGTGGCTCGGGTTTTGTGGTGGAGGTCGGTGGCCGAGAGAGGGGCATGGAGGAGGAGAGGGTGGCGGCAAGAGGGTGGCCAGCTAGGGCTTTGTGAGAGGTTGAAGGCTCGGTTTTGGATGAGGAGGAAAAGAGGGGCTATTTAGTGGACATTAGTGGAGATAAGTGGAGGAGGAGGAGGAGTAGAGAATAGAGAGGGGGAGGGAGGTGGCCGACGGCCAAGAGGAAGAGAGGGTGAAGGGAGGATGGCCAAAATTTGCCAAGGGAGAGAGGGGGAAGGAGGAGTTCTCAATAGATTCAAGGTTTTAAATTTTTATTCATTCTCTACATAATCCTTCATGACATGGCCTATATATAGGCTACACCACTCAATCTCCACCCTTGAAAAATAAAATAGACTCATGATGGTTATATGCACCCATCATGAAAGAAATACAATAGTACTTGAATGAAATAAAATATTAGATGGTTATAATCACCCATCATAATACATGAAATAAAAAATACATGAAATAACTCTTAAAATAAAATTGCTAAAATAATTAAGATAAAATATATAATTATAATTATGTAATTTATAATTATATATTTTATTTATTTGCGGCGGCAGACGTCGAGCAAAACATAGCGGCGGCGGCATTGACGAAGAAACGTCGTGGTAGACTCCCATCTTCGAGCTTGCGATAACGACCATCTTAATCCACAAACTCTCTCAGACGAGGATCAATGGCGGCCTCAACAACAACATCTCCATGATACTTGCCTCCCTGGCTAGGCATTAATTATAGCGAACACCGCTTCAGCTACCATTCGTATGGTTTCAGCAGAAAGAGGGGTCGCAGGCACGTCACTGGGCGCACTACTCTCCGTAGAGTGCTGATGTTGTGACTGCTCTACACCACTCCTAGTCACCTATAATTATAAAACACTCAATTAGGTGGCACACGATTGACAAAAAGAAATTATAGGAACACGCAAGTTCCTCAAACATGTGTATTTTCACTCCTAAATGGACATTCATGAGTTCTTTTATGTTATAACGATAACGCACATACATTTGCTCACCACCCCTTAAATGAATTCGCCCACGATTTCAGATAAGAAAGACCGATACCAGGCTCTGATACCAACTTATAACACCCCCATATGCCACATTGCATATAACAGAAGGTCCGGCCGGGGCCCAACGCCATATACTACAAAAAGTTAAAGGAGTTACTAATTGAAACCATAATCAAATTTCACGCATCCTTACACAGAGTGTATTCTAGCAGAAGAATTTAAAGGTTACAGTTAGAACCCAACAAACTAAATGTCCACTAAAATTATTTTGGAATGACAAACCAAATACACAAATAGTATTGGCCTTAAGGCCTTACATTGTTCAACTTATAGTAAACTGTATTGCATACATCGGCACGTAGGCTGGATACACATGAATAATAAATCAAACAGGTATTTTGCTTTGGCCTTCAAGGGAAAGCTTAGCAATCCTGGGCTCCAGCCCGCTATTTCCCGCTTGGCTCGGCTGCACCTGCATGAAAAATTCTACTGTAATGGTGGAAAATAATAGCAACGGTCAGCATTAGCTGACCAAATTATAACAACCCCACCCCTTACTCGGGGTAGCGGTGCTCCTTCCCTACAGGCATTAATATTATCATATACTGGCAATCAGAACGTACAAGAAAGCACCATTCGCCACAGACGTTGGCACGAAATACCAACCCCCCGTGCTCTCATGGCATATTCATGGTGCACCGGACCCTAATGGGTCGCACATCCATTCTCTGCGATGGTCATCAATGTTTGAGCATTTTAGTATTTCAGGGCAAAGCCAAAGAAAATGACCCTATGGCTATAACATATTCAAGTGCTTTACACTTTGATTCACTCCATGTCGATCGACATAGGGTTGGGTACAGTTCAGCTCTTTCCCAGTACTCAAATCATCGGGCGGAACAAGCCACAACGCGTTTCAGCATCCCCCTTTACCATCAGTACAAATCATAATCTCATTATGATCCTAGGCTAGCACTCACGACCACCTTAGCTGGGCCACAAAGGCTCTCAGCCCCACACATTGGCCCCCAGCTCTTCAAGAGACAGGCCTCCATAATCACTAGCCCTCAAGTCTCCCAGAGACATGCTTCACAAATAAACATAGCTCACTGGGAGCTATTGCCGGCCGTAACACTACCTCCGCGCGGTAGGGGATAGAATATCAGTTATTGCCCCTTTTTCGGATGTTTTCCTGGAGACCACCTCCAGTACTCTCACTTCATCCATCTACATACCCCGTGACCACAAAATCTATGTGATTACCATAGAGTCTTCTCCAGCATACCAAACATAAAAACATCACCAATCAAGACCAACCCGTCCAGATGGGCTTCACACATCATGCCTATTCCGTACTTCGATTCTGGTTCAAAATACAACACTAAAGTGGATACACAAATCTACCCGTCGGGAGAACCACATCCAAATGTTCGTGGAGCGTCTACCCTCAAATGCTAAAAAGAAGGACTTCACATGTCCAAGGAAGAGGATCGTTACCCTAGAAGTCCGTTTCAGCGCCATAGGAGAGATTTTAGCCTGATGGAAATGACCGCTTCAGCTTTGCCTCCATAGATCCAAACTCGTCTCGCGAATCCATGCTACAAAACTCTAATTACAGTGAGATCTCTTTCTGATGAAGCTCCATCTTCCTTCTACAGCCACTCAACCCTAAAAATCCAATAAAAATGAAGAGAAAACGATTCTTCTAACACTATTAACCGAGCTACCACCGCGCGGTAACTAGCTACCACCGTGTGGTACCATTATTCAACGCTTTGGTTTGTGTGCCACCGCCCAGGCCCTCCAATCATAAGTCGACACGTGACCATGTCATTATAGAACCGATATCGCCACGCGATAGGATTCTACCACCACGCGGTAACTAACGCCGGTTATGACATGACTGCTAACGCTTCTGCTGCACGCCAGTTGCTACTGCTGCGCATTAGCAACCCGACAAATTTGCCAACTAAATTGACCGAGCTACTGCCGCCGGTATCTCTACTGCTGGGGGGGGGGGTATCTTCCTAAGAATCCTGCAATAAACTCATGGTGCTACCACCGCGCGGTAACCCTACCGCCAAGCGGTATCTCCCTAAAACCATTTTCCTGCTTTGGGAAATTGGGTCGTTACAACAGCTCAATTTGTGATGAGAAGTGAAAGAACATCATAGTTAAGCGTGCTTGAGCGAGAGTAGTACTGAGATAGGTGACCTCCTAGGAAGTCCCCGTACAACCCAACTTAACTATCGAGTTCGCTCATTAAAGGGAGGCGGTGGCCACTAACAAACCGCTAGTGGGATGGAGAGGGGTTGGGGTGCTTGGGCTGCAGCCCGGTAACGATCCGTCTAAGGCCTAGTGATTGATTCACGAAAGGTGGAAGGGCACGTTACAATAAAAAGCACACTTTTTTTATAATGGCCTCCCCAACCCACTGCTCTAAAGGATGGCCGTCAGCACCCCCAGTACCATGCTCGAAAAGGTTTAGCCTCAACCGGTCTGCAGACCATGCACCCCAAACCATCTCCGGTACACCGATGGGTTGTTGGAGTCCGCTGCCTCCCTTCGATGAGGGAAATTCAAGTTAAGCAGGTAGTACGGGGACTTCTCAGAAGTTCACCCATCCCAAGACTACTCAAACTAGAGCACACTTTACTATGGTGTACTTTCAACTTTCATCACCAATTGAGCTGCAGCTTAATTTGTGATGATAGTTGAAAGTACACCATAGTGAAGCGTGCTCTAGCTGGATTAGTCAGCTCAATTAGAGATGAAAGTTAAAAGTACACCATAGTGAAGCGTGCTCTGGCTGGAGTAGTCTTGGGATGGGTGATCTCCTGGGAAGTCCCCGTTCTACCTGCTTAACTTGACTTTCCCTCATCTAAGGGAGGTTGTGGCCTCCAACAACCCGTCGGTGGACCAGATATAGGTTGGGGTACATGGTCTGCAGACCAGTTGAGCCTGAACATTTTCGAGCGTGGTGCTGGGTGTGCCGGCGGCCGTCCATTCGAGCCATGGAATGAAGAGGCCGTTACAGACACCACTTTGTTACCTTACCGGAGTTATTGAATACGTTATCATCTTCTTACTTCTAGAACACCTGTGGAGATCTCCACCGAGAACTCCACACTCTTCATCTAAGTTGAGAGATCTTCAGTCACTAATTTATATCTTGTTTCTGACCAAGGAGGTTGTGCTGCTATCTGGTAAAGGATTCCCCAATTATCTGCGATCAACTCTCAAAGATTTTGGAAGAAGACATCACATAACTAGTCTTGCATTTTTATTTGTGGGAATTCTGCCCGTCATCTCCGACAACCGTATCATCAGAAATCCCTTCATCTTCGGCCAACAAATTCTCCAGAACATGCAGGGCATCTAACACCAACACTGGAGCATCCAACGCCAAACTTCTTGGTCACATGCTGGAATATCTTGCGCCAATGCCGGAGCATCCAATGCCAGACTTATTGGTCGCATGCTGGAACGTATGACACCAATGCCAGAGCATCACCTTCTTCCCCAGAATCCTAAAGACAGGAATGGTCGAATCGTCTAATAATGGCAATCAAACATTAATATTTGCTTTCTCTTAATTTTGATTTGACAATCCCTTAAAGTAGTTACATCATTGAGCTACGAATCCGTCTACAAGATACAAGATACACGAGAATCTCAAATCTACCCAGGGAAATTCAAATCATCATGTGTGCATGGGTTTCACTAAGCAACGAAGAACAGTCTTCACAGTTTTCTTGGTTGCATACGATTGTCGCCCCAATATTTTACGGCACTGCCACTCCTAATCTTTACAGTTTTGTCACTCCAAATCATTACAGTGCCACTAGCTCATATGACGCTATTACATAAAGTATTTACGACTCCACCGCTCGATGTTTTTTTGGTGCTAGCACTCAAAATTCATACAGAGCCACCATCGCTCAAGACTCTTACGAGACTGCTGGTGTCGCCGACTCCTACGACGCCTTTGGTTCTTATGGCGCCACCATCATTCCGAGCTCAAATGACACTGTTGTCGCTTCGAGCTCATATGGTGCCACCGTTGCTCCTAGCTCATATGACGCCACGATTCCACCAAGCTCATACAACACTACTTTTGCTCCTAACTCATACGACACCACTTTTGCTCCAAGCTCATACGACGCCACCATCAATCCAAGCTTATACGGTGCCACTGTTGTTCCAAGTACATACGCTGTCACCATCGCTCCAGGTTCATACGTCGCCACTATCACCCCAATCTCATATGATGTGTAACACCCCTGGTCCTCTAGCTGAAAACGACCAAGTGAATTCATCGAAATGTCTCGAGTAATCTAAGTGAATTTGTCAGAATGTCTCGAGTAATCTAAGTGAATTCATCGAATGATATCAAGAAAACAAAAAGGAATTCTTCGAGTGGTCACGTGAGTTCGTTGAGTGATTAGAGGTAAATTTGTCGAGAGGAGTGCAATGGTGAATTCATGCTTTAACTAGACGGATGTGTAGTGTGACCTTGTAGACAAGATTCGACAAGTGTTGGAGCTTGATGAAAGCATGAAGCGCTATGTAGCGGAAACCATGGATGGGTATAATACTGAGTTTTCTTTTGAAGACAGTTTTTTGCGAAAAGATGATCGTTTGTGTCCCAAAGTTTGGCATGTTACTGGAATTGTTGTACGAGGCTCATTTTACCAAGTACATATTCAACCCGGGAAACACAAAGATGTATTAAGACCTGAAGAAGTTATTCTGGTGACTGGGTTTGAAAAAGGACATAGCTCATTATGTGGCAAAGTGTCACACTTGCTCATAAGTGAAGGATGAATGTCAGAAGCCTGGAGGATTTCTAAAGTCTTTGCCGATTCCGAAATGGAAGTTCGATGACATATCTATGGATTTCGTGCATGGATTACCGAGATCGTAGCATGAGAACGATGCCGTCTTGGTAGTCATAGACCGTCTGACGAAGGTGTCACACTTCATTCCAAATCGGAAAGATGATTCTGTGGAAAAGCTAGCGAATCTCTATGTTGATAATATAGTACGATTACACGGTGTGCCCTGTAGCATTGTAAGTTACTGAGTTGTGTGTTTCACTTCGAATGACTGGAGATTAATCCACCTTCTATTGGGTACAAAAATGAAGTTTTGCACGGTCTTTCATCCTCAAACAGATGGTCAGACCGAAAGTACCAACATGATGATGGAAGATATCCTCCGTATGTGTGCCTTGGATTTTCGAAAAAGATAGGAAGACCATCTCTACATGATTGAGTTCACCTACAACAACAGCTACCAAGCGAGTATTGAAATGGCGCCCTTCGAATCCCTTTATGGTAGGAAGTGTTGTACACCTTTAGCTTGGGCGGAGACATGTGAAATTAAGTTGTATAACTTCAAGGAAGTCGAAGATACAAATTCAACAATACGTTTAATACAGGAGCGACTATTGGTTGCTCAGGATATACAGGCTAAGTACTACAATGCTAAGCACATAAACATTGAGTTTGCAGTCTGCGATTGGGTGTATCTTAAAATTAAGCCATTCAAAGGTGTATCGATAATTCGATGTTTGAAAAAGCTCAGTCCGAGATATTTTGGATCATTTGAGATTATTGAACGGGTCGATGAAGCTGCATACCAACTAGCTCTATCAATCGAGTTAAGTAGTTTGCATAATGTGTTTCACATATCAGTGCTAAGGAAGGCTATTTTAGATCCTACACAAGTTATTATTGTGGATCAAGTGCCGGTTGATATTGGGTCAAAGACGAAAGTCATGCCCGTTCATATCAAAAACCTTGATACCAAGCAGTTGTGGAACAAGGCAATTAGAATGGTCAAGGTCCGTTGGGACAATTATGGCCCTGAGAAACTTACATGGGAGTGGGAGCAAACAATGCTAGAGGATTTCCCTGAACTGTTTCGCTGAGATAAATTTTTTTGCATGTTATGCACTTCTTTGTTTGTTTTTCTGTACGGTTAATTTCGGGACAAAATTTCTTAAAGGAGGGGAGATTGTACCACCCCTATTACTCTAGCTAAAAATGAATAAGTGAATTCGTCGAAATGTCTCGAGTAATCCAAGTGAATTTGTCGAAATATCTCGAGTAATCTAAGTGAATTTGTCGAAATGTCTTGAGTAATTTAAGTGAATTTGTCGAAATCTCTCGAGTAATCTAAGTGAATTTGTCGAATGATCTCGAGTAATCAAAAAGCATTTCATCGAGTGATCACGTGGGTTCGCCAAGTGACCAAAGGTAAATTCATCGACTTATCAAGTACAATTTGTCGAATGTATTGAACGAATTCGTTGAGTGGTCACGTGAATTCGTTGAGTGTCCTGGACGATTAGTCGAGTATTCTGGATGAACGTATGTCCTCTGTCCTTTACTTGGCTAAGTTACAGTGGTCTTTAAATTAGGAGTTAGGGTTGATCTTTGCCATAGATCGTATGGCTAGAATTTCATCCCATCTAGGTTATAAGGTAAGGATCGATGAAAGACACGGTCAATTTCTGTCCGTTCATTCTTTCCGCCCGAGCCGAAGGAAGAGTAATTATGGGTGTACCGTACGTGCTTTTCGGCAGGATCAAGGCCACAAACGCTGACAAAATCTCTATGTGGACCCTCCAGTGAGTTTGAAATGGAGGTAGACAGTTGGGATTGAGTTCTACGGATTCCATGCGGAGCGGCTCCGAGGAAGAAGGCTGAGCACTTTTCTCCTTCCTCCCTAATCTGAGCAACTTCCTAGAAACCAATTTGGTCGATAATTACTCAAGGTGTTGGACGGATTTCTGCCAAAGAAGCGGTGATTGGGTCTTAGGCTAAGCCTAACTTTGTGAAGAGGAAGATGAGATCCTTGTTTATGGCACCGCAATACGTGCCAAGGGTAAGGATTCCCCTCTTGGACAAGTGAAATCCTCTTTTAGCAAGTTTGCATGAAAGCCCTCACCGATTAGTGGAGAAAAGGTGCTTTCCGTTAGGTCGATGTGTTTATTCCCGAATATGTTTTGTATATAGTATTTGTAAGTGCGAGTACGTGTTAGGCATGCTGTGTGAAACCCATTTGGACAGGTTGGTTTAGATTTGTGATGTTTTGTTTTGATTGCTGGAGAAGACACTGTGGAAAATATTTGGTTTCAGAGTTCTATTGGCAATAGCTCTGAGTGAGCTTTTGTTGTGATTATAAAGAATATTTCCTAGGGATACAATGGCTAACTTGTTAAGCAATGTGCATGGAGTGCCCAGTCTCACTGGCTGTGAGTGCCATCCTAGAATGAATCATTGCTATGGTAGATTACGCGAAAGGGGAGGTTGACCAGCGCCATTATCATTAATTGGCACGACGATCTGAGCAACGAGAAAGAGTTGAAATATACCCGCACTATATCATTTGGCTAAACAGACCTAAAGTATATGATAGTTGTTGTTGGCATAGGAGAGAGTCGTGGATTTATGCTAGGCTAGTAATGCTCAGTTGAGACCTTCTGGTCTGGGATTGAGGGTGGTGGTGGAACTCATGGAGTTTCCAGTTGGGTGCTAATTCACCGGTGATTTCCCGTGATTATAAAATATGGGACCCTGGGTTATCCGGTACACCGATAATATGCCCTGAGTGCACACAATGTTTGGCCATTTGTGCCATCATTTTGATGATTAGTGATTAAGTTGCACATTCTTAATAATGGTGAACATGTTATTTGCTTGCAAGGAAAGTGCACCGCTACCCCAAGAAATGGGTGGGGTCATTATAATTTGGTCAGCTAATGCTACCCCTTGCCTTATTTTGCCACTATTTGGTGGAATGCTTTTGTGCATGTGCTGTGAAGTCAAGCGAGAAGTAGCGGGCTAAAGCCCTTTTACTGAGCGGTCCCTTGAAGGATAGAGTGTTATACTTATTATTTTCATATGTTGTTGGCCTACGTGCCGATGTCCGGAAATAACATTCTTGTAAACATGAACATGGTTTTATAAGGCTTTAAGGCCATAAATATTTGTGTACTTTCATTCCTAGTATATTTTAGTAGTGGTCATTCCTGGTGATTGGGTTCTTCTTAACTTAAAAATCTTTCGCTAGAATGCAATTCTATGTTAGGGTGCATTATTAGATTAGAATGAATTATAGTTTCATTGCGTAACTCTTTCGTTTGTCCGTTTAATATGATACAGGGCCCCAACCGGACCTGCTGTTATATTACTCGTAACGGATAAGGTGTTATAATTTGGTATCAGATTCTGCTATCATTTCCTTCTTTGAATTCATAGAAGAATTCTTTTAAGATGGGGAGAGCACTTAGGTGCGTCACCGTTATAACAAGAAATAACCCATAAATGTCCACTTAGTAATGAAAAACACACATGAAACATGCAAGAAAATATTGTTTATGAGACCCGAGCGTTCCTTTTTATCTATATTTGCTAGATTTTGAAGTCACTAAATTGCCTATTGCATAATTATAGGTGATTAGGAGTGGTGCTGGTCAATCCCAATGTCATAATTCTACGAAGAGTAGTGCACGTAATGACGTGCCTGAAACCCCTCCTTCTACTGAAATGATAAGCCTAATAGTTGAAACTGTGTTTGATTTGATAAATGCCCAACCAGGGAGGTAAGTGCAATGTCCTTCCCCTGTAGTGGGCCAGATCCCCGTTGACGTGGTTGAGCCCATAATGGCGAAACAAGCGACTGTAGATCCTTTAGTAACAAGAAGAGCAATAGAGAAGCAGCTCAAGCATGTGATGAACTTAAATCCTCCAGTGTTTACAGGGACTGGAACACCACGCAAGCCAAAGATTGACTCTCTCAAATTAAGAGAACCAAGACCAAAACAAAAATAGAGGAGTGGAAGAAAGTCACTGCGGCTACTTTCCTGTTGGATGGAGAGGAGAGGCTATGGTGGGATGAGTTGGAGTTACACCACTTTACGGGAAGAAAGCTTACTAATATCTCAATGGATGAATTCTTGAGGTTGTTTCTGGCTCGATATCTCCCTTTGGCATAAAGGATTACTATAGAGAATCAATTCCTGAGGTTAAGTCATGGCGAGAGTTGTGTTGATGACTCCTTGCATGAGTTTACTAGATTGGGCAGTATGGTGGCTCCATATTTACTAATAAGGAGCGCAAGACCAACCGGTTTTATGAAGGTCTGCGGGAAGATCCGAGGTTCTTCTCACAGGTCTGATGACACAGGGCTTTCTAACATTGGTCAATACTGCTCGATCTCTAGAGCAAGATATGATAAGAGTTTAGTGTAAGAAGGATGCGGCTGTGAAGAAGCTCGAGTTCAAAGTATCGAGTTCTACAAAGTCTGGGTTCCGAAAGTGGAATAAGAAGGCTAGGACTTCCAGACCACCTTCCTCTTCTATTTCTGGAACCACTACTGGGCGATGCCCTATTACTTGCGACTCATGTGGCAAGGTGGGAAATTATGCCCAAGATTATTGGAGTGGTCGTCTAAAGATGGAGAAGAAGACGAGAGCGTCATATGTTGGGAAGGGTAAAGTAGTTGAATCAACTATATCCCATTATGATGTAGCCCAACCCAGAGTTTACAATCTTCTCCAGCAGGAGGCCATCAAGCAGGGCAATGTGGTTATAAGTATGAGTTAGACTATAACTTAATTGCTTTCTATACCTTATGCCCTATTCATTGGTCATATAACTTGTTTGTATTAGGCTTTGTCCTAATCTTGGACCATCTAGAGAGAGCATTGTTTTATACTGGAGCTTCACACTCCTTTTTGTCTGAGAACTTCGTGTCACGTATCGGAGTGCCTTCTTTTGTATCAAAAGATAGTTTGGATATGCTGCTGCCTAACAGGTGCTCGATGAACGCAGATAGAATTTGTTGCGTGAATGTGTAGATAGAAGTCAAGAGTTTGATTTGGAAGCATCACTACTGCTGATAGTAGAGTTTGATATAATCTTTAGCATAGACTGGCTCTCCGAGTAGCGTACGCGCATAGATTGCAGTCTCAAGGTGGTCAAACTGGGGCAGAATATGGTTCATGAAACTACCTTTTCTGGTATGTAGGGATTGAGCAAGATACTAATGTCTGCTCTCCAAGTAGTCAATGCAGTTCGCAAAGGCGCGAAGTTATTCTTCACGCTAGTAGAGGCTTCAAAGCCAAAGCCCGGTTTGAGTAGCATTCTTATAGTATCAGAGTTTGCTGACGTATTCGTTGAATATCTCCCTAGAGCTCCACCTAGGGAGAGATCAATTTCACTATTGAGCTAGTGCTAGGTACAAGGTCTGTGTCACGCTCTACGTATCGTTTAGCGCCAAAGGAGAAGGCGGAACTGAAGGTAGAGTTGCAAGAACTGTTATAGCAAGGCTATGTGCACCCAAGATGGAAGCTTGTGGTTGTGTATAGATTACCGAGAGCGAATAAGCTTACGGAGAAGAATAGGTATTCAATTCTGAGAATCGATGATCTATTCGATCAGCTAATTAGGTCGAATGTGAACGCGAAACTAGATCTGAAGTCTGGTTATTATCGGTTGAGAATAAGGGAAAGTGATATTCCCAAGACAACGTTTACTATGCGATATGGGCATTATGATTTCACTATCATGCCGTTTGGGCTGACAAATGCGCCATCCGTATTTATGGACTTGATGAATAGAACGTTCAAAGAGTATTTGAACCAATTCAAAATAGTCTTCATTGATGACATCCTGGTTGTACAACCCCGTATTTACTAAGTGGGATCCAACGAAATAGTCAAGGACCCTCAGGTTTAAGCTGGTCAAAGTAGGCGAGTAGGGCAGGCAGACCCGCACTCGCCCAGAGAGAATAAAGGCCTTTCTCCAAGTCAGGCGGAAGGGCTTTTGCCAAAGTGCAGAAAGGTTCCCGCCAAATCGGGAAAATGACATGCAAATCCCAAGCTCGCCCTTTGAGGAGCTGTGGGGGCGAATGCTTGGCTCACCACAACATTTTCTTCTTCATGCGATTGGTTCCTTCATGTACCACTCGCCTAGTGGGGTCTTAAGGCAAAGTTACCTAGATACCCTTGAGGGTCTGCAAATAGCTTTTAGAACAATGGAGTTACGCTGTTGGTAGACCCAATTGGGCTGCATATATCAAAATGGGACAACAAAATTACTTTATTGGAAGACTAAGTTCAGGAATCTATAAATAGACCCTGTGGGCACCTTTGGAGGGCAGACAGTTCATTTTTGGATTCTTCCTCCCAGGGTTATTTTTGCTCAGCTGTGTAAGCTCTCTAAGGTGCCCAACTTAGATTTTTGGCTTGGGAGGGGAAGCGCTCTAGAGATCTTCTAGGTGTGTGGTGGGACCTCCATGCTACAACCCAGGGTTATTTTTTTAATTTCCAGTGATTTGTTAGGAGCCCAAGTTTTGGAGAAGTACAAGCTACACCCTTAGGTCCGAACTTTCATTGAGACCAAGTTTTGTCTTCAACATCTTTGGTGCGGTGAGCATGGACTGTAGCTTACATAGGAAAATCTTGAGCTAAGCTTCATGGTTATAGGCGAGGATGAAGGAGCTAGCTCGGGCAGCTTGCCACCCCCGACAAGTGGTGTCACGATCAGGATGCTAGAAGAATTTCAGAGGGAGGTCCTACAAACCATCCACTTGACTTTCGTCGTGAGAGACGAGTGAGCCACGCCTTTTATTCAAGTTATTGCGACCCCATCTCTGGGCAAGAAATCCCCTGGTCACCGACCTAGGAAGGAAGTCTCGGTCAAGTGCGGCAAGAGGGATCTCGCCGGGCGAGAACTTTTCCCTGGGCAGGCGAGTTCTGACAGGGCCAGTGAGCCCAGGGCGCTAGACAGGCCCACTTGCCCGATGGTGGGGGAAGCCCTTTCATTGTGTTGATCGTCTAAGCCCCAATTCAAGATGGGTTTAGAGAGCCAGAGATGTCCTACTATACGGGCAGGGAAGATCTGGTGCAATATATCTAATAGTTCGAAGATGCCATCTCCATCATATAGATGTCGGACGCCTTCACATGCCGACCTTTTTTCATCACTCTGAAGGAGAAGGCTAGGGACTAGTATCATCAGCTTCCCGTAAGTTCCATCTACTACTTTGAGGATTTGTGACTCGGGTTCCTGAAAGTGAAGGGATAGATCTGACTTAACTCTAGAGGGGGGGGGGGGTGTGAATAAAGTGTTTTAAAAACTTGATTAGTTTTTATAGTGGAATTAAAATAAGTGATACTAAAGTATAGAAAGAAAAGTAAAAAAAAATATCAAAACACAAAAAAATAAGAAATGGAACAACCAGACTACACAAGGAAATTATAGTGATTCCCCAAAACTGGGTATATCCACTCTTCTACCCCTCTGGTAGGAATCCACTAACAGGTTTTTGATCAGGTGCCCTACCACCACAGGTTTTTTCTCAGGTCTCATGTCACCACAAGATCTATTTAAAGGGAGATCTCACAACCCTTTAGGATTTTGATCAGATGCCCAAAAACCAACACAAGTCTTTTGTTAAGGAGACTTGACAACACGGTGATAACTTTTAGAGGGAGTTAAAAACCCTTTTTTCAGTGAGATAAAGAAAGTGATGGTGTCTTCTCTTTCTCAAACAACTTGAGAAGACAAGTGGAATGTTGTTGTCAAAGCTCCCCCTGAGATGTTGAATGGTTCAGGAAGATGAGAGCTTTGCTCAGGGTGTAGGCCTTGAAGTTGGCTTGCTGATATCCAGGAACTTCCAGACAGATGTTGACAGTTGCCTTTAGAAAAAAAACCCGAAGCAGAAAACTTAAGAAGACTAATGATCTGTGTGTTGATGTTCTTCTTCAATTTCCTATAAGAACAATAACAATGCTTCTTTTGTATCAGTTGTTGTATATCTGTAACTATTGTTCTTTTTTTTGAAAAAGATCTTTTATATTCTTAGAGGATTTTTGCCTTTGAATTTTAAATAATATCCTTGATTTGCTG
Source organism: Platanthera zijinensis (assembly GCA_039513925.1). Classification (NCBI taxonomy): domain Eukaryota; kingdom Viridiplantae; phylum Streptophyta; class Magnoliopsida; order Asparagales; family Orchidaceae; genus Platanthera; species Platanthera zijinensis. The sequence goes on from CM077080.1 coordinate 110,561,461, forward strand.
CTCATAATCTGGGGGTTGAAACGGCTGGAAATTGTCTTTAATGTGTTTCCTCAACTGTCCCAGTAAATAAGTCAAGTAATTAACTCTACGAAATCCATAATTAATGCTGCCTTGGAACGACTATATTATTGAGAATATAAGCATTAATTATTTAGAGAATTACTGCCTAGAGTAGAATTCAAACTAAGAGAGAAAACAATAAACTGGCTCTGATCAGAATTAGTCGAACTCAGAATAGATTTCTTCGACCTTAACTCAATGTTTGTCGAGCTGAGAAATCTGCTTTGTCGAGTTGAGCTCAAAGCTAATTGATCTGGAAAATATCTAACAATGCTGAGCTCCAAGTTCATCGACTTGAGATAGACTTTTGTTGACCAGAGAAACTGAGTAGAGGAGGGAGTTCATCGACCTGAGCTCGAATATCGTCGAGCTCAGCTCATAGTTGAAACTCTGAGTTCGTTTATCTACGATCGACGATCGTCGAGCTGAGTTTGAAAAACTTCAAACTAATTTCTTAACTCTTGAAAACTGAATTTCTTCTAAGTCTTAGTCTCTGGAGTCTTTTGAAGGCTGGAACTTAAGAGTCTAACCTAATAAAACTGACCTAACCTTAGAAAGAAATAAATTAACCCTAAACTATACATAATGGGTCAACAATCCTAATTAGTGAACCTAGCCTAAATCCAAACTGGGGTTCCAACAATCTCCCCCTATTTGGGTGAGGTCACTAACCAACAAAAAAGAAAAGCATAAAAACACAAAGCAATATAAATATCTGACAGAATTTAAACTATTTAGCAGATATGATATGGATAAGTTCATTACACAAATGAATCACAGAGAAATAAATGTTCAAGATTTGTGAGAGGGAGGAGCAGATGATGATTTAGCAAACACAATTTTCCTGTGAGGATTCTCTGCTTCCTTTTGAGACATTGTCATGTCTTGAACTCCAAGAAGTGTAACAGATGAAGCTCTGGGAACTACAGCTTCTGGATGTACCTGTATATATTCATTGGGATCAAATAAATTTTTGTCTACCTGGAATTGATCAAATTCTTTCTATCTATAGGTAGACATTGTAGTGAATTTTGATGGATCTAATCCATCTGCTCTAGATTTGTTCATCTGAGATAAACCAATCAGCTCTTGAAACTTAACCATTCTAAAATTTGGATCTAACTCAGGTTCATAAGCTGAAGAGAGAGGTCTCTCTAGATCAGTTTTTGTAGCATCCTGAGAAGACTTTTGAGGATTTCTGAATAAAATAGATTGCTGTTAAAAATTTGTTGGTGGAAGAGACTGCTGAGATTGGCCTTAGTAATAGGACCTTAGAGGTCTGTATTGATTGTACTTCCCAATAGGTCTAGAAGACTGATGGGAGGCTGGCCTTGGAGTTTGAGAGCTGCTAGTGGCTGGCTTCTGATTCTTAGCAATACTTCCTGATGCACCTACAGTAGGAGGAGGAGGATGAGGTTTTCTCCTGGACTGCCTTGGTGGGGAGCTGTACCTTTTCCTCATCTTTCTTTATTTGAGCTCATTCTTAGACTACCACATCCATTGAGGCATTACTGTATACTGAGTAATATTATTCAAAATATAATAGGGAGTATCTGCAGATTGGTTTGGCTTGGGAATAGCCTTTGGAGGAGCCTTTCTCTTCTTGAGCTTTCTCTTTATGGAGTAAGGATCATCTGAATCATCATCATCATAATCATCATCATCAGATGATTCAATAATATTATCATATAAATAATCAATTTATTTTAGAGCTGCTTTAGAAATGAGTTTCTTGGCTGGAGGCTCAGAATATATATTGGGAATTAGAATGACATCTGTTGGAACTGAATCTGCTGGCTTTTTTGGAGAATCTTCTATGTCTACAAACATAATGTCATCTATGTCTGGCATAGGAATTTCATCCCAAATAGCCACAATAGTGGAGTCAACTATAGGCTCAATGGATTCAAGAGCAGAAACTAGCTCTACAGATTCTGTAACAATTCAGGGCTCTATAGACATTGGAACTGCAAAAATTGCCTTCAGTTGCTTCACAACTTCAGGACTTATAGGAGTAGTATAACATACAATAGCCTTAGAGCACTGAACATCAAACCTTGATAAAGCATTTCTGTAAACTTAATTAAAAGAATCAAGTAAAGAATCCAAGTCAACTGTGGGATTTATAATGAAATCACCAACAGTTATAATCTCTGGAATTTCTACTGCTGCATCTATATAGATCATTTCAATGTCAACTACTGCTGGAAAATCTGCTTGAGGAGGATCTGCTGCTGCTAGAACTAGAGCTGCTAGAACTGGAGCTTCTTCATCGAACATCTCCCCCTACCTGGTTTAAGAGGGTACTGAAACCAGGCCCCTAGAAGAAGAAAGGACAGAGGAGGTAGCAAGATTGGCAATAAGGGATAAGATGAAAGCAACAAGAGGAGCAATAACTTTAGCTATTAGCTGCTTAAGAGATGGAGTAATGAATATAAGAAGATCTTTAGCAATATCAGAGAAATTAAGATAAAGGGGTTCTTGAGTGGAGGAAGTATGGGTGGTATGATGGTCACAGTTAGAACATACAGAGAAGGAGTGTGATAGAGCAATATGGATGTGTTCTGGGAATGTGGAAGGAGGGTTAGAAGGAATGAAGGATGGATTTGTAGTAGTGGTGGTTTGAATTGTTGTAGTAGGAATTATTGTGGTGGTTTCCTAAATGGGGGATTGACTCGGGGAATGGTGTATTGGAGAGTTTTGTGGAGATGGTTGAGGAGATAGTAAGTTGAAGTTAGGCTGTGATGAAGTGGATGGAATAACATTCAAATGAGTTTTAGTTGGAGATAGAGGAGGAATGAAATCAGTCATAATTTCATCCTAATGTGGAGATGGAATATCCTCATGGATGATGATTGGTGATTGTGGAGGTGATGGAGGTGGAAGAGGTGAAGCAGGAGGGATAATTGATGATGGTTGTTGTTGTAGAGGAGGTGAAGAAATTCTAAGGAAGGGATAACATCTTCTAGTTGTGGGGGAGTGGCTATAGCTGCCCTAGTGTCCTCAGAAGTCCTAGAAGAGGAGGAAGCCCTGGATGGCTTAGGGATGGTCCTCTCCCATCTACAAAATAAGGCAGAAGTTAGCCTCTTGGAGGCATTTATGAATATGGTCTGGGAGACCAAAAATTCAGGTGCCTAGGTCTGGAGGAAAATTCCTAAGATCCTCCCAAAACAAACTTATTTTTTGGAATTCTTCTTCTTAATCAAGTCAAACAATAACTTTACCCAATTTACAGCTTTCTTATTAACCAGTGCACACATCACAAAGAATTGGTGCCTGGTTATTTAGTTATGGGTTGTGTGCTTGCCTAACAATACCTTCCCAACAATATCAACAAGAAATTTATACTCTACAGATAAATTCTTTTTCAACAATTTATTAGGGTTTCCCTCGGAGTGACCCATCTTAATTAGCATAGACTCATACTCTAAACTATCTATTTCTATGTATTCTTCTCAATTTACTAAACCAAAAATTTCAGATAAAACAGCAGGGGTTAGGATAACCTGATTACCTGCAATGGTACCAGTCATAGTATCTGAGTCTGGAGAAGTTGAAGTATAAACCCATTCCCTTATCTCATTTGCTGACAGTTTAATCCTTGTGGTCATGATTTTCTTCAATTGTTGTTCTTCAAACAGCTGCAGAATGTCCATGAAAATCTGATCGGAATGACAAAAAGAATTGAAGTCGATATTGAATCCAATGTCACACATCATGCTGGAGAGGGAAATCTCCAGAATCGCCATTGTTTTCCTGCAAAACGAGAGAGAGATCAAGTGCAAGAGAAATAGAAAGCGCGGGATGGAGCCCAAAGAAAACCTAGTTATAAAGGTTTTTGAAATACGAAGCGGCAGACTCCGTCCTGCGAAAAAGAAAACAAATCTTCGTTCTCAGGTCGACGAAAAATTTTATGAAGAAATGATATCGTCAATCTCAGTTTGAAGAGGGGAAACATTTTGTCATTCTCAGGTCGACAAAACTTTTCTGAAGCAAGATCGTCGATCTCCGCTCGATAAAAATAACTTCACACAGAGAGTTTGTCGATCTCAGGTCGATGAATTTCTCAAGAACAGTTCTCAGATCGTCGATCTCCGTTCGATGAACTGTGACCAATTCTTCGACCTTAGATAAAAATTAAATCAACCTTCTCCATTGATCATACCTAGCTGATTCAGAAAGAATAGATGTTTCTTCTCATATAAAGGTTTAGTGAAGATGTCTGCTCTTTGGAAATCAGAAGAGATGAAGAGAATGTTAATTTTCTTTTTGTCCACACAATCTCTAATAAAATGATGCCTTACTTCTATATGCTTTGTCCTACTTTGATGTACTGGATTTTGTGCAATGGAAATTACACTAGTACTATCACAAAAAATAGTTGAATTATTTAGATTGTATCCATAATCCAGGAGTTGGTTTTGAATCCACAATATTTGTGAACAACAACTGCCAGTTGCAATGTATTCAGCTTCTACAGTTGAGGTGGACACAGATGTTTATTTCTTACAAAACTAAGACACAAGCCTATCACCAAGGAACTAACATGTTCCTAATGTGCTTTTCCTATCAACTTTACATCCAACAAAGTCAGCATCTGAGAATCCAGTTAATTCAAATTCTGACTCAGTTGGATAAATGAGTCCTAGATTTTGGAAACCCTTTATATATATCAAAATTCTTTTTAAGAAAATAAGGTGAGATTTTTTAGGGTTCACCTGGAACCTAGCACAAAGACATATATCAAACATTATGTATGGCCTACTGGCTATGAGATACAACAAGGACCCAACAATAGTCCTATATGTTTTCTGATCGACTGGCTCTCCATGTTCATCAAAATCAATCACAGCATTGGAAGCCATAGGTGTTTTCTTGGCTGAGGCATCAATCATCCAAAATCTTTTAACTAATTCCTTAGCATATTTGGATTGGGAGATGAAAATTTCATCAGGGGATTGCTTCACTTGGAGACCAAGGAAGTAAGAAAGCTCACCCATACTACTCATTTCAAACTTGGAATGCATCAGGTCAGAGAACCTTTTGCATAGTTTGGAATCATTAGAGCAAAAAATGATGTCATCTATATATATTTGTACTAACAGTATGTTATTATTATGATGCCTAGTAAACAAAGTTCTATCTATAATGCCCCTAGTGAACTTATGCTCTATAAGAAAGCTAGCTAGGGTCTCATACCAAGCTCTTGGAGCTTGCTTTAAACCATAGAGAGCTTTATGCAATTTGAAAACAAAGGAGGGATAAGTTGGAGAAATAAAACCTTGTGGTTATTCAACATATACTTCCTCTTTGAGTTCACCATTCAAGAAAGCACTCTTAACATCCATTTGGTAGACTTTGAACTTTTTATATGCTACATAGGCAAGAAAATTCCGATAGCCTCAAGTCTTGTAATAGGTGCAAAGGTTTGATCATAATCAATTCCTTCTTCCTGTCTATAACCTTGAGCTACTAGTCTTGCTTTATTCCTTATGATAGCTCCTTGTGCATCCAATTTATTTCTGTATACACATTTAGTTCCAATGACTTAGAAGTCTTTGGGTCTAGGAACTAAATCCCAAACTCTGCATCTCTTAAACTGATTGAGCTCCTCTTACATTGCAATTATCCAGTGTGGATCTTGCTCAACATCTTTTATGGATTGGGGATCAAGTTGAGATATGAAGCAATAATGCATCAAATTTTTGTTAAGTTGATGCCTTGTTTGCACACCAACTGATATGTCTCCAGTCACTTGAGATACAAGGTGATCTCTAAGTGTGACAAGATTAGTTGGAGGAGTTGGTTCAGCAATTGCATTAGGAATTAATTCCTCTTGTGGAATTAAATTTGCTGTTGAAGGTTCATCAATTATAACACTAACCTTTTCTTCACTATCTTCATCAATATGTGGATAAGGATGTGTCTCAGACTCATTGGCGAGGTTCAGATCATCCAATTTCTCATACAGTTGGGGTACCTGCAATAAGTTACTGGTAGAAGAATCCTTCTCCTTGTAAAATATGTTAGCTTCATCAAAAGAAATATGAATAGATTCTTCTATTTTCAAAATAGATTTATTAAATGCCCTATAAGCCTTGCTGACTTGGGAATATCCAAGAAAAATTTCCATTGTAGCTTTGGCCTCAAATTTTCTAAGGTGTTTCTTGTTATTATTATGAATATAACACACACAACCAAAGATTCTAAAATAGTCTATTTTAGGTTGCTTCCCTTTGAGTAATTCATAGGGAGTCTTTCCCTTAAGTTTATGTATCAAAATTCTGTTCAGAACATAATTTGTTGTGCTTACAGCCTCTGCCCAAAAGGATAGGGGCATGTGAGCATCTGCAAGCAATGTTCTTATAGCTTCAATCATGGTTCTATTTTTCCTTTCTGCTACCCCATTTTGTTGAGGAGTTCTAGGAGCAGAGATGCAATGCATGATACCTTCCATCTCATTGAATTCTTGTATTGGAAGAGATTTAAACTCCTTACCATGATCACTTCTGACCAATGCAACTTGAGTAGAATACTCAATCTTTATGCTCTTAAGAAAATCTGTAAGAACTTAAAAGTTATCTGACTTATTTCTCAAGAAGAACAACCAAGTGAACCTAGAGAAGTCATCTATAATGACTAGATATAAGATTCCCCTCCCAAGATCTGTACAACAATGGGTCCAAATAGATCCATGTGTAGCAAATATAGAATCCTGGTGAATCATTCTTATTAATAGATTTAAAACTATTTTTGGTTTGCTTGCCTAATTGATAAGCCCTGCAAAGGCTTTTCTTCTTGTAGGGGTAAGAAGGCAATCCTCTAACAAAGTTGTCTCTAGAGAGTTTATCAATATTTTTAAGATTAACATGTCCTAATCTTTTATGTCATAGTTCATTATTATTACTAATTTGATTAAATAGGCAAATTTCTAACCTAGCAGATTTGAAATTTACTACATAAATGTTTCCTTGCCTAAGGCCAGTTAAGACAGTTTTATTATCTACAGAAGTAATAATGCAAGAAATTTGATTAAATGATACTTGATAACCTTTATCACATAATTGGCTTATGAATATCAGGTTATGTTTGAGATCATTTACATATGCTACCTTCCTGAATGTTACAGCTCCAACTTTAACATTTTCATAGACTTCAGTTTGGCCACAGTTGGAGTCACATAATATCACCTTTGGACCAAGCTTAAACTTATAGTTGGTTAAGTTGTCCTTGCTTCCTGTCATGTGCTTTGAATAGCCACGATCCAGGTACCACTATTCCTCTGTGGTAGGATAGTCCTTTACCTGCAAAATGAAAAGTTAGGTGTTCTTAACCCAGGTAACCTTGGGTCATTGATTCTTTTCAAACTTAAAACTAGAAATGTAAGAGCATTCAGGTTGGTTCTTATATCCTAGAGGGTGAAATTTTCTAGGTGGAATTATCTATTGGGTAAATGGGTTAACAAATTCTTTTGGTTGATTAAATGTTCCGAAATAATAAGAGTTTCTGTTAAAATGAACTGGGATTGATGAATTCTGATAAGTTCATCGAACTAATTTTGATGAATAGAGATGAGTTCGTCGAACGCCGCTCAGAGAACGGAAATATTCATTCTCTGTGCCCCAATATCGTCGATCTCGGCTCGATAAACCATATTGGTTTCGTCGATCGCTGTTCAAAGAATAATTATAATTGAAATATGCGTTCAGAGTTCGTCGACTTGAGTTCGACGAACTGTATACATTTCGTCGACCTGAGTTCGACGAAATCTGTTGAACATTGTTATGATTAAGATTTTTCTTGTTCTTTCTCTTTTTCTTAGGTTTCTGTTTTAATTCAGTTGGTTTATTATTTTCATCTACTTTTTCCATACCCTTTTCTGATATGAATTTAATGAGGGTTATGAGAAGGTTTTTCTGAATTAGATGAGGTTGGCTTGATGAAGCACCTAAACCCAGCTTGCCATTAAACCTGGCATTTATTGTGCTTGTGATGTCCATCAATTTGATGCTTCTCCCATTAAGGGATTCTTCAAATTGTTTAGCCTCATTTAGTTTAATTTTTAAAGGATTAATTTGTTCAGAAGCTATAGCTAGTTTATCTTTTAATTCAATGATTTCAGATAACAAATTTTCATGTTGAGTTAGCTTATCTCTGAGAAGTTTGATTTCCTTCTAAGATTTTATTAGATCATTACATAATAATTTAAATTCAATTTTGAAATGTTCTGAATGGAAATCAAATGAAGATATTACCTGATCCTCTTTAGATTTAGATTCTTCTTCAGATTGCTCAGCTTCTGAAAAGCTGCCTGATGCATTGATAGCCATCAAGCAAACTTATTTTGCTTTAGCTTCTTCCTCATCTTCACTGGAGCTAGAAGATGAAGATTCTTCTTCTGTCTCACTCCAGGTTTCTGCAACAAAACCTTTCTCCTTTCTCTTATACTTGCTTGAGGAGGGTTTGCTGTACTTCTTTTTGGAGTCCTTGTCTCTTCTTTTCTCCTTGATCTAATTCTCTGGACACTCAGGAAGAATGTGTCCAGGTTTTCTGCAACCAAAGCAGACAATTTCCTTGGTAGGAGTTTTGTCATATCTTGGTATGTCATCTTGCCTAGATGACTTCCTTCTAAAATATTTTCTGGCCATCTTGTAAAATCTTTTGGCTAGTAAGCTTATGAACTCATTATTTGTTGGTGGAGCTTCTTGTCCATCAGATGCTTTGACAGCAATGTTTTGCTCTTTCTTTCCTGATGATGAGGTCTTCTGCTCAACTGTCTCTCTTGACTTTATCATCTGCTCATAAGATTTGAGCTTTCCCAACAATGACTTAGTAAAGATTTCAGTCAAGCTTCTGGCCTCTTTGATTGGTCAAATTCTGGAATCCCATGTACTGGGGAAGCACATAAGGATCTTGTCATTGATCTCAGTCAGGGATATTTCTTTGTCCAGTATTTTCAGCTCACTGATGATTAGGTTGAGTCTGTTGTACATATTAGCCACTAACTCAGATTCATCTTTCTGGAAATTCTCATATTGAGAGATGAGGTGAGATCTTCTGTCCTTTCTCTCATAAGCTGATCCTACAGCCATTTGGTTTAGAGATTCCCAAATGGCTTTTGCTGAAGTGCACTCAGCCACTTTATGGAATATGTCATCTGACATAGTTTGTGCCTAAATGTTCATGACCCTTGTATCAGTAATCTTTGCCTTCTTCTATGCATCAGTCCACTCAGGTGGTGGAACTGCATTTATACTTATTGTTGCTATTGCATAAGGTGTGCGGGGACCTATCAAGATAAAATTATAGATATCTTCATCAATTGAATTCATATATAATCTAATCCTTGCCTTTCAGATTACAAACTTATTAAGGTTGCATACTGGAGGTCTAGTGCTTGAGTATTTCTTATTCCGTTCCATGATATAAAAGAGACACTAGAGGTAATAAGATCTATCAAAGGATCTTTTGATTCAGGTATTAGCTTGTGAAACCAAAGGAACAGCCATCTGATACCAATTGAAAGTGAAGAGAAAGATCTGTCTTAACTATAGCGGGGGGGGGGGGGGGGTGAATAGCGTGTTTTAAAAACTTGATTAGTTTTTATAGCGGAATTAAAATAAGTGATACTAAAGTATATAAAGAAAAGTAAAAACTAAAATATTACAACACAACAAAATAAGAAATAGAACAACCAGACGACACAAGGAAATTATAGTGATTCCCCAAAACTGGGTATAACCAATCTTCTACCACCCTGGTAGGAATCCACTAACAGATTTTTGATCAGGTGCCCTGCCACCACAGGTTTTTTCTCAGGTGCCCTGTCATCACAAGATCTATTTCAAGGGAGTTATAACAACCCTTTAGGATTTTGATCAGGTGCCCAAAAACAAACACAAGTCTTTTGTTAAAGACACTTGACAACCAGGTGATAACTTTTGAAGGGAGTTAAAAACCCTTTTTACAGTGAGGTAAAGAAAGTGATAGTGTCTTCTCTGAAAGTCCACCTAGTGCCAACTACCTTTACCTATGGGGGGGGGGGAATAGGTGTCTTGCAATGTTTTTACTGAATTAAGCTATACATGCACAAACAAACAAAACAACACAACACAGAAAGACACATGCAATTTATAGTGGTTCCCCGATTTGGGTACGTCCACTCTCCCCCTTCGACCTATCTCCCAACAAGGGACGACTCAGTCACTTCACCAACTGGATTGCAAACCAATCCTCACACTAACGAAGTAACTCTTCTACACGAAGGAGTCACCACTCCTCCACCACGGGTTACACCCAACCCTTACAAAGAGGAACCAACGTTCCTTTACAATAAAAGAAAAACTTGAATGTATAAAATACAAACTACTTTTGGAGCCCTTGGTGTCCCTCTTCGTTCGACGTTACATTCTTGAATAAGTTGAAGAGTCCACGACCTAAGTGCTCTCTTAGAGAGAATCTCCCCGAAACTAGCGGCGACAAGAAGTGCGGCGACGTAACTGTTAGGATCGGCGACGACAACGAAGTGCGGCGGCTGAGCTTTGGAGATCCAACCTTCGTAGCAAAGCTAGCAAGGTCTACCAACGGTCTTACTAGGATCGATCGTATCGATCGATTCGGAAAGGGAAGGTATTCCCGATCAACAAATCAAGAGACAAAGGATCTCTAGGTAGACACGTGAGACGCGTTGCTTGGCCGAGCTTCTGTCGCCGAGAGATCGAGAAGAAACCACGATCAGCAACGGCGACAACCTGCATGAGCAGCGATGGTGATATGAGCGGCGACGGCGGCGGAAGGAAATCCACGATGCTTTAGGTCACGATGGCAGCTCGTTTCTTGTTCTCGGTATTCGGTATCTGTAATGATCGAAATACAACAGTATTTATACTGTATGTCATACATTATGACCGTTGTGGGCCCCACCAGTAGAAACCCTAAGTCCGGTTCAAAACAGCGCCTGAATATTTGGACCGGTCCAGCGAGCAGAAGAAATTCGCCTAAGGAAAATTCTGCCAGAATCATTGGTGATTCTCGACGAATCGGCGAGAATCACTTATGATTCTCGCCGAATTCTACTTGGCAGAATTCTGGCTGAAGATCTTGCCATTCAGAGAGAATCGGTGAGAATCATAATTCATTCTCGACGAATCGGCGATAATGCAAAGTCATTCTCGACGATTCGGCAAGAATCAACTAGTGATTCTCGATGATTCTGCCTCAAGCATAAATCAAGACGGCGTTGAGACAGCCGGCTGCAATCGGCAAGAATCAGCAAGTGATTCTCGACGATTCGGCGAGAATCACTAGTAATTCTCATCGAATCGTCGAGAATCACAATTCTCGTCGAATCGTCGAGAATCACGATTCTCGATGATTTCTACTTAGACGATTTTCGTCTTTCTTCCCGCGAGTTGCTTTGACCCATCCTTGCTCCTTTTCTACTCTTGATCTTTCTCAGCCCTATACTTGAAAGTAATTACACTCTAATAGAGAGAGTTCACGTAAGCCAACACACTGATATGCTCAACGAGGTATTACGTTGCGCAGACCCGTGTATATTGACCCACTGCACCCTAACATTGGTGTGTACTTAGCGTGGAATAACTGCAAGCACAACTTGAAGACAAATGATCAAATACAATGTTAATTCACCTTAGCTTGTCTAGGGGCTTCTTCAAATCAGGTACATTGTGGATACAATACCCAACAATGTCCCCCTATTTGAAGAAGCCTAAACCCTACAAGCTAAGGTGAATATAACGGATGTAAGAAAAACATAAACTGAATAATCAGTTGAGAAAGAATTTCCATACCATTATCTTTAAAGCATTTGGAGCATAATTTGCGAGAGCACCTGAGCCCTTAGCACCTTAGCCAAGAGGGCAATCTCCCCCTTTTTGGCTTCTACAAATCTGGGACTTTAGCACTTGCCACAATGCTCCCCCTCAGTTCTTGCATTTGTGCTTACACTTGAGTTTCTTGTTGATGCTCCCCCTTGATCCAAGAGCTGGTAGCCTCTGTATTCTTCATTCCTCAAGGTTTATCATACCCAGTTCAGTTTTGAAGAGACTGAACTTGGCTTCGTCTAGGGGCTTTGTAAAAATATCTGCAATCTTCTTATCCGTGGGGACATAGCAGAGAGAGATGTCCTTATTTTCCACATGCTCCCGAATGAAGTGGTAGCGCACTTCAATATGCTTCGTCCTGCTGTGCGACACGAGATTGTTCGCAATAGCTATAGCACTTGAGGAGTCGCAGTAAATTGGTACTTCTTTGAACTGAAGGTCATAGTCTGCTAGCTGATTTCTGATCCATAGAAGTTGTGCGCAACAGCTGCCTGCTGAGATGTACTCAAATTCAGCTGTGGAGGTTGCAACACAATTCTGCTTCTTACTATTCCATGATATGAGCCTTCTTCCGAGGAATTGACACGTCCCGGAAGTGCTTTTCCGATCATCCCTGCTTCCTGCAAAATCAGCATCTGAAAATCCTATTAGCTCGACATCATTATTTCTCGGGTACCACAAGCCAAGATTAGGTGTACCCTTAAGGTATCTAAGAATTCGCTTGCAGCGACATAGTGAGATTCCTTAGTGTTCACCTGATATCTGGCACAAACGCATGTGGAGAACATAATATCCGGTCTACTTGCAGTAAGGTAGAGCAGGGATCCAATAATGCTTCTGTATTTGGTTTCATCAAAAGGTTTCCCTTTCTCATCCTTATCCAGAGACATAGTGGATCCCATTGGAGTCCTCATAGAGGTTGCATTCTCCATTCCGAATTTCTTGAGGAGTTCATTTGTGAACTTCGTCTGAGAAATGAAAATTCCATCCTCAGACTGTTTCAATTGAAGTCCCAAGAAATACTTTAGCTCTCCCATACTGCTCATTTCAAACTTTCCTTGCATAAGTTTAGAAAACTTTTTGCAAAGATTGTTATCCGTTGAGCCGAATATAATGTCATCAACATAGATTTGCACCAGCAAGATCTTGCCTTTGACTTCCCTAAGAAACAATGCCTTATCTATTTTTCCTCTAGAGAACTTGTTCTCAAGAAGAAAACTAGACAGAGTCTCATACCAAGCTCGAGGAGCTTGTTTTAAGCCATATAAAGCCTTATTAAGAAAATATACATGATTGGGATAAGTCGGATTAACAAAACCTGGGGGTTGTGCGACTTATACTTCCTCTTTCAGGTTGCCAGTTAAGAATGCAGATTTCACGTCCATCTGATAGACAGTGAATCCTTTGTGCAAAGCATAAGCCAGGAACAATCTGATTGCCTCGAGCCTTGCCACTAGTGCAAAGGTCTGGTCGAAGTCAATCCCCTCCTCCTGTCTGTAACCTTGAGCCACTAGTCTGGCCTTGTTCTTTATGATGACACCGTGTTCATCCAGTTTGTTTCTAAAGATCCACTTGGTGCCGATCACGTTCTGCCCCTTTGGTCTGGGAACCAGCGTCCAGACGTTGCATCTTTCAAATTGATGCAGTTCATCATGCATGGATAATATCCATGCTGCATCCTTGTTCTCTTCGTCAAACTTCTTTGGCTCAACCTGTGACGAAAAGCTAAAATGTAGAATCTCGTTAATTGTACCTCGGCGAGTTTTGAAACCATCACGGGGATCTCCGATGATTTGATTTCTGGGATGATCCCTCACGTGACGAAGCTCTAGTAGTCTGGCATCTGGAGCTCTAACATTTTCTGGGGCTCCTTCCTCTTTAGGGAGGACAACTCCATTCTGACCGTCATCATCTCCGATAGGTGTTGTGGTGGTGACTTTGACGTACTTGGGAGTTGCATCTTTAGCGGTCTCATCGAGACTAAGCTGTTCAATTCTTGTACCTGCATCTTCAAGAAGACCACTGGAAGAATTGCTGTTAAGCAAGCTTCCTTCATCAAATACCACATTTATGGATTCCTCTACTACTAGGGTTTTCTTATTGAAAACCCTATATGCCCGGCTATGGCTACTATAGCCCATAAATATGCCTTCGAAGCATTTTTCACCAAACTTAGTACGCGGGTACTTCCCGTTATTTAGTACATAGCATCTGCAGCCAAAGATCCAAAAATAGGACATGGTTGGCTTCCTGCCTTTCAGTAGCTCATAAGGCGTCTTATGATGACTCTTGTTGATCAAGGCCGGTTTTGTACATGACAAGCCGTATTGACAGCCTCTGCCCAGAAATATTTTGGGAGAGAAGCGTCATTCAATATTGTCGTGCAAGCTTCAATGAGCGTTCTATTTCTCCTCTCCGCAACTCCATTCTGCTGAGGAGTACGCTGGGAGGAAAACTCATGAAAGATACCAAGTTCTTCACAGAACTCTGTCATAGCACCAGACTCAAACTCTGTTCCATGGTCACTTCTGATTTTTACCACCGAGCAGTTGAGTTCGTTCTGAATCTGCCTGACAAAACTGGTGAAGATGTCAAACGTATCAGACTTGCGTTTTAAGAAGAACACCCAAGTAAACCGAGAGTGATTATCAACAATCACTAGCGTATAAGACTTGCCTCCCAAGCTATGAACTTGCATTGGACCAAACAAGTCCATATGCAGAAGATAAAGACATCTGGAGGAGTCTTTGTCAACGATGCCCTTAAAGGTAGCCCGAGTCTGTTTGCCCTTCTGGCATGCAGGACAGGGGCTATCTTTGATGCACTTAATGATGGGAGCATCCCTTACTAAGTTTTTAGAAAACAGCATACTAATTGTCTTGAAATTAATATGTGCCAATCTCTTGTGCCATTGTTCACAAAGAGATGCACTGCCTTTTGCTACTAGGCATACGGGGGTAGATGAATCTAAACTAAGAAAATCTAAGCAGAAGATATTTCTGCTCCTAATGCCTGTTAATACCATCTCCGAAGAGGCACACGATATTATCAAGCATTTATCCTTGCAGAACTTAACGTCATAACCTTTATCACATAACTGACTTACACTGATCAGGTTATGATTTAACCCTTCAACGTAAGCCACGTCGGTGATAGAAATTATACCATTGGAAATCATACCGTAACCCCTAGTGACTTCTCGATCTGATCCCCCAAAGATGACTTTGGGTCCATTCTCGACTGGAGAGTAATCACGCAGCAGGCTTCTTGTCCCGGTCATATGCCGGGAGCATCCACTGTCCAAGTACCATATGGGAGTTTTGGTGGCCTTTGGACATTCCTGCAAAACAGAATTAGTTTCCCTTAGGAACCCAATCGAACTTGGGTCCTAGATTCCTCGTTAGCATACTCCCCCTCAGATGGTTACCCTACGAGTGGTCTGCCTTGCATTACCAACATGAGGAGTCTCGTTATTCCTCAGATTAAACCAGCAATCCACGGCAAAGTGACAAACTTTGCCACAGCACCAGCAGTCAAATCTGTTATACTTTCTCCTAGGCACCTGCTTCACCCTTGGAACGGAAGGTTCAGCCGGGGCCTTGGACCTGAATGTGGAGGCATCATGATGACAATAGTCGCATGATTTATTCACCTCCTGGTTTTTCAGTGTAACAGGCTTGGCCTTGGGTGCCTGCTTCCTATTATGGCCGCTAGAGAAGTGGCCATAATCCTCCATTTGAACTTCCTCAAAAGGTGCCTTGAAGACACTCTCGCCAAAGTTGCGGGGGAAGGCCCACCCCTCATACCGGCTCTTGGGCTTTTCAACCGAGGGCCGGAAGAAGTGGCCATAGGTTGACTTAAAGTCCTGTTCATTGTAGGGAAAGCCAGGCTTCCTGAATACAACACGGTTGAGTGGGGCCTTTCCCTTTTCTGAAGTAGAGGCCTTCTTAGCATCCTTATTTCTCCTCTGATTTTTTTTTCTCCTGGATGATTTACTAAGCACACCCACATGCCCCAAGCCAGCCCCTTAGCCTGAGCAGAGAAGGTATCAACCAGTGGAAGAACAGTCTTTGGCATAGAGAAGATTTGGACAATCTTCTTTTCTGCCGTAAGTTGTTCTTCCAACTTATTGATTTCTTCCTGTTTAAGGTCAAGGAGACTTAGAGACTCTGAGTGCTTAGAGATCAAGTCCAGGTGCTCCTGACGGAGAGAAATCAAGCTAGTGATCTCTTCCCTTAGAGAGACACCCTCGACCTTAAGGAATTTGACTTCCTTTTTCTGAGCCCTCAATCTCTTGCGGCATTCCTCGAAGGTGTTGAGCAGAAGCTCATACTTTTCGAGGAGCTCAGCTTCTCGGGCAGAAGGGCTGTCCTCGAGATCATCATCAAGAGACTCATAGTCAGAGTCGGAGAGGGGGGTACGAGCTTTTACCTTCCCACTGAATGGGGGGCATTCTCCTTCTGAGTCAGAGCGACCCACCAGCCCGAAGTAGGCTTCCTCATCATCACTGGAGTCTGAGGAATCAGACTCACTTAGTGTCTTTGAGTTTTTGGTGATGTAGCTCCTCTCCTTCTTTTTATCTCTAGAGGTTTTGTGCTCTTCTCCCTTCCCCTTCTCTCTCTTGCCTTGATGGCAGTCGGCCATGACGTGTCCTGGCTTATTGCACCCAAAACAAATGATGTCAGTATGACGATGTTTGTTCGGTTTTGATTCATACCTGTCATAAGAATAATTCTTCTTCTGATTTCTGGAGGAGGATCCGTCTCTCTTTCTTTGATTCCTCATCTTGAGGAACTTCTTGAATTCTCGGGTGATGAGGGAGAAGTCTTCTTCAGACAACTCTGAGCTAGAGGAGCATGGCTCGGAGTCTTCCTCCTCATCCTTCTTCCCCGCACGGGATGAAGCCGCACCCTTGCCCTTCCTGGAGTGAATGGATTTTAGGGCCACAGTCTTTTCCTTGACTGCGGCCTTCTCTGCTTCTTCTTCAGCTTTCCTCATGTTCAACTGGAGCTCATAGGACATGAGCTTCCCAAAGAGTATCTGAGGATCAGTTTCAGCTAATCTGCCAAACTCTCGGATGGCGCATATCTTCGTGTCCCATTCCTTAGTAAGAGACCTAAGGAATTTATCATCAAGTTCACCATCAGTGAACACTCTTCCATATCCCTTGAGAGCATTGACGATCTTAAGGAAGTTCTCGAAGGTAACTCCGATCTCTTCCTTGGGCCCCTACCTGAAAGCCACATATTTCTTGTTCAGGAGGGATCTCCGATCATCCCTCACTTCATCTGTGCCCTCCATCAGGATAATCAAGCTGTGCCAGATATCCTTGGCTGTCCTGTAGTTTCAGAAGTTCTGCATCATGGAGTCATCGACTGCGCTGATTAGTATGTTCTGTGCCTTCTTGTCAAGTCCGACCAACACCATCTCGTCCTTGTCCATTTCAGAAAGCTTCTTTGGCACCTTTTTGGTAAGATCAATGGTGGAGGCCTTAGTGGGAATATAATGTCCCTCCTCCACGATCATGAAGAGTCGAGGGTCGACTGCTTCCATGTAAAATCTAATCCTTTCCTTCCAGATAGGAAAGTTTAGCCATGTGCATACTGGGATCTTGCCTGAGTACTTGAGTCCGTCCATAGTAGATATCTGCCTTCTTCTTGACACTAGTGGCAGGACCTTACTCAAGGTGTTAACCTTATTACTGAGTAACCTCCCTCTGATACCACTTGAAAGTCCACCTAGTGCCAACTACCTTCACCTATGGGGGGGGGGGGGGGAATAGGTGTCTTGCAGCGTTTTTGCGGAATTAAGCTATACCATCACAAACAAACAAAACAACACAGCACAGAAAGACACAGGCAATTTATAGTGGTTCCCCGATTTGGGTACGTCCACTCTCCCCCTTCGACCTATCTCCCAACAAGGGATGACTCGGTCACTTCACCAACAGGATTGAAAACCAATCCTCACACTAAGGAAGTAACTCTTCCACACGAAGGAGTCACCACTCCTCCACCACGGGTTACACCCAACCCTTACACAGAGGAACCAACGTTCCTTTACAACAAAAGAAAAACTTGAATGTATAAAATACAAACTACTTTTGGAGCCCTTGGTGTCCCTCTTCGTTCGACGTTGCGTTCTTGAATAAGTTGAAGAGTCCACGACCTAAGTGCTCTCTTAGAGAGAATCTCCCCGAAACCAGCGGCGACAAGAAGTGCGGCGGCGTAGCTGTCAGGATCGGCGGAGGCAACGAAGTGCGGCGGCTGAGCTTTGGAGATCCAACCTTCGTAGCAAAGCTAGCAAGGTCTACCAACGGTCTTGCTAGGATCAATCGTCTCGATCGATTCGGAAAGGGAAGGTATTCCCGATCAACAAATCAAGAGACAAAGGATCTCTAGGTAGACACGTGAGACGCGTTGCTTGGCTGAGCTTCTTTCGCTGGGAGATCGAGAAGAAACCACGATCAGCAACGACGACAACCTGCACGAGCGGCGATGGTGATCTGAGCGACGACGGCGGCAGAAGGAAATCCGCGATGCTTTAGGTCACGATGGCGGCTCGTTTCTTATTCTCGGTATTCAGTATCTGTAATGATCGAAATACAATAGTATTTATACTGTAGGTCATACATTATGAACGTTGTGGGCCCCACCAGTAGAAACCCTAAGTCCGGTTCAAAACAACGCCTGAATATTTGGACCGGTCCAGCGAGCAGAAGAAATTCGCCTAAGGAAAATTCGGCGAGGATCATTGGTGATTCTCGACGAATCGGCGAGAATGCTTATGATTCTCGCTGAATTCTACTTGGCAGAATTCTGGTTGAAGATCTTGCCATCCGGAGAGAATCGACGAGAATCATATTTCATTCTCGACGAATCGGCAAGAATGCAAAGTCATTCTCGACTATTCGGCAAGAATCAACTAGTGATTCTCGACGATTCTTCCTTAAGCAGAAATCAAGACGGCGTTGAGACAGCCGGCTGCAATCAGCAAGAATCAGCAAGTGATTCTCGTCGAATCGTCGAGAATCACGATTCTCGACGATTTCTACTTAGACGATTTTCGTCTTTCTTCCCGCGAGTTCTTTGACCCATCCTTGCTCCTTGTCTGCTCTTGATCTTTCTCAGCCCTGTACTTGAAAGTAAGTACACTATAATAGAGAGAGTACACGTATGCCAACACACTGATTTTCTCAACGAGGGATTACGTTGCACAGACCCATGTATATTGACCCACTGCACCCTGACGTTGGTGTGTACTTAGCGTGGAATAACTGCAAGCACAACTTGAAGACAAATGATCAAATACAATGTCAATTCACCTTAGCTGGTTCAGGGGCTTCTTCAAATTAGGTACATTGTGGATACAATACCCAACATTCTCTTTCTCAAAAAACTTGAGAAGATAAGTCGATTACTGTTGTCAAAGATCCCCTTGAGATGTTGAATGGTTCAAGAAGATTAGAGCTTTGCTCAGGGTATAGGCCTTGAAGTTGACTTGCTGATCTTTAGGAACTTCTAGATAGATGTTCACTGTTGTCTTTAGAAAAATCCAGAAGCAGAAAATTGAAGAAGACTAATTATCTGTGTGTTGATGTTCTTCTTCAATTTCTTATAAGAACAATATCAATACTTCTTTTTGTATCAGTTGTTGTATATCTGTAATTATTATTCTTCATTATGAAAAAGATCTTTTATATTCTTAGAGGATTTTTGCCTTTGAATTTTGAAAAATATCCTTGATTTGCTGCTCACAATCTGGGGGTTGAAACGGCTGGAAATTGTCTTTAATGCGTTTCCTCAACTGTCCCAGTAAATAAGTCAAGTAATTAACCCTGCGAAATCCATAATTAATGCTGCCTTGGAATGACTATATTCTTGAGAATATAAGCATTAATTATTCATAGAATTACTGCATAGATTAGAATTCAAACTGAGAGACAAAACAACAAACTGGCTCTGATCAGAATTAGTCGAACTCAGAACTTATTTTGTCGACTTGAACTCCAAGTTCGTCGAGCTGAGAAGTCTTCTTCATCGAGCTGAGCTCAGAGATAATTGGTCTGGAAAATATCTGACAATGCTGAGCTCCAAGTTCGTCGACCTGAGATAGACTTTCGTCGACAAGAGAAGCTGAGTAGAGGTGGGAGTTCGTCGACCTGAGCTCGAATATCGTCGAGCTCAGCTCAGAGTTGAAACTCTGAGTTCGTCGAACTACAATCGACGATCGTCGAGCTGAGTTTGAAGAACTTCTAACTAATTTTTGAACTCTTGAAAACTTAATTTCTTCTAAGTCTAAGTATCTGGAGTATTCTGAAGGCTGGAACTTAAAAGTCTAACTGTTGGGTATTGTATCCACAATTACCTGGATTTGAAGAAGCTTCCTGTCAAGCTAAGATGAATTCACATTGTATTTGATGATATGTCTTCAAGTTGTGCTTGCAGTTATTCTACGCTAAGTACACACCAATGTCAGGGTGCAGTGGGTCAATATATACGGGTCTGCGCAACGTAATCCATCGTTGAGCAGATCAGTGTGTTGGCTCACGTGTACTCTCTCTATTGGAGTGAACTTATTTTTAAGTACAGGGTTGAGATTGATCGAGAGCTGAAGAGGAGCAAGGATAGGTCAAAGACCAACTCATGGGAATAAAGACGAAGATTCGTCTAAGTTAAATTCGACGGGAATCACTAAGTGATTCTCGTTGATTCGACGGGAATCACTAGTGATTCTCGGCGAATCGTCGAGAATCACTCGCCGATTCCCGCCGACTGCATCCGGCTGACTCAACGCCTTCAAGAATTCTGCTAAGTCAGAATCGTCGAGAATCAATAAGTGATTCTCGCTGAATCATCGAGAATGACTCTGCATTCTCGCCGATTTGTCGAGAATGGTTTTGATTCTCGCCGATTCCCTCCGGATGTCATGGATTTCAACTGGAATTTTTCCAAGGAAAATTTGACGGGAATCATGAGTGATTCCCGCCGACTTCGACGGGAATCACCAATAATTCCCGCCGAATTTGCCTTAGGCGAATTTTCTCATCTCGCTGGACTGAACCATGATGCTGGGAGCTGATTAGACCGGGCTTGGGGTTTCTCCTTGTAGGGCCCACAACGGTCTTTTTGGGTTGATCTACAGTATAAATAACCACGAATTTGAACTAACAAGGCAGCGAAGAAAACGAGAAAGGAACACAGCCGCCGAGCATGAACTAGCCGATCGCAGACTTCCTCCCGTCGCCGTCGCCGCTCGCAAGCCGTCGCCGCTCGCAAGATAGTCGCCACCGCTGATCTTATAGGTCATCTTTGATCGTCCGGCGACAGGACCGAGGCTAAGCTAAGCATCTCACGTTTCTATCTTGAGATCCTTTGTCTCTTGATTTTTTGAGCGGGAATATTTCTCCCCTCCGAATCGATTGAGACGATCGATCCAAGTAAGATCGTTGGTAGACCTTGCTATCTTCGTCAAGAAGTTTGGATCTACAAAGCATCGCCGCTGCAATCCTTTGCTGCCGCCGATCTCGGGAAGATCCTCTCCAGGAGAGTGCTCCGATCGTGGACTCTTCGTCTTCATCAAGAAAGCTTCATTGAACAAAGAGGGAAATCGGGTTCTCCAAATGTAGTTTGTATTTCTTGTACATTCTATTTTAACTTTGTTGTAAAGGAACTTTGATTCCTCGTTGTAAGGGTTGGGTGCAACCCGTGGTAAAGGAGTAGTGACTCCTTCGGGTGGAAGGGTTTCTTCCATAGTGTGAGGATTGGATTTCAATCCGTTTGGTGAAGTGACTGAGTCATCCCTTGTTGGGAGATAGGTCGAAGGGGGAGAGTGGACGTACCCAAATCGGGGAACCACTGTAACTGCTTGTGTGTTTCTGTGTTGTGGTTGTTTTTGTTTTCTTGTGCAGGTTAATTTTTAATTCCACAAAAGACTGCAGATCACCTATTCCCCCCCATAAGTGAAGATAGTTGACACTAGATAACTTTCAAGTGGTATCAGAGGGAGGTTACTCGTCAATAAGGTTAACACCTTGAGTAAGTTCCTTCCTCTAGTGTCAAGAAGAAAACCAGACTAAAGCATGGAGCTATATTCTGATGTCTCTCCTCATAGACTCTCTGCCTGCACAACAGAGTATTACCCCATCTGGAAAATGAGAGTTATGTTTCATCTGGAGGCCATTGACCCTTGCACATCATTCATTATGGAAGAGGGTCCCTTCATTCCCATGAAGGCTTCCGTATCTGGAAAAGATCTCCAAATCCCCAAGAGTCCCGAAGAGATATTTGAGACTGAGCTCTCACTTTTCAACCTGGACAAGCTGATTCGTCAGATCATCACTAACGTTTAGTCTGGATCATCTCGTTCAAGATTGGACAAGTGTAAGACTACAAAGTCTATGTGGCAAACTATCTCTGACCTCATGGGGGGAATGGAGACAGCTGGGACTGGATGCCAGTAAGAGGATGAAGCCTATGTGGGGGTCCTCATCTCTGAAGATGAAAGTCAAGACAAATCTCTCAATATCAGGGCTCCCGTGTCTCTATCTTAGACTGAAGAAGAGATTGAGGAATGCAGTTTTGATGAAGATGACACATCAGTCTCTGCAGAGCTTAACGCTAACCCTGATCATCATAATCAGGATCAGGTATCTTCCTCATCTTGCTCCTTGCCTCTTGAACCTCCTGAAGACAGGAGAAGTTCAGAGGGTTGTCCATCATGTGATGCAAGGGAGAGAGATAGCATCAATCAAAGGATTGAAAATCTTGATTCCCTTGAGAGTGCCCTTCAGAAGAGAAACTTACTTATTTAGGAACAAGCTAAGGAGATTGCTCAGTTGAGGACCATGATGGATCTCCAATTGGAATCCATCAAGGTGAAGGACTCAAAAATCTCAGATCTAGAGTTTTCTCTAGAAACCGAGAATAGAATAGTATCTAACTTTTCCAAGGTAGATGCTATCAAGAGAAAGGGAGAAAACGGGTGGATCTCACGAATTATAAAATCGTGGAGAAATGGGGAAACTATTTTCAGACCCCCCACACCGAGTAGTAAGGGCACACATTATGCTTTAAGGTATGACCATAAGAACAACTATGGTCACTGTAAGAGTAATCAGCCCTTATGTGGAGATACCCACAGTGCAAGAGCTGTTATAGCTACCCATGAGATAATACCCAAGGCTCATCATGAACCCTTTGTATTCTCGGCCTCAGCCCCAACTCGTCATGAAATTGCAGGAACCAGCTCTCACTGCATCTCTTACCACCCTAGGACATAGGAAAAAGAGGTTGGGAAACATGTAGCAAGTAACCATGGGGCCCCCGGATGTGTGCTGACTGAAAAGAAGGCACCACCTCCCAGGCCTTGTGACACTCACCATATGTTTTCTATCCACCCTCCCTCGTGTCTCAGTGGAAAGGGCAAATCTGTGAGCAGAACCTGCTCTGTCCCGGTCAGACAAAAGATCATGACTACCTCAGTCAGTAGATCAGGTCAGAAACGGAGATACAACATTCATGATTGTTGGTGCTGTGGCAAAGTGGGTCACTTTGCCATAGATTGTTGGCACAATCCCTCTGTGCCAAGGGCAAGGGTATGTCCACTTCCTTTGGGCATAGTTAGCCTTCCTGACAGGAATCCTATAGGAAGGCATTCGATATTTTATGCTAACAAGAACCTAGGACCCAATACATATTGGGTTCCTAAGGTAAGGTAATTCGTTTTGCAGGATAGTCTAGGTTCTCGTAAAATGATGGGAACTAGACATGAGATGTTCCAAGAATGATATGGAACAAGTGTATGAGATAAGAGATAGAGCTAACTACAATGGCCTACTCCAATTGGACACCTGGTGTACCTCAAATAGAAGATCTGAATGATCAAATTAATGATGCCAGGTACGCGCATTCAGACACGATACTTGAGTCATATTATATAAATGCTTATATATATATATATATCCTCACGAATATGTAGATTATTCCTCTAAAAGTAAATGTATATATATATATACACATATATGTGAACACACCTGATGAAAGGACGCGAAAGCTAACAACTCAATGATCCTTAGTTAAAAATCTGATGAATTCTTTTTATATACATATACAATTGCTAATGTATATCAATGGGTGTCAATCAGTCTGTTGAAATTAAAGAAGTGTGTGCCAGTGGCTATAATGAAAATTCTACACTTTTGAATCACCTAGAATTACTCAGTAATTATTTCTAGGGTTAAAATCCCTTCAACTCGATCTAGGTAGTATGACCAAGAAATAAAAAGGAGCAAAGGTTTGACATTCAAATCGACAACTCAGAGTTCGAAAAGTTCGAAATTAACATGACCTGTATAGAATTTGCTGAAATCCCGTTGAATTCCCACGGTTCGGAAGAAATAAATAGCGTAACCACTATACGACTCTTCACATTCCAGAATCGCTGAAATCCCGTCGACTTCCCAGATACCTCGCCGAATCCCGTCGATCGTGCGGAAGTTCCTCCCGTGCTTCAATCGCCCTTGTTCTCCGTCACTCCTCCGTGCTCCCGTCGACGACATCCTCTAGATGCAAGGATCGTGCCGACTCCCGTCGACTCCTAGAAATTTCGAAGTTTTCCCTCTTCCATCGACTCCCATTCCAGTCGCCAACAGTCCTGTCGCAAGCCACTCTCTCTTCTCTACGCTAGGGTAATGTCCATTCATTCCTGTAGTATCTTGTCTAGTGTAGCTCCTAAGCTAGAATTTCTTATAGGGTTTAGTCCCTTGGACATTACTTGTTTAGGTTTGCAATGGATCCTAGAACCACAGTTGGGCTCCTCACCGGGAGTGAACTGGTTAGGATGGGCTTCTCATATGCCTCTGATGAGTTCAGAAACATTATCCTGATGCTTGAATAAGCCGGACTTTCCTTCATCCTGGAGCATCTGTGCAAGATCCTGGATAAAGAAGTGCTTGAATTCTTTGCAACGGCAAAGCTACGACATGAGGATACGGTGATTAAGAGTAAGATTACTGGCCTACGGATCATGATGTCTGCTGGAAAATTGTCACGACAGTTGTAGCTTACCAGTTTTGAACAAGAAGACTACCTGGAGGAAGATGATCGTGCCAGGACTCTCCTGTTCTGTGGACTTGCTCGAGGGACTAAGTGTATCAAGCGCAAGGAAATGAATGAGGAAGGTAAGATCCTATCTGATATCATTGGGAAAGTCCTGATATGCAAACCAGGCTCCCATGATCATATCTCTGGTGATATGTTCAAAATCTTGGTGGCCATAGTATGTAGAAAAAGATACAACTGGGGGGCCATGCTGTTTGAGAAAATTAAAGATACTCTATGAACCCCCAATTTTGGAAGGATCATCAGCCTGTACCTCAATCAGCTGGATGGAGACAGGTTTGACATGAGTAAGGGAGTTCCTCTCCATTACTTGAAGAAAATTAATTCCAGTGTATTTGACAGATGGGAAAGGAGGATTGGTCAAGCAAGTGTAGCTGAAGCCCATGATGAAACCTTGGCTGAGGCCCATGAGGATGAAGATAATAGAGCTCCAGAATACCGAGATCCCTTGGATGAACCCAGTGACGTTCTTGATCTTCATGCAGGAACTGAGGGGGAGTCGTAACCCATTCTTACTGATATACTTAGGACAGATATCTCAGTTCCGGATCATGCTGAGGTAGTTTCTGACATCTCTCAGATTGTAAGAGATGCCGTTGATACCCTTGCTACTGATCAAGTTGATGAGGAGGAAGACGAGGAGGATATGGACAATGCTGCAATTGACAATGGTGATATGGAAGATGAGGCTGCTGAAGAAGTGGATGATGTAGTTGAAAATGAAACGACCATGAGGGAGATGGTGGAGATGGTGGAGCTACGGGGTAATGTTGAAGTCCCCTCTGAGGAACAGGCTCTATTGAAAGTTCCTGAGGAATCTGGTGCCGCAATGGAGGGGGAGTCCTCTCAGTAGAGGATGATACATATAAATGAGGAAACTACAGAGGCTGCCCCAATCCCCCCACTAGAGTCTGTGAACTTATCAAGCTCTCCCAGTGACTCCGTAGAAGAGCAAAACCAAGGCATGCCTCAGGGTTATCCACTAAGACCTAACCTGGCAAATCACACGGTGAATATCATTCAAGGTATAGTGGATGAACTGAAAACTTCTTTTGAACAATAAAACAACAAAGTGCTAAAGCGAATTAAACAATCCGAGGAGCTAATGCTTAAGAATGTTGTGGAAATAAATCATAAACTGGATCTTATGGAACAGAAGTTTGATGCCAAGTATGCAGAGGCCGACACTACAGTAAATCTTCTAATGCAAGGACTCCAGATGAACACTGCTGATCTAGCGGTGGTGAACCAAAATGCACATGTTGTGGCCGACAACATCAAGCTATTCAATGCCAACATGGCGACTCTCAATATAAATCAAACTTCCCTTCTAACTGAGTTCACTAAGACTGCAAAGCATATAGATAAGTCACTACATTATTATGCAAACTCCATTGCCCTCGAAGCCAAAAAGGGGGAGAATGAATATACAGCTAAGATGGCAGGGCTAGAACAGATTATGGTCGACAACTTCAAACAATCAAATAAGTATGTTTTTGATAGCTGTCACTGGCTTGTTCAGCAGGCTTCCGGTATACAAATTCCAATTCCGATTCCTTCTCCTGATGAGGTTACTACTGTTGCTGTAATGTTCCAAGTGCTGAGGAGGCTCCCCTGAGTGAAGCTGAGGTCAGGAAGGCTGCCAGGGCCGCTGGCAAGGCTACTCTCAGGGCCATGTTTGACCAGGAAGCCATAGCAAAAGGAAAAAGAAAACTTCAAGAAGGGACGTCCAAAGAGACTCCAACTGAGAAGAAAGTAAGATTGAAGGAGAGTGAAGTGCGAAATGAACAATGGAGCCCTACATTGAGGAGCATCATATTGGACACATTCACATTATAACGGAAGGGAGAATTGGATAGAAATGAAGTATATAATCAGTATGAGTGGGAGATGCACAAGGTGTATGAGGCGAAAAGAAGCATATTCTTCAGGTCTAACACTGTGCTACATAAAGCTCCTCCACCCTGATACTATCCGAAGCCAAAGGAATATTTTGAGAGACAAAGAAAGAAGTACTTGGCTAAACAACTGAAGGATGATCTAGCTAAGGAGAAATAGGCTTAGGATTTTGGCTTGTCATTTCCTTCATGCATGTTTATCTCTTCATACTTTATATGAACAATTCTTTTGGAAATATATATATATATGATCTCTTGTTGACTCAAGTATTGTTCTGTATGCTTTTAACATTCTGTGTCTTGTCTCTCTTAATTTTTTATGTATATTACTCTGGTTGGTGAAATTCATCTTAGCTAGTAGGATTTTGGCTTCTTCAAAAAGGGGGAGATTGTTGGGTATTGTATCCACAATTACCTGGATTTGAAGAAGCCTCCTGTCAAGCTAAGATGAATTCACATTGTATTTGATGATATGTCTTCAAGTTGTGCTTGCAGTTATTCCATGCTAAGTACACACCAATGTCAGGGTGCAGTGGGACAATATACACGGGTCTGCGCAACGTAATCCCTCGTTGAGCAGATCAGTGTGTTGGCTCACGTGTACTCTCTCTATTGGAGTGTACTTATTTTCAAGTACAGGGTTGAGATTGATCGAGAGCTGAAGAGGAGCATGGATGGGTCAAAGACCAACTCATGGGAAGAAAGACGAAGATTTGTCTAAGTTAAATTCGACGGGAATCACTAAGTGATTCTCGCCGATTCGACGGGAATCACTAGTGATTCTCTCCGAATCGTCGAGAATCACTCGCCGATTCCCGCCGACTGTATCCGGCTGACTCAACGCCTTCAAGAATTCTGCTAAGTCAGAATCGTCGAGAATCAATAAGTGATTCTCTCCGAATCGTCAAGAATGACTCTGCATTCTCGCCGATTCGTCGAGAATGGTTTTGATTCTCGCCGATTCCCTCCGGATGCCATGGATTTCAACTAGAATTTTTCCAAGGAAAATTTGACGGGAATCATGAGTGATTCCCGCCGACTTCGACGGGAATCACCAATGATTCCCACCGAATTTGCCTTAGGCGAATTTTCTCTGCTCGCTGGACTGAACCATGATGCTAGGTGATGATTAGAAAGGGCTTGGGGTTTCTCCTTGTAGGGCCCACAACGGCCTTTTAGGGTTGATCTACAGTATAAATACCCACGAATTTGAACTAACAAGGCAGCGAAGAAAACGAGAAAGGAACACGACCGCCGAGAGTGACCTAGCCGATCGCGGACTTCCTCCCGTCGCCGTCGCCGCTCGCAAGATAGTCACCGCCACTGATCTTAGAGGTCATCTTTGATCGTCCGGCGACAGGACTGAGGCTAAGCTTAGCATCTCACGTTTCTATCTTGAGATCCTTTGTCTCTTGATTTGTTGAGCGGGAATATTTCTCCCTTCCGAATCGATTGAGACGATTGATCCAAGTAAGATCGTTGGTAGACCTTGCTAGCTTCGTCAAGAAGTTTGGATATATAAAGAATCGCCGCCGCAATCCTTTGCCGCCACCGATCTCGGGAAGATCCTCTCCAAGAGAGTGCTCCGATCGTGGACTCTTCATCTTCATCAAGAAAGCTTCATTGAACGAAGAGGGACATCGGTTTCTCCAAACGTAGTTTGTATTTCTTGTATATTCTATTTTAACTTTGTTGTAAAGGAACTTTGATTCCTCGTTGTAAGGGTTGGGTGCAACCCGTGGTAGAGGAGTAGTGACTCCTTCGGGTGGAAGGGTTTCTTCCATAGTGTGAGGATTGGATTTCAATCCGTTTGGTGAAGTGACCGAGTCGTCCCTTGTTGGGAGATAGGTCGAAGGGGGAGAGTGGACGTACCCAAATCGGGGAACCACTATAACTACTTGTGTGTTTCTGTGTTGTGGTTGTTTTTGTTTTCTTGTGATGGTAAATTTTTAATTCCACAAAAGACTGCAGATCACCTATTCCCCCCCCATAAGTGAATATAGTTGACACTAGATAACTTTAACTAACCTAATTAGACTGACCTAACCTTAAAACCAAATAAATTGACCCTAAACTATACATAATGGGTCAACAATCCTAATTAGTGAACCTAGCCCAAATCCAAACTGGGGTTCAAATAGTTCCTGTTGTGGTTCTCAACATCAAAGAAGAGGAGGAAGGGAGCCTAGTGTCTGTTCGCAATCAAGAAAAAGCCAGAGGAGATGTTGGGGAACTATGTCGATCGATTATAGGAAGAGATCCTTCTGGTTTGGGAGGTTTTGGGGTATACCTTGATGCTCGCCTTCACCATTGGCTTGAAGTAGGGGTTCTTCAGCATGGAGATGAAAAGGGTACCCCCTTTCCTTCGAGGAGTTGATGGAAAGGACGACAAAGGAGATAGAAAGTGAGATGGCCAACCTAGCATTCACTAAGAAGCTAGCCAAGTTGGACGAGGAGGAGGTGAAGAAGTTGGGAGCATGAAGACAGCGAGAAGAGAGGGGGAGAGAAGAGCCCCGAGGACAGGGGATCTAGGGGTATCATTAAGGTTGGGGGTATTGGGATCCGAACAACCGGTTTGGCTGGATGCCCAGGGGCATGAAAGTGGATTTCAGGGTTGGGAGAATTTTTGTGGGGGTCAGGGGTGGTTCAACCCATCGGTGTGGAGGTAGGGATAAAGGGATCCCTGATGAGTCCTATATCTATACTGATTTTCAGACTCATCTGGGCTAGTTTTCTTTCGCAAGCACTTCACTTTAAGTTCATTATTGTATAAATTTCATCTAATCTTTATTTCCATAGTAGGTGCACTTTTGGCCCATTTTCTGTGCGATTTTGTAGTTCTTATTATTTTACCCTACTTGGTGTATTTTTATGTATGGAGATTGTGGTATGCCGTCTCGGTGGCTCTGCTATTTTTACTGCAGGTATAAGGGTCGCGTGCAAGATCCGGGATTGTTTGGGATCGCTTTCTGCCTAAGGGCCACTGATCATGCATTTTTTCCCGTGCACGGTCAGTGGACTCCTTAGCAGCGCATGAACGCTAGTCGTGCACGGCTTGTTCATCAAACCCAAACGGTATAGGATCTATAGCACACGATCATTGGACCTATAACACACGAACAATGGTCATGAGCCGCTGATTTTGCGCACTACTCTCCATTTTTTCAAGTTCTGTCTAGGGCATTCGCACGAGCATTGGACATATTGCGCACGACCACCGATCGTGAGCCACTGCTCGTGCGCATTATCCCAGTTCATCTTGATTACTGCCATTGCTCATCGCATGATCACATGACTCAGTGCACACGACCACTGGTCTTGCGCCACTGATCGTGTGCATTGTTATTTCTGCAATCTATAAATTTGCAGGTTCCACCCTAATTCCAAAGCCCCTGACATTTTTCCGCAATTTTCATCTCCGAGGAGGGATTCCGCCGCTCTCCTTCATCTTCCACCAAAGGGAGGTGCTCCGGGCAAGCTATCACCGCCAAATCCAAGACGGAGCTTCCTCTCGTCCTCCTCCTTCATCCTTGAGCTTCAAGAATTGTTTGACCTAGCTTTAACAATCAAGATAGGATGAGTTTGTATCATCCTCCACCGGATCTTGACACGAAGAAGATGGGACCATTGGGAGTTAGTGATAGCCTCCTCTACCCAAGAAGCAGTTGAGGACCAAGCTTTGATGCAGACTGACAACCCGATGATTCCTTTCATGAATCCTCAGCAAGACTTCGGATCCGGGTCGATTTTGCACTCTCTTCTTCTCTTATTGTTGATAGTGTATATTATCTCTTTTTATTTAATGAAGATGTGCTTAATTTGATATACGTTTGTATACAATCATGTCTATGTGATTTTATATTTTCATTATTTGCTTGAGGTGTGCCATTTTCCATCCCCCACCACACCGTGTCGCACTAACAATTGCTAATGGCTTGCATAGCGAAGAGGTACTCATGACCCTCATTCCGCCATTCTAACCACCTCATCCACAAGCCTACTTGTCCATCCGCCTAGCGATTCGGTGCATTGCGGTCCGTATAGTTTTCCATCCTCCTGACAAAGCATTGCATAACGACATTGCATAAGAGTAGTTTATTAGTGTTTTACTTTCTTTTTCCACAACAATCAAACCCCCTTCGTAAACTCCGACCTAAGGACTTCAATCTTAAGTCCTCCTCAAAATTAACTCTACCTTACTGTGTTCCTTGAGAGATCGATACTTAGGAAAATTCACCCATTTTATAATACTTGTGCGACCGGTACACTTGATGTAGACCGCATCAAGTTTTTGTCTCCGTTGCCGGGGAATACAGTCGTGTGAGTTTTTGGAGAGGGTGATAGGAGATAGAAGCCCTTTTCCATTTGTTCATTTCATGTTTCTTTTTGTTTTAGTTTTTAGAATTTGTTTCTTATTTTTCTTTCTTTGTTCCTTTTCGGTTTTCCGCTCGGCAAGCGGGTCCGTGTTATTTTTATTCTAGCCGTGTAGCACTTTTTCAGCAAATATTTTTGTTCACAATGTATTCTGTAGCTGAGTGCCGTCTCTATGAAACTTTGCGCATACAAATTTACTCCTTAGCTGTTTTAAATGTCGAGCATTATATTAGGTGTTTGTAACATCTCAGGGGGAGCTTTGACAATACAAATCCACTAGTGTTTCTCTCTTTGATTGAGACAGAGAAGACACCTTCACTCACGTTCTTTTTCTTTTCCTTTCACTATGTAAAAGGGTTTTCAAAACTCCCTTCAAAAGTTCTGAGTCTGGTTCTGAGAGCCTTGTCAAAACTCAGTGGTGGCAAGACACCTTATCAAAAAATCTAGTTTGGTTTTTGAGCACCTTGTCAAAAGCTCATTGGTGCCAGGACACCTGATCAACCCTTCCTGTAGTGGATTCCTACCAAGGGTGGCAGAAGAGTGGATGTACCCAGGTTTTTGGGGAACCACTATAGCTCCTTGTGTTTTCTGGTTTGTTTGTGTGTTCTCTTTGCTGTGTGCTGTGCTCTTCTTGTTTATTGCTCTTTTAATTCTATAGCAAGGCACCTTACACCTATATATAAATTAATTCTTAAAGCTTTGCCAAGTTTAAAATTGTGAATTTACTTTAAATAAACTCTATTCACCCCCCTCTAGAGTTGAGATAGATCTTACTCTCACTTTCAATTGGTATCAGAGCGAGGATGGTTGCTCATACAGGCTAACACCTGAACCAAAAGATCATTGATAAGATCAATCTTTTAAGAGGGTTATTTTCATTATATTTAATTTTATATAAAGACATGGCACATAACAAAGATTATGCAAGCACCAGGCCTCCAGTGTGCAATCTATCCAAGTTTGCACTTTGGAAAGCAAGGATTAGACTTTACATGAACTCTATTGATGAAGACATATTTAATTCTGTTTTGACAGTGTGCCCAAGTCCACCAGCAAGCTCAAGTACAAATGCTGTTCCACCTCCTTCAGGAACAGATGCTGAAATAAAGAAGTGGAAGACTGCAGATGCCAAGGCCATGAACATCTTAGCTCAGACAATGTCTGATGAGATATTTCAGAAGGTACTGACTGCAACTCAGCCAAAGGAATTTGGGACAAGCTCTCTGAAATTGTCTCAGGATCTGCTGATGAAAGGAAAGACAGGAGATCCCATCTGATAAGCCAATTTGAGAATTTCAAAAAGGGAGAAGCTGAATCAGTGGCTGACATGTACAATAGACTAAGTCTGATTATCAATGATGTTGGTACCCTAGGTTTTGATTTGAGTTCAGTCCTCTCTTTCTATCTCTTGACCCATGATTTATCTATGGTCAAAGGTTAGTTGATAGGTTAGACTCCCTAGTTGTGTAGAATTGCTTTTCCAGATGAATATTTGGTTAAGTAGTTTTTCGTTCGACTATAGTCGAACGTCGCTCGACTATCGTCTATCGGCTGATAGACGATCGTCTATCAGTTGGTCGACGTTCTGTCTGCGTTGATAGTTCGACTATCTGTTGATAGGTCGACTATCTATTGCTTCGATAGTTCGACTATCTGCTTGGATAGTTCAACTATCTGATAGTTCGACTATCTATTGATAGATCGACTATCTGTTTTGCTTTGATAGTTCGACTATCTGTTGATTGGTCGACTATCTGTATCGCTTTGATAGTTCGACTATCTGTTGATAGGTCGACTATCTGTGTTGCTTCGATAGTTCGACTATCTGCTTGGATAGTTCAACTATCTGATAGTTCGACTATCTGTTGATAGATCGACTATCTGTTTTGCTTTGATAGTTCGACTATTTGTTGATAGGTTGACTATCTGTGTTGCCTTGATAGTTCGACTATCTGCCTGGATAGTTCAACTATCTGATAGTTCGACTATCTGTTGATAGATCGACTATCTGTTTTGTTTTGATAGTTCGACTATCTGTTGATAGGTCGACTTTCTGTTTTCTATGATAGGTCGACTATCTGCTTGATAGGTCGACTATCTGTTTTTGTTTGGTAGTTCGACTATCTGTCCGGATAGATCGACTATCTGATAGCTCGACTATCTATTCTGATAGGTCGACTATCTGCCGAGGTAGTTCGACTATCTTCTTTGATAGTTCGACTATCTGGATCGTTCGACTATCTGTCCGATAGATCGACGATCTCCGTGCGCCGTTCGACGATCTCCGAAGGTCGTTCGACGTTTTGCTGTTTGCTCTTATTTAGTTTGTCGTCTTCTGTGATGTGACTAATTTCATATCTATTCTGGCATATTTTATAATAGATTATCTGAATATTTTGTGACATTATTTCCATGCAATATCAGTTCTATTCTATATGCATGAGCTAATCTTTTCTGACAAAGTTATTTGTCTTGTAGCTGAGATATGCAATCTGCTTTATCTGCCAGGCTGTCCTTTATAGCCGTTAGACTCAAAAAGTCTTCCTTGGCCGTAAAGATTTCTTTCTGATGTGACTTTATCTTATATTATTTCATCAGAAGTATTTGCAGCTTCTTAGAAAGCTTTATCCTTTTATAGGATATCTGCCTGCTGTAGTTTGTTTTTGCTTTATGCTTTTTGCAGCCCAGCTTGCAGAGTTCAGAAAATGACAAGATTCAAACTCAATTAGAGCCGTTGCTGCTGCTGATATATAAATACTTCTTTGAAGAAGAAATCAACTAGTTCACAGGGATAAGAAATTCATTCAGCAAGCTTACAGCAAGAACAAGTCTAACTGCTCTCAGCAATCTTCACTCAACTGAGAAGTGTTAGCTCTTCTGCTCTTCTTCAACCTGAGTTCTCCTGTTTCCAGGAAGTTCTGACTCAGAGCCTTTTAAAGAAGAAGAAGAAGATAGCTGCTAGAAGATTTTCATTTCTTATTTTATATCTTCCTGTAGCTCTTTTTCCTTCAGTACTTACTGAAGAGTTTTTGCACTGAAGCAAGACTTCACCTGGACGTTCTTTGAGCCAGGGGGAGCCTTGATTCTTTTAGAGCTGTCTAGCTCAGTGCAAGTTATTGTGCTTCTCTAATCTATTGTAAAATAGAGAAGACACCTTAACCTCTTTCCCCCTCCTGTACAGGGTTATTACTCCCTTCAAAAGTATCCCTTGGTGGCAGGGCACCTGATCAAAAACCTATGTTCGGTATTTAGACACCTGATCAAAAATCTAAAGGGTCTCTTGATCTATCTGAAGCAGATCTTGTTGGTGGCAGGGCACCTGATCAAAAACCTGAGTGGATTCCTACCTTGTTGGTAGAATAGTGGACGTACCCAAGTTGTTTGGGGAACCACTATTAATTCCTTGTGTCGTCTGGATTGCCTTGTTTAATTACTTGCATTGTGGCTGTAATTAGATATTAACTAGGTTTGCTAGTTACTGGATAGGATCCAAAGGTAAACTGTAATTACAGTTAGCTTTAGTTTTTGCACAACACTTGTGTTAGGCTCTAAGGTTTAATCTTAAATATCTATAACTTTCATTCCGCATTTAACTCCAAGGGAGTTGAGTAGAAAGTCAACTTTGCTAAGTGCAATTTTTGATTACTCTATTCACCCCCCCTCTAGAGTAGTATCTATCCCTTCTCTTTCAACTGGTATCAGAGGGAGGTTGACTGACTGAATAGGCTAACACCTAAGTCACAAGATCCTGATAGATACCAAAGTTTATAGATATTCACTTTCACTATCATGGCCCAGTCCAAGGATTATTCTAGCACCAGACCTCCAGCATGCAACTTGGCTAAGTTTGGCATCTGGAAGGCAAGGATCAAATTATATATGAATTCTATTGATGAAAGTATTTTTGCTTCTATTTTGTCAGGACCACCAAGAGCACCTGCTGCTGCTACTGCCTCATCATATGATATGAGTGCAGTGCCTCCTCCAGACTACAATGATGAGTACAAAAAGGCAAAGATAGCAGATGCCAAGACAATGAACATTCTGGCTCAGACAATGTCTGATGAGGTATTCCAGAAGGTTGCTGACTGCTCCTCAGCAAAAGCTATGTGGGATACACTGAACCAGATTGTAGCTGGTTCAGCTGATGAAAGGAAGGACAGGAGGTCCAACCTTATCTCACAATATGAGAATTTCAAGAAAACTGATGCTGAATCAGTTGAAGCCATGTACACAAGGCTCAGCTCAATCATCAATGAGCTGAGGACCCTTGACAAGGATATTTCATTGACAGAGGTCAATGATAAGATTCTTATGTGCTTCCCTAGCACATGGGATTTGAGGATCTGGCCTATCAAGGAGGCCAGAAACACAAATGAAATTTCAATAGAAGCCCTTCTCGGCAAGCTCAAGTCTTTTGAGCAAGTGATGAAGTCCAGGGAAGCTGAAGCTGAAGCAAAGACACCAACTCCTACAAGAAAAGAGCAAACTCTTGCTCTTAAAGTGCTGACACTTCTGAAGGCAGCCAGTCAAATGAGGAACTAATGGCATTATTTGCCAAAAGGTTTCTCAAGATGGGAAGGAAGGAGTTCAGAAAGAAGTCTTCAAAATATGAAGAAAAGCCAAGGTATGATCGCACCCCTTCTAAAGAAATTATCTGCTATGGTTGCAGGAAGCCTGGACATATCCTTCCAGATTGTCCAGAGGAAAAGAATAAAGAAAAGAGGAAAGATAAAGATCAGCACAGGAAGCACTCCAAGCCATCCTCCTACAAGAATAAAAAGAAGGAGAGAGGCTTTGTCGCTGAAACCTGGAGTGATTCTGATGAGGAATCCTCTTCCTCAAGCTCCAGTGAGGATGAAGAAGAAAAGAAGGCAAAGGAAGTTTGCCTAATGGCAATTGATGCCTGCAGCAATCATTCAGCTGCAGAGATTTCAGATTCAGATGAAGAAATGCCAACAGAAGATGAGGTACTATCTTCTTATGATTTTACTTCTGCAGAATTTAAATTAGAATTTAAATCCTTATGTTTAGATTTAATTAGTTCTGAAAAGGAGATTAAAGAACTTAGACATAGGCTAGCTGAATCAGAAATCATATCTATTGAAAACATTAAGTTAAAGGAAGATCTCACAAATTCTAGTGAAGAAATTAAATTTCTTAAGAATGAGTTAGCTAAATCCAAAAGGTTAGAAGAGTCTCTAAATGGTAGAAGCCTTAAGCTGCTTGAAATAACCAGCATGTCTAACACTAGGACAGGCAATAACAAATTAGGCTTAGGAGCATCTTCTAGCGAGCCCCCAATCATTCTTAAAAACCAACTTTCAACTCCAGTGAACTTTATCTCAGCTGATGGGATAAAGAACACTGAGCAAGTCAATCAAGTAAATAGAGCTTTAAATAAAGCTAAAAGAGAGAAAAGAAAACAGAAATTTAAAGAATTACAAAGAACGTCGAACGCTGCTCGACGATCTCAGGCTCAGTTGTCGAACGAAGCTCGACGATCTGAGCATCTATCGTCGAACGTCGATCGACGATTGCAAGCTCAGTGGTCGAACGGAGATCGACGATCTGAGCAGCCATCGTCGAACGCTGGTCGACGTTTCCAATATGAATTTCAAAACTACACCCAGAACCTTAGAAACCCAAATATGAATAGAAACCCTAGGTTCATTGACCCATCATCTGCATGGAGAATCCCACCTAGGAGATCTTACCCATTAGGTTATCACCCTCAGCCTGCTTACTCTTTTATTTCCAGTTTTTCTTATGTGAAAAACAAGGGACCCAAGGTTACCTGGGTCCACAATGTTTAAATTGTTTTAATTGCAGGTGAAGACCTATCCTATCACTCAAAATAAGTGGTATTTGGATAGTGGTTGCTCCAAGCATATGACAGGAAACAAAGAACATCTGTCAAAGTTCAAAGCAAAGCTTGGCCCAAAGGTAATCTTTGGAGATTCAAGCTGTGGTCAAACTGAAGGCTATGACAGGATGACCATTGGAGCTGTTACATTCAAGAGAGTTGCTTATGTGACTGGACTGAAGCACAATCTAATTTCAGTAAGTCAATTATGTAATGCTGGATACCAGGTATCATTCTCTAACTCTCTCTGTAATATTACTTTAAATAATAGTGTTGTATTGGTAGGCATTAGACAAGGTAACATTTATTTAGTAGATTTTAATTCAACTGATTCTGAAATCTGCCTGTTTAATGAAGTAACTAATAATTATACCTTGTGGCATAAAAAGCTTAGCCATGTTAACCTCAAGAACATATCTAGGTTATCTAAACACAACCTTGTTAGAGGTTTACCTTCTTGCCCCTACAAGAAGGAGAGCCTATGCAAGGCTTGTCAGCTAGGCAAGCAAACCAAGAATTCTTTTAAATCAGTAAATAAAAGTGATTCTCCTAGAATCCTGTATTTATTACATTTGGACCTATTTGGCCCAATAAATGTACAGAGTTTAGGAGGGAAGTATTACACCCTAGTCATTGTAGATAACTTCTCTAGATTCACTTGGGTGTTCTTTTTGAGAACTAAGGCTGATAACTTCAAAGCCCTTACAGACTTTCTATTATGTGTGCAGACTGAGTACTCTACTCATGTGGCCTTGATCAGAAGTGATCATGGTACTGAGTTTGACTCTCTTCTCATGCAAGAATTCTGTGAGAGAGAAGGTATCAAACATAGCTTCTCAGCTCCTAGAACTCCCCAACAAAATGGGGTAGTTGAAAGGAAGAATAGAACACTAATTGAAGCTGCTGGCACATTGTTGGCAGATGCTAATATGCCTCTTTCCTATTGGGCAGAAGCTGTTAGTACAGCCAACTATGTCTTGAATAGAAGTCTGATACACAAGCTTAAGTGTAAAACTCCTTATGAGTTACTTAAAGGAAAGAAACCTAAAATAAACTATTTTAGAGTTTTTGGCTGTGTAGTTTATATTCATAATAACAATAAAGAATACCTTAGAAAATTTGAAGCAAAGGCTTCAATGGGAATTTTTCTAGGATATTCCCAAGTAAGCAAAGCTTATAGGGTATTTAATAAATCATCTTCTAAAATTGAAGAATCTGTTCATGTGTCCTTTGATGAATCCCAAATGTTTTACAAGGAGAAGGAAAATTCTCCTTCCTCAAGTTCATTACAGGTACAAGATTCTTCCAAAGATGTCACTCAAGATATCCTCCATCTTTCAACTCTTCATATCACTGAATCAGACAGTGATGAAGACATTGCTGAAGCTGTTGTTGTTCCACCAACAGTAGATCAAATCCCTCCCGTGGAATAAATCCCAACTATTACTGAAGATCACATCCCACCTGCTTATGTTGTCACACTTAGAGATCACCCTACATCTCAAGTGATAGGAGACATATCAGCTGGTGTTCAAACAAGACATCAGTTAAGACAGGATGTGATGCATGCTTGTTTCCTCTCACAGATTGAGCCCCTCACCATTAAAGATGCAGAGCTAGATCCCCACTGGATCATTGCTATGCAAGAGGAACTCAATCAGTTTGAGAGATGTAAAGTTTGGACTTTGGTTCCAAGACCTAAAGGCCAACTGATCATAGGCACCAAGTGGGTGTATAGAAACAAGTTGGATGCAAATGACATCATTGTAAGGAATAAAGCTAGGCTTGTAGCTCAGGGCTACAGACAGGAGGAAGGTATAGATTATGACCAAACCTTTGCTCCTGTTGCAAGGCTAGAAGCAATAAGGATCTTCTTGGCCTATGCAGCCTACATGAAGTTTAAGGTTTTTCAAATGGATGTCAAAAGTGCTTTTCTTAATGGTGAGCTAAAGGAAGAGGTGTTTGTTGAACAGCCACCTGGTTTTGTTTCTTCAACTCAGCCCTCTCATGTTTTCAAGTTGCATAAAGCTCTTTATGGACTAAAGCAAGCTCCCAGAGCCTGGTAAGAGACTTTAGCTAGTTTCCTGTTAGAGCACAAATTTACTAGGGGAGTAGTTGATAGAACCCTCTTCGTCAAGCACCATAAGGACACAATCCTGTTAGTTCAAGTGTATGTGGATGACATTATTTTTGGTTCCACTGATCCCAAACTGTGCAAAAAGTTTTCCAACTTGATGCATTCCAAGTTTGAGATGAGTAGTATGGGTGAGCTGTCTTACTTTCTTGGTCTCCAAGTGTAACACCCCAAATGTTGTAGGAGCGACGGGGATCGAATTTGGCCAAGTCAGATTTTTGGTGCAGGTGACACGGGCCCCGACACGGGCGTGTCGGAGGCCGTGTCGGGCGTGTCGAGCTCGAGCCGTCGAGCTGGCCATGTCGTCGACCACTGCAGGTCGACGATGGTCGTGTGGTGGAACAAGGCCTCGGACACGGGCGTGTCCCAGGCCGTGTCACACCTATGCTGTGCGGTTGGGTACACGGGTAATGACACGGGCACGAACACGGGCGTGTCTAGATTGACACGGGCGTGTCTAATGCCGTGTCACCAAGCCGTGTACCTCTCTGACTGCGAAGTGTTGTTATATTGCACACGGGGGGCGTGACACGGGTCCCGACACGGGCGTGTCGCAGGCAACACGGGCGTGTCGGAGGCCGTGTCACATGCCGTGTGCTGGTTTTCAGATTTGGTCGAGACGGCGAATGAGCTACACGGCCAGGCACACGGCCGTGTGTGAACCCGTGTTCGGCCCAGTTTTTGGGATTTCAGATCTAATCTTGACCGTTCGTTTCCTTGGCTTTGGATCCAACGGTGGGGGGGCTGTTCCTGAGGGGTTTTATCCGGGATTTAGGGTTGGG
Source organism: Platanthera zijinensis (assembly GCA_039513925.1). NCBI lineage: Eukaryota > Viridiplantae > Streptophyta > Magnoliopsida > Asparagales > Orchidaceae > Platanthera > Platanthera zijinensis. The sequence goes on from CM077080.1 coordinate 110,601,542, forward strand.
AATCCTCATTTCCCTTAGCCATTCTCTCTCTAAGAGTTTAGAGAGAGGGGAGAGCAAGTTTGGAGGAGGAGACCAAGATCCGGCCGCCGGAGGAGCTTCGGAGCTCCGAATCGCGATCCGAGTCCAGATCCACGGAGGTGACGCTGTTGCGGTGCTTTCCATCCGCATAGTTTTCGATGGCGCCGTGGAAAAGCGAAAGGGTAACGATTCTCTTCTTGAGCATGTGAAGCTCTTCTTCCTTTGCATGGGAAAACCCCTCTCCCGTGAGTGTGCGGCGAGATCGTGGTATTCCTTGGGGTAGATATGTAAAGTCCCCCTTGTTAGAGTCCGGAATCGTAGTACGGACATAGGCATGTTGTGTGAAGCCTACCTGGACGTGTGTTCCGGATCGATGATGTTTTGTTATGCATATTTTAGCCGGAGAAGACTCCGAGCGTTGTGGTTGTTTTCGGGTTGCTATGCGGTAGAATGCATCAGGGAATCTTGGGGATTAACCCCGAGGTGCACCCGGAAATCTGGGCGAAAACGAAGTTCTGCCATCTCGGTGGCCTGGGTGCCAGCCGGGAACATAGCGGGGCTATGTATCATGTTTGATTGCGGCAGGGAGCCTTGGGGATGAAACCCGAGGTGCACCCGGGAATCTTGGACGAAAATGTAGTTCTGTCATATCGGTGGCCTGGGAGCCAACCGGGTACTTAGCGGGGCTAAGTACCGTGTTTGATCGTTATTTGGGACTGGGGAAAGCTTAGTCCGCGCCAAAGGGCCAAATGGCAGTGGCGGAGTGAGCAACGGATTAGTAGCCCTCTACCCGCTCCACCTGCTCGGTTAAAGCGACCTAAAGTTTACGTGGGACTTACTGAGATTTGGAGATCGAGTCTAGGCTGCGGCTGAGAAGACTAAATGCTCACAAAGATTGCCATCCTGGGGGTGGTGGTGGAGTCGAGGACCGGACGGGGTTCAGACTGGCTTCGCCGAGTAAGTGCCCTGAGAGCACGGGGTGTACGGCCGTGAGAGCGTGCACCTATGTTGAGATGCTTGTTTGGCTGTGTTGCGTGTTTTGCTAACAAGTGCAGGGAAGAAGCTTTGCCGCCCCGGTTTGGGGGCGGAATCGTTATAATTTGGTCAGCATTGCTGACCGTTGCCTTTGTTTACCACCGTGCGGTGGGTTGTTGCTTGCAGGTGCTGCGGAGCTGAGAGGTAATTAGCGGGCTAAAGCCCAAGTTGCTGTGCTGGCCCTCGAAGGCCTTGTTTTGAGTGTTTTACCTCTTGTACTCATGTGTGGCCGGCCTGCGTGCCGAGGTTTGGAAGACACTTGTATTTAAGCAACTCTTGTAAAGCCTTAAGGCTATTTTCTTCCGTTTTGTGTATTATACATTCCTATGGGTTTGAGTAGTGGACATTCATGCTTGGCAGGGTTCTTTATTCTTTGCAACTCTAATAAATTGCTTCCGCTAGGTGTTGTGTAGGACGTTGTGATTGGTTGAATGGTTTCAACGCGTAACCAACCGGTCTGTCCGTAGTATATGGCGTCGGGCCCCGGCCGGACCTACTGCTATATGCTATGCGACGGATAGGAGTGTTACACCAAGTAAAGCAAGATGCTGATGGCATCTTCATATCCCAATCCAAATATGCCAAGGAATTGGTAAAGAAGTTTGGGATGGCAGATGCTTCAGCAATGCATACACCTATGGCTACTAATGTAGTTTTTGATTCTGATGATCAGGGAAAGCCTGTAGATCAAAAGAATTATAGGGCCATTGTTGGTTCCCTATTGTATTTAACTGCAAGTAGGCTAGACATAATATTTGCTACATGCCTTTGTGCTAGATTCCAGGTCAACCCCAAGGAATCTCATCTGATTCTTCTCAAGAGAATCTTGAGATACCTGAAGGGATGTCCAAATCTAGGACTTTGGTACCCAGCTGAGTCAGAATTTGAATTAATTGGACATTCTGATTCTGATTATGCTGGTTGTCGAGTTGACAGGAAAAGTACCTCAGGAACTTGTCAGTTCCTGGGAGAGAGATTGGTATCTTGGTTCTGTAAGAAGCAGGCCTCTGTATCAACTTCAACTGCAGAAGCTGAATATATAGCAGCTGCCAGTTGTTGTTCACAGATCCTGTGGATACAAAATCAGCTTTTGGATTATGGGTACTCACACAAGAACACTAAAATCATGTGTGACAGTACAAGTGCTATCTCCATTGCACAAAATCCAGTGCACCACTCTAGAACAAAGCACATTGAGATTAGACACCATTTCCTGAGAGATTGTGTGGAAAAGAACAAGATCAGCCTTGAGTTCATAAACACAGACCTTCAGAGAGGTGATATATTCACCAAGCCCTTAGATGAACAGAAGCATCTGTTCTTTTTAGTTCAACTAGGCATGATTAATGGACGAGACTAAGTGTGACTATCTGCCGTGTTGAAACCTACTTGAAGATCGTCGAACGATGCTCGAAGATCGTCGAACGGATCAAGCCTATCGTCGACCTATGGTTGATGATAGCTTATCTGTTTGAAGATCGTCGAACAGGTCGAGCTTATCGTCGATCCATGGTTGACGACAGCTTGTTGTGTGTGAAGACAGAAATAGTCGAACGATTGATCGACTACTCTGCTTCAGGACCGATCGTCGAACGACCGTTCGACTATCGTCTCCAGTATCTTTTAAATAGATCGACGATCGCTGTTTTAATATAAAGCCGATAGTCGACCTAGGTTAAAAGATAGTTGCTTTTATCGTCGACGGAGAGCGTATTTTCGCATTCCATCTTCCCGCTTGCTCTTTGTCTTGCTCTCTGTCTTGCGCTCCGTCCTCGCCGTCTCTCTCTCTCGACTTCTACAGCATTTTCAATGGCGATTGCTCCAGCGCTGCTTGCAGTGGTAAAGTTTGATGGCGGGTTCAGCGTTGATTTCGACGCCTTCAGCAGTTGTGAACCAGGGATAGTAGAAATCCTAAATCTGTGCAGAGAACAAGGACTAGAGAGGCTCATGTCCTACAGAGTAAAGATAAACACTCAGGAAATCAAGGAATGGGCTTTCACTTCATCGTCGACTGATGATTCGATGTCTGGGACAATCAGCGGAGAAGAGGTAATTTTGACTCCCGCTGTTCTGACTGAAGTTTTTGGTTTAATTAATGGTGAAGAAGAATATGAGCAAGTTGCTCCTGAATTTGGAAGAATGTTATTAGAGCTGGGACATGCCGAAGGCATCCCCTCCAAGCTCCTCAAGGTAAATTTCCCCTTCAAGATCAAGTTTCTTGCAGAAATAGTTAGAAAAGTGCTACTAGGAAAGCAATCAGCCCATGATAATATCACCAGACAACAATTTGCACTAATGTGTGCAATTGTTAATAAGAAGCAGATAAACTGGACTGGAGTTATGTTTGATTTAATAAGAAAGAAGAATGGAAAGAAAGAGGTTACCCTAGGAAGGGTTGTTGGTATTTTTCTGAAGGAAAAATACCCCCATTTGCTTGTGTCCGCCGCCACCTCCATCAACGCGAGTAAGAAGATGGATCCCTCGCTGTTCTCAAAGTGGAAAAGGACATTCCTGAAGCCCACTCCCACATGGGTTGCTCAAGTTATATCTGAGAGCACCAGGACTGTTGCAGTCACTCCCCCCCTTTTAGCAGCTGGCTCAGCTGATATCTCTCTTCCATCTTCTTCCTCAGCTTTGCCGTCTACTGCAGTTGAAGTTCCTTCAACTTCAACTGAAGTACGACATTCTGCCTCTCCTCCTGCATCTTCTCTCCCGACTGATCGTGCTGGGATTTCTCAACCCAGCTTTGATTTGTTGGCGTCTGAAATTTCTTCTCCACATCATTCTCCAGCTCCATCTCCATATCATTCTCCAGCTCCATCTCCAGCACATTCTCCAGCTCATATTGCTCATACCACCCCTGCTGTTCTTCCACCCTCAGAAATTCTATCATCATCATCATCTTCTTTTGTTATATCTCCAGAATTTATTGCTAGCATTGTGGAGTTAATTACCCCCACAATCAAAACCATGATTGATGTGGCAATTGCTCCCCTTGTTTCTTCCATATCTCCTTTGACTGCTGCTATTCAGGCACTCTCAAAGTCTGCTGAGCCCTCTTCTTCTAGGGGCCTGGTTTCAGTTTCTACTGAAATCAGGCAGGGGGAGATGCTTGATGAAGATATCGCAGAGCAGCCTTTGGCCTCCCCTCCAGCAGCTCAACTTGCAGTAACAAAGAAAGTAGCAGAAGTTTCAGCTCCTCCTCCTCCTCCATCTGAAAAGGAAATATCTGATGCAATCATGTTAACAGAGTTTGTAGTAAAAGTTTTCTTAGAAGAATCCTCAACTCCCTTGGTTGCCCAGTACCTAGAAGGAATAATCACCTCCTTTCTAGATGATTTATGGGAGTTAGGTCACCCTGAAGAAAATCCTGAAGGTATGTCTCTTTCCCAATTTGTAGATTACTTAATTGATATGTTAGTATGGGAATATCTGGAAGGGATGACTAGATGTCATTTAGCAAGATTTTATTCCTAATCCTACAGATATAATGGAAGAAGTAGTTGTTGTCCAAGAGCCAGAATCTGAACCTGAACCTGCTCTAGAGATTTTAGATGCTAAAGAGCCTGAACCTGTATCTACTCCTGATGTTCAAGTGGTTGTAGAGCCAGTAAGTGAACCTGCTTCTGAAGTTCAACCTGAACCAGAAGCAGCTGTTCAAGTTCCTGAAGTTGCTGAACCTGCTCAGCAAGCAGTGCAAATTGAACTGGTCCCCACGATAGTTCCTGAGCATCAAGAAATGGATCCTGAAAGTCAAGTTGAAAAATCTACTGTATGGGATGATTCCCCAGGATTGGACTTGGATACTCTCCTGGCACAAGATGCCATGGAAGAAGAAATGGAAAAAGCTACTATAAAGGAAAAAGAAAAAGCTTTAAAAGAGGCTATTGATCCCTATGATATGCCTATCTCTTCAAATTCGGAAGAAGAAATTGATTTTGATGAATCTGCTGATTCTAAGAGAAAGAGGATTGCTAAAAAGAAAAGAAAGGCTGTGGCTCCTCCTCCTGCAAATCCAGACAATGACACTCCATATTATATTCTGAAAGGGATTGATCCCAAGTCTAAAGAATTCCAGCATTGGATGTGGTTTTCTAAAAATCAACAAAAGCAAAGGAAAAAGGCTAAGAGGTATGACCCTCCTGCTCCTAGACGGAATCCCAGAGGTCCTCCTCCTCCACCTCCCGGTGCAGGAGCCTTAGGAAATCTATCTTCTAAATCTGCCTCTCAATCTGAAAGATCAAATCCATCCCAGCCTGCTCAAAGGAAAAGTTCTCAAAGTTTCCAAGGTAAAAGCCAATCTGGCTATCAAAGAACTGATACAGTTAAGGAACAAGTTAAGGAGGTAGTTTATCAAAGACCAACCTTTTCCCCTCCTCCTTCTCCAAAGAAAAAGGTTCCATCTCCAAAGCCAGTGCATTCTGAGAAAGTTGTTCCAAAAGGTAAGTAATTTATTTTGTTTAAAAAATTCTAGCAAGAACTTTGCTAAGTCTGCTCCCCTGTCTTATCTAGTTAATCAAGATAAAGAACCAGATGATACTCCTTCTGAGATTGTTTATGAAAGTCCTGAGCTTGATCCTAACTTTTGGATGGCTCGTTTTCTAGAACTGGTTGGAGCTGCGCAGATATGGAAAGCTAAAGAAGAAGGAAAGGACACTGCCAGATTTACTACTATGTCTAAATTCAGAAAGAAGGAGCTCGAAAAGTTCCAGGTTAGACCTGAGATGTTTGATCCTTCAAAATATATGGAAAAGCATCCAGAGGCAGTGGTTCCAAGGACAACTGAATTGAAAATTATTGGAGAACAAGATTTGAAGCAATCAAAGAAAGAAGCTCTAGATCCTACAAGGAAAATTACTTTTGTTTCTAGTTCTTCTAATCCTGAATCTAACTCTAAAGCACCTTAATTAGTCATTGATTGACAGTTAATTTTTATCTGATTGATTGATGATATCTGCTTTGTTATTTCTCTTTATGCATTTTATTTACTTTCTGTAATTAGTGTTATTTGTTTTATTTGTTGAGAGACGTAACTCAAATAGGGGGAGATTGTTGGTACCCTAGGTTTTGATTTGGGTTCAGTCCTCTCTTTCTGTCTCTTGACCCATGATTTATCTATGGTCAAAGGTTAGTTGATAGGTTAGACTCCCTAGTTGTGTAGAATTGCTTTTCCAGATGAATATTTGGTTAAGTAGTTTTTCGTTCGACTATAGTCGAACGTCGCTCGACTATCGTCTATCGGCTGATCGACGATCGTCTATCAGTTGGTCGACGTTCTGTCTGCGTTGATAGTTCGACTATCTGTTGATAGTTCGACTATCTGTTGCTTCGATAGTTCGACTATCTGCTTGGATAGTTCAACTATCTGATAGTTCGACTATCTGTTGATAGATCGACTATCTGTTTTGCTTTGATAGTTCGAATATCTGTTGATAGGTCGACTATCTGTGTCGCTTTGATAGTTCGACTATCTGTTGATAGGTCGACTATCTGTGTTTCTTCGATAGTTCGACTATCTGCTTGGATAGTTCAACTATCTGATAGTTCGACTATCTGTTGATAGATCGACTATCTGTTTTGCTTTGATAGTTCGACTATCTGTTGATAGGTCGACTATCTGTGTTGCCTTGATAGTTCGACTATCTGCCTGGATAGTTCAACTATCTGATAGTTCGACTATCTGTTGATAGATCGACTATCTGTTTTGTTTTGATAGTTCGACTATCTGTTGATAGGTCGACTATCTATTTTCTGTGATAGGTCGACTATCTGCTTGATAGGTCGACTATCTGTTTTTGTTTGGTAGTTCGACTATCTGTCCGGATAGATCGACTATCTGATAGCTCGACTATCTGTTCTGATAGGTCGACTATCTGCCGAGGTAGTTCGACTATCTTCTTTGATAGTTCGACTATCTGGATCGTTCGACTATCTGTCCGATAGAACGACGATCTCCGTGCGCCGTTCAATGATCTCCGAAGGTCGTTCGACGTTTTGCTGTTTGCTCTTATTTAGTTTGTCATCTTCTGTGATGTGACTAATTTCATATCTATTCTGGCATATTTTATAATAGATTATCTGAATATTTTGTGACATTATTTCCATGCAATATCAGTTCTATTCTATATGCATGAGCTAATCTTTTCTGACAAAGTTGTTTGTCTTGTAGCTGAGATATGCAATCTGCTTTATCTGCCAGGCTGTCCTTTATAGCCGTTAGACTCAAAAAGTCTTCCTTGGCCGTAAAGAGTTCTTTTTGATGTGACTTTATCTTATATTATTTCATCAGAAGTATTTGCAGCTTCTTAGAAAGCTTTATCCTTTTATAGGATATCTGCCTGCTGTAGTTTGTTTTTGCTTTATGCTTTTTGCAGCCCAGCTTGCAGAGTTCAGAAAACGACAAGATTCAAACTCAATTAGAGCCGTTGCTGCTGCTGATATATAAAGACTTCTTTGAAGAAGAAATCAACTAGTTCACAGGGATAAGAAATTCATTCAGCAAGCTTACAGCAAGAACAAGTCTAACTGCTCTCAGCAATCTTCACTCAACTGAGAAGTGTTAGCTCTTCTGCTCTTCTTCAACCTGAGTTCTCCTGTTTCCAGGAAGTTCTGACTCAGAGCCTTTTGAAGAAGAAGAAGAAGATAGCTGCTAGAAGATTTTCATTTCTTATTTTATATCTTCTTGTAGCTCTTTTTCCTTCAGTACTTACTGAAGAGTTTCTGCACTGAAGCAAGACTTCACCTGGACGTTCTTTGAGCCAGGGGGAGCCTTGATTCTTTTAGAGCTGTCTAGCTCAGTGCAAGTTATTGTGCTTCTCTAATCTATTGTAAAATGGAGAAGACACCTTAACCTCTTTCCCCCTCCTATACAGGGTTATTACTCCCTTCAAAAGTATCCCTTGGTGGCAGGGCACCTGATCAAAAACCTGTGTTCGGTTTTTAGACACCTGATCAAAAGTCTAAAGGGTCTCTTGATCTACCTGAAGCAGATCTTGTTGGTGGCAGGGCACCTGATCAAAAACCTGAGTGGATTCCTACCTTGTTGGTAGAAGAGTGGACGTACCCAAGTTGTTTGGGGAACCACTATAAATTCCTTGTGTCGTCTGGATTGCCTTATTTAATTACTTGCATTGTGGCTGTGATTAGATATTAACTAGGTTTGCTAGTTGCTGGATAGGATCCAAAGCTAAACTATAATTACAGTTAGCTTTAGTTTGTGCACAACACTTGTGTTAGGCTCTAAGGTTTAATCTTAAATATCTATAACTTTCATTCCGCATTTAACTCCAAGGGAGTTGAGTAGAAAGTCAACTTTGCTAAGTGCAATTTTTGATTACTCTATTCACCCCCCCTCTAGAGTAGTATCTATCCCTTCTCTTTCAAATGAGTTAAAGACTCTGGATAAAGAAATCTCATTGACTGAGCTGAATGACAAAATCTTAATGTGCTTCCCCAGCACTTGGGATTCAAGAATCTGGCCAATCAAAGATGCCAGAAGTCTAAATGAGATCACCACTGAAGCTCTCCTGGGCAAGCTCAAATCTTATGAGCTTCTCATTAAAAATAGAGAAGAAGAACAACAGGCTACTTCTCCAGTCACAAGGAAAGAAAAAACCATAGCCTTCAAAGCTGCAGAAGAGGAGTCTGAAGATAAAGCTACAGGAAATGATGAGCTCCTAAGTTTACTGGCCAAAAGATTCTACAAGATGGCCAGAAAAGACTTCAGAAAGAGATCATACAAGGGTCATGATAAACCAAGGTATGATAAATCAAATAACAATAAAGAAATTATATGTTTTGGTTGCAGGAAACCAGGCCATATTGTGCCTGACTGTCCAGAAAATAAGAATAAGGATAAGAAAGATAGAAGAGAAAGAAGAAAGGAGAAAGATTTCAGAAAGAACAGCTCAGACAAACCCTCCTCAAGCAGGAACAAACATACAAGGAAGGGATTTGTTGCTGAGACATGGAGTGAAACTAAAGAGGACTCTGAAGCCTCATCCAGCTCCAGTGATGATGAGGATGATGCTGATGAAAAGGAATTCTGCATGATGGCTATCAATGCCTCTCAAACAGATTCAGAAGTAGAAGAGTCAGAATCAGATTCAGAAGCTCAACTAGAAGAAGATCAGGTAATCAATTCTTTTGATTTCAGTTCTGAGGATTTTAAACATGAGTTTAAAGTACTATGCCTAGATCTGTTGGAGTCTGAGAAGGAAATCACTTCCCTTAGAAAACAACTATTTGAGTATAGCACTATAAAATCAGAGAACCTCAAACTCTCTGAAGAGTTAGAATGCTATAGAGAGGAGATAGCTTCACTAAAAAGTGAACTATCCAAGGCCAAGCAATTTGAAGAATCCCTTAATGGGAGAAGTATCAAATTAATGGACATCACAAGCACAGTGAACTCAAGATTAAATAGTACATTGGGCTTGGGTGCTTCATCTAGCCAACCCATAGTATTAACAACCCCAATCAAATTTATTTCTGATAAAGGAAAGGGTGTTGTAGAGGTAGCTAGGAAAAATTCAGATCTACCAAAGAAAAAGAAAGTTCAACAGAAAACGTCGAGCAGAGGTCGACGATCGTCGAACAGAGATCGACGATCTCAGACTGAAACGTCGAACTCAGCTCAACATTTCCTGAACTCTTAACTCCCTCATAGTCTATCTTCGAACGGAGCTCGACGATTTTTCCCAAGATCGTCAAACTCAGGTCGACGATCGTCGAACGCAGTTCAGAGCTTTGAAACTTCCTTCAGAGGTAAATCTCAATTCAATCCTAGAAATGCTTCATCCCAAAACTTTAACCCTTATACTGAATGGATAGTACCTCCTAGGAGATACCATCCTGAAGGTTATAAGAGTCAACCTGGGATGTCTTTTATTTCTGAATTTAAAGGTTATCAACCTAGGCCCAAGGTAAACTGGGTCAAAAATATGTAAATTCCTATCTATGCAGGTGAAGACCTATCCAACATCAAACCAATTATGATATCTGGATAGTGGGTGCTCAAAGCACATGACAGGGAATAAGGACAACTTCACTTCCTTTAAAGCCAAGCTTGGACCCAAAGTAATTTTTGGTGATTCAAACTTTGGAACTACAAAAGGATATGGTGCAGTTCAAATTGGAACAGTCACCTTCAAGAAGGTAGCCTATGTTGAAGGACTCAAACACAACCTGATAAGCATTAGTCAGCTGTGCGATAAAGGATATCAAGTGACTTTCAACAAAGAAATATGCAAGATCAAGTCAGAAGACAACACAACTGTGTTGACAGGTAACAGGAAAGGTAACATTTACTTAGTAGACTTTCATTCGTCTAAGGTAGATATTTGCCTGTTTAATTCCATATCTAGACCTAATATTCTATGACATAAAAGATTAGGACACATTAACCTTAGAAACATTGCTAGGCTATCCAAGGACAACCTTGTCAGAGGACTGCCTTCTGGCCCCTACAAGAAGGAAGGACTCTGCAAGGCTTGTCAATTAGGCAAGCAAACTAAAAGTAGTTTTAAATCAATTAACAAGAGTGATTCACCTATGATTTTGTATCTGTTACACATGGATCTTTTTGGACCCATTGCAGTACAAAGCTTAGGAGGGAAATCCTATACTTTAGTGGTTGTAGATGACTTCTCAAGATTCACATGGGTATTCTTTCTAAGGAAGAAGTCTGATAACTTTAAATGTTTGACAGATTTTCTCAAATGCATTCAGACTGAGTTCAACACTCATATTGCCCTGATCAGAAGTGATCATGGGACAAAGTTTGATTCTCTTCTCATGCAAGAGTTCTGTCAAAGTGAAGGGATCAGGCATACTTTCTCAGCTCCTAGAACTCCTCAACAAAATGGGGTAGTTGAAAGGAAAATTAGAACCCTTATTGAATCTGCAGCTACATTGTTGGCAGATGCTCACCTACCTCTATCCTTTTGGGCAGAGGCAGTGAACACCTCCAATTATGTGTTGAATAGAAGTCTGATACATAAACTAAAGGTCAAGACTCCCTATGAATTGCTCAAAGGGAAGAAACCTAAAGTAGACTATTTTAAGGTTTTTGGTTGCACTTGTTACATTCATAATAATGACAAGAAATATCTAGCAAAATTCCAAGCTAAAGCTGATGAAGGAGTGTTTCTGGGATACTCCATGATCAGTAAAGCCTATAGGGTTTATAATGAAACTACTCTAAAAAAAAAAGAATCTATCCACATTTCTTTTGATGAAGCTAATATGTCTTTCAAGGAGAAGAATACTTCTACCATAAAACATTTGCAGGTGCACTCTCTAGCTGAAGACTTGGACAGATTACAAGTTACACAAAAGGATGACAGTAGTGAAGATGAAGAAGCTGCTCACCATCAGGAAGGAAATCTTCTTGAAGAACCAGCTATTGTTCAACAAGAGGAAACAACAACACAGGTTGATGAACCATCAACACCCCCTGTTGATCTAGTAACAACAAGAGATCATCCAATTTCTCAAGTAATTGGAGACATCTCAGCTGGTGTGCAAACTAGAAATCAGGTCAACCAGAACCTGATGCACACTTGCTTCCTCTCTCAAATTGAACCTCAAACCATTCAAGATCCAGAACAAGATCCACACTGGATCATTGCAATGCAAGAGGAGTTGCATCAATTTGAAAGAAATAAAGTTTGGGAACTAGTGCCTAAGCCAAAGGATCATCCCATTGTTGGAACCAAGTGGGTGTTCAGAAATAAGCTAGATGATCAAGGAATCATTGTAAGGAATAAGGCAAGGCTAGCTGCTCAAGGGTACTCTCAGGAAGAAGGGATAGACTATGACCAGACTTTTGCACCAGTTGCAAGATTAGAAGCCATAAGAATTTTTCTGGCTTATGCTGCTCACAAGGGATTCAAAGTCTACCAAATGGATGTCAAGAGTGCTTTTCTTAATGGGGAAATCAAAGAAGAAGTCTATGTCAGACAACCTCCAGGTTTTATCTCTCTAACTCATCCTGATTATGTTTTTAAACTACACAAAGCATTATATGGTCTCAAGCAAGCTCTTAGAGCATGGTATGAGACCCTAGCATGTTTTTGCTGAAAAATGATTTTGTTAGGGGGAGAGTAGACCAAACTCTTTTTATTAGAACCCATAAGTCCCACACCCTACTACTGCAGATTTATGTAGATGATATTATTTTTGGGTCTACTGATTCAAACTTGTGCAGAAGATTCTCTAATCTAATGCATTCAAAATTTGAAATGAGTAGCATGGGTGAGCTATCCTTCTTTTTAGGATTGCAAGTCAAACAACATGCTGAAGGCATATTTATTTCTCAAACCAAGTATGCAAAAGAGCTGGTTAAGAAATTTGGTATGTCTGATGCATCATGTATGAAAATACCCATGCCTACCAATGCTGTTTTGGATACTGATGAACATGGGAAACCAGTTGATCAGACAATATATAGAGCAATGATTGGCTCTTTACTGTACCTAACAGCTAGCAGGCCTGATATAATGTTTGCTACATGCATTTGTGCTAGATTCCAAGTTAGCCCTAGAGAGTCTCACTTAACTTTAGTAAAGAGGATTCTTAGGTATGTTAAAAGCTTTCTAAATCTAGGACTCTGGTATCCAAAAGATTCAGCATTTGACTTAACTGGATTCTCAGATGCTGATTATGCTGGATGCAGAATAGACAGGAAAAGCACTAGTGGAACTTGTCAGTTCCTTGGTGACTGACTTGTCTCTTGGTTTTGTAAGAAACAAACATCTGTGTCAACTTCAACTGCTGAAGCTGAATATATGGCTGCAGGCAGTTGTTGCTCACAAATCTTGTGGATACAAAACCAACTCTTAGACTATGGTTATAACTTAGAGAAGTCAAAAATATTGTGTGACAACACCAGTGCTATTTCCATTGCACAAAATCCAGTCCTCCATAGTAGGACAAAACACATAGAAATTAGACATCATTTTTTAAGGGATAATGTTGAGAAAAACAAAATTGAACTTGAATACATCCCAACTGATTTGCAAAGGGGAGACATTTTCACCAAGCCTTTGGATGAAAAGAAGCATAACTTCTTCCTCAATCAGTTAGGAATGCTAGATGGAGGCAGTTTAAAATAAACTCCAAGATTTCGTAAATCTAAAAACAGATCAAGACTAGGCTAAAAACTTATCTCTTTTTGTGTCTGTAGAATAGGTTTTGTCTCTGAACTGCGCTCGACGTTTCCCCAGAAATCGTCGAACGGAGATCGACGATTTTCCAGAAATCGTCGACCGCAGATCGACATTTCCTGAATCGTCGATCTGAGTTCAGCGCCGTCGTTAGCTCCAGGCTTCCATCCTGTCTGTTCAGAGGTCGTCGAGCGGAGCTCGACGCTCGACAATATCGTCGAACGGAGTTCGACGTTATTGGAGACTCTTCAGATTCCTTCAGTAGCCCAAATCGTCGAGCTGAGTTCGAAGTTTTGTCGAACTGAGCTCAACGATTTTCTGTTTTCGCGTCGAACCCTAATATAAAATCTTTTTTCGGCCGCCGCTCGTCGTTTACGCTTTCATACTCTCTGCAACTTTCTCTCCTTCCCTCCAAATCTTCTACACTTGGTCGTGTTTGTTTCATTGTTGCAGGTACAGATGGCTGGATCAAGTGCTGCCATTTCAAAGAAGAAATTCGATATAGGTTTTGATATTGATATGAATTCATTCGATGGAAGTGATCAGCGATTCAAGGACATTCTTAACCTCTTTCGAGAACAGCAGCTATCTCAGATCATGACCACCCGAATGAAGATTGCTTCAGAAGAGATAAAAGAATGGTGTTTTATCGCGACAGATGAGAATGAGAATTCTGTCATCGGCTCAATAAAAGGGACTCAGGTACCATTATCCCCGACCCTTCTGACTGAAGTTTTCCTCCTTAGTTCTGGAGATGACTCCATTGATTTATCTGGAGAATAGTATGCCTCTATGCTTGATAGAATGGGACACACTGCTGTGAACCCTAACAAACTGTTCAAAAAGAATTTGTCTATCGAATACCAATTTCTGGCTGATGTGGTTGGCAAAGTGCTTCTGGCAAAGCACTCAGCCCATGACACCATATCAAGATATCAATTCTGCTTAATGGGAGCACTGGCTGATAAGAAGCATTTAGACTGGGGATCAATCTTTTTTTAGCTTAATCAAGAAGAAACTGAACAAAAACCATGTAAGCTTTGGGAGAATATTAGGGGTTTACCTGCACTCCAGGTGCCCTGAGCTGCTGACATCTAGTGGGATGTTCATCAATGCATCCAAGAGGCTTACCTGTGCCCTATTCAGCAAATGGGATAGGCAAATCATCAACCCCATCAGGGCTGCTTCAGGCACCAGGACTACTCAAGTCACTCCTCCTTAAGTATCTGCCCTAGTAGAAGAATTGTCTGCCTCTTCCTCTCCTCCTCCAGCTGTTTCTATCCCAGTCACCACCTCAACCTCTCCTCAAATCTCAGCTTCTTCCCCCATTCCCATTTCCTCACCTATGTCACCTCCTCCAGCCACAACCTCAAAAGAATTCCATCCTCTTTTCTCTTATCCAACTTTCACCACTCCATCATTTTCTCTTATAGGTGACTCCTTTATGGATGATTCTCCTCCTTCTCCTCCTGAGCTTCCCTCAACATCCTCCTATCAACAACTTCTTCAAGAAATCCTCTCTCAACCATCCTTCACCCCATCCTTTGACTCTTCCATCTCATCCATCTCCACCTCAATAACTTCTATCTCCACTATTCCTCCTTCAGAGCCATCCATCACTACACTTTCCTCCACCACATCCTCCATCCCATTAGTCCCAGTCACCCCCATTCCAGTACCTTCACCTCCTACCTCTGTTCAAGCCCATCTTGAGCAAGTAGAGATTTCAAACCTGGCAGACAAGCTTTATGTGTTGCTAGCCCCCAAGCTAACCTCACTGCTGGAGACCTCCTTGGCTCCACTCCTGCAACATGTTCAGGAGTCGTCTACCAAGTTATCTTCCTTCCTCTCTTCCCAAGCAATCCCTTTATCTGGGTGCCTTGATTCAATTGTCTCTGAACCAAGGCAGGGGGAGATGCCTTATGAAGCAGTGGATGTGCCTGAGACTGCTGAAGGTTCCAGTTCTGCTCCTATTTTTGCAGTGGACCTTCAGAGTCTGCCCTCTATTTTTGGTACTAAATATTTCAGCTCTCTGCAAGTTCAACAATCTGAAGACCTCACTAAGGCCATTGTGCCTATCAATTACTGTGATCCCAGCCTGATTGCCCTATATGTAAATTCCTTCAAAGCTGTGGATGCTGATATTTTAAGTGCTGCTGCTGCTGTTACACCAAGTCTGCTTTCAGAAGATACTGAAATGGTCTCTGTGATTGAGGATACTGCTGCTGCTAAAGAACTTACTACCTATCTAGAAGAATCTGAATCTATTTCTGCTTCAATTGTTTCTACTTCTGCTGTCTCTGCTCCTGTTATTTCTGCTGCTACTGCTCCAGCTCTTACCCCTGATCAAATCAAGCAACAAGAAAAGTATATTAAAAGCATTGATGACTTATATGATAGACCACAAAGTTCAGACAGTGATTAGTTTCAAACTGAATCTGATGATTCCTCTTATACTATTTCCAAGAAAAGGAAGGCCAGAAGCAAGGCTATGATGAAGGTTCCCCCAGCTCAAGCTAAAGATTCAAATGACATTCCATATTACATTTTGCATGAATGTTCTATCATTGATCCCTGGATGCAGTACTCCAAGAATCAATTAAAAGCTATGAAGGAGAAAAGGAAGTTAGACAGATATGAAAAGGGATCTTCTCAGTTTCAGCCTCCTCCTCCTCCTCCAGATTCTGGGTCAGGCTCAGCTTCTCAAGCCCCAGCTTCCAAACAAAGTTCCTCCCAGTCTTCTCAGAGATACTTTCCTAAGCGGCAATACAAAAGGGGCTATCAGTCCAAAAGGGGTCAGTATAGAGGAAACCAAAGAGAGCATAGATTTCAAGCTAGGGAAGGACAAAGGTTCACAGACTCTACTCAAGGTCCTTTCCCTTAAAAGCTCAGAGAAAAAGTTGAGACCCGAACTCCTACTGCCTCAGAAACTGTTAACAGATATGAGCCTGCAGTGCCATTTGAAGACCCAGAGAACAATCCATTATCATGGACTGCAAGGATGAAATAATTGGCTGCACTAGATCAATTGAAGAAAGCAAGAGAGCAAGGAAAAGATACCTCCAATATTACTACTCTGTCAGAACAAAGAAAAGCTGAATTGGAAAGATACTCTTCAAGTAAATTCTTTGACCCAGTGGACTACCTGAAGCTGCATCCTGAGGCTGTGGTTCCAAGGCCAAAAGCTCAAACCTCCTTAGGTGCAGATGATGATAGATGGTCAAAGAAGGAAGCCCTTAATCCTAATAGAGAAATCATATTTAAGAAAGGAAATGAAAAGAAGTAACATGTGTAAGCAGACAGTATAATCTCTCTGAACTCTTGCTGAAATTCCTCTTGATTACTGCTATGATTTCTTGCTCTGTTATTTTGTTTGTTGCTCTTATATATATGTTGTTGTATCTTTTATTTCTGAAATATGTAAATAGTAATCCTAACCCAAATAGGGGGAGATTGTTAGAACACCATATTACTAATTTGGGTAAGGATCACTATGTTTTTCTTAGGAAACCAGGTTGACCTAGAAGTATAGTTGAAAAGGTCAACATTAGAATGTGTCTAGGGCTTAGATCTTAGGTTTGAAGCTGCCCCCAGGACCATTCCAAGATTTCAGAGATAGAGCCAAGTCCAAGTCTTTTATCGTCGATCTGAGGTCGACAAAACGTCGAACTCCGTTCGACGCTCTCTGAGCTCAACCTAGCTGAATCGTCGAGCTCCGGTCGATGATCTTCTAGCTCAGGTCGATGATCCTTCTTCACTTATTCTCTAGGTCGCTGAGCTCAGTTCGACGATCTTCGAGCTCAGTTCGACGTTTTCTGGCTGATGATCATTTCCAGTCTCTGAGCTCAGGTCGACGATCGTAGAGCTCATACCGACGTTTTTCCTTAGAGATCGACGATCTTAAGGATTCAAATTCTATTAGACTTTGGAATGTGTTTCAAATTATCTCAGCATTTATGTCAAGAGATCTGCCAGCCGTTTTCATTTTCTCTGGAGCAAGTTTCAAGGAATTATTCAGAGAATGTTTTACTGGACTTTCCTCTAGAAGACAAAATCTTTTATGGAAGGCATTTAATGTCTGGTTAACGGCTATCTTGGACATAGAATCTCCAGAGAATTAAAAATCTTCTTCTCTTCCTTTCTAAAGCAACAAGATACACAGATACACAGACTGATACAGATAAAAAAGAAAAAAAAGAAGTGATTCAAAGGATTCTCTGATAAACACAAGAAAACTCAAGTGATCAATCCTGAAGAATTAGCTGAATAATTTTGTACTCAAAAACTGATCACAGCTTCATCCCAAGGACTCCAGACAACTCATCTTTCAGCCTCTCCTGAAACTATCTTATGCTGGAGATCTGAAGCTTCTGAAGACCTATCACCCTGAAGCAAAGATTCCACTCCTGAACTAGTCAACATCTCAGGGGGAGCTTTGACAATACAAATCCACTAGTGCTTCTCTCTTTGATTGAGATAGAGAAGACACCTTCACTCACTTTCTTTTTCTTTTCCTTTCACTCTGTAAAAGGGTTTTCAAAACTCCCTTCAAAAGTTCTGAGTCTGGTTCTGAGAGCCTTGTCAAAACTCAGTGGTGGCAAGACACCTTATCAAAAAATCTAGTTTGGTTTTTGAGCACCTTGTCAAAAGCTCATTGGTGCCAGGACACCTGATCAACCCTTCCTGCAGTGGATTCCTACCAAGGGTGGTAGAAGAGTGGATGTACCCAGGTTTTTGGGGACCACTATAGCTCCTTGTGTTTTCTAGTTTGTTTGTGTGTTCTCTTTGCTGTGTGCTGTGCTCTTCTTGTTTATTGCTCTTTTAATTCTATAGCAAGGCACCTTACACCTATATATAAATTAAATCTTAAAGCTTTGCCAAGTTTAAAATTGTGAATTTACTTTAAATAAACTCTATTCACCCCCCTCTAGAGTTGAGATAGATCTTACTCTCACCTTCACATTTATTTATTACAAAGCAGAAAGAAGAGGTATATTTTATAGCAGACAAGAGAATGGAAGACTAGGGTGAGTGGAGGCGAGTGTACCAAACTCAGTACTGGATCCACTACCAATGACCTTGGCATCGCATCCCGGACCTCGGAGGCACACGCGGGTAATAGTATGGGCTCAAGACAGTAAGCTCCTTGTGGACCAATCACATCTAATCCCTCTCTCACATAATGTGCCTTCCTGGAGATGGCTCTTCACACCCGCCTCGTTGACGCTCCATCTACCCAATGAGGTGCGTGTGGTCATGATCAAGAACATTCAGTTGCCGCTCAGTGGCTGCTCAATGCTCATCCACATGGCTTGCAGCTTCGCGCTGCGTCTAGATAAGCTTTGCTAGGTCCTCCACCATCCAATCCTTCATTGTCTCGGCATCCCTAGGGTCGCCAAGGAAATCCGTAAGATTGCTGGGAGAGGGTGAGGCGAGAACTACTCATCAGCGTCGAAGCCGGCCACCGGTACCCCCGATAAACTGACAAGGAAATTCAGCCTCTAATAGGATCGATGTCGAGTGAAAAGGGGAAATGCATTTTATTTACCTGGCATAGGGACGGTGCCTTTGCCTATTCGCTGGCGAGAAGGACTGGGCCTCCCCTCGAAGGGCCTCTCAGGAAAGATTTGGCACGACTTCCCCAGCCCTGGGCGGAGCAACGTTTGCCCCACAAGAGGGATCTCGGGTCTTTATGAAGTGTCGATTACCTTTCCAGTTGAAGGCCGAGAACCTGACATGAGATCGTGAGGGTTCTCGGCGGCCGGGGTCTTGGGCGTTAGACTGGCCAGGCCCGTAGTCCCGAAGGGAGGAGCTGCAAGGAATAACGTGAGTGGAATAATATAAACTAGGAAATGCGAGAAGGTAACAAGTTGGTTACTAGGAGCGAGTGGGAGATCGGCCTAGGCAACCTGAGGGATGGTCTCCTAGAGCAGCTATTCATTCCCATCAGAGGGCCGGGACACCTCGATATTCGCCAGGGGAGCCTCAACATCCTTTTCCGTCAGTGGTTCCTGAGAAAGGACCAATTACTCAATATCACAGACCTTTTTGGGTTATAGACAGGGTAGAGGTGAGTAGAATTCCTTTGGCAGGATGGAGAGGTTCTCGTGGTGATGGTTTGGGGTTTGGAGAGGCGGGCTCATCCGTCGTGATGTTCCATCGAATCAAATTGGCCCTTCTCGGCCGATATGGAGAATCTGTGGGTCTCTTGGTTATGATCCGTAGAGCGTAGTGTGATGTTTTTGATCTAGTATTCTATTGTGTAGCAGAAAGATGGTCTAATATGTAATGCCCCAAATCTCGATTATGAGTCGGCTGTGTAGGCTGAGCAACACAGCCTGGGACATGGGCGTGTCCAAAGTCGTGTCCTGCTCTATGTAAGCAACACGACCGGGTACACGGGCGTGTCCAAAGCCGTGTCCTGCTCTGTGTTGGCAGGGCGGTGTTGAGTGTGGCACAGGGCGGTGTCGAGTGTGGCGCAGGGCGGTGTCGAGTGTGGCACACGGCCTGTGAAACAGGCATGTCCAGGGCCGTGTCCTACTATGAGTTCGACGTGTTTCCATAAGGTCAACGAAATGCATTCGATTATCCTCGGAGGTAAGCCTTATTGGGCACACGGCCTGTGATATGAGCGTGTCAAGGGCCGTGTACTTCTCTGTGTTTGGCCAGTCTGTGAGGACTGATGAACACTGGCTGGACATGGGCATGTCCAAAGCTGTTTCTGGCACACGGCCTATAACACGGGTGTGTCACAGGGCCGTGTCCTGGTCGGATCAAGACAGTTTCTTTGCCTCTTAAGGAACACGGCCTGGGACACGGGCATGTCACAAGCCGTGTTTGGCCCAGAAAAGTGTTTTTCAGGGCAATTCATGGCCGTTCATTCCCTTCAAATATGATCCATCGGTCCAGAGATATCCCTGCTGTTATAAGGCCGAGATTTGAGGGGTAAACTCTCATTTCTCTTAGGTCTTTTTATTTCTAAAAAGTTTTAGAGTGGGGAGAGCAAGGAAGGAGGAAGAGGAGGAATCTGGCCGCCGGTGGAGCTTTAGAGCCCCGAATCGCAAGCCGAGTCCAGATCCGTGGAGGCAAAGCCATTGCGGTGCTTTTCATCCGGATAGTTTTCCATGGCTCCAAAGAGAACGTCAAGGGTAATGATCATTCTTCTTGGACATGTGAAGTCCTTCTTTTGGCATGTGCATGGATTTCCCCCACCAAAAGGTGGATTGTTGAGGGATTCCCCTTGGGTTGATTCTTGAAATCTCCAATAAGTCTTGCATATAGATCCGGAAATGTGTAGTATGGAATAGGCATGCTGTGTGAATCCCATCTGATCGGGTTGGTCTGGATTGGTAATGTTTTATTTTGTACACTGGAGAAGACTCCGCGTTTAAACAAGTAGTTTGTGGAGTCGGTGGGTTGTGCCTGTGAAGTGGAGTAATAGGAAATACTGGAATGGGGATTCAAGGAAAATACCCTCGTAATTCTTGTGTTGTATGCTATGGAAAGACCAGTTTTCTGGCACTACAGGATGCTGCAGGGTTTGGGTTGAGTTTGGGTGCAGAAAGAGAGCTTCTATTGAACCCGCCATACGATCGCGAGGAACACTGGCACTAGCTCCCCTTTTTGATTATGAAGCCAATCCTTGGTGGAGAGAGTATGGCTATTGTGAGCTGCGAGCTCTTAAAAGTCTTAGTGCCGAACATTAAAGGTGAAGCCAACCCACGTCTGCAGATCGGCCATAAGTACTACGGTATTCAGCGATGGTATGGAGACATAAGCAACGGGAAATGGTGGAGTTGTACCTGCGTTATGTCAACTATGACATGAGAGCGTTAAGCATTTGGGCTTTCATCGGTAAAATATTAAGAGTCTTAGTCCTACATGCCATTAAGACTAAATGCTCAAACTTCTGTTGGGTTTCAGACCTTGAACGGTGGTGGGAACCTGGTTTTTCGGTACACCAAGAATGTGCCCTTAGTGCATGGAGCGTCGGGATGCATGGCTGACATTTGTGATATATTGATTGTGCGTGAGTGAACATTATGTGATATATCTGCTTGTGAAATGCTATGCCTGCAGGGAAGGAATACCACTTCCCCGAGAAAGGGGTAGGGTCGTTTTAAATTAGTCAGTTGAATGCTGATCGTTGCCTTGTTTGCCACCGTCATGGTGGGCTGTCCTTGTGCAGGTATTGGGGAGCCGAGCGGGAATTAAAGGGCTGAAGCCCATGCTACTGCTGCTACTGCTGGCCCTCGAAGGCTGAGCGAAGAACTTTGTTATTTTCATGTGTGGCCGGCCTGCGTGCCGATGTTTGTAATCCATGCCTGTGAAGTTTAACTGTAAAGCCTTAAGGTAAAACTTTTGTGTATTTGGTGTACATTCCTTCGGGGTTATATATAAATATGGTTATTTATATATAGTGGACATTCATGTCTGTTGAGTTCAATATTAACTTTAAATCTTCCGCTAGTTTGCAAGTGTGTTTTGGTATTGACCTGTAACCTCGCCGCCTATTTGTGGCATATAGTGCGGGGCCTCGGTTGGACCTTCTATTATATGTTATTTAATGGATGGGTTCGTTACAATTTGGTATCAGCTTGTCTCGGTCTTGCTCTTTCGAATTCGTGGTCGAATTCTTTTGTGGGGTGGCGAGCACGTGTAAGTGCGACCCGCTTTAACATTAATGAACTCAAGAAAGGAATGCAAATACACCTATTTGAAGAACCTGCGCATTTCTATATTGTTGTTTTTTCTTGTGCAAGGTCTCTAAAGTGTGTCTTGTTCACCTATAGGTGACTCGTAGTGGTGCTTGGCAGTCTGAGCCCTAGCGTTCTGATGAGAGTGCGGCACCAGTTGAGGTGCCTACACCTCCTCCTTCTGCGGAAATAGTATGCTTAGTTGCTGAGGCGCTGTCTGTAATGATTTATGCATAGCCTTATGGGCAGGTGAAGCCGGCATTGGTGCCGAAATGGGTTGGTGTAAGTCAAGAACCTGTTGAGGCTTTTGATCCTCGAGCAACTGAACAGAAGTTGAAGTAGTTTATGAGCTTCAATCCTCCTACGTTTATGGGTGTGGGATCCCCAACGCAGACGGAGGATTAGTTGTCGTGTGTCAAGCAAATATTGATGGCGATAAGAACGAAGGAAGATAAGAAGGTCACCTTGGCCATCTTCTTATTGGAAGGAGAGGACAGACTATGGTGGGACGAGATATAGTTACACCACTTAGCGGACATGCAATTAATAGAAGTTTCGATCGAGGAGTTTTCGCGTCTATTCTTGGCAAAGCCCCTGCCAGCATCACAACGCATCTTCATGGAAAATGAGTTCCAGCGTCTAACTAAGGGAGAAAGTAGTGTCGATACCTACTTACATGAGTTTACACGATTGGGATGCTATGCAAAATCTATCTTTGCTGATGAACAACATAAAACCAATAGGATCTACGTAGGGTTGCGGGATGAGTTGAGATTTCTTCTTTCAAGTTCGGTGAACCAGGGGCTTTAGGCATTGGTGGATATAGCTTGTGCGTTGGAGAATGATATGAAGCAGGTGCAAGGAAAAAGGGACTTAGCTATGACAAAGTTCGAGTTCAAAGCGCCATGTTCTGGAAAATCGAACTTCCAAAATAAATGGGGCAAGAGATCCAAGTCTTCTAGACATGCTCCTTCTACCGTTGCTTCGGGGTCAACTTTGAGGCAAGAGTCTCGTACCTACTATACATGTGGTAGAGTGGGAAATCTAGCCCGTGACTGTCGGGTTGGTCCGCCAAATGTGGAAAAGAAGACAGGAGCATCATATGCGGATAATGGAAAGGAAGTGGTGGAGTCCTCTGCATTCCAAGCGCAGCCCTTGGTATATAATCTTGGCAAACAGGAGGCCATAAAGAAAAGTGATGTCGTCACAGGTACGATCTAAGATATTGGTTACTTTTCATATTTCATACCTTGTGTGTAGCTTGTGTATGATGTGTTTGTCACGGTCTTTGTCCTGATTCGGAACAATCCGGCGAGAGCACTATTTGATTCAGGTGCTTCACATTCATTTCTGTCTAAGGACTTCGTAGCACGAATCGGAGTACCTAATCATGTGATGACAGATAGTGTAAAGGTGTTTTTACCAAACAGATGTGTGATGCATGCGGATAGGACTTACTGTGTGAAGTACAAATAGGAAGTCGGGATTTCTGCTTGAACACATCTGTGCTACCAATATCGAAATTTGATGTAATCTTTGGTATGGACTGGATCTCGAAGCAGCGTGTCTTTATTGATTGCAATTCAAATGAGATCACACTGGGCCAGAATAGCGAGCTTGAGACTAAGTTCGCTGGTATACGAGGAGTGAGCGGGATCTTGATGTCTGCTCTCTAAATCATCAATGCTGTTCGAAAGGGCGAGGAGTAATTCTTCACACTTATTCAGGCTGTTGAGCCAAAGTCTAGTGTGAGTGACGTTCCGATTGTATCGAAGTTTGATGATGTGTTTCCTAAAGATCTTCCTGGGTTACCACCCTAGCGGGAGATCGAATTCACTATTGAGCTGGTGCCAGGTACGAAACTTGTGGCCCGCTCGGCATATAGGGTAGTGCCAAAGGAAATGGCAGAACTGAAAGTTCAACTGCAAGAGCTGCTGGAACAGGGATACATATTCCCAAGTATGTCACCTTGGAGCGCACCTATTCTTTTTGTGAAAAATAAGGGTGGTAGTCTGCAGTTGTGTATCGATTATTGCAAATTAAATAAGCTGACAGATAAAAACAAGTATTTGATTCCACGGATAGATGACTTGTTCGATCAGCTAGTGGGATCAACCATCTATTCTAAACTGGAATTAAAATCTGGTTATTACTAGTTGAGGATTCGGGAAGGTGACATTCCCAAGACAGCATTTGGAACACGCTACAGACATTATGAGTTCACTGTAATGCCGTTTGGGCTATGTAATGCGCAACAGTTTTCATGGATCTAATGCACCGAATGTTCCAAGAGTACTTGGACCTATTTGTGATCGTCTTCATTGATGATATCTTGGTGTACTCTCAATATGAAGCTGACCATACGAACCATTTACCATTGGCGTTGCATACCCTAAGGAGAAATAAGCTTTATGTCAAGTTCTCAAAGTGTGAGTTTTGGCTGTCGTCATTGGCTTTTCTTGGCCATGTGGTAAGTGGAGATGGGATTTGCAGTGGATTCGTTAAAGATAAGAGCAATATGGGAGTGGCTAGTGTTGTCTTCGGTGGCCGAAATAAGGAGTTTCCTTGGACTGGAAGGCTACTACATACGTTTTGTAAAAAACTTCTCACGGATCGCTTTGCATCTTACCATATTAATGAGGAAGGATCAGAAGTTCATTTGGATGCCAGAGTGTGCGCAAGCTTTTGAAGAGCTAAAGAGTCATTTGACCATGGCGCCTGTTTTAACATCGCCATGTGGTACAGACATCTATGGGATTTATAGTGATGCATCAGGGAGCGGCTTAGGCTGCGTTCTTCTTCAGTTTGGAAGGTGATCGATTATGGCTCACGCCAGTTGAAAGTGCATGAGCAAAACTATCCCGTCCACGACTTGGAGTTGGCGGCGGTGATTTTTGCACTTAAATTGTGGCGTTACTATCTATATGTCGTAAAAGTGGATATATTTATGGACCATAAGATCCTAAAGTACCTATTGGATCAGAAGGATCTCAATATGTGACAACAAAGGTGGATGGAGTTCCTCAGGGACTATATCTTTGATATTCACTACACTCCCGGGAAGGGAAACGTTGTCGCAGATGCCTTGAGTTGTAGGACTCCATCAAGGGAAAATTGGTTGCAGATGCATGATGAGCATCTGATCCAGGAGTTGGAAGCATTAGAGATTTCTTGTGTTGACAAGAATTCCACAGCAAATGCATGCTTGAACTGGACGGAGGTACAATATGACCTTGTGGACAGAATTCGGCAAGCAAAAGAACTTGATAAAAGTCTGCAACGCTATGTATTGGATTGGTCAAATGACCAATTCTCCTGGGATGACGGCCTTTTGCGGAAAGAGGGTCATTTGTGCGTCCCAAGTATGGGTAAGCTAAGAGAAGAATTGATGTATGAGGCTCACTTTACAAAATACTCAATTCACCCAGGGAGCACAAAGATGTACAAAGACATGAAAAAGGTGTTCTGGTGGTCAGGGTTAAAGAAAGACGTAGCACATTATGTGGCTAAATGTCAAACATGTGCCTTGGTAAAAGCTGAATGTCAGAAGCCTGGAGGTTTCCTGAAGTTGCTACCTATTCCGGAATGGAAGTTTGAAGATATTTCGATGGATTTTGTGCATGTTTTGCCGAGATCTCAACGCGGTAATGATTCGGTTTGGGTGATCGTAGACCGGTTGAATAAAGTTGCTCACTTCCTTCCGAACAAGAGGGACGATACAGTGCTTGGCGAAACTTTATGTTGAGCAAATCGTATGATTTCACGGTGTTCCCCGTAGCATCGTAAGTGACCGTGACGGGCGATTCACATCAAATGATTGGAGGCTAATCCATCAGTTGTTGGGAACAAAGTTAACATTCAGTACAACCTTTCATCCCTAAACTGATGGCCAGACTGAGAGGACCAACAGAATGATGGAGGACATGCTCTGAATTCTTATCTTGGATTTTGGTAAGAGGTGGGAAGATCATCTATATATGGTATAGTTTGACTACAATAATAGCTACCAAGCGAGCATAAGTATGACACCGTTTGAAGCTTTGTATGGTCGGAAATACCGTACACCATTAGCTTGGGCAAAAGCAGGCGAATCTAAATTATATAAGCTTAAGGAAGTCGAAGAAGCTAATTTGATGATATGATCTATTCGAGTGTGGCTACTGATAGCCCAAGATAGACAGGCCAAGTATTACAATGCCAAGCATCGTAACGTGGAGTTTGCGATGGGCGACTGGGTATACCTCAAGAAAAAGCCCTTCAATGGCGTGTCCAGGATTTGGCGCTTGAAAAAGTTAAGTTAGAGATATCTTGGTCCGTTTGAAGTGGTGGAACGAATTTGTGAAGCCGCCTATCGGTTGGCTCTTTCGGTAGAACTGAGTGGCTTACATGATGTATTTCACATTTCGGTCCGACGCAAAGCCGTGAAAGAACAAGCGCGGGTGGTTGTTGCGGATCATATATCGGTCGATAGTGGGCTAACAACGAAAGGTAGACCCATTCGGATCGAGGATTCTGAGGTCAAGCAATTGCGGAACAAAGCTATCAAGATGGTCAAAGTTCGATTAGACAATTGCGGTCGTGAGGAGCTTTCGTGGGAATTAGAGCAGACCATGCTTGAGGAGTACCCCAAGATTTTCTACTCAGTTACCATTTAAGTTTGTGTACTTTTCCATTTTCTAATTTCGGGACGAAATTCTTTTATAGGGGGGAGAATTGCAACGCCCCAAATCTCGATTATGAGTGGACTGTGTAGGCTGAGCAACACAGCCTGGGACACGGGTGTGTCCAAAGCCGTGTCCTGCTTTGTGTTAGCAATACGGACGGGGACTCGGGCATTTCCAAAGCCGTGTTCTGCTCTGTGTTGGCAGGGCAGTGTCAAGTGTGGTGTAGGGTGGTGTCGAGTGTGGCGTAGGGCGGTGTTGAGTGTGGCACACGACCTGTGACACGGGCAGGTCCAGTGCCATGTCCTGCTATGAGTTTGACGTGTTTTTGTAAGGTTGACGAAATGCATTCGACGATCCTAGGAGGCAAGCCTTGTTGGGCACATGGCCTGTGACACTGGCATATCAAGGGCCGTGTCCTTCTTTGTGTTTGGCCGGTCTGTGAGGACTGATGAACATGGGTTTGACACTAGCGTGTCCAAAGCCGTGTCTGGCACACGGCCTGTGATACGAGCGTGTAGCAGGGTTGTATCCTGGTCGAGTCAAGACGGTTTCTTTGCCGCTTAAGGCACACAGCCTGGGACACGGGCATGTCACAAGCCATGTTCGGCCTAGGAAAGTGATTTTCTGGTCAATTCGTGGCCGTTCATTCCCTTCAAATAGGATCCAACAGTCCAGAGATCTCCCTGCTATAATAAGGCCGGGAGTTGAGGGGTAAACTCTCATTTATATTTGGTATTTCTCTTTCTAAAGAGTTAGAGAGTGAGGAGAGCAAGGAAGGAGGAAGAGGAGGAATCTGGCCGCCGGTGTAGCTTCAGAGCCCCGAATCGCGAGCCGAGTCCAGATCCATGGAGGCAAGGCTGTTGCGGTGCTTTTCATTTGGCTAGTTTTTCATGGCTGCAAAAAGAACATCAAGGGTAACAATCTTCCTTCTTGGACATGTGATGTACTTCTTTTTGCATGTGCATAGATTTCCCCCACCAAAAGGTGGATTGTGGAGGGATTTCCCTTGGGTTGATTCTTGAAATCCCCAGTAAGTCTTGTATATAGATCCAGAAATTTGTAGTATGGAATAGGAATGATGTGTGAAGCCCATCTGTACAGGTTGTTATGGATTGGTGATGTTTTATTTTGCACACCGGAGAAGACTTCACGTTTAAACGAGCAGTTTGTGGAGTCGGTGGGTTGTTCCTATGAAGTTGAGTAATAGGAAGTACTGGAATGGGGAGTCCAGGAAATTACCCTCATAATTCTTATGCTGTATGCTATGGAAAGACCAGCTTTCTGGCACTGCAGGATGCTGCAGGGTTTGGGTTGAGTTTGGGGTGTAGAAAGAGAGCTTCTGTTGAACTCGCCAAGCGATCACGAAGAATGCTTGCACTAGCTCCCCTTTTGGATTGTGAAGCCAGTCCTTGGTCGACAGTATGGCTATTGTGAGCTGCGAGCTCTTAAAAGGCTTAGTGACAAACATGAAGCCGACCCGCGCCTGCAGATCAACTATGAGTACTACAGTATTTGGCGATGGTATGGCGACTTGAGAAATGGGAAATGGTGGAGCTGTACCTGCATTATGTCGACTATGAAATGAGAGCGTCAAATATTTTGGCTTTCATTGGTGGCATAATGAGAGTCTTAGGCTTGCGCGCAATTAAGACTAAATGCTCAAACTTCCGTTGGGTTTCGGACCTTGAACGGTGGTGGGACCCTGGTTTTCCGGTACACTAAGAATGTGCCCTGAGTGCACGGAGCGTCGGGCCGCGTGGCCGATGTTATTGATAATTGATTGTGCGTGAGTGCACATTGTGTGATATATCTGCTTGTGAAATGCTATGCCAAAAGAAAAGGAATACCACTGCCCCGAGAAAGCGGTAGGGTCGTTATAAATTTGTCAGCTGAATGCTGACCGTTGCCTTATTTGCCACCATCATGGTTGGCTGCCCTTGTGTAGGTGCTGGGGAGCCGAGCGGGAAATAGAGGGCTGAAGCCCCTTTTTCTTCTACTGCTACTGGACCTTGAAGGCTGAGTGAAGAACTTTGTTATTTTCATGTGTTGCCGGCCTGCGTGCCGATGTTTGTAATCCATGTCTGTGAAGTTTAACTATAAGGCCTTAAGGACAAACTTTTGTGTATTTGGTGTAAATTCCTTCAGGGTTATATATAAATGTTGTTGTTTATATATAGTGGACATTTGTGGCTGTTGAGTTCAATATTAACTTTAAATCTTCCACTAGTATGTAAGTGTGTTTTGGTATTAACCTGTAACCTCGCCGCCTGTTTGTGGCATACAGTGTGGGGCCCCGGCCAGACCTTCTATTATATGTATTTATCGGATGGGGTCGTTACACAATATCTCTTGTGAGAGCGGCTTGGAGGTCAACTTATAAAACATCATCAGAGTGGAAAGAGCTCAGGGGATGAGTAATGAATGAGCAAACGATATCATGTTAATGCAAGGTCCTGGGATATATATAGAGCCATGGAGGGACCCACAGGAGATTTGCTTCCAGGTCAGCAAGCACTCACCGTATACTGGGGGTTGGACTCTTCTTTCCGAGTGAAAAGCTTGCTCGAAAAGAGAAGGGATTGTGTACAACCCCATATTCGCTGAGTGGGACCCCCGACAAAGTTAAGGGCCCTAAGGTTCAAGCTGGTCAAAGTAGGTGAGTGGGGCAAGCAAACCCTCACTCCCCTAGAGAGAATAAAGGTCTTTCACCAAGTCAGGCAGAAGGGCTTTCGCCAAAGTGCAGAAAGGTTTCCGCCAAATCAGGCGAATGGCATGTGAATCCCACACTCGCCCTTTGAGGAACTGTGGTGGTGAATACTCGACTCACTCTAACATACTCTTCTTCAGGCTAGTGGCTCTTTCATAGAACACTCGCCTAGTGGGGTCCAGAGGCAAAGTTACTTGGATGCCCTTGAGGGTCTGCAAATAGCCTTTCAGAGCAGCGGAGCTACGCTGTTGGCAGACCCAATTGGGCTGCATATAGCAAAATGGGATAGCAGAATTATGTGTTGGTAGACCAAGTTCAGGAATCTATAAATAGACCCTGTGGGAACCTTTGGAGGGCAGACCGTTAATTTTTGGCTTATTCCTCCCTAGGTTATCTTGGTTCAGCTGTGTAAGCTCTCCAAGGTGCCCAACTAAGCTTTTTGTCTTGGGAGGGAAAGCGCCCTAGAGATCTTCCGGGTGTGTGGTGGGCCTTCCATACTGCATCCCAGGGTCAGTTTTTTAATTACTCTGGTCAAGAGCCCAAGTTTGGGAGAAGTAAGTGCAAACTACACCCTTAGGTCCAAACTCTCGTTCAGGCCAAGTTTAGGCTTCAATGCTGGTGTACTCTCAATCTGATGAAGAGAATGTAGATCACTTATGCACTGTTCTACGCAAGTTCTTTAAGTGTGAGTTTTGGCTGTTATCGGTAGCGTTCCTCGGTCATGTTCTAAGTAGAGAGGGGGTTGCGGTGGATCCAAAAAAGATAGTTGTGATATGGGAGTGGCCTGCATTATCTATGGTGGCAGAAGTCTAGATTTTCCTGAGACTTGCCGGCTACTAAAGTTGCTTCGTAGAGAAATTTTTGCGAATAACTCTACCTTTCACTACCTTATCGAGGAAGGATCAGAAATTTCTTTGGTCGCCGGCATGCGCACAAGCTTTTGAGGAATTGTAGATTTGTCTGACCACAAATCTTATTTTGTGCTCGCCATATGGTACGGAAGGCTACGAAATCTATAGTGATATCTCAAAAAGCAACTTAGGCTGTGCTCTTCTTCAGCACATAAAAGTTATTGCATATGACTCTCTCCAATAAAAAGTACATGAGAGGAATTATCCAGTCCACCATTTGGAGTTAGCGGACGTGATATTCTCTCTCAAGCTTTGGCAGCACTACTTGTGTGGTGTGAAGATCGATATTAATACGGACCATAAGAGCCTAAAGTATCTGATAGATTGGAAAGACTTAAACATGCAACAACGGAGGTGGATGGAGTTCTCAGGGGACTACACCTTCAAAATTCACTATATCCCTGACAGGTAAAATGTTGTGGCAGATGCAATGAGTCGTAGGACTTCTACGCATGAAAACTAGATTTTTAGGCATGATGAGGGTCTCATCAATGATTTGGATTCCTTTTAAATCTCTTGCGTCGAGAGGAGTAAAATGGTGAATGTATGCTTGAACTGGATGGAGGTGTAGTGTTACCTTGTAGATAGGATTCGAAGAGCGTTGAAGCTTGACGAAAGCATGAAGCGCTATGTAGTGGATACCGTGGATGAGTATAATACTGAGTTTCTTTTGAAGACAGTCTTTTGCGAAAAGGTGACCATTTGTGTGTCCTAAATTTTGGCATGTTACAAGCCGATTTATTGTATGAGGCTCATTTTACCAAGTACACAATCCACCTGGGGTGCAAAAAGATGTATAAAGACCCGAAGAAGCTGTTTTGGTGGCTGGGTTTGAAAAAGGACATAGCTCACTATGTGGCAAAGTATCACACTCGGGTACTAGTAAATACTGAATGTCAGAAGCTTGACGGATTTCTAAATTCTTTGCCGATTTCGGAATGGAAGTTTAATGACATATCTATGGAATTCCAGCATGGATTGCCGAGATCGCAGCATGGGAATGATGTCATCCATGTAGTCATTGACCATCTGATAAAGGTGTCACACTTCATTCCAAACCAAAAAGATTATTATGTGGAAAAGCTAGCGAAGCTATATGTTGATAACATAATATGATTGCACGGTGTGACCCGTAGAATCGTAAGTGACCGAGATGGGCATTTCACTTCGATTGATTGGAGATAAATCCACCGTTTTTGGGTACAGAATTGAAGTTTAGCATGACATTTCATCCTCAAACAGATGGTCAAACCGAAAGTACCAACAGGACGGTTGAAGATATGCTCCGTATGTGTGCACTGGATTTTGGAAAGAGATGGGAAGACCATCTCTACATGATTGATTTCACCTACAATAATAGATACCAAACGAGTATTCAAATGGCGCCCTTCAAAGCACTTTATGGTTGGAAGTGTCGCACGCCTTTAGCTTAGGCGGTGATAGGAAAAACTAAGTTGTATAAACGCAAGGAAGTTGAAGATGCAAATTAGATTATACACTTAGTTAGAAAGTGACTATTGGTTGCTCAGGATAGGCAAACTAAGTACTACAATGCCAAGAACTGAAACATTAAGTTTGCGGTTGGCGATTGGGTGTATCTTAAATTAAAGCCATTCAAAGGTGTATCCAGGATTCGATGTTTGAAAAATCTTAGTCCGAGATACCTTAGACCATTTGAGATTTTTGAATGGGTCGTTGAAGCTGCCTATCGACTATCTCTTTCAACTGAGCTAAGTAGTTTGCACGATATGTTTCACATATCAGTGGTAAGGAAGGCTATTTGAGAGCCTACACAAGTTATTGTTGTGGATCAAGTGTTGGTTGATAGTGGACTAAAGATGAAAGTCATGCCCATTCGTATCTAAGATATGAAGATCAAGTAGTTGCGGAACAAGGTGATAAGGATGGTCAAGGACCATTGGAACAACTGTGGCCATGAGGAACATACATGGGAGTGCGATCCAGCCATGCTATAGAAGTTCCCCGAACTGCTCGGCTGAGGTACAAATTTTTGCATGTTATGTACTTCTTTGTTTGTTTTTCAATACGGTTAATTTCGGGAAAAAATTTCTTAAAGGATGGGAGATTTGTAACACCCCTGATCCTCTTGCTGAAAACGACGAAGTGAATTCGTCGAATTGTCTCAAGTAATCTAAGTGAATTCATCAAAAAGTCTCGCATAATCTAAGTGAATTCGTAGAAATGTCTCGTGTAATCTAAGTGAATTCGTCAAAATTTCTCGAGTAATCTAAGTGTTTCGTCGAATGATCTCGAGTAATCAAAAATGAATTCGTTGAGTGGTCACGTGTGTTTGTGAGTGACCAAAGGTAAATTCGTCGAGTAATCAAGTACAATTCGTCGAATATATTGAACAGATTTTTCGAGTGGTCACGTGAATTTGTCAAGTGGCCTGGACTATTCGTCGAGTATTCTAGACAAATGTATATCCTTTGGCCCTTAATCAGCCAAGTTACTATTGTATTTAAATTAAGAGTTAGGGTTGATCTTGGCCATCCATTCTAATTAGGTTAGATTTTATGGCTATGATTTCATCCCGTCTAGGTTATAAGGTAAGGATCAGTGAAATACATGCTCAATTTCCGTTCGTTCTTTCTTTCTGAAAGTCTTTAATTTCAAGTTAGCTTGCAACCTGGTGGTGGGGGGTGGGGGTGGGGTGAATAGGCCTGCTTAGGTTTTTTGAGAGTCTTTTTAAATCACTTGATTATTTCTTTAAGATTTCAGCTTCTAGTGATCTAGAGCTTGTTCTTAGCACCTATAATTAAGAAAAAAAAAGCAAACACAGAAAAGCACACAAGTATTTTATAGTGGTTCCCAAAAATTATGGGTACATCAACTCTCCTCCCACCTTGCTAACTTCCTGTAAGTCAAGACACTTCTCCAAACCAATGCTCCAAGGAGCTTACACCTCAGATCCCTCAGGATCTCTCAGTCTCATCCAAGAATTACACCTCAGCCACAAAGGCCTACACTTAGTTATACAAGTATCACCTACCTCAGGCACATAAGCCCTACCACTAAGGCTATGGAGGATAGCCCTACCTCAGAACAACCTTGCTCCTACAGCTTAGAGAGATACACTCTCCTACAGTTCAAGCAACACTGCCCTACTACTCAGTGAGTAACACTCACCTACCTTAGAGAGATACACTCTCCTACAGCTCAGGCAAATTTAGCCTACCTCAGACCCAAAGGTACTACAGCTCAGATCCAGAAGGATCCTTCAAAGAGAAATAGTTAATTAACTTTGACACAGAGAAATTTCTCGGTGTCAACCACTTGAATAGAAAACTTTCTGCTCCTACTCTCCTCACAGCAAGGAAAGGATTTGCTGGAGGAACTCAGAAGAAAACTTCTGAACTTGTTGCTGAAGGCTAAAGATCTCTTGATCTTGAGTCTTCAAACAACCCACTGAACCTGCCAAAATATGAAGGTTCTTCTTTCTTCAGAATAGATTCTGAATCTTCTCTGGCAGTTGGAGACTTGCATAGCTAACTGAGCTTTTCTTGCTAGAGAGCTTCAAGCTTTTTCACTTAAAGCAATGGCGAGGAAGATGAAGATGGCAGCTGTCCTTTTTTGAATAAAGTATGCCCTAAAAGTTCAGTTTATCTTGGCCCTATCTCTTCCTTTTTATAGTTCGCCGATCAACAACTCTTAGAGATCGGTGGGTTCCACCTGTAGCATCCAGCCGCGCCTTGCTTTAATAGAAGAAGACGTACACCAGCTTCACGACAAGTTTTGTCGTGTATTGTAGCTTCCCCGTGTCTGATTTGACCTTAGTTGACTTTGTCGATTTTACTAACGTCAACACATGTGGACTCAGCCAAAATCGAGCATCAGAGAATAGGCGTTGAGTGTGTAAGCATAACTCAGCGCCAAAACACTTACAAAGATTCACTGTCTCTTAGCGTTGAGTGAGTAACCTTCACTCAATGCCAAACTACTTAGAATATAAATCTGATTCTAGGTATTGAGTGATTCAGCTCCACTCAACGCCTATCTTGCTTTATCAGCTTTCAGCTGTTTGGTGTTGAGTGAGTAAGCATTACTTAACGCCAAACCCCTTAGACAAGATTCTGTCTTCACTAGGTGTTGACAGCGTTGAGTCAGTAACCTCCACTCAATGCTTTTTGCCTTAATCAATTTTCTGCTTATTCAGCAACATAAGCGTTGAGAGCATTGAGTGAACATGCCTCACTCAACGCTTTCTGCCTTAGCCAATTTTCTGCTTATTCAGTATCATGGCGTTGAGTGAGTTGACTTCACTCAATACCTGTGGACTTAGCCATATTTTAGCTCATTCTAACTTCAGGCTTTTATTGTTGTATCCTATCTCACAGCCTTTTGATGTATGGCGTTGAGTAAGTTTACTTCGCTCAACGCCCGTAGACTTTGCCATTTTCTCAGCTTGCCACTTCCTTGGCTTTGAATATATAGGCTTCACTCAGTGCTATAAGCCATCTGGCGTTGAGAGACTGATCTTCACTTAACGCCTATGGACTTAGACAGTTTTCTTTCATCCCACACCTTAGGTAAGTGTTTGCCACTTAAGCTACCTGACCTATCATAGTCATCTACAGACATATGTGTATCATTGATAATATTAACTTCACTCAAATCTAGGACAATGTGGGCAAT
The DNA here is from genome assembly GCA_039513925.1 of Platanthera zijinensis. NCBI lineage: Eukaryota > Viridiplantae > Streptophyta > Magnoliopsida > Asparagales > Orchidaceae > Platanthera > Platanthera zijinensis. Next base: position 110,636,396 of record CM077080.1, read on the forward strand.
GGACTCAACAATCTCCCCCTATTTGTGAAAGTCAACATCTCTTAAGCAAAGATAATGATATACACAGAACCATACATCACACGACATGATAAAAGAAAACTAAATATTATAGAAGTGATCTATAGTTACCATACTTCCCTGCTTGTAGAATACATTCCTGCATCTGTCATCTGTTCCCCTTAATTTTTGTTGCCATGCTACTGCCTTGCTTATCTAATCATCTTATCCTCTCCCCCTTTTTCACTGCAGCAAATAGTAGGAAGGATGCACCTGATAAACTGATCATCTTATCACCTTCTCCCACTCAATTAGGAAGCATTGCTTGACTAGCTCCCCATCAATTTGAGAATCTTTATTTCTTTAAAGGACCATACTATCTGCATAAAGCCACATAGTTTGCAACTAAAGGTGAGGAACAACTGAAGCTATACAAAGTTTAACGTACCCAACTCAAATTTGAAGGTGTTAAACTTGGCTTCATCTAGTGGCTTAGTGAAGATGTCAGCCACTTGCTTGTCTATTGGAACAAACTCAAGGGAGATGTTTTCACATTACACATGCTCCCTATTGAAATGATATCTAATCTCTATGTGCTTAGTCATGCTATGGGAGATAGGATTCCTAGCAATAGAGATTGCAATAGTAGAATCATAGAATAAAGGAGTTCTACTTATCTGGAGGTTGTAGTCTTAAAGCTGGTGCTGGATCCACAGCATCTGAGCAGAACAACTTCCTGCTGAGATGTTATCTGACTCTGTAGTTGATATTGCCACAATGGTTTGTTTCTTACTGCTCCAAGATACCAGTCTCCCTCCCAAGAACTGATAGGTGCTACATGTGCTCTTCCTATCCTCTTTGCAGCCTGCAAAATCCTCATCTGAATAGCCAGTTAGTTCAAACTCCCCATTCCTAGGGTACCAATGGATAAGATCTAGAGTGCCCTTAAGATACCTCAAGATTCTCTTAGCTGTAGAGTAGTGAGATTCTTTAGGGCAAGCCTGATACCTAGCACAAATACATTTAGCATATATGATGTCTTGCCAACTTGCAGTCAAATATAGAAGGAAGCCAATTATCCCTCTATACAAAGTTTCATCAATAGGTTTCCCTGCATCATCTTTTCCTACAAGCATACTTGACCCCATGGGAGTTCTCATGGTGGAGGAATTCTCCATGCCAAATTTCTTGATTAACTCCCTAGTGAACTTACACTGGGATATGGACAAGCCATCATCAGTCTTCCTTACTATGAGGCCCAAGAAGAACTAAAGTTCACCCATACTGCTCATCTCAAACTTCCCCTATATGAGTTTAGCAAAATTTTTGCAGAGGTTGTAATCAGAAAATCCAAAAATTAAGTCATCTACATAGATCAGGACTAGGATGATCTTACCCTTAGATTCCCTTAGGAATAGGGTTTTGTCTATTTTCCCCTTTGAGAATTTGTTTTCAATGAGGAAACTAGACGATGTCTCATACCATGCTCTAGGGGCTTGCTTCAACCCATATAGAGCTTTCCTTAGTCTATAAACAAAATCTGGTGAGTTAGGAACTACAAAACCTGGAGGCTGCTCAACATAGACTTCTTCTTTTAAGTCGCCATTTAGGAAGGCTGACTTCACATCCATTTGGTAGACCTTGAATCCCTTATGTGCTGCATCTGTAAGGAATAACCTGATGTCCTCCAATCTTGCTACAGGGGAAAAGGTTTGATCAAAATCAATCCATTCTTCTTTCTTATACCCCTTAGCTACTAGTCTTGCATTGTTCTTAATTATAATGCCATTTTAATCAAGCTTGTTTCTATAGATCCACTTGAATCTAATGACATTATGAACATGAGGTCTGGGAACCAGTTTCCAGACACTGCATCTCTTGAACTGGTTCAGTTCCTCCTACATAGCTCCAATCCAATGCTGGTCTATGTTGGCCTCTTCAAACTTCATGGGCTCCACTATGGATAGAAAGCTTGAATACATGGCTGTGTTTTGACTTCTGCTCCTTGTCATTACTCCATGACTTGCCTCACCAATGATCTGATGTGCTGGATGATCTCTCATATATCTGACTGTAGGTGGTAGTCTTCTTTCAGCAACAGGGGCATCTTCTTGTTGATCTTCATCCTCTCTTAGTGTGCTAGGAAGATCTTCATGAGTATCCATATCATCTTGGATGACTGGTGATCCTTCCTTGATGGTCAGCTTGTCCATCATCTATTCTGTACCTACAACACTATAAGAGGGACTAGGCAGTCTATTGTTAATCATGGCAGACTCATCAAAGACTATATGAACTGATTCTTCTACAACTTGGCTTTTCAAGTTGTAGATCATATAGGCTTTGCTATGATTGTTGTACCCAATAAATATTCCATCATAGGATTTGACAACAAACTTAGTCACATAGGACTTGCCATTGTGAAGCACAAATCATTTACTACCAAAGATTTTGAGATAGCCCAGATTTGGTTTCCTGCCCTTCAAGATCTCATATGGGGTCTTCTTGTGGCCTTTGGTGTTAGAGGCTCTATTGAGGACATGACATGCAATATTTACTGTCTCAGCTCAGAAATATTCTGGGAGAGATGTGTCACTCAACAATGTTCTACCAGCCTCTATGAGAGTCCTATTATTCCTCTTAACTATCCCATTTTGCTGGGGTATTCTAGGAGAAGAGAATTCTTGATGAATCCCATGCTCTTCACAGAACATTATCATGCTATCATACTGAAATTCTGTCCCATGGTCACTTCTGATTTTGACCATAGAACAGCCAAGCTCATTCTGAATTTGCTTGACAAACCTCATGAAGACATCAAGGGTTTTATCCTTCTTCTTAAGAAAGAAAACCCAAGTAAACTTGGAATAGTCATCAACTGCCACAAGGGTGTAGAATTTCCTACCAAGACTGTGAATTGGCATTGGACCAAATAGGTCCAAGTGTAACAGGTATAAGCACTTCACAAAGTCTTTCGTCCCAATACCCTTGAAGGAGACTTTTGCCTGCTTATCCTTTTGACAAGCAGAACAAATGCCCTCCTTAGAGCGCTTCATATTGGGGCCATTCATAACTAGACCTTGACTGAAGAGCTTACCAATAGTCTTGTAATTCAAATGGGCTAGTCTCTTGTGCCACTGGACACAATAGGAGACTTTATCATTTGCCACCAAACAGATAGGAGAATCTGTGTCTAGAAAAAGAAAGTTCAAGCAATAAAATTTTCCACTCCTAGTGCCTGTCAAGATGACCTCTGGGTCACTTGACCTCCTAATTAGGCACTCATCCTTATGGAAGACAATTACATAACCAAGATCAGAAAGCTGGCTTATGTTTATATGGTTGTGCTGCAACCCTTCAACATAAGACACCTTTGTGATGGTGACTATGCCATTGGTGATCTTACCATACCGTCTGGTTACACCTCTATCTGAACCTCCAAAGATGACTTTGGGTCCAACTTTTACTAGAGTAAACTTCTTCAAGTTGCTCCTTGTTCCAGTCATGTGCCTGGAATAGCCACTATCCAAGTACCATATAGAGGTATGGTACCTTGAACTATCCTGCAATATACAAATTACTTAACCTTAGGACCCTAATATCTATTAGGTCCTAGGTGCATGTTAGCATGAAACTGAACATGTCCACCAACAAAATTTCTGACTGGTGGACTGACCTTAGCTCTGGACACATTGGGATTGTGCCAGCAGTCAACGACAAAGTGACCTATCTTACCACAACACCAACACTTATGTATGTTATATCTTCTTTTTTTTGAAGGCCCTGCAGCTTGATGAGCTGCAACCTTGATAGGAGGAAGATGTGTTGCAGCCTTTTTCTAATTTCTTTCAGCTAGAATTTGACAGAAGGTAAGTCTTATAGCTGGCTGATTTGGTCTACCCTAAGTGCCAGCAGTAGCTAGCTTCTTTTAAGAAAGCATGATTCTGATGGCTTCAGATATGCCCAGATCAGCCTGATTCTTAGACTTGCCCTTAGTCAGAACCTTTGCTATCAGATTCTTAGCCTTGGCTGCAGCAACATTCTTGAGAGTTGGTGCATAAGCACTAAAGACAAATGGCCCAGATTGGGCCATTTGAAATTTATCATTGGCAGCCTTCACTGCACACACCCTGCCAAAACTTTCATCATGATAGTGAACATCTTTGTTCACTCCAAATGAACAACCCCTCTCCTAGTGACCATAAGAAATTTCTTAGTCATACCTGTTAGAAGGTATCACAACTTTTCTGAAAAGAATGGGAGGCTTAAAAGCAATTGGATGAGGTGGAACTGGAGCTTTGCCCTTCCTTTTGGAAGGAGCAACTCTTGTGCTTCCCTTGAATCTCAACCCCTTCTTGCCCTTTTTAGAGGAAAGGGAGTCTATCAAGGGGAGGATGGTACTTGGCTTAAAATAGCTAGCCACTATTCTTTTCTCCTTCTTAAGCTTATCTTCAAGCTCCCTGATGAGATAGTTCTTGTGCTTGATGGAGGCAACCTGAATTTCCAAGAGGGACTTTAGTTGGTTAATTTCCCTAGCTTTCTGGTCCAGCAGATTTGCTGTTACAGTCTGCTGGGCAACTACAAGCTTAAGAGATGAGATCTCTTTAGCTTGCTTCTTAGATAACTTCTTGACCTTCTTGAAGGCATTCAGAAGTTCTCCATATGTAACGCCCCAAAATGTTGTAGGAGCGACGGGGATCGCTTTTGGCCAAGATAGTTTTTGTGGAGCAGGTGACACAGGTCCCGACACGGCCGTGTCGGAGGCCGTGTCGGCCGTGGCGAGCTCGGTCATCGAGATGGCCATGTGGTCGACCATGTTAAGGTCGACGATAGTCGGGTATGGAACACGGCCAGGCACACGTCCGTGTCCCAGGCCGTGTAGCATCGGGTCGTTTCGATACTTTTCTGAGGTATTGCACACGGGGCATGACATGGGCCCGGACACGGCCGTGTCCCAGGTGACACGGGCGTGTCAGTGGCCGTGTCAGAGGCCGTGTACTTCTCTGACTGAAAATGTTGAAAACGGGTGCCGTGACACGGGTCACGACACGGCCGTGTGGAGCGAGACACGGCCGTGTCGAAGGACGTGTCAGGAGCCATGTGCTGGTTTTCGAATCGATCGAGACGGCGAATGGGTAACACGGCCAGGCACACGGCCGTGTTGCAACCCGTGTTCGGTCTAGATTTTCTAATTTAGGTTCCGATCGTGGCCGTTCGTTCTTTTCCTTGGAAGATCCAACGGTGGGGGGCCTCCCTGGGCGGTTTAAGGCCGGGAATAGGGTTTGAAACCCTCATTTTCCGTTGGGGCTTTATCTCTCTTGATTCTAGAGAGAAAGGAGAGCAAGGAGGAGGAAGAAGGCCAAGTTCCGGCCGCCGGCGAAGCTTCGGAGGTCCGTTTCGCGAGCGGAGTTCAGATCCGCAAAGGTGGGAGCGTTGTGGTGGTGTTCAACCGAGCAAATCTTCTCCATGGCTAGGAAGAGGGGACGGAAGGTAACGACACTTCTCCTCTCGGTTTTTACGATTTAGGATGCATGAATAGCATCCCCTTCCTTTCGTGTTTTGAGCACCGGATCTCTCAAATGAGAGGGATTCGTGTAGCCTTGGTTCAAAAGGAACCTCCGGGTTGATCGTGTTCATCCCGGCATGCTTGCATTAGAGATCCGCTCCGTTAGCGGATTAGGCATTGTTGGTGAAGCCGTTGTCGCGACCGATAGTCCGACCCGGTGATGTTGCATAGCGAGCTTCGGTAGAAAATCTGTTGCGGCAATACGCCGTTGTGTGTATGCGTTTTCCCCCTTATATTTGAGTGAGTACTCGTAGTCGGAACCGGACGAGGTTAGCTCCGCTTTGTGCGGTAGATGGTTTCCTTGGAGCACGGGAAAGACACGGTGCGAGTGGCAATTGGGGTGGGGAAACCTTTGTTTGTGCTGTGCTAAGGCGCGGCTATGTCTCCGTGGTCGGCTGGCTATCCCGTGACGCGCAAGTCATGTGGGGAAAGTGTCCCGGCGAGACTAGCCCTTGCGTGAGACTGACGAGAATGCCGAGCGGAGGGCAAGCCCGGGCAATGTGGCCATGAGCGGGTGGGGTCCAGCAAGGCTTCTTAGAATCGGTCAGTGTGAGACGGAACCCTGACGTGTGAAGTCAGAATATGCGGGCAAGCCCAGGGTTTAAGACCCATGTGCGGGTGGGGCCATTGCAAGGTTCCGTGTGACGGCCTGTGTGCCGTTGGGGACATGGTGTTTCCCTTTTGTTTGCGGCTTTAAGCCAATGGGGAAACGGAAGTACCAAATGTTTGATGTTGTGCTAGATGCATACGAACTAGGGTGCCTTGGGTGAAACTCGGGCTGCATTCATGCTGCATAGTAGGCCACTTTCACTTTGTACAAAACATAGAGAACATGCATGCTGTATGAGACATCCAAGCCTGTTTTACCGCTTTATTATATATACTCTTTTGGTATACGAAGTGCTAACTTGCAGGTGGAGTGGTACCCCGGAGTCCGTTAGGGACGGCCGGGAGGAGATGTGTTTGTTACACAGTAGAGGTCAGCCTTTGCTGACCCACGTTACTTCAAATCCTTATAGGGCAAGGATCGCATGCAGGAGCTAGCGCGCCGGGCGAAAAGCCCTAAGCCTCGTGAAGTGTTGATGTGCTTGGCTAGTTCCTTTTCCTTATTTTGCTGATGTTGTTTGATCATGTCCGGCTTGCATGTCGAGGTAGCCTAAGAGTGCTTGGCACATTTATATTTTGTTGGGACTATTATTGTGTAAGGCCTTAAGGCCATTTGATACTCTATCGTTAGTGGATAACTTCTGTCAGTTGTTCTGTTTCTGCTGTGTATGTGTTGAGTTTTGAGTTTGGGTAGTTTTCATATCATCTTTTAATACTAAAGCTGTGTCGTCCGTATGTTGTGGGGCCCCGGCCGGACCCATATTATATGGTCTTTACAGGGGAGGTGTTACAATTTGGTATCAGAGCCAGGTTTGCGTTCCAAGGAGAAGTTTCGCGGTCGAAAGTATAAGTCGAGTCGCGTATTAGAAGTTATCCACATAGGAGTATCGCGGGACCATGAGTGTCCTTGTGTTCGAGTCTTGCGATTAGAGGCTGATTTGTGTTTTCTTGCTTGTGTTTAGAGTGCAAGCAACGAGGCTGGGACCTCGAGGCCAAGAGAAGATCTATCGGCAAGTAGTGCGAATGCGCAAGGTCCGCTAGGGATGGGGGTCACACCGGCCGACTTCTGCCGCATGCTTGCAGAAGCGATGGTGGCGGCCCAAGCTGCAGCGACAGCACAGGTAGCAGCTCCCGTTGCACAGGTAGCAACTCCTGCTACTCCGGTCATGGAAGCGACCGCGCAGGTTGAGGAGGCCAGGCGGGCGGAGCCGTAGGCCGAGAGAGTGGTTGTCGGGCATGGGGGCCGGCAAATGAAGTACTTTTTGAGTTTCCATCCTCCAACCTTCAAGGGAGTTGGAACGCCCACAGATGCGGAGGACTGGTGGGCTAGAATTCAAGAGCTTCTGAGGGCAGCAGAGGCGCCGAATGAGAAAAAGGCGGAGTTCGTAGCCTTCATGCTAGAAGGAGATGCCAAGTTATGGTGGGTGAGCCATAGTGGCCGGCAGTTTCTAGGATGCACACCGTCCATCGAGGAATTTGGGGATGCCTTCCTGAAGAAGTACATACCCGCCTCAACAAGGTTAGCCCTCCAGAGGCAGTTTCTACATCTTGTGCAGCGAGACAAGACAGTGGATGAGTATGTTCAGGAATTTACTCGATTGGGTCGTTATGCGGGGAAGACCATGGCGGACGATGAAGAGAGGGACAATCTCTTCTACCATGGATTGAGGGAGAATCTAAGACAACCCCTCATATCGATGAAGCGTGCGGGCTTCAACGAATTGGTGGAGGCGGCCCGAATTTTGGAGAGCGATATGGAGCGATCCTAGCGCCGAAAGGGTTTCACACCCAAGCAGGGGGAAGAGAAGAAGTCGGCTCAGTCCTATGGAAAGGCGGAAGGGAGCCGATGGAAGAAGAATCCTTCCCCGTTTAAGTCGGGCGAGAAAAGTAATTGGACGTCCGGAGGGTCACGCTCTAAGGGACCGCAGACGTGTTACAGTTGTGGCAAGCCAGGCCACATAGCAAGATTTTGTACCCAAGGGGGCGCTGAGCAAGAGCCAAGGCAGGAGCAGACTGTGCGCTCCGGCCCTAGTGCCGTGGAGAAAGGGAAGATGGCGGAGTCGAGTGCTTCTCGGTTTCAACCAGTGCAGCCAAGGGCCTATAACCTTGGGCAGCAGGAAGCAATCCGTCAACCCGATGTGGTGACAGGTACGAGAATTCAACCTGCACCTTAGATTTCTTCCTTTCAAGCCTTTTTATGTTTGTTGCATGTGTGTAGGCTTTGTAGTAATATCAGGGTACCCCGCTAGGGTACTTTTCGATACGGGAGCGTCGCACTCCTTCCTTGCGGAAAGTTTCATCCGGAGGATTGGAGTTGAGTCCTTCTCAACGGACTCAGAGTTGAAGGTGCGCATGCCCAATGGGTCATCTATGACTACCAGGGCTAGAGGCCGGATTTGTTGGAGTCTTGAGGGGGTCAACTTCATGTTGGTAGCGGCGATCTTGCCATTGTCCGAGTTCGATATGATCTTGGGGATGGACTGGCTAGCGGAGCAGCGTGCCAGTATCGACTGTTTGTCCAAGGTGGTAACCCTGAGGAGCGTGGGGCAAGCAGAAGTCAAGTTTGAGGGCCTGCATGGAGTGGCTTGTTCCCTAGTTTCGGCACTTCAACTAGTGCGAGCTGTTAACCAGGGAGGTGTAGCTCTAGTAGCGTTGTTGGAGGTTAGCCTTTCCAGGCTGTCTCTTGGGGAAGTGCCCGTGGTGGCGGAGTTTGGAGATGTTTTTCCCGAGGAGCTACCGGGAGCACCTCCTCGGCGGGAGATTGATTTCTCCATCGAGTTAATGCCCGAGGCTAGACCGGTGTCGCGTCCACCATTTAGGATGGCACCAAAGGAGTTGCCGAGCTCAAGGTTCAGTTGCAGGAGCTTTTGGAACAAGTGTATATCAGACCCAGCTCTTCACCGTGGAGTGCGCCGGTGTTATTCGTAAAGAAAAAGGATGGTAGTATGCGTTTGTGCATAGACTACCGAGAGTTGAACAAATTGACAATCAAGAATAAGTATCTGATTCCTCGGATAGACGATCTCTTCCACCAGTTGGTGGGGTCGGTGGTGTATTCCAAGTTGGACTTGAAGTCCGGATATTATCAGTTGCGGATTCGTGACGAAGACATACCCAAGACAACGTTTTGTACGAGATATGGTCATTTTGAGTTCTCGGTGATGCCGTTCGGGTTGACGAACGCGCCGTCCGTGTTCATGGACTTGATGAACCGAGTGTTTCGCGAATACTTGGACAGGTTCGTCGTCGTTTTTATCGATGACATTTTGGTGTATTCCAAGTCGGAAGCGGAGCACAAGGCGCACTTGAGGACAGTGTTGCAAGTATTGAGAGAGAACCAGCTCTATGCGAAGTTCTCCAAGTGCGAGTTTTGGTTGGAGAAGGTGGCGTTTTTAGGCCATGTGATTAGTGGGGATGGGGTGGCGGTAGATCCAACGAAAGTGGAAGCCATCAGAGATTGGCCAGTTTTGAGGACTGTGGCGGAAGTCCGGAGCTTTCTTGGACTAGCCGGGTACTACCGAAGGTTTGTGGAAAACTTTTCGCGAATAGCTCTACCCCTCACTTCGCTAACTCGCAAGGATTAGAAGTTCGTGTGGACTCAAGAGTGCAGTCAGGCGTTTGAAACCCTGAAGGAGAGGCTGATGATGGCACCGATCCTAAGTCTACCAAAGGGGACCGAAGGATTTCAGATTTTCAGCGACGCATCCGGATGCGGTTTAGGGTGCGTGTTGGTGCAGCATGGCAGTGTGATAGCTTTTGGGTCGAGGCAGCTGAAGCCTCATGAGAGAAATTACCCCGTCCATGATCTGGAATTGGCGGCGGTAATTTTTGCTTTGAAGCTATGGAGGCACTACGTTTACGGTGCGAAGGTGGAGATCTTCACGGACCACAAGAGCCTGAAGTATCTCCTGGATCAGAAGGACCTAAATATGCGGCAGCGCAGGTGGGTCGAGTTCCTTGGGGACTATGAGGTGGCGATTCAGTACACGCCAGGAAAAGCCAATGTGGTGGCGGATGCTTTGAGTAGGAAATACTCGGGGAAAGGAAGTTGGATTGAAGCTCACGATGAGCGGTTAAGGCAGGACTGGGAGTCCCTTGGTTTGGAATGTGTGGCAAGAGGCGAGTCTAGCGTGGCTCGGCTAAACTGGATTGAGATACAGAATGACTTATGCGATCGTATTCGGGAAGTGACCCGTGTGGATGAGGAGTTCCAACCCTTCGTGGAGGAAGCTCTTAAGGGCGAGGGTAGCGCCTGGGAGATGGTTGATGGGGTTCTGAGGAAGGGCGGAAGGATTTGTGTACCGCAGTTTGGCAAGCTCCGCGAGGAGTTGATGTATGAGGTCCACTTCACTAAGTACTCCGTTCACCCGGGTGGTACAAAGATGTACTTGGATTTGAAGAAGTCCTATTGGTGGCCTGGGATGAAGCGGGATGTAGCTTTGTGTATGAGTCGGTGCCAAACTTGTGCCTTAGTGAAGGCCGAGTTTCAGAAGCCGGGCGGGTTCTTGAAGCCTCTTCCAATCCCCGAATGGAAATTTGAGGACATCTCCATGGATTTTGTGCATGGGTTGCCTAAATCGCAGCAAGGCAATGATGCCATTTGGGTGATTGTAGACTGCTTGACCAAAGTGGCACATTTCATCCCAAACCGGAAGGAGGACGGTGTGGAAAAGTTGGTGGAGTTGTACGTCCGCAATATTGTGCGACTTCATGGGATTCCGAAGAGTATAGTCAGCGACTGGGATGGACGTTTCACGTCTAAGGATTGGCGGTTGGTGCAGAAGAGCTTGGGCACAAAACTCAAGTTCAGTACGGCTTTTCATCCTCAAACCGATGGGCAAACTGAGAGAACGAACCGTACTTTGGAAGATATACTAAGGATGTGTACTCTCGACTTCGGCAAGAAGTGGGAGGATCACCTCTTCATGGTGGAATTTGCGTATAACAATTGCTACCAAGCTAGTATCAAGATGGCGCCATATGAAGCTCTTTATGGGAGGCGGTGTCGAACACCGATGTCTTGGAAAGAGGCGAGAGACACAAAGCTTTTGGGGAAAGAAGTGGTAGCCGACGCTAGTGAGCTAGTGCGGACCATCCAAGAGCGCATGAAGGTAGCTCAAGACCGGAAGTCGAAGTATTTCAATGCTCGCCACAGGCATGTGGAATTCGCGGTGGGCGACTGGGTGTATCTTAAGATCAAGCCGTTCAAAGGCGTTTCACGAGTTCTCCGACTCAAGAAGCTGAGTTCGAGATTTTTGGGACCATTCAAGGTCATCGAGCGAGTGGGAGAGGCAACGTATCGGTTGGCATTGTCCACGGAGCTAAGCAGTTTGCATGACGTTTTTCACGTTTCCGTCTTGAGGAAAGCCTTGTTAGAGGCCAGCGTGGTGATTGAACCGGCGGCGGTGCCGGTAGAGGAAGACTTGAGGACGCGAGTACGTCCTATCGGGATAGAAGATTCGGAGGTTCGGCAACTGCGGAACAAGGAGGTCCGACTAGTAAAGGTCCGTTGGGAAAATTGTGGCTGCGAGGAGCTCTCATGGGAGCGAGAGCAGGCCATGCTGGAGGAGTATCCCGAGCTTTTCTCCTCAGGTATCGTTTAGAATTTGTGTTCTTTCCATGTTTTAAATTTCGGGACGAAATTCTTTTAAGGGGGGGGGGGGGAGAATTGTAACGCCCCAAAATGTTGTAGGAGCGACGAGGATCGCTTTTGGCCAAGATAGTTTTTGTGGAGCAGGTGACACGGGTCCCGACACGGCCGTGTCGGAGGCCGTGTCGGCCGTGGCGAGCTCGGTCGTCGAGATGGCCGTGTGGTCGACCATGTTAAGGTCGACGATAGTCGGGTATGGAACACGGCCAGGCACACGGCCGTGTCCCAGGCCGTGTAGCATCGGGTCGTTTCGAAACTTTTCTGAGGTATTGCACACGGGGCATGACATGGGCCCGGACACGGCCGTGTCCCAGGTGAAACGGGCGTGTCAGGGGCCGTGTCAGAGGCCGTGTACTTCTCTGACTGAAAATGTTGAAAACGGGTGCCGTGACACGAGTCACGACACGGCCGTGTGGAGCGAGACACGGCTGTGTCGAAGGCCGTGTCAGGAGCCGTGTGTTGGTTTTCGAATCGATCGAGACGGCGAATGGGTAACACGGCCAGGCAAACGTCCGTGTTGCAACCCGTGTTCGGCCTAGATTTTCTAATTTAGGTTCCGATCGTGGCCGTTCGTTCTTTTCCTTGGAAGATCCAACGGTGGGGGGCCTCCCTGGGCGGTTTAAGGCCGGGAATAGGGTTTGAAACCCTCATTTTCCGTTGGGGCTTTATCTCTCTTGATTCTAGAGAGAAGGGAGAGCAAGGAGGAGGAAGAAGGCCAAGTTCCGGCCGCCGGCGAAGCTTCGGAGGTCCGTTTCGCGAGCGGAGTTCAGATCCGCAAAGGTGGGAGCGTTGTGGTGGTGTTCAACCGAGCAAATCTTCTCCATGGCTAGGAAGAGGGGACGGAAGGTAACGACACTTCTCCTCTCGGTTTTTAGGATTTAGGATGCATGAATAGCATCCCCTTCCTTTCGTGTTTTGAGCACCGGATCTCTCAAATGAGAGGGATTCGTGTAGCCTTGGTTCAAAAGGAACCTCCGGGTTGATCGTGTTCATCCCGGCATGCTTGGATTAGAGATCCGCTCCGTTAGCGGATTAGGCATTGTTGGTGAAGCCGTGGTCGCGACCGATAGTCCGACCCGGTGATGTTGCATAGCGAGCTTCGGTAGAAAATCTGTTACGGCAATACGCCGTTGTGTGTATGCGTTTTCCCCCTTATATTTGAGTGAGTACTCGTAGTCGGAACCGGACGAGGTTAGCTCCGCTTTGTGCGGTAGATGGTTTCCTTGGAGCACGGGAAAGACACGGTGCGAGTGGCAATTGGGGTGGGGAAACCTTTGTTTGTGCTGTGCTAAGGCGCGGCTATGTCTCCGTGGTCGGCTGGCTATCCCGTGACGCGCAAGTCATGTGGGGAAAGTGTCCCGGCGAGACTAGCCCTTGCGTGAGACTGACGAGAATGCCGGGCGGAGGGCAAGCCCGGGCAATGTGGCCATGAGCGGGTGGGGTCCAGCAAGGCTTCTTAGAATCGGTCAGTGTGAGATGGAACCCTGACGTGCGAAGTCAGAATATGCGGGCAAGCCCAGGGTTTAAGACCCATGTGCGGGTGGGGCCATTGCAAGGTTCCGTGTGACGGCCTGTGTGCCGTTGGGGACATGGTGTTTCCCTTTTGTTTGCGGCTTTAAGCCAATGGGGGAAACGGAAGTACCTAATGTTTGATGTTGTGCTAGATGCATACGAACTAGGGTGCCTTGGGTGAAACCCGGGCTGCATTCATGCTGCATAGTAGGCCCCTTTCACTTTGTACAAAACATAGAGAACATGCATGCTGTATGAGACATCCAAGCCTGTTTTACCTCTTTATTATATATACTCTTTTGGTATACGAAGTGCTAACTTGCAGGTGGAGTGGTACCCCGGGGTCCGTTAGGGACGGCCGGGAGGAGATGTGTTTGTTACACAGTAGAGGTCAGCCTTTGCTGACCCACGTTACTTCAAATCCTTACAGGGCAAGGATCGCATGCAGGAGCTAGCGCGCCGGGCGAAAAGCCCTAAGCCTCGTGAAGTGTTGCTGTGCTTGGCTAGTTCCTTTTCCTTGTTTTGCTGATGTTGTTTGATCATGTCCGGCTTGCATGTCGAGGTAGCCTAAGAGTGCTTGGCACATTTAAATTTTGTTGGGACTATTATTGTGTAAGGCCTTAAGGCCATTTGATACTCTATCGTTAGGGGATAACTTCTGTCAGTTGTTCTGTTTCCGCTGTGTATGTCTGGAGTTTTGAGTTTGGGTAGTTTTCATATCATATTTTAATACTAAAGCTGTGTCGTCCGTATGTTGTGGGGCCCCGGCCGGACCCATATTAAATGGTCTTTACAGGGGAGGTGTTACACCATACTTGTCAATCAGTTGATTGACATCTCCTTTAGATCCAGAATCTTCTTCACCACAGGGTGAAGAGGCTTTTAAGCAAGGACTAGTCTAAAACTTAGACAGATAAGCAGTTTCAGGTGATAGATGTACCTTGCTCTGACCCGGCTGATCCAGGTTCCTTTCCTCATAAGTCATTGCCATCAGCCCTTTATAGCTGTGGGCATCTTCATCCACCTCTGACTCACTATCTGATAGTATCAGAGGGGCTCTAATTCCTATCCTCCCTGGAGGATTCACTTCTCCTGCTGCTATAGCTTCATCTTTAACAGTAGCAGTAACTAGCCCAATATAGGCTTCCTCTTCTTCAGACTCAAAAGATGATGAGTCTGTCCAACTCTTTTCCTTCTTAGCAATGAAGGACTTTTCCTTCTTTCCTTTGTGTTGGTGCTTCTTCTTCTCCTCGGTCTCTTTCCACTTCTCTAGGCGGTCAGCTATCACATGCCTAGGCTTGCTGCAGCAGTAGCAAATTACTTTAGAGGAGTTATATTTATTATGTTTAGAACCATACCTGTCAGTCTTGGACTGGTTCTTTCTATGATGGGTGGAATTAGAAGTCCTTTTCTTCCAATGCTTCTTCTTCATTAGCCTCTGGAGTTGTTTGGAAAAGGCTGCAAAATCTTTATCAGACATGCTGCTGTCTGATGCCTCTGAGTCAGGGCTGTCTGACTCAGCTGGTCTCCTTGGTGTAGAAGGAATCCTTTCCCTGAGCTTTCAGCTTTGAAGGCCAATGACTTTTCTTTGACTAGTGATTTATTGGAGGCATCCACCTCCTTCCTGGAAGCCAGCTGCATCTCATAGGAGAGCAGCTTCCCAAACAATATTTGCGGAGGAGTGTCAGCAAGCTTGACCATCTCTATTATGGTACAGATCTTAGTATCCCAGTCTCTAGTGAGAGATCTTAGAAACTTGTCATTAATTTCATAATTATTGAAGACCCTTCCATAGGTCTTCAACTCATTTATGATCCTAAAGAATCTTTCATAATAGGTAGTTATGTTCTCTTTCAGGATTTGCCTGAAAGCCTCATACTCTTGGTAGAACAGAGACTTCCTATCATCTCTTACCTCATCAGTACCCTCCATGTAGACTACAAGGGTGTCCCACATCTCTTTGGAGGTCTGGCAGTGAACCAAGTTCAGGAAGGTTGAGTCATCTACAGTACTGGCTATGATGTTCTATGCTCTCTTGTCCAGGCCAGCTAGTATGACCGCATCTTTGGTCATTTCAGAGAGTGTCTTTAGAGTCATGATGTTGGCATCCAGAACAGAGACCTTCATGGGAATGATAGGTACCTCCCTAATAGTTGAAAAAATTCTTGGATCATAGGCTTCCATGAATATCCTCACCCTCTCCTTCAATATTCCAAACTGCTCCTTTCTTTGGATGGGGAGTTTCATTGAACTCAGTTTTCTCTGGCTCTCTCCTGAGCCCATGACCACTTAGCAGCAGCTATCTTGGAGGATTACTCAGATTGTTAAATCCTTTTTGAGGAACCTCCCTCTGATACCACTTGAAAGTCTTTAATTTCAAGGTATCTAGAAAACTAGGGGGTGAATAGGTTTGCTTAGGTCTTTTGAGATTCTTTTTAAATCACATGATTATTTCTTTAAGTTTTTAGCTTCTAGTGATCTAGAGCTTGTTCTTAGCACTTGTAAATAAGAAAATAAAAGCGAACACAGAAAGGCACATAAGTATTTTGTAGTGGTTCCCCAAAATTATGGGTACATCCACTCTCCTCCCCCTTTCTAACTTCCTGTTAGTCAAGGCCCTTCTCCAAACCCATGCTCCAAGGAGCTTACACCTCAGATCCCTTAGAATCTCTCAGTCTCCTCCAAGACTTATACCTTAGCCATAAAGGCCTACACTCAGAGATACAAGTATCACCTACCTCAGGCACTTAAACCCTACCACTTAGGCTATGGAGGATAACCTTACCTCAGAGCAAGCTTGCTCCAACATCTCAGAGAGATACACTTTCCTATAGTTCAGGCAATACTGCCCTACTTCTCAGTGAGTAACACTCACCTTCCTCAGAGAGATACACTCTCCTACAGCTCAGGAAAATTTTCCCTACCTCAGACCCAAAGGTCCTACAGCTCAGATCCAGAAGGATCCTACAAAGAAAAATCATTTAATTAACTTTGACACAGAGAAATTTCTTTGTGTCAACCACTTGAACAGAAAACTTTCTGCTCCTACTCTCCTCATAGTAGGGAAAGGATTTGCTGGAGGAACTTAGAAGAAAACTTCTGAACTTACTGCTGAAGGCTAAAGATCTTTTGATCTTGAGTCTTCAAACAGCCCGCTGAACCTGCCAAAAGATGAAAGTTCTTCTTTCTTCAGAACAGATTTTGAATCTGCTGTAACAGTTGGAGACTTGCACAGCTAACCTAGCTTTTCTTGCTGGAGAGCTTCAATTTTTTCACTTGCAGCAATGGCAAGTAAGATGAAGATGGCTGCTCTCCTTTTTTTAATAAATTATGCCCTAAAAGTTCACTTTTTCTTGTCCCTATCTCTTATTTTTTTTAGTTCGCTGATCAATGGCTCTTAGAGATCGGTGGGCCCCACCTACAACATCCAGCTACGTCTTGCTTTAATGGAATAAGACGTATAATAGCTTCACGACAAGTTTTGTCATGTAGTGTAGCTTCCCCATATCTGATTTGACCTTAGTTGACTTTGTCGATTTTGCTAATGTCAGCACCAGTGGACTTAGCCAAAATCGAGCATCAGAGAATAGGCATTGAGTATACAAGCATCAATCAATGTCAAAACACTTAGATAGATTCACTGTCTCTTGGCGTTGAGTGAGTAACCTTCACTCAACTCCAAACTACTTAGAATATAAATCTGATTCTAGGCGTTGAGTGATTCAGCTCCACTCAACGCCTATCTTGCTTTATCAGCTTTCAGCTGTTTGGCGTTGAGTGAGTAAGCATTACTCAACTCCAAACCCCTTAGATAAGATTTTGTCTTCACTAGGTGTTGACAATGTTGAGTTAGTAACCTCCACTCAACGCATTTTTCCTTAATCAATTTTCTACTTGTTCAGCAACATAAGCATTGAGAGCGTTGAGTGAACATGCCTCACTCAATGCTTTCTTCCTTGGACAATTTTCTGCTTATTTTGTAGCATGGTGTTGAGTGAGTTGACTTCACTCAACGCTTGTGGACTTAGCCATATTTTAGCTCATTCCAACTTCAGGCTTTTATTGCTGTAGCCTATCTCACAGCCTTTTGCTATATGGCATTGAGTGAGTTGACTTCACTCAATGCCTTTGGACTTGGCCATTTTCTCAGCTTGCCACTGCCTTGGCTTTGAATGTTTAGGCTTCACTCAGCGCTATAAGCCATCTGGCGTTGAGTGACAGATCTTCATTCAACGCATGTGGACTTAGACAGTTTTTTATCATCCCACACCTTAGGTAAGTGTTTGCCACATATACTAATTGACCTATCATAGTCATCTACAGACATTGTATATCATTGATAATATTGACTTCACTCAAATCCAGGACATTATGGGCAATGGATCCAACACTTTCCGCCCAAGCCGATGGAAAAGTAAATGCGAGTGTACTGTACGTTTTTTCTGTCTGGATCGAGGCTATGAACACTGGTGAAATCTCTATGTGGACCCTCCGGTGAGTTCAAAATGGAGGCAGAAGGTTGGGACCGAGGTCTACGTATTCTTAGAAGAACGAATCCAAGGAAGAAGGTAGAGTAATTTTCTCCTTCCTCCCTAATCGGAGCAACTTCTAGGAAGAGGTGCTAGGAAGTTTCTCTAAAACATGGTTAGAACATCTCTAGATATTATTATTATGTGTAAAGAATGTTGGACGGATTTCTGCCAAAGAAGCGGTGCTTGGGTCTTAGGCCAAGCCTAGATTTGTGAAGAGGAAGACGAGATCCTTGTTCATGGCTCCGAAACACGCACCAAGAGTAATGATTCTCCTCTTGGACAAGTGAATTCCTCTTTTAGCATGTTTGCATGAAAGCCCTCATTGATTTGTGGAAAAAAGGTGCTTTCCATTGGGTCAATGTGTTTATCCCTGAATATGTTTTGCATATAGTATCCGAATGCGTGAGTATGGATTATACATGCTGTGTGAAGCCCATCTGAAAAGGTTGTCTAGATTGGTGATGTTTTGTTTCGCTTACTAGAGAAGACTCCGTGGAAACCGTATGGTTTCAGAGTTCTGTTGGCAGTGGCTCTGAGTGAGCTTTTATTGTGATTGTAAAGCCTGTGTCTTGGGGACATAATGACTAACTAAGGAGTTGAGTGTGTTGAGACCACACAACAAAGGTGTTGAGTGCGTTGAGACCACACAGCCAAGTTGATGCATGCTCACACGTTTGCCAACAAATAGATCTACGGACTAGCATGAATTCCTCCCAACAATCCAAATCCTATATTCGCACAATCGCTCTACGCGACACAACGTTAATTAATCCTATCAATTATATTCTAGAGTACGGGTAGCCAAACCAATTAGGATCGAATAGAGGCGATATGCCATTATTCTTTCCAGCTCAAAGGACCTACCCGGTCCGAACGAGCGGTGTTGTACCGAAAGACATCTACCAAATAAAATACGATTCAGAAAAGGTAGATCTCTCCCAACAAAAGAAAACGAGGGCTCGCCAAACCCTTTTCAAAAATTAAGTCAATTAAGAGAAACACAAAACGATCAAAGAAATTCATGATGAAGTAATGCTATCAAAATAGAACGCTACGAATCTATCACCACAGGAATTAATATAGGAAGAGAAACACACAATCGGTAGAAAGGATTAGTTACCCTATCGGAATGGATGATTCCGATTTATCTACTTGGATCGCTCTTTAACGGCTCCGCCGGAGTCACGCCGGTTGGAGAGAAACTTGTTCGCCTTCGTCGCGTCACGCCGGAGTTGGAATCCACAAAGGAAATCTTTGCCTTGGCCGATTTCATCAAGGAGGTGAGTTGAATGGTTGCTTTGTTGGAGGCCAGTTTTGAGGGGAGAAAAGGAGTAGGAGAGGGTTGTTAAGGTGAGAAAAGAGGAGGGAAAGAGGGGAGGAGTCTTATGGCCGAATTCCACAAGGAGGAGAGGGAGAAGGGTGGCCGAAATTGCCAAGGAAGAGGGGGAAAGAGGGAGGCAGAATTTTGCCAAGGGGGAAGGAGGATCTAAAAAGATCTTTAGGGGGATTATTTTCTTATTCTTCTCTCTAATTATTCCTTCATAACATGGCTATATATAGCCTACACCACTCAATCTCCCTCCATTGAAAATTCAAAATTCTAAATTCAAAATGGAAGTTATGATGGTTATATGCACCCATCATAATATAAGAAATGAAATAATTAAAACAACCTATGATGGTTATAAGCACCCATCATTACATGAATTATTTAAATGCAATAAAAATAAAAATGCTAAAATAAAATAAAACATGAAAATGACTTAATAATTAATAATAATAATTAATAAATTATTATTAATTATTAATATAATGGTTTGCTTTCAAGACGGATATTATGGTGACGCTCCACATGGTCATCCGTAAGCACGCCGTCGCCGTCTTTAGAACGTTGTGGGATGTCGTCTCCATCACAAGGAGTTGAGTGCGTTGAGACCACACAGCTAAGGCGTTGAGTGCGTTGAGATCACACAGCCAAGGCATTGAGTGTATTGAGACCACACAACAGAGGAGTTGAGTGCATTGAGACCACACAGCCAAGGAGTTGAGTGCGTTGAGACATCTCGACGATTCGTCGAGTTAAGTGTTGATTCGTCGAGTAAATCCCATATGTTACGGGTCTACCGATAGCGACAATTTTCTGTTGTTTACTCCTTTGGGTATAAATAAAAGATGCCTTAGGGTTTTACAGTACTGCATTGTGCTAAGCCCGAGAAGAAAAGACCAACAGAAATCGTTTCCGAAAGTCCTGATTCCATCGCTGTCGCTCAACTCGTTTCTGGCATCCATCACCGCTGCCTCTTCTGGAGCAGACCTAGTAGTCTGTGAAGATGCAGAGTGCTTTTTATTCTCCTTCCCGGATTTTGTTTGATGAAGTGTTGTCATTCTCCCGTTTATGTGGATCACTGTAGAACCACATATTTGTTTTTGCATGGACTTACTCTTCGGCCAAAGACATACCTTTTGGAGTATCTTTGTTGAGTGCCGACTCAATCCCGCTAAGATATACTTTTATATAAAGTTGTTTTCTACTTCTTGAACAATGTTCATCGCAAGATTCATTTCTCTTTGGGTTCTCTTGATTCCTTATTCCGCTGTACACATGTGATGTGCATCTCATAGAAATAAAATAGTGGTATCATAGCTAGGCTGGGCAATGATCATTACTTCAGAAGTTGCTAAATCTACTATGTATAGATTTGGAAGTTTATAAGTGTTCTAAATGCCCTAATCTATTCCTAGAATATCAAATATTGATGGATTTTTGTGTGATTTTTGTGTTGCCCCTTGGAACCTCGCCAGGGGCACAACCCCTTGGAACCCCGCCATGGGCACAACCCCTTGGAACCCCGCCATGAACGCACTGATTTCGTTGTGATGCCAATGTTTCTACTTAACAGTAACCGTCTTTCTTGTTTGTTTGTGAAACCAAGTGTGTTAGATTTTGAATCTCATATAGAGAGACAAATTTGTTTACTGTGTAGGTGGATTTAGTGTTGCTTATGTCCAATGCATATAAATCTGAAGATTTAGAAGGTTTCTAGATGTTCAGATTTAGCCTAGTTCGTCAAGTGTTGATGATTTTTTCTTGTGCACATCCGAGATGTATTTGGATTATGATTGTTGTAAGTATTTTGTGAATGTGAACATTGGTTAATTGTTAATAATTAAATATTTATAATTATATATTATTTAGCAATTTAATTATTTTAAGCAATTTTATTTTACGTGTTTAATTTTTTTTAATTATTTCATTTCATGTGTAATGATGGGTGCTTATAACCATCATATGTTGTTTTTATTATTTCATTTCATGTGTTATGATGGGTGCATATAACCATCACGTTTTATTTTATTTATGAAGGGTTGAGATTGACTGGTGTAGGCTATAAATGGCCATGGTTATGAAGTATTTTGGTAGAATTGAAGAATAAGAAAAATTGAAAACCTAAATTGGTTTCCTCCTCCTCCTCTCTCTTTCTCCTTCTCCAAAATTTCGACCCCCCTTGTATCTCTCTTCCTCTTGGCCGCCAGCCACCTCTTCCCCTCTCTATCTCGGCCCTCTTTCTCCTTCCCCTCCTCTCTCCTCAAGGTCTCCACCATCTTCCTTCTCCCTCCCCAAAAACCGAGCCCCTCTTTCTCTACTAAAAAAAACAACCTAGCTGGCCACCCTCATAGACACCACCCACTCCCTCCATTTCAAGAAAAAAATTCTGCCACCCTCATCCACTACCAACCCGATCCCCCTCTTCCCCTTCAACACCTAGCCTACCACCCTCTTCATCACCAAAGACAAACCCGACCACCTTGGAATATTTTCCACCACAATTCCTCTCTCCACTTACCATATATATTGGCTTCCAAGGATCTCCCTCCCTTAAGGTTGTTGCAAAGGGAAAATGGCTTGCGTCTTCATTGTCTAGTGCGGATCTGTGGGTTCATGTGGAGAATAGAAAATCAACCACCGCCGTGAGCGTTTCCTCCACTCAATATTATGGACAGACTTCTTGGGATTGGGTAATGATTCTTATACCTCTTTTTTGTTGGATTTCTTCTTTAATATTTGTGAGATTTTTGGTGGAATAGAAGTCTAGTAATTTGTCCTGATTTATATTGAATATTGTGCTTAATTAAAATCTGAATTTTCAAGCATAAATTGTCTGAATATTTTTATATAAATTGGAGCGGGTAAGCAACCCTCATATTAATTAATTTTTTTTGGACTAATTTGGACTTAATTTTAAATCTCTACTTTAGTCTGGATTTTCTTATTTTGGAATTGTGAATGTTTGTGTATAACTTGATTTGAATTGCTAATTGTCCGGATCAGGTGGGTCCTTTTCGCTTGAGCGAACATTGGCCTTTAACCCTTGTTCAATCTAAAAAAGGGGTAGCGTCCCTTTGCATTATGCATGGCTATATTAGTTGATCATCGTTAGTATAACTTTTAAAGAACTATTGCTCGTTGCGTAGTCATTTTACTTATCGAACCTGAGAGCGCGTAGTTTAAATCGTAGAAACATTGGGCCTTCATCATATACTTATTAAAGAAGACAGAAAGGGGGAGATGTGTGGTAATACATAAGGGGGAGATATAGAAGCTATACTTAACATGACTAGGTCATGTTGAGTTGTTCATATTACTAGAAAAGATTCTAGTAGTATGAGAAATGCAATGACTGACTACATGTTGAGCCATGATTGTGTCAGTGCATATTTCTAGGTAAGTGCTTTTAGTGGTGCTCTATTTAAATATTAAGTTATATAAAAGAGAGTGCATATTACTTGAGCAATTGCTCAAGTAGTATGAGAATGCATTGACTTAACTTATTTAGTCAATAAAATTAATTGGAGTACATTGAATTAATATAGCATAAGTTAGCAGTTGTAGCTGATTATAATCTACAGCTGCATGGATTTATTCTGCCTATTATGTTAATGCCTCTTAGTATTGATGGGTGTTCTACCTTCTTCAAATAGGGGGAGATTATTGGGTCCATTGGCCACAATGTTCCCAAAAGTGGATTTGAAGAGGCATCACCAGCAATACTGAGAACATAATTGTATTTGATGCTGTTTAAGCACATCATGTGCAGGATGTTCCATGGAATAAGTCTAGCCAGATTTTCTAAGTGATGTGACAGATTGTCATACGACAGAAAGGTGGACACTAAGAGAAGATGCTGGAAAAGCAAGAGTTTTCCTAAGTACACAGGCAATGAGTTAGGTAAACTCACTCAACACCAGAAGTCAAGGAGCAATTGAAAATGCAGCCAAGTACACAGGCATTGAGTGGAACAAGCTCACTCAATGCCAGAGGTAAGGAATAATGTTGGCAAGCTAGAAATGTGGCTATGTCCACAGGCGTTGAGTGAAGGTCATTCACTCAATACAAGACATCTGTGGGCAGAAATATGGCTAAGTAGTATGGTATTGAGTGATGAAGACACACTCAACGCCATACAACAAAAAGCTATGAGTTGAACTCAGTTGAGATTTCGTCGAACTTAGTTCAAAGTTCGTCGAGCTCAGTTCACCATTCGTCGAACTCAATTCAAAGTAAGACAGTTTAAGCCAATGGTTTTAAATACAGAATTTTGGCTAAGGCAAAAAGCATTGAGTAAGGCGTGCTCACTCAACGCTCTCAACGCCTAAGATACTGTAGAGGCAGAAATGTGGTTAAGGAAAAAAGTGTTGAGTGGAGGTTGCTTACTCAATGCTATCAATTCCTAGTGAAGACAGAATTTTGTTTAAAGTGTTTGGCGTTGAGTGATGCTCACACACTCAATTCCAAGTAGCAGATAGCTGATAAAGAAAGTTGGCATTGAGTGGAGCTGAATCACTTAATGCCTAGAATCAGATTTATATTCTAAGTAGTTTGGCGTTGAGTGAAGGTTACTCACTCAATGCCAAGAGATAGTAAATCTGTCTTAGTGTTTTGGCGTTGAGTGATGCTTAGTCACTCAACGCCTTCGCTTATGTTGTTTGATTTTTGGCTAAGTCCACAACTGATGATGTCAGCAAGTCAACAAGTCAATATATTTCAAATTAGTGGTGGGATGGCTACAGTACGTGACAAATGTTGCCGCAGACCTACTGTATGACAGTTGGTGTTAAAGCTAAGTTGCTGCTGGCCATTAATGATGTGGGGTCCACTGCTCAAGGGCCGTTGGGACAAATTCAATAAAAGGAAAAGGCCTTCACAGATAAAAATTGCTTTTCGATAAAAGAGAATCAGGGGAAGTTCTTCTTCTCCGCCATTATTGTGGAGCTGAAGAACAGGAATCTCAAGTCTACAAGACAGAGAGCAAGATAGCTGTTGGAATCAACATCTTTAACAACAAGATAGCTGGTTCCATTCTCACCTAGACCAGCAAGCTAGTTCAGAGTATTTTCTCTGAGCATAATTTTGATGCAAGAAATGCACCCTCTAGTTAACTGTTCGAAATCTCACGGGTGATGAGGAGAAAAAGAGGAGGGACTGCCGAGTAGCCAGTTACTAGCAGTTAGAGCATAAACCAGAGTAAGACGCAAGAAGCGGCGACACCACACTTCGCCCACCACGGCCTGAATACCTCTCCTATGGCGGGCTTTCCTTTAATTAAAAAAATGAAGCGGTTATACTTAGAGAGGAAAGAAAGGAGAAAAAGAGAAGCCAGCCGGACAACAGGCCACAAGGCACTAGGCTCGAGACCGCAGCTCTTAACAAGCGAGCTCCTAGACTCGAGTCAGCTTACTTTGGGTGTGCTCCCACCCCTATTTATAGGCTTGGGGGCCTGCCCAAATGGGAAGGGCTAAAAATACCGGTTTCCCAGGGTACAGGAGAACCGGGCAGAGGTGACGAGAAGAAAGAAAAAAGAGAAGAGGGCTGAGGGAAGGCCGAGCATCCTGGAGGGCTTCCTCTGGCGAGCTGAGAGTCTCGGCCTCGGGACGTGCTGATCCGAACCCCCTCTGGCAGTGACCTGGCGAAGAGGCCGCACGACTTCGACGAGGACAGACCGACACCCAGAGAATGGCGATTAGGGAACCAGGTCGCCCGGCTTGGTGATGTCGTGACGACCGTGATTCAGACGTGACTACAATACAGACACTTAAGCATTACCGAACAAGAAATATAAAGAGGGAACGCCGACCAAAAGCGAACGAAAAGGGGTCGGTGGGTTCCAAAAATCCGGGACTCGATACCACGTCCTTAGGACCTACCTCTCCAACAAGCACACAACTCACCGTAAGTCAGACTCGATACAACGTCCTTAAGACCTACCTCTCCAACAATCACACAACTCACCGCACCTACACAAGCATCTATTCATTTCAATATAGCCATTCCAAGCGCATCAATAGTTTTTTTCGGAGCGGCGGAAAACCTTTAAGAGCGATCGAAATTCGAGTCGTGATTAATTCCCTTGTTGGCACATAAAGTGCACCGAACGAAATAATAAATCAAGTCTAGGCCACGATGCACTCCCGAGACGGATCTACCCATTCCGGACGACAAGAGATTCAATAACAACACCGTCAAATTCAGATTTTGCAAGCGACGGATTTAAAAATCACGGAAAAAATGGCGCATGAAAAACCTCCACAATTCTAAAGCAAGAATCACACAAAGGGGAGAGATTACCCAACCGGGATGAAATTTCACACAACGATAAGGTGGGAGAATCACTCTCTCCACGGATCCGCTGGCGTCAAACCGAACGGTTTGCAACCTTCTTCCACGGAGTCGCACCAAGGAAGCCGCGCCGGAGTCGCACCAAAGCGGATGGAGTGAGCAAGGAGGGGCGGCGGCTTCACGCCACCATAAGGGGGGGGGGGGGGGGCGGCTTGGATTCTCTCCTCTAGGCCGAATTCCTCAATGGGAGGGAAATTTAGGTTTCAATCTTCAATGATCATATTCCTCTTAAACACCTCCTTAAATAGGAGTTTACAATAACTCTTAGCCCTCCATAATGGAGATGTAATCTCATCCATCCAAAAGGCTAAATGCACACCAAAATAAAATATTGTTCTAAATGAAAAAAAAATAACACATGCCATGAATATAAAATTATCACTTAAACATAGGATAATTTTATATTCCAAAATATTAAATAAAGTGCATGAAATAAGAAAATTAGGCTAATTTTTCCATGGTTGTTTTAGCACGTTGCGGGCGGAGGTTGTAACGTGCATTTCCTTCAGCGTCATCACGGCGTCTCAGATCTTTATATCGTAGGGCCTCGGCAACCGGGTCATCATCAAGTAGCGGTGGCGCTGCATCAATCCTCCCCCACTCAAAATCACGTATCTCTGATGCGTGAGTGGAGAGATAGCGGCGGAGAAGCTCGGCATCCAAACGTTGAAGCTCTGTCGCGAGTACCCAAGAGTCATCCGAAGGGGGGCGGTCATGCCAACGGACGAGGAAGCGGTAAGTAGTACCATCCGGAATAGTGAATGGTTCCGCAGCGAGTATCATATCTGGAGTGAGAAATGTCTTGGGGAATATGGGAAACATGTGAGTAGTAGGAGTAAAAGAAGGCAACATACCATCCGATGTTATACCTGCGGGGACCGAAGGAGAGAGATCATCTGAACTACCACTCCCCAACCCATTAGAATTTTCAGTGGAGGGAGAATACGACAGAGAATTCAACTCAGGTGGAGGTAAAACAAACAGCGTCAAATCCGAGACATTAAAAATAGGGGAGATACCCCAATCAGCCGGCAAATCCAAAATGAAAGCGTTGTCACCTAGTTTCTTGATAATCCGAAAAGGGCCGGCGTGCTTTGGTGCCAACTTCTTAACGGTGCCAGATGGCAAGCGTTCGAGAACTAAACGGACTAGGACCAAATCGCCAACTTTAAAGTGCAACACCCTCCTATGTAAATTAGCGTGCGACTGATAAGACTCGTATTAAGCAATCAAGGTAGCTCGTATACGTGCATGTAAGTCATGAATATGTTGGGCGAAGGATTGTGCAAACTGACTTGTCTTGTATGTTGGGGGCAACGATACCAAGTCAATTGGCACAGGGGCCTTGTATCCATGGATAATCTCGTTTGTGACAGACCAGTAGACTGATTTTTTGAATTATTATAAGCTAATTGGGCGTGGGGAAGAATAAGATCCCACATGCCTTTGTGATCGCTTACGAGGCATCTAAGAAGGCTACCCAAGCTTTGATTATCCAAAACCAAACCATTCACATAACGGTGGAAGACTATTCGAAACAACATCGCAAGTAATTTAAAAGACGCATTTAGAAGGGTCAAGAAATTAAAAATGTGCCTAATTAAATTAAAACTATGAGGGGAGAACCCATGTGCCACATGACTTGAATTAATAGTATAAAATAACGGAATTATGTCCGGTGGCACATGTGCTTTAAATTTAAAAATTAACATAGTGGGTTCCAACGTTTTTGTTTTAAATTTAAAATTAAATTTTGATTTAAAAATATCATAATAAATAGTCAGCGGAAAACGTTCGTCATCAACTACGTTCGCCCACGTCCTTCTAAGTAAGTTTAACGGGATGACGGGAATAATAAACTTCTCTAAATATGAAGGGCTAGAAATGACTAAATCATCTACTCGAGCTAAGGGAACCGGAGGGAGAGTCGACAGGGTTGACTCCGTAGGGGGAACCAAGTCACACTCAACGTCAAAGCATAGATTAAGCGTCCAAGAGAACGCCTCCGATTTCAAGCCTTTAAAATCAAAAGTAAACTCGAATAGTGGATTCGTCCTCACTGAAAACTCATCCTCAGTTAACGTTTCGCCCCAGAATGAATCCACCAAATCATTAGAAATTTTACTTAAGTCAGAAACAGTGATCGTCTCAATAGTAGGCAAATTCGTATCCGATAAAATTTCCAAACTAACTTGGGCCTCAGGCGAAGGGGCTATCATCAAAGAAAAGTCAGTTGTGCCCTCAGTGCTATCGTCTTCCAAACATAATTCTTCCCATGAGGTGGGGACATCGTCTAAGTCAGAATAGGGGGATGGGCAAATCGAATCCAGGGGAGTATAATAATTAGCTTGAGTTCCAAGCGGCGATAATAACGTCAAAGGACTAACTCTCGGATGTATCACACTAAGCTTATCCCAAACTGAACATCCATCCCAAGGTGACTCTACCAATACCGTAGAAACCTCTAATAATCCTGGGTCAACCAATATAACGTCAGATCCTAGCAAGTCATCACCTAAATCAGTGACATGTAAGCTCTCAGCATGGGATGACTTTACCGACTCAACCGGAATGTCTACTAGCTCTGGGTCAATAGAAGATTCCATGACTAAATTATCGTCGAAGGGGATTGGAGATGATTCCTTAGGGGAGAAATCCTCTTCCAGGTCATTAGGGTAACCAATCTCCTCAACGTCACTAAAAGCGTCAGTGAAACTTGCCTCATCCTCAGTGACGGGCGCAGTCCTAATCACATCCTCAGGTTCAACAGGAGAGTCAGGCACTATCGTAAGTGAAGGAAGACTCTCACCTAGCTGATTAATTTCATCTTCCAGAGATTCCATATCCACATAAGCATCCTCAGAGGTATCAGTCACTATATCAGAGGGCTTAGATGTCGAGGCTAAGGAAGCAAGCACCCTAATAGTAACCTTTTTCGAGTTCAAATTTTTGGGTCGGAATGGCTTATGTTTCCTATAGGTGGGACTAGGCACACTCTGGGTAATACTACCTCTCTGGGGATAGGATCTATACTGAGGCGTAGGGTCACTCCTATAAGCGGATACGGGTCTAGTGTTGTAACTATTCTTACTAACGGGTGTGGTGCTATTAGTGCGCAGGTAGGCGGGATCAAATTGATCCGAGAGGAGGTTACGCATGTGCGGCCAAGCATAACGATAGCTACCAACACGACGCTCTTCGTTTAACCAAAATAATCGGGCCCGACCTACTAATCTCTCTCGGGCAAAGCTAACTTTTTCGTAGTCATCCCATAAGTGATAATTAAAATATTGTTCTAATCCCTTAAGCCAGTCCCTAAAATTTTGGGGATACTCTAAACCGTCATAAGTAGGATAAATGTGGTGTACTCTAGGGGTGTGTTTAGCCATATCCTTAGCATAAGAATAGTCTAACCGAGAAGCATATACGTCATATGCCATTTAGTGAGAACCGGAGAAGAAACTCGATCTGATACTTATGCACATGCAAAGAAAAGTAAACTGGCCCTAATTAAATCTCAAAGATTTAATTGTTCCCGCTAGTTTCAAAAAATAATATATGCATACTTTTTTATTTTCTGAGCAAGAAAATTATAAGGATTATTAATTAATTTTTTCAGATTTTTTTTTGCAGAAAATAAAATTGAGCCGGCTATTGGCACAGCAAATACTAAATTTTCAAATTAATTAATAAAAATAATTACTGAATGAAAAATAATAAATTTTTTTTGTTTTCTTACTAATAATTAGATGGAGAAATACCAGAAATTCTAAATTTTAGATTTTGAGGAAAAAAAAAACATTTTTAGGCCGCTATTTGCAGACCACTATTATTTTTTTTTGTAATTTTGAGAAAAATTTGAAATTTGGAATTTGAAGTTGGAAATTTGAAATTTGAAATTTATTATTTGAAATTTGAAAATTTGAAATTAATTATTTGAAATTTTGAATTTTCAAATTTTCAAATTTGAAATTTGAAATTTGAAATATGAAATTTGAAATTTGAAATTTGAAATTTTGAAATTTGAAATTTGAAATTTGAAATTTGAAGTTTGAATTTTGAATTTTGAAATTTGAAATTTGAAATTTGAAATTTGAAATTTGAAATTCAATTTCAAATTTGAATTTTAAATTTTGAAATTTTAATTTTGAAAATTTGAAATTTAAAATTCGAAATTTGAAATTTAAATTTTGAAATTTGAAATTTGAAATTTTCAAAATTTTAAATTTGAAAATTTAATTTTGAGATTTGAAATTTTTTTAAAAAAAATTTGGCTGAAAAATATAGATTTCACCCCGCTATTTGCAGACCAACTGGACAGAATTACGATGTTCCAATTTTCAGGCTGACCTAACGAGGATGAATCGAAAAATTTTCTGTTTTAATGTTGCAGGATATAAGTGCAGGAAGCTACAGAATTTTTTTCAGATTTTTTTGACAAGTTTAAAATTCTGAGGGTTTTACTAAACGCAGACCAATCCGAAAATTTCAGATCTTTGAAAGTTCAGATCAACAAACGAAGAACGCAGAGAGAATGTTTGTAACGTGGAATGTTTGCAACCTCCCTTTGATACCAAATTGATGTCGTGACGACCGTGATTCAGACGTGACTACAATACAAACACTTAAGCGTTACCGAACAAGAAATATAAAGAGGGAACGCCGACCAAAAGCGAACGAAAAGGGGTCGGTGGGTTCCCAAAATCCGGGAATCGATACCACGTCCTTAGGACCTACCTCTCCAACAAGCACACAACTCACCGTAAGCCGGACTCGATACAACGTCCTTAAGACCTACCTCTCCAATAAGCACACAACTCACCGTACCTACACAAGCATCTGTTCATTTCAATATAGCCGTTTTAAGCGCAGTAATAGTTTATTTCGGAGCGGCGGAAAACCTTTAAGAGCGATCGAAATTCGAGTCGTGATTAATTCCCTTGTTGGCACATAAAGTGCGCCGAATGGAAGAACAAATCAAGGCTAGGCCACGTTGCACTCCCGAGACGGATCTACCCATTCCGGACAACAAGAGATTCAATGACAACACCGTCAAATTCAGATTTTGCAAGCGACGGATTTAAAAATCACGGAAAAAACGGAGCATGAAAAACCTCCACAATTCTAAAGCAAGAATCACACAAAGGGGAGAGATTACCCAACCGGGATGAAATTTCACACAACGATAAGGTGGGAGATTCACTCTCTCCACGGATCCACCGGCATCACACCGAACGGTTTGCAACCTTCTTCCACGGAGTCGCACCAAGGAAGCCGCGCCGGAGTCGCACCAAAGCGGATGGAGGGAGCAAGGAGGGGCGGCGGCTTCACACCACCACAAGGGGGGGGGGGGGGGTGGCTTGGATTCTCTCCTCTTGGCCGAATTCCTCAATGGGAGGGAAATTTAGGTTTCAATCTTCAATGATCATATTCCTCTTAAACACCTCCTTAAATAAGAGTTTACAATAACTCTTAGCCCTCCATAATGGAGATGTAATCTCATCCATCAAAAAGGCTAAATGCACACCAAAATAAAATATTGTTCTAAATAAAAAAAAATAACACATGCCATGAATATAAAATTATCACTTAAACATAGGATAATTTTATATTCCAAAATATTAAATAAAGTGCATGAAATAAGAAAATTAGGCTAATTTTTCCATGGTTGTTTTAGCACGTCGCGGGCGGAGGTTGTAACGTGCACTTCCTTCAGCGTCATCACGGCGTCTCAGATCTTTATGTCGTAGGGCCTCAGCAACCGGGTCATCATCAAGTAGCGGTGGCGCTGCATCACTTGGAAAGTCCATGCGAACTAGTCACGGATTCTGGGTTAACATAATCCCCGCACATTTCCAAATTTCAGGAAATTTCGGAAATGTTAGACTAAGCCGGAGACCGCGACTGCTATTAATGCTGTGATGTCTATATAAGGTACTGAACTCTGTCATTTATAAGAAATTCTGCGAAGCCACGGGTAAGTATTCGCCTCTAACGGTTAACATACTTCAAGCCGGCACAACTTTCTTGAAAATGGACGTCATTTCTTCGATGTTAAAACTGGAAAAGAGGTCGGCAGATAAGAAAAAGAGAAAGTCAGAAACTGGAGAACTCTGACCGACAGCCTCAGGAGAAAACTGAGAAACCGATTACTCCAGTGGCTTCTGGATCTGGAAATATACCGATTGAAAACGCCGCGGAGACGTCTCTGGCAGCGACTAAGACTGAAGCATCCTCCAAACTTGCTCCCCCTCAAACCGGGACTGCCAAGTCCTTCGATATCACTTACTCTCCGTCGGGTGAGCCTTCTTAAAGATTTCGGGGTCGGAGGAGAAGAGCATCGACTCTTCCAGACCGCTCGGGCTGTCCACAATAGCGAACCTAATCGACGTTGACGATATAGACCCGAAGAAGTCACGGGAGGCCGTGCGATCTCCAGCCGAGAAGAGCAAGCGGATAACAGTGATAGTTGGTCACCTGAAACGGCAGAGGGAAAAGAATGAGACCCTCGAGGAAAGAATGAAGAGGAAGGCGCTGAAGATGTGGGCAGGAAACCGAAATGTTTCCGTAAAGACCGGAGCGACTAGCATCCAATATAGGTCGCGAGAGAAGGAGGTATCCGACAGTCCGCCGACTCCATCCTCCAAGCTGAACGAGCTAAAGGACACGCTTGTGACCAGCGAGACCATGAGTGACATCTTTAAGAATATGGAGACGCTACAACAGCAAGACGGGCTGTTGAAGATTCTGTAGGTCTCACTAGAGGCCGATATCCTCAATGTTGAAGTTATTGGGGGGAGGACTGGCGAGCCGCCTGCTGCGGTTTCTGAAGTAGCCGAAAAATAGAAACTTAGGGAAAAGATGGAGGAGATGAAGAAACTAATTGTTGGGAAGCAGGTGGCGACTACACTTCATCTCCTGCAAGGTAAACATGGAGAAGTTAAGCATATTGTAAAATTGTACAAGTCGCGGTCACGGAAGAAGGGAGCGAACACAATTTTGAATCCGCCGACGAGCTTCTTCCTGACCACGGCTCAACTGAAAAGAAAAGCTCAAGAGACCGTGCGGCTATGGAAAGAAAAGCTAAAGCGGATAGATTTAGAACAATTCAGGCGACCAGTATTTATATTTGACACTGCAGCTATTGAAGGAGAGATAGCCAAGAGCTGCGGTCTCATCCTACCGAGATCCTTTAAGATGTTTCAATTATGCAACTTAATCTAACCGCTTGTTTATCTACTATAGGTGAACCAGAAGCCGCTATGAAGCTGGGCAACCTGACGATCTTCTTACCTCCGCTGCTACCACTGCTGCCAAATATCCATGACGAGAGGTCGGCCGAATTCCGGAAGGAAGTCACCGACTTACAGGCCAGGGTGAGCGAGCATTACGAGGCCCTTCAGGTTAAGGAGGAAGAGTGGTTGCTTGACAAAGAAGAGCTGCGGTCTGCGCTGGAGGCCGTTGAGAAGATGACATAAGAGGTGCTTGCTACTTTGGATCAAGAGAGAGCAGAAAGAAGGTCTGCGACGGAGGCCACTGAGAAGAGAACACGGGAGGTGCTGGCCACCTTGGAGCAAGAGAGAGCGGAATGGTTGTCTGCGATAGAGACCGCTGAGAGGAGGATACAAGAGGTGCTTGCCACCTTGGAGCAGGAGAAGGCAGATAAGTTGGATATATAAGCTGTAGTGTTGATGACTGGGCGGATTGAGAGAGAAAGAGCAGACACTTTCTGACTTGATGGGGGAATGGACAAGGATACGCCAGTAGAGGCCGGTATAGGCCTCTGACCTGCTGGGACGACTGCTTAACAGTAGCAACCACCAAGCTGCCTGGCTTCTGGGGAGACTTCAAGTCCACCAGGGGTCACGGCGGTTGGGCAGGTCGCTGCGGCTGGCGACCTGGAGGGTGGCACTCTACCGATGGTTCCATTCGCCCGCATGGAGCGCGATACCTTGTGAGTTCACCGGACTCTATATTCCATCTACAACCTCGTTAGTTAGGTTTATGTCCAGCTAGTACAGGCCGACGACCAAGTCGCGTGGGTTGGGAGAGAAGCTCCTGAGAGCGGCGACAAATAAGCCTGAATGTTTTAATTTGGTTCTGTAATAATTATCCACTATTGATGTTGGACAACTTGATTGCTGTAAACAACTGTTGTATATTTGTTTTATGTTACTGTTAATTGCCTGCAGCTTAATAATCGTAGTCGTCATATTTTTCTGTTTCGGAAATTTTCTAAGTGTAGGAACTTGGCCGCGCGAACTGCCGAACTTGATTGCGATTTGAATGTATTGTTAGTCTTTATACTTTTGTAGGTTAAGACCACACGGCTTGACATCTAACCGCGATTTGACGTCGATCACTATAGCTGCATAGAAATTCTATAAATAGAGATGATCCCGGAGACTTCTGCACGAAAAATCAAGATGCGGGCTAAGGTGAAGGCGATGCGGTCTGACAAAGAGCTTGTTGTCAGGACTGATGCGGCTTCTGCCTTCCACTATATGGACCACAAGAAATGTCGGCTTACCTAAGCTGAACTAGACAGCTTCATAGAGAAGTACATGCAAGATAGCCCGCTACTCGCGCAGCTTCTTTTGCCGAACGAAAGGATCAACTCGTCAAATGCCAACCAGATCGCGATCCACATTGATCATTTTGACTGTGGGTTCCGCTTCCCTGTCTTGATGGAAGACGTAGAGATCTTTGATCACTATGGGGTCGTGCTCGGTCAACTTCCCCCCAACTCAATAGCCGCAATGTATAGTTTCATCTCATACTTACGGTCTGAAGGAGTTCGCTTCACGATGAACCTCTTCCGGAAATGCTTTTCTGTCCGTTGTATACTGGACTCGGGCACGAAGATCTTTCGCGGTCACCTCTACTTTGGATGTCGCGGATTGAAGGTGGTGAATCTAGCGAACAAGATCCCAAACTCGTCGGAGCGTTACCTGATTTTCAAGGGATAGCTCGGCCTGCTGTAGGTGAATCCGCAGATTCGCAGTGAGGCCGCCTTTGCCAACTGTGAGCTAGAGGGACTTTAGAAGGATGTATACAAGTTCCTCAAAGATGAGCGGCTTGATGTAAACCACTACATCCCATTTCTTCCATCCCTAGAAAGTGTCCGGGCGGAAGATAGTAAGTAACAAACCGCATCGACTTTAATTTACTAGCCGCACGGTTTTACAACTGACACTTTGTATGATTTCTACAGATGTCCTTGCGGTTTCACTTAACAAACCGCTGACCCCAGGTGGCTTGACCCTCACTCAAAGGGAGAAGAGGGAAAAAAATGCTAAGCTGCAGCAGGTTGGAGAGGAAAATGAGGATTCAGCCTCGTCCATCGAGTTCACGCTGCAAGGGATGGGAAGCAGCCTGAACGATCTCCATGGCAACCCGACCATGCTGTGGAATCCAGATGGATATTTTGTCCAAGTCTCCACTACCCTCCTTAACTGGGGGAGGGAGAAGATAAGTTGCTACGCCTCCGTGGCTGGCGCGACCTTCTATGGTAAGCACAACCTGAGGGTGCTGAAGAAGATTCCTGAAGTAGACTTCTCGCAGTTTGCCACGCAAGTCAGCGTGAGAAGCTCTATTGCTAACCACTACATGGGCTTGGTCCATAAGCGGCTAGTAACAAATCAATGCGAGCTGTAGCGGCAACTCACCGAGAAGGAAGAAGAGAACGCGCGGCTAAGGGAGTTGAATGTGGTAAGATATTACCTGATTCTTGCGGCTTCATTTACAAAGCCTCCCAGACTGACTTTTTTTCTTTTTCCCTTGGCAGAAAATGCACGATCGAGCCAACCCGGTCTTCCAGGATGCCGTCTTCACGTAACTTGTCCAAGCGATCGACGGAGCGCTTAATCGTCTCCGAGATCTTGGCGGCCTCGCCCCTGGATTCACCGGCTTCACCTGCGCCGACCTGTACCCAACATTGAAGAAAAAGGTGGCCGCTGTTCACCGAGCAGTCAAAGGCAAGGAAAAGGTCGATGGAGAGGGCGAGGACAAAGATGAAGAAAAGGAGACAGACAGCCAAGGAAGCCGTACTGAGAGTGCCTCTTCAAAAACCGGCGGCCAAGCTTCCGGGACCACGCAGAATGAGTCCAACAAGTCTGTGATTGTGGAGACTGATAGTTAATATGACTTTTCATCTGATAGTGGTGGCTACTCTTCATCTGAGGTCGATGGCAATGGTGAAGCAGACTCCAGTACTCCTGCGGCTAAGAAACTCAAGCCGGATAGTAGGACTGAAATTTTACTTGTAATAATATTTCCTTTTTTAAGAACCGGTGGAATGAATTTGTAAACCACACAGTCTAACTTTTGTATTATTTGATAAAGGAAATGAAAACATTTTACCCTTAATGCATATATATCATATTGCAGTTTTACTTACTTGCTTATTCGCGCAGCGTAATCTTTCTTACTTGTTTCTGACTTAGGAAAGTTGATTGATGAGTTCACCGAATGAGACTTAGCATAAGCGTCTTTGTTCCAGTTAACCTCGAATAGAATACCAGTCACTATATTAGTTGTCTATGAGTTTATAATAATCCGATTACCCTTGAACATTCATAGAGCCAAAAGTCGGGCGGTCAGAAAAGTAGTCGCCAGCAAGGTAAAGCAGTTCTACCATTGTCGGGTATTAATGTATATTCAATACTATGCCGCACGACTAACACAGTTTATCGCTGATAGGCAATAATTTAATTGGAGATTAAGAATACACACTGATCATTAAGCTGCTCGGCTAGGTGAATAAACCGTTGAAAAAGCTTTAATAACAAACAGATGGTTGCGGTTTGTCTGAATATCAAAGTAGACCGCGCTTCTAATAGGAGAAATACTTAAGGGTGACCAGAGATATTTCTGCATGCCTAACCGGCAAATAAACCGTCTGGTAATAGAGGAAAAGTTCATGCAAACTTTGAAGCGACAAGTCGCAGGTTAATTAAAATGAATACCATAAGCCGACGGATTCAGGCCTGAATTAATTGATAGCATCAAAGTCGGCCGGATTCCCGAGTATATAAATAATAAACCAGCAGACAGGCCTCCATAAGACGAAAAGAACAAATCGGAATACATAACCACGCAGTCTGTTGGCTTAACTGAGTGAATCGGCTAGATCAAGCCGTCAAATAAAACTGCATAATGGAGGATAAGCTCACACTAATCTGCAAAGAATAGGAGGAGCTACAGACTTATGTGTCAATGTGGACAGGTGCACAAGGCATTGCTTTCCACACAAAGACCACATAAGCAAGGCTGGATAAGCTTATGCCACCCTGCAAAAATAGGAGGAGCTACAAACTTATGTGTCAATGTGGGCAGGTGCACGAGGCATTGCTTTCAACAAAAAGACAACATAAGGAGGGCTAAAGTTCAATATCTGTAACCAATGTTGAGCGAGATACGTATATAATATCTATGACTGTATTCGAGCAAGATAAGTACGCAATATCTGCGACTGATGTCATGCGGGATAAGTACGTAATATCTGCGACTGTAGTCAAGTAGGATATATATGTTATATCTGCGACTGATGTCAAGCGGAATTGCCACTACACATCTGCAATTGGTGTCAAGCGGGATGTGGAGTGCTTAAGAACTTAGCATAATATTCAAATATTACCTTTGTCAAAAGGCATTTTGCATCCATACAAGTGAATGCTAGGATTAGAAACGAAGCTAAGATATAAGATTAAAATGGCATATGAATGCTTGTTTGTACTGAAGTATGTAGTAAAAAGAAAAATACTTGGGACTTGATCAGATGGCATGTAAAATGCTCCATTATTCCAACCTCAAATACCATTATTATGAAGAAAACCAAAACCTTGCTTGCACTTTTGAGTTCTTTAGAGAAGAATGTGCTAGAGGGTCACTGCATGACATAATCTTGCAATTTCCTAGCCTTTGCAAATTGATCAGCAAGTTACCGAAGTGCCATATAATCTTCCGTTAGATGGCCTATATCTTTGTGAAATTAGCAGAAAAGTTCTTCATGCCGGTATTTAATCTTAGATTTCATACGTCGAGGCTTTTTGAACTCTGGAATTCTTTGAAGAACTGTCAGGAGATCTTCCATAGATATCTTAAACTTGATATACCTATCTGAACATTTTTCACATTTTAGAGTTTTAGGATCGAAGGATACGATAGGATGTGCCTCTACAATGCAAGATATCTCATTTAGCTGAAGAGTTTCTGCAGACATATTCTTAAGGTGAGGAGGAGACTCGTAACTTCTGAATTGTGAAATATTTTGCGAAGAACTGAGCTGTTGATCATAAAAATTCTCCTGGGGCTGCTTAACTATCTGATTCAAAAGCAAGATAAAGTGTTTATTCGCTTATTAACCCATTAAAAAATTATTAACAATCTCAATAAGATCTCTGTAAGTTTGGGGGTCCTTTATAGTGAGCTCAAACTTTAGAGGACCTTCTCGAAGTCCGTTCACGAAAGCATATCAGTAATAATCTTGATCAACATTAACAATATCCAAAATTTCCATTTGAAATCGATCAACGAAGTCTGGATTAGACTCGCCATTCCCCTGCTTGATTCGGAAGAGAGCTCCTACGTCTCTTTTCCGCTTCCTGAAGGTAGTAAACCTTGAAAGGAATTGTCTTCAAAGATATTTAAAGCTGGTGATTGATCGAGATGGTAAACTATAGAACCATACTCTTGCATGATGGCCAAAAGATATAATGAGAAGTTTGCATTTGATTCCATCTGACACTTTCCTTAGTGAAACAGCTAATTCGAAAGCTTGCAGATTAGAAATTGGGTCATCAAATCCAGAATATTCGGGCAGACGAGGTACTCTGAAATAATCAGTGACAACCTCCCAATGAAATCGGTTGATGAACGGAGAAGGGACGTCTTATTATTCTTTAAAAGGGAACACTTGGCTTTCATGATCTTGAATACCATAAGAGGCTGCGTTTGGTTTTCCAATTCCACACGGATGGTCGAAGTTCTCTTTTAGAGCGAATAACGACACGTGCTCAACATGATTGGAATAAAATTCATCATTATTATCAAGTGCTCCGTCACTAAGATGAGAGACACCTTATCTCTCCAAGAGATCCGTAATAGCAAATAGGAGGTTAGAGTCATCTTGTTCCTTTGAAAAACCCATTTTGAACAGAAGAAAATAGCCGGACAGAACTTAAAAACAGCTGAACAGCTGCGGATTGAATGGGCAGATTGAAGGTAGGACAAGCCGATTAGGAGACCGGAGGGAAAGCTGACAGGTAGAGTGGTATGCTGGTGCTGGACTGAAAGCGATAACCGGCGCTGCGCGGCTTAGTTTACAAGCCGCTGAGTTCTAGTGGTTGGAGCTGTCTGATGTTACTAGTCCGCTGATTTCATCGACTACTCGATATCTGAAGGTTGCGTGTTAACTGTTGATGCAAGAAATGCACCCTCTAGTTAACTATTCGAAATCTCACGGGGGATGAGGAGAAAAAGAGGAGGGACTGCCGAGTAGCAAGCTACTAGCGATTAGAGCAGAAACCAGAGTAAGTCGTAAGAAGCGGAAACATCACACTTCGCCCGCCACAGCCTGAATGCCTCTCTTGCGGCAGGCTTTCCTTTTATTAAAAAATGAAGCGGTTACACTTAGAGAGGAAAGAAAGTAAAAAAAGAGAAGTTGGTCGGACAGCAGGCTACAAGGCACTAGGCTTGAGACCGCCGCTCTTCACAAGCGAGCTTGTAGAATCGAGTAAGCGTGCTTTAGGTGTGCTCCCACCCCTATTTATAGGCTTGGGGCCTGCCTAAACGGGCAGGGCTAAAATTACCGGCTGTCCGGGGTACAAGAGAACCAGGCAGAGGTAACGGGAAGCAAGAAAATAGAGAAGAGGGCTGAAAGAAGGCCGAGCGGCCTGGCAGGCTTCCTCTGGCGAGCTGAGAGGCTCGGCCTTTAGACGTGCTGATCTGAACCCCCTCTGGCAGCGACCTGGCGAAGAGGTCGTACGGCTTCGGAGAGGACAAACTAGCATGCAGAGAATGGCAGTTAGGGAAGCAGGCCGCCAGGCTTGGAAAGTCCATGCAAACTAGTCGCGGATTCTGGGTTAACACATAAGGTAGCAGCCAAGGGATGACCCTTGCTGCAGGTCCTTCACAGTTCCAGCAACATAATCACCTGAAGATCTTTTTCTGGAAGCTGTGAAGAGAAGGAAGCTTGAAGAAGCAGAGATCTTAAAGAAGGCTCAGAGGACTATTCCTCAGGAGTCAAAGTTAGGGTTGAATCACCTCAGACCAAAAAAGAGAGAAGGGAAGAACAGGATTCTGCAAGTTGCTTCTAGCACAAGGATACTTGTTGCTATGAAGAAGTTGAGCTAAGACTTCCTCAGCTCAAGTAGCATCGATATGCTGCAGTCTCTTCACACCTCCAGCAGGAAAAATCCCTGGTGTTGTGAAGGAGAAGTTAGGACTGAGTATATCTCAGTTCAAGTAAGGTAGACTCAGGTAATACTTTCCTGGAGTAAAAGTTGGGCCGAGTCTAACTCAGTCAAGGTAGATTGGGACAGAGAAATTTCTCCTATATACAATCAAGACTCTAACCCACACTCATCTTATAGGATCCAATTATGGATCTGATCTGTAGGGTTAATTGCCTGAGGTAGGTTCCAAGTGTGGATCTCAGTGTAGGGCCTTTTTCGCCTGAGGTAGATACCTGTTGGGTACTGAGCTGTTGGAGTACTGTAGCACTATGAGAGTAGGGCCTTGTGACTGAAGTTGTAGGGCTGAAAAGTCAGAGCTGTAGGCCTTAGAGATAAGACTGAGGTAGCTGGATTGAGGATCACTAAGTGTAGGAGCAATGCAGATCTCTGAGGTAGGATCCTTTGTGGATCTGAGGTAGGGCTATCCTCCAAACATAAGTGTAGGGCTTAACAACCCGAGGTAGGTGGTTTGCTAACCACTAAGTTGTAGGCCTTTGTGGTTGAGAAGTAAGTCTTGGAGGAGACTTAGAGATCCTAAGGGATCTGAGGTGAAAGCTCTTTGGAGCATGTTTTGGATAAGTGTCTAGTTCAATAAGATAGTTGGTGTAACACCCCAAAAATCTCAAAAAATGGATTTGAGGTGCAGGTTGGTTTACACGGCCTGGGACACGGGCGTGTCCCAGGGCGTGTCGGGGGTACACGGCATGGGACACGGGCATGTCCCAGGGCGTGTCACTCAAATAATAGGCGTTTTGAGTCAGAAGATTACACGGCCCGGAACCAAGCTTTGAACACGGCCGTGTCAGATTTGACACGGGCGTGTCCGATACCGTGTGCCTACCCGTGTACTGCTGGTTGAGTTTGGAGCTCGATGAAGCAGGGGGACACCGGCGTGTCTCATGACTGACACGGGCGTGTCAGGTTTGACACGGGCGTGTCGATGCCTGTGTTCGGGTAAATATCACTCGGTACGAATACCGCGTGTGCCGCTTAAGGGTACACGGCCTGTGACACGGGCGTGTCACAGGCCGTGTCAGCCAAAAAAGTGGGTTTTTGGGAAAATCATGGCCGTTTATTTTCTCTCTTTGGATTCAAGGGCTCAGGTAATTCCTGGCTGGATTAAATCAGCAGAGTCTTGATGAAGAATTCATTCTTCATTTGGTTAAGGAAGAGAGAAAGAGAGAGGAGGAAGAAGAAGGCGGAGGAGATCAAGCCACCGGCGGAGCTCCCGTGGTCCGATTCGTGATCCGAGGCCAGCGTTGTGAAGGCAAAGCTGCTGCGGTTCTTTCTCACTGGCTAGTTTTCGATGGCTTCCAAGAGATTGACAAGGGTAACGATCTCCCTTCTTGGACATGTGAAGTCCTTCTTTTCTGCATTGCATAGGGAAAACCCTTCCCCGCGGGTGTGCGGTGGGTTGTGGTGTCCCTTGGGGTAGATATGTGTAGTCCCCCTTGTTAGAGTCCGGAATTGGAGTACGGATCTAGGCATGCTGTGTGAAGCCCATCTGGACATGCTAGTCTAGATTGGTGATGCTTGTTTGCATATCGGAGAAGGCTCCGTAATTATGGCTTGTGTTGCCTTGTGCCTACCTGTTGCTTGGTGCAGCAGGAAGTACTGGATGATGTCCAGGAAATGAAGAGGGTTGGATGCAACTCTTGTGGTAGTGCGTTGCCACTTTGTGTGCGGTTGAGCCGTTGGGCTGCAACTCGATGAAAAGGCAGATTGCCGAACAGGAAAGGTGAAACCGACCCGCGCCTATAAATTGCCATGGATACTTTCGTATTCGAGGTGGCACGGCGACTTGAGCAACGGGGGGGTGGCTGATCCGTACCTGCGTTAGGTCCGTCCGACTTGGAAGCCTGGTTATGGGTTTTGTTGGAGCGCCTAATGAGAGTCTTAGGCCCGCGCGCCGAAAAGACTAGAATGCTCAAATACCGTGTAGACGGTGGTGTTGACCCTGGTATTCCGGTACACCATGAATGTGCCCTGAGTGCACGGACTGTCGGGCCGTGTGGCCGACGGTTGTGATGGCTTGAACGTGCCTGCGCGCACGTAGTTGCTATTGATGATACCATGCTGTGCAGGGAAAGAATGCGACTGCCCCGAGAAAAGGGTAGGATTGTTATAATTGGGTCAGCTGAATGCTGACCGTTGCCTTGTTTGCCACCGTTTGGGTGGTTTGTCCCTATGCAGGTGCTGGAGAGCCAAGTGGTAAATGACGGGCTGAAGCCCTACTACTGTTGCTGCTGCTGCGGCTAGCCCTTGAAGGCTGAGCAAATGATTTTGTTTGTTTTGTTTTTCCTCATGTATGGCCGGCCTGCGCGCCAAGGTTTGTAATCCATTGTTGCATGGAAAGAGGAATTGTAAGGCCTTAAGGCCAAACCTTTGTTGTACATTCCGTGGTTGTATATATAACTGTGGTTTATATATATTGGACATTCCTGGTTAGAGTTCAATTTACACCTTAAAGCTTCCGCTAGAATGCTCTGAGTTAGGATTCGTGTATGGTTTGGTATTATCCTTTGACCTCACCGTCTGTTTGTGGCATATAGTGTGGGGCCCCGGCCGGACCTTCTACTATACGTCATGTAATGGATGGGGTCGTTACATTTTGGTATCAGAGGGAGGTTTCCTCTCTCGAATTCGTGGTCGTATTCTTTTATGGGGTGGCGAGCGCGTGTTTATGCGCCCTGCTGTAACGCTAATGAACTCTGGAATGTCCACTAAGGAATGTACAAAATCTTGTTTGAGGAATCTGCGCGTTCCTTTTTGTGTTGTTTTGCTTGCATACGTTCGCTAATATGTGTCTTGTCCACCTATAGGTGACGCGTAGTGGTGCTGGGCAGTCTGAGCCCCAGTGCTCTGATGAGAGTGCGGCACCAGCTGAGGTGCCAACACCTCCTCCATCTGCGGAAACTGTTCGCTTAGTTGCTGAGGCTCTATTTGCCATGATTCAGCCGACCGGGCAAGCGCAGCCGGCAGTAGAACCAGTTCGTGTTGTTGTACGACCCGAGCCGGTTGAGGCTGTAGATCCACGAGCAGCTGACCGACAGTTGAAGTAATTCATGAGCTTCAGTCCGCCTACGTTTACGGGAATGGGATCCCCAACGCAGGCAGAGGATTGGTTATCGCGTGTCAAGCGGATAATGACAGCGATCAGGGCGGAGGAAACTCTAAAGGTCACCTTGGCCTCCTTCATGCTTGAAGGAGAGGCGGGGTTGTGGTGGGACGAGGTTGAGGTACACCATTTGGCGGGCAGGCAATTAACGCAAGTATCGATTGAGGAGTTCTCTCGAATATTTCTGGCGAAGCATGTCCCAGCGGCGCAATGCATTGCCATGGAAAATGAGTTCCAACGGTTAAAGCAAGGAGAAGATAGCGTGGATATCTACTTGCATGCGTTTACCAGGTTGGGACGGTATGCGGGAACAATCTTCGTGGATGACCAAAGGAAAACGAATAGGTTCTATGAAGGATTGCGGGATGAGTTGAGGTTCCTGCTTTCGAGTTCAGTGAACCAAGGGTTTCAGGCGTTGGTTGATACTGCATGTGCGTTGGAGAAGGACATGCGGCGGGTGCAAGGGAACAAGGGCTTGATTGTGTCAAAGCCAGAGGTTCAAGCACCTCGCCCTAGCAAATCGTTCTACCAGAAGAGAGGGGGCAAGAGGTCCAAGCCGTCTGGGCAAGTGACTACGACCGTTGTGTCGGGGGCGACATCAAGGCCGGATTCTCGTACATGCTATAACTGTGGCCGGGTGGGGCATATAGCCCGTGACTGTCGGGTTGTTCAGCCCAAAGGGGAAAAGAAGACGGGTGCGTCTTATGCTGAGAAGGGCAAAGCGGTGGTTGATTCCTCTGCGTACCAGGCACAGCCCCGAATCTATCAGCTTGGCCAACAGGAAGAGATTAAGCAAAGTGACATCGTCACAGGTACGAGTGATTAGCTTACTTGCTTACGTGCTATTGTTTGTGGTTATGTATAGCTTGTACATGATGTGTATACTGCAGGCTTTGTCCTGATTCAGAATAATCTGGCGAGAGCCCTGTTTGATACGGGTGCTTCGCATTCTTTTCTATCTGAGGACTTCGTATCTCGAATTGGGGTGCCGATTCATGTGACGGTTGATAGTACAAGGGTGCTATTGCCGAATGGCTGTGTGATGCTTGCGGATAGGGCTTGCGATGTGGATGTTCAAATAGGAAGTCGGGATTTCGGTTTGAGTATAGCCGTGCTACCGTTATCGGAGTTTGATGTGATCTTTGGCATGGACTGGCTCTCGGAGCAGCGTGCCTTTATTGATTGCAACTCCAAGGAGATTACACTGGGCCAGAATACCGGACTTGTGACGAAGTTCGCTGGTATGCGAGGAGTTGGCGGGACTCTGTTGTCTGCGCTCCAAGTCGTCAATGCTGTTCAGAAGGGCACGGAGTTATTCTTCACGCTAATTCAGGCTGTTGAGCCAAAGGCCAGTGTCGGTGAAGTACTGGTTGTGTCAGAGTTTGCCGATGTGTTTCCTAAAGATCTTCCTGGGTTACCACCCTAGCGGGAGATTGACTTCTCTATTGAGTTGGTG
The DNA here is from genome assembly GCA_039513925.1 of Platanthera zijinensis. Lineage (NCBI taxonomy): Eukaryota > Viridiplantae > Streptophyta > Magnoliopsida > Asparagales > Orchidaceae > Platanthera > Platanthera zijinensis. The sequence continues at coordinate 110,680,964 of CM077080.1, forward strand.
CCAGGTGCTAAACCTGTGGCCCGCTCACCATATCACGTCGCGCTAAAAGAGATGGCGGAGTTGAAAGTCCAATTGCAAGAGTTGTTGGAGCAGGGATACATACGCCCAAGTATGTCACCTTGGAGCGCGCCTGTTCTATTTGTGAAAAAGAAAGACGGTAGTTTGCGGTTATGTATTGACTACCGCGAATTGAATAAGCTGACGGAGAAAAACAAATATCCAATTCCACGGATTGATGACCTATTTGATCAGCTGGCAGGATCAACGGTCTATTCCAAGTTGGATTTGAAATCGGGATATTATCAGCTGAGAATTCGGGAAGGTGACATTCCCAAGACGGCATTTGGAACACGCTACGGTCATTATGAGTTCACGGTAATGTTGTTTGGCCTATGTAATGCGCCTTCGGTATTTATGGACCTAATGCATCGAACGTTCCGAGAGTACTTGGATTTGTTCGTGATTGTGTTTATCGATGACATCTTAGTATACTCTCAGTCGGAAGAGGATCATGCAAACCATTTGCGGTTGGTCTTGCATACCCTGTGGAGGAATAAGCTTTATGCCAAGTTCTCAAAGTGTGAGTTCTGGCTCTCTTCAGTAGCCTTTTTAGGCCATGTGGTAAGTGGAGAAGGTATCGCGGTGGATCCGTTGAAGATAAGTGCCATTCGAGATTGGCCAGTGATGTCTTCAGTGGCCGAGGTCAGGAGCTTCCTTGGGCTTGCGGGCTACTATAGACGGTTTGTGGAAAACTTCTCACGGATTGCTTTACCTCTGACCACCTTGACGAGAAAAGATCAAAAGTTCATTTGGATGCCGGAGTGCGCACGAGCTTTTGAAGACTTGAAGAGTCGTTTGACCACAGCGCCTGTGTTGACATCGCCATGTGGTACAGATGGGTATGAGATCTATAGTGATGCCTCCGGGAGTGGCTTAGGCTGCGTTCTTCTGCAGTTTGGTAAAGTGATTGCTTATGGCTCGCGCCAGTTGAAAGTGCATGAGCGGAATTACCCCGTCCATGATTTGGAGTTGGCGGCGGTAATCTTTGCGCTCAAGTTGTGGCGGCATTATCTTTATGGCGTTAAAGTGGACATCTATACAGATCACAAAAGCCTAAAGTACTTGTTGGATCAGAAGGATCTGAATATGCGACAACGAAGATGGATGGAGTTCCTTGGGGACTACACCTTCGAGATTCACTATACTCCCGGGAAGGGAAATGTGGTCGCTGATGCTTTGAGTCGGAAGACTCCGGTACGGGCAAGCTGGTTGCAGAGGCATGATCAGCGTTTAATCCAGGAATTGGAAGCCTTGGAGATATCTTGTGTTGACAAGGGTTCGTCGACCGATGCATACTTGAACTGGACGGAGGTGCAATATGACCTTACGGACAGAGTTCGGCGAGCAACGGAGCTTGATGAAAGTCTCCAGCGCTATGCTAAAGATGGGCCGGATGACCAATTCTCTTAGGATAACGGTTTGTTACGAAGAAATGGTCGAGTGTGCGTCCCGAGTGTGGGTAAACTGAGGGAAGAGTTGATGTACGAAGCTCACGTTGCAAAGTACTCAGTTCACCCAGGAAGCACAAAGATGTACAATGATCTGAAAAAGCTGTTCTGGTGGCACGGACTAAAGAAAGATGTAGCACATTATGTGGCTGAATGCAATACCTGTGCGTTGGTGAAAGCAGAATGCCAAAAGCCTGGCGGTTTCCTGAAGTCGTTACCTATTCCGGAGTGGAAGTTCGATGACATTTCGATGGATTTCGTGCACGGGTTACCGAGAACTCAACGCGGTCATGATTCAATCTGGGTGATTGTGGACCGGTTGACAAAAGTGGCGCACTTCCTTCCAAACAGAAGAGACGATTCAGTGGAAACCTTGGCCAAGCTTTATGTGGAGCAGGTTGTTCGACTGCACGGTGTTCCTCGGAGCATCGTCAGTGACCGTGATGGGCGGTTCACATCGAATGATTGGCGGCTAGTTCATCAAATATTGGGTACAAAATTAGCGTTTAGTACGGCCTTTCATCCCCAAACGGATGGCCAGACTGAACGAACCAACAGGACGATGGAGGACATGCTCCGCATGTGCGCCCTAGACTTTGGTAAGAGATGGGAAGATTATATATTTCTTTTCGAATTTGTCTATAATAATAGCTACCAAGCGAGCATCGGTATGGCACCATTTGAGGATTTATATGGTCGTAAATGCCGTACACCGTTAGCTTGGGCAGAAGCAGGCGAATCTAAGCTGAGTGGGAAAAGGAAGTCGAAGAAGCTACCTCGCTCATACGCTCTATTCGGGAGAGGCTATTGATAGCCCAAGATCGTCAAGCAAAGTACTACAATGCCAAACATCGGAACGTGGAGTTCGCGGTGGGTGATTGGGTATATTTGAAGATCAAACCCTTCAAAGGCGTGTCCAGGATTCGGCGTTTGAAAAAGTTAAGTCCGAGGTATCTTGGTCCATTTGAGGTGGTGGAGCAAGTTGGGGAAGCTGCTTATCGACTAGCACTTTCAGCAGACTTGGGTGGATTACATGATGTATTTCACATCTCAGTACTTTGTAAGGCTGTCAAGGATCCAGCTCAAGTAGTGGAGAATGATCGGGTACCGGTCGAGTATGGGCTAACGACGAGGGTTCGACCCATTCGGATCAAGGATCGAGCCGAGAAACAGTTGTGGAACAAAGTGATCGGGATGGTCAAGGTCCGATGGGACAATTGTGGCCGTGAAGAGCTAATATGGGAGCGAGAGCAGACCATGCGAGCTGAATTTCCCGAACTGTTTGTATAAACTGTAGACCGTGTACCTTGTGTTATAACAGAGTTATCAAGTTATAGCCTTGTTTTTCCTTGTTTCCTTACCGTGCAAATTTCGGGACGAAATTTTGTTAAGGGGGGGGGGGGGGAGGATTGTAACACCCCAAAAATCTCAAAAAATGGATTTGAGGTGCAGGTTGGTTTACACGGCCTGGGACACGGGCGTGTCCCAGGGCGTGTCGGGGGTACACGGCCTGGGACACAGGCATGTCCCAGGGCGTGTCACTCAAATAATAGGCGTTTTGAGTCAGAAGATTACATGGCCCGGAACCAAGCCTTGAACACGGCCGTGTCAGATTTGACACGGGCGTGTCCGATGCCGTGTGCCTACCCGTGTACTGCTGGTTGAGTTTGGAGCTCGATGAAGCAGGGGGACACGGGCGTGTCTCATGACTGACACGGGCGTGTCAGGTTCGACACGGGCGTGTCGATGCCCGTGTTCTGGTAAATATCAGTCGGTACGAATACCTCGTGTGCCGCTTAAGGGTACACGGCCTGTGATACGGGCGTGTCACTGGCCGTGTCAGCCAAAAAAGTGGGTTTTTGGGAAAATTGTGGCCGTTTATTTTCTCTCTTTGGATCCAAGGTCTTAGGTGATTCCTGGCTGGATTAAATCAGCAGAGTCTTGATGAATAATTCATTCATCATTTGGTTAAGGAAGAGAGAAAGAGAGAGGAGGAAGAAGAAGGAGGAGGAGATCAAGCCACCGACGGAGCTCCCGTGGTCCGATTTGTGATCCGAGGCCAGCGTTGTGAAGGCAAAGCTGCTGCGGTTCTTTCTCACTGGCTAGTTTTCGACGGCTCCCAAGAGATCGACAAGGGTAACGATCTCCCTTCTTGGACATGTGAAGTCCTTCTTTTCTGCATTGCATAGGGAAAACCCTTCCCCACGAGTGTGCGGTGGGTTGTGGTGTCCCTTGGGGTAGATATGTGTAGTCCCCCTTGTTAGAGTCCGGAATTGGAGTATGGATCTAGGCATTCTGTGTGAAGCCCATCTGGACATGCTAGTCTGGATTGGTGATGCTTGTTTGCATATCGGAGAAGGCTCCGTGATTATGGCTTGTGTTGCCTTGTGCCTACCTGTTGCTTGGTGCAGCAGGAAGTACTGGATGATGTCCAAGAAATGAAGAGGGTGGATGCAACTCTTTTGGTAGTGCGTTGCCACTTTATGTGCGGTTGAGCCGTTGGGCTGCAACTCGATGAAAAGGAAGATTGCCGAACTGGAAAGGTGAAACCGACCCGCGCCTATAAATTGCTATGGATACTTCCGTATTCGAGGTGGCACGGCGACTTGAGCAACGGGGGGTGGCTGATCCGTACCTGCGTTAGGTCCGTCCGACTTGGATGCCTGGTTATGGGTTTTGTTGGAGCGCCTAATGAGAGTCTTAGGCCCGTGCGCCGAAAAGACTAGAATGCTCAAATACCGTATAGACGGTGGTGTTGACCCTGGTATTCCGGTACACCAAGAATGTGCCCTGAGTGCACGGACTGTCGGGCCGTGTGGCCGACGGTTGTGATGGCTTGAACGTGCCTGCGCGCACGTAGTTGCTATTGATGATACCATGCTGTGCAAGGAAAGAATGCGACTGCCCCGAGAAAGGGGTAGGATTGTTATAATTGGGTCAGCTGAATGCTGACCGTTGCCTTGTTTGCCACCGTTTGGGTGGTTTGTCCCTATGCAGGTGCTGGAGAGCCAAGTGGTAAATGACGGGCTGAAGCCCTACTGCTGTTGCTGCTGCTGCGGCTAGCCCTTGAAGGCTGAGCAAATGATTTTGTTTGTTTTGTTTTTCCTCATGTATGGCCGGCCTGCGCGCCGAGGTTTGTAATCCATTGTTGTATGGAAAGAGGAATTGTAAGGCCTTAAGGCCAAACCTTTGTTGTACATTCCGTGGTTGTATATATAACTGTGGTTTATATATATTGGACATTCCTGGTTAGAGTTCAATTTACACCTTAAAGCTTCTGCTAGAATGCTCTGAGTTAGGATTCGTGTATGGTTTGGTATTATCCTGTGACCTCACCGTTTGTTTGTGGCATATAGTGTGGGGCCCCGGCAGGACCTTCTACTATACGTCATGTAACGGATGGGGTCGTTACAGTTGGATAGGTGGGAGGGAATGTGGATGTACCCAGTTGGGGAAGAACTAAAAATATCTGTGTGCTTTTCTGTGGTTGTTCTTTCTTTTCTTACTTGTAGGTGTTAAGAATACGCTCTAGATCACCCTAAGCTGAAAGCAAAAAGGAAACAACAAGATATAATAAAGAAATCAAAAGATCGTCACTAAGGAATAAGAAACCTATTCACCCCCCTCTAGGTGATTTAGCTATCCTTGAATTAAAGACTTTCAGGGCCCCTTTATCATATTTAGATAGTGACAATGAGGATGATGAAGAAGTCGATGGCTGTTGTGGATTGATGGCCATGACTGAAGGAAAAAAACCAGGACAATTCTGATCCTGATGAGGTATTAATAAACTCTATCTCCCCCTTCAAATATGAAACTAGTACAGATTATGATGCACAATTATCTTGTTGTAATGGTGGCTCAGAATCTGAGGGAGATGTTAAACAACTGATTAAAAAATATGGTTTGATCTTAGAAGCTCTAAAGAAGAGCAAGGGGCTGGTCAAAACATAAGCTAAGAAGTCTGATTCTATAAAAAATAATATCTCTTTGCACACTGAGTCTGCTTCACAGCTAAATCAACCGAGAAAGGAAATATCCAAAATTAAAGCAATCACAGTGATCCAAATCATAACCATAAGTAATTAAAATAAATTAATTAAAGATCTAAAAGAAAAGCTCCTCAAAGAGAGGAGCCTCGTGGCCCAATACTCCAAAACAAAATATATATTGCCACTCATTGACACCTTCACCTCCCAAACAAGTACGAAGGGGTTGGGGTTCAATGAGAGGAATGCCAGAAGAAGGAATAAGAGTAAGGGAAAGAATCCAATGAAGCCTATGATTTCTTTTGAGAAGTTATTATTGCCATCTAATAAGCATGACCAAGAAAGCATGTATGGTCACTTGTTGAATGCTAGATCCAATAGTACGAGAAAAAATGCCCACAGCTATAGTGGAAGATAGGGGATGGGATTGAGTGTCTTAAAGGCCCCATATAAGGAAATATAGATGGCTCATCCTGAAACATTTGTGTTTGGCACATCAGCCCCCTCACTCAAGGAGAAGGAAGCTGCTTCTTCCAAGTCCCTTCCAGCAAAACAGGTGGCTGCTGTCAATCCTATAGATTACTCTCACAGGACAATATCTGATGCTATCAACTCATGCTAAGTCTCCAAACAAAGACATGGTCTTTGATATCAATCATATAATGAATGCTAAGACAAGCTATAGACAAGAAAAAAATGCCAAGTAATTGCTGATAGTAATTTGAAGAATGATGTTGTCTTCTTTAATGAACAAAAGGCTGAAGCTTCCACTTCTAAATCTATTCAGAAAAGAAGATACAATATTCATGAGTGTTGGTGTTGTGGCAAAGTGGGACACTTTGCCATAGACTATTGTCACAACACCAATGTGCTAAATGAAAAGAGAGGCATTCCTTACCTGCAAAATGTTAAAGAACTCCATCTTATGCTGCTAATAAGTACCTAGGACCCAAGATAAATTGGGTACCTAAGGAAACATGAATTATATTTTGCATGTTAGTTCAAGTACCCTCCGAAATCAGATATGGTACTTGAACAATGTGATGGCAATAATGCTGATGCGGCCGTTGATCCCCTTCATAGAGAGTTCGTGGATTGGGATGATCGTTGTCGCAAGCTCGAGGATGGGGTTCTACCACGACGCCCTTCGCCATCGTCGCTACATGTTTTGCACGATGTTCGCCGCCGTAATTAAATAAAATATATCTTTATAAATTAAATAATTATAATTTTATATTTTATCAATTATTATTTTTAGCAATTTTATTTTAAGCAATTTTATTTTAAGAGTTTATTTCATGTATTTTAATTTCATGTATTATGATGGGTACATATAACCATCATGTTGTATTATTTTTATTTCATGTAATGATTGGTGCATATAACCATCATGAGTTGTTTAATTTTCAATGGTGTAGATGGAGTGGTGTAGGCTATAAATAACCATGTTATGAAGAGAATAGTAATGAAGAATGAAAAATTGAAACTTGAATTCAAAATTTGAATTTCCACCTATCTCTCTCTTCCCCCTTAGGCAAATTTTGGCCCCCTCCCTTCTTCTCCCTCTTGGCCATCATCCACCCTTGCTCCCCCTCTATTTCTCGGCATCCTCTCATCCTCCTCCTCCTTTACTCAATATCTCCCTCACCTCCTCATCCCTTAAGAAAACTGACCACCACTCCTTCCTCTCCAAGGAAAAATCTGGCCACCTTCCCTTCTCTCCCATAACCGCCATTCCTCCACCACCTTGGAATAGTATTCCCACCACCTTTCCTCTCTCCTCTTTCCATATATATATTGTCTTCAAGGCTTCTCCCTCTCCTAGAGTTATTACAATGGAAACATCTAGCGTCTTCATAGTCCGGTGTGGATCCTTGGAGTTGTGTGGAGATAGATTCAACCACCGTCGTGTGCGCCTCCTCTACCCATCTTGTGGACAGATTTCTCTTGGGATTTGGGTAACAATTTCTCTAAACTATCTCTTGTGCGCTTCTTCTAAATTATTGTGAAATTTGGTGGAATTAGAAGGTTAGTATTTTGTCTAGATTTATATTGAAGTTGTGCTAATTAAAATCTGAATTTTCAAGCATTAATTTCCCGAATATTTTCGTATACTTTGGAGCGTGTAAATCTCGTGAACACTTGTAGAAATTGGTTTCCTTAGCCTTGATTTCTTCGTTGTTCAAGTAATTTGGAAACCCTGATATTAAATTAATTTGGAGGTTAATTTTGGACTCTATTTTAATTGCTATTTTAGTCCGGATTTTCTCATATTGGAATTGTGAATGTTTGCACATAATTTAATTTAAAGTGCTAATTGTCCGGATCGGGTTGGTCTTATTCGCTTGAGCAAACATTAGCCTTCATCCATTATTCAATATATATAAGGGGTGGCATCCCTTTGCATTGTGCATTGATATATTGTAGGAACCATCGTTAGTATTAATTTAGAAAAAATATTGCTCGCTGCGTATTTAATTTAATTGATGAATCCAAGAATGCGTAGTGTTTATCCCATCGAAACCGAAGGCCTGCATCAATTTGGTTTCAGAGGGAGGTTCTCGTCAATTTCCTTATTGGCACCATCCCCCTTTTATTATTTTTCACCATCACACACTTATACGTTTCATTGAACAACATAAAAAAACAAATTTTGAAATTTTGTTCTACAAATAGCAGCTTAAAATTTTCAATTTTTCTCAAAATTCAAACAAATAAAATTATGGAAATTCTCCATCCTTTTCTTAGTAATAAATAAATTTTTTATTATTTTTCATTAAGTCATTATTTTTATTAAATCATTATAAAATTTTAATTTTGGTTTGTAAATAGCGATCAATATTTTAATTTTTTCAGCAAAAAAAACAAAAAAAATGTATTTAATAATCTTCATATTATTTCCAGCAAGAAAAAAAAATAGATTTGTTATCTTAAGTAATTAGCGGGAACAATTACATCTTTGAAAATTAAGTAGGGCGAGGTTATTTATTCATTGCATGTGCACCGGTTTCGAGTGAGATATTCTCTCCGGTTCTCACTAAAATTGCCTATGACGTTAATGTTTCCCGAGTACAAACTTTTGGTTCCATGACGAACATTAGGAAACTAGTACGGTCCCCTATAGTGGATGAGATTATGGTTTTGATTGCACAACTAAAGACTAGCCAAGTAGCACCCCCACCCCTAGGCTACACCACATTTATCCTACTCATGACGGCTTAGGATGTCCATAAATCTTTAGAGATTGGCTTAAGGGATTAGAAAATTATTTTAAGTGTCACTTATGGGATGACCATAAGAAGGTTTACATTGCCCGAGAGCGATTAGTAGGTCAAACCCAGTTGTTTTGGTTAAACGAAGAGCGTCGTGTTGGTAGCTATCATTATACTTGGCCACACATGCGTAGCCTACTATCAGATCAATTTTATCCCTCCTACCTACGTACCATTAGCACCACACCCGTTAGTAATAATAGTTACGACACTAGACTCGTGTCTACTTATAGGAGTGACCCTATCCCTCAGGATAGATCTTATTCCCACAGAGGTAGTAGTACCCTAAGTGTGCCTATTCCCACCCCTAGGGAACTTAAGCCACTTAGACACCAAAATTTGAACTCGAAAGAGGTTACTACTAGGGTTTCTGCTCTTTTAGTATCATCGATAGTGACTAGTACCTCCGAGGATTCCGATGTGGATATAGAATCTCTGGATGATGAAGTTGAATAGCTAGATGAGAGTATTTCTTCACATACGATAGTGCCCGACGAGTCTAACGATTCTGAAAGTGAGGGAATCCCTTGTGATTTAGAAGACGATGTACGAGAAGATTACATTCCGATCCGTGAGAGTATTCCATTGCCTATTACTTGCCCTACTAGCATTGTGTCAATTCACCCTAGTATTTAGTGCCCTCTCCATGAGATGATCCCCATCATGTTAGAGCCTATGATCGCTCCCACTGAGATTATATCTGAGTTATCAGAGGAGCCTGAGAGTGAGGATGTGTCACAACCCGCATTTTCTCTGAGAAAAAACGAATTATCAGAGTAGGAGAAAACACGCGTCATGATGCCACGTCAAGCAGGGGATAACTGCCGGCGCTCAGGAAAACTACTAACAACTATACTTTATGAAAATCCATGAGTTAAATTATTAGAAAATCAATTATATTTTTAAAGGACGTATCCCTCGGCGCGGTGGATCACCTAGTCCACAATTTCAAAGTTATACTTATACGCTGCGGAAAATACTTCATTCAGGTTTGACATCCTAAAAGAGTGCATAAGTTCCCTTAGAGGACAACTTATACTACGCAAGACCCTACATTTAATTTATACTATATATAAGAAAACGATCTTTTTATGTTGTTTGAAAAATAGTGTTTGAGTTTTATAAAACATGCTGATCATGAGATATACTTATAATAGTGTTTTTAGGTTTAAAAGTAACTAGCAACCAAGCATAAATCATTCCGAGAGCAATTAGACAATCTCCAAAAAAAGGTAGCAGTAAAAAGATAACATATCTAGTATCAAGGTAAAACTACTAGTGGGCGCCAACAAACTGACACGAACCCACTGGCAAGTATGTATGTCTGTAAGAAAAAACAACACAAAATATACCTCGCAAAAACAAGGAACTTATCTCTATAGCACCAGAGACCACCAGCAACTGCACAGCACAACTAGCCGTCAGAGCGGTTACTATCCAGAACCTGAGGCATTCAAAGAAAAAAGAATACCTCAGCAAGCAAAACAAGAAAACTACTCGAAAGTGTCAATCAGAAGATAAGTAAAAGAGGAAAACAAAGTAGTAACAGTCACAACTGCCCAAGGCAAGGCAAAAAGGAAGTGCACTAAGTGCGAGGACACAACAGTAACTCTGCCCAAAAGCTGAAGAGTCAACAAGGCTACCTTGAGCCCAAATGTTGCAATCTACCAAGGAAGAAATGTCTAACACCCTAAGCTGCGAGAGATGGTAGTAGCAAAATAAATAATGCGGATTCAGGTTGGAGGCAAACTCAGTCCCCCATCAACCTTTTACAAGCAAACAAAGCTCAAGGGTCTACATGTGAAAGCACGAGGGACCTCCCACCCCCTTTCCCAGCCCGTACCTGGAGCAAGATAAAAGAAAAGGGTGGCCACAGCTAAATTACACAACACCTCCCCCATTCAGAGCTTCAAACCACCACTACTAACCACGACCCACGATTCAGCCTTTTTGGAAAAAAAAAGAAAATAGCCGACAAGGAACCTCAAAATCAAGGAATTCACTAGGGGGAGAAAATCAAGGTAAGGTAAAAGTGTTGAGATGGCTCCACACGGCATGGCGTTGGGTGATCCCCACTCACTCAGCGCCTAACCAGACCTTGGCGTTGAGTGAGTTAGCCTCACTCAACGCCTAACCAGACCTTGGCGTTGAGTGAGTTAGCCTCACTCAGCGCCAGAAACAACCATGGCGTTGAGTGAGGTTCACCCACTCAATGCCCTCCGTAAGAATAGCTCTGGTGTTGAGTGAGCTAACCTTACTCAATGCCAAATAGCTATGGCATTGAGTGAGATCCACTCCCTCAATGCCTTCATCAAAGCAGGCTGTATCGTTGAGTGAGCTTACCTCACTCAACGCCAAAGCAGCTATGGCGTTGAGTGAGGTATACTCCCTCAATGCCTTAGAACTTAACCGCAAAACCCAACTGTGGCGTTGAGTGAGTCCACCTCTCTCAACGCCAGAACAGCTTTGGCGTTGAGTGAGGTCGACTCACTCAACGCCAAAGTACTTAGCCGGGAAAACAAACTGCGGCGCTGAGTGCGCCCACCATTCTCAATGATAGAATAGCTTTGGCGTTGAGTCAGGTCGACTCACTCAACGCCAAAGCACTTACCCGCAGGAAAAGGCTGTAGCGTTGAGTGAGCCCGCCTCACTCAGCGCCTAAACTGCCATGGCGTTCAGTGAGGACCACTCACTCAAAGCCATCCGGAAGAGGTCGGCGGGAATGCAGATTGATTCTCGCCGAATCGGCGGGAATGTAAATTGATTCTCGCCGAATCGGCGGGAATGCAGATTGATTCTCGCCGAATCGGCGGGAATAACTATCGTCGAAGTCGGCGAGAATCACTAAGTGATTCCCGTCGATTTTGACTTAGAAAGATATTCTCACTCACGACACACTACTTAGCCGCAAAAGAACAGACCAAACAATAGCTTTGAGTGTGTGCACCACACTCAACGCTAAACCCGGGCGGCTTTTGGCTTTGAGTGTGTGCACCACACTCAACGCCAAAACCCGAGTGGCTTTTGGCTTTGAGTGTGTGCACCACACTCAACGCCAAATCCCGAGAGCCTACCAAGACTGGTTCTAACAGGAGCACTACCACAAAAATCTCCCTCTCTCTCTCGGCTCCACCCGTAATAGCACCAATCTAGAAATAAAAAACTGGAGACTAGATGGTGGAAACAACCAGCGGGTTGAGCAAAACACAGCACAAGGAGGGGAGGCTCATAAAGGGAAACTGAAGCACAGAGTTTTAGCAAAGCAAAAATAGAAAAAAAAACTTGGCTTCTATCCTAGGGCTAACTGGGTAGTTAAGAGGGGGAAGATGTTGGAACCCTAGGTTTGATTTGAGTTCAGTCCTCTCTTTCTGTCTCTTGACCCAAGATTTATCTATGGTCAAAGGTTAGTTGATAGGTTAGATTCCCTAGTTGTGTAGAATTGCTTTTCCAGATGAATATTTGGTTAAGTAGTTTTTCGTTCGACTATAGTCGAACGCCGCTCGACTATCGTCTATCGGCTGATCGACGATCGTCTATCAGTTGGTCGACGTTCTGTCTACGTTGATAGTTCGACTATCTATTGATAGGTCGACTATATGTTTGCTTTGATAGTTCGACTATCTGTCCTGATAGTTCAACTATCTGATAGCTCGACTATCTGTTGATAGGTCGACTATCTGCTTGTTTTGATAGTTCGACTATCTGTTGATAGGTCGACTATCTGTATTGCTTTGATAGTTCGACTATCTGCTTGGATAGTTCAACTATCTGATAGTTCGACTATCTGTTGATAGATCGACTATCTGTTTTGTTTTGATAGTTCGACTATCTGTTGATAGGTCGACTATCTGTTTTCTGTGATAGGTCGACTATCTGCTTGATAGGTCGACTATCTGTTTTTTTTGTTTGGTAGTTCGACTATCTGTCCGGATAGATCGACTATCTGATAGCTCGACTATCTGTTCTGATAGGTCGACTATCTGCCGAGGTAGTTCGACTATCTTCTTTGATAGTTCGACTATCTGGATCGTTCGACTATCTGTCCGATAGATCGACGATCTCCGTGCGCCATTCGACGATCTCCGAAGGTCGTTCGACGTTTTGCTGTATGCTCTTATTTAGTTTGTCGTCTTCTGTGATGTGACTAATTTAATATCTATTTTGGCATATTTTATAATAGATTATCTGAATATTTTGTAACATTATTTCCATGCAATATCATTTCTATTCTATATGCATGAGCTAATCTTTTCTGACAAAGTTGTTTGTCTTGTAGCTGAGATATGCAATCTGCTTTATCTGCCAGGCTGTCCTTTATAGCCGTTAGACTCAAAAAGTCTTCCTTGGCCGTAAAGAGTTCTTTCTGATGTGACTTTCTCTTATATTATTTCATCAGAAGTATTTGCAGCTTCTTAGAAAGCTTTATCCTTTTATAGGATATCTGCCTGCTGTAGTTTGTTTTTTCTTTATGCTTTTTGCAGCCCAGCTTGTAGAGTTCAGAAAATGACAAGATTCAAACTCAATTAGAGCCATTGCTGCTGCTGATATATAAAGACTTCTTTGAAGAAGAAATCAACTAGTTCACAGAGATAAGAAATTCATTCAGCAAGCTTACAGTAAGAACAAGTTTAACTGCTCTCAGCAATCTTCACTCAACTGAGAAGTGTTAACTCTTCTGCTCTTCTTCAACCTGAGTTCTCCTGTTCCAGGAAGTTCTAACTCAGAGATCTTTTGAAGAAGAAGAAGAAGAAGATAGCTGCTAGAAGATTTTCATTTCTTATTTTATATCTTCTTGTAGCTCTTTTTCCTTCAGTACTTACTAAAGAGTTTCTGCACTGAAGCAAGACTTCACCTAGATGTTCTTTGAGCCAGGGGGAGCCTTGATTCTTTTAGAGCTGTCTAGCTCAATGTAAGTTATTGTGCTTCTCTAATCTATTGTAAAATAGAGAAGACACCTTAACCCCTTTTCCCCCTCCTGTACAGGGTTATTACTCCCTTCAAAAGTATCCCTTGGTGGCAGGGCACCTGATCAAAAACCTGTGTTTGGTTTTTAGACACCTGATCAAAAGTCTAAAGGGTCTCTTGATCTACCTAAAGCAGATCTTATTGGTGGCAGCACACCTGATCAAAAACCTGAGTGGATTCCTATCTTGTTGGTAGAAGAGTGGACGTACCCAAGTTGTTTGGGGAACCACTATAAATTCCTTGTGTCGTCTGGATTGCCTTGTTTAATTACTTGCATTGTGGCTGTGATTAGATATTAACTAGGTTTGCTAGTTGCTGGATAGGATCCAAAGCTAAACTGTAATTACAGTTAGCTTTAGTTTGTGCACAACACTTGTGTTAGGCTCTAAGGTTTAATTTTAAATATCTATAACTTTCATTCCGCATTTAACTCCAAGGGAGTTGAGTAGAAAGTCAACTTTGCTAAGTGCAATTTTTATTACTCTATTCACCCCCCCTCTAGAGTAGTATCTATCCCTTCTCTTTCAATTGGTATCAGAGGGAGGTTGACTGACTGAATAGGCTAACACCTAAGTCACAAGATCCTGATAGATACCAAAGTTTATAGATATTCACTTTCACTATCATGGCCCAGTCCAAGGATTATTCTAGCACCAGACCACCAGCATACAACTTAGCTAAGTTTGGCATCTGGAAGGCAAGGATCAAATTATATATGAATTCTATTGATGAAAGTATTTTTGCTTCTATTTTGTCAGGACCCCCAAGAGCACCTGCTGCTGCTACTGCCTCATCATCTGATATGAGTGCAGTGCCTCCTCCAGACTACAATGATGAGTAGAAAAAGGCAAAGATAGCAGATGCCAAGGCAATGAATATTCTGGCTCAGACAATGTCTGATGAAGTATTCCAGAAGGTTGCTGACTGCTCCTCAGCAAAAGCTATGTGGGATACACTGAACCAGATTGTAGCTGGTTCAGCTGATGAAAGGAAGGACAGGAGGTCCAACCTTATCTCACAATATGAGAATTTCAAGAAAACTGATGCTGAATCAGTTGAAGCCATGTACACAAGGCTCAGCTCAATCATCAATGAGCTGAGGACCCTTGACAAGGACATTTCATTGACAGAGGTCAATGATAAGATTCTTGTGTGCTTCCCTAGCACATGGGATCTGAGGATCTGGCCTATCAAGGAGGCCAGAAGCATAAATGAAATTTCAACTGAAGCCCTTCTCGGCAAGCTCAAGTCTTTTGAGCAAGTGCTGAAGTCCAGGGAAGCTGAAGCTGAAGCAAAGACACCAACTCCTACAAGAAAAGAGCAAACTCTTGCTCTTAAAGCTGCTGACACTTCTGAAGGCAGCCAGTCAAATGAGGAACTGATGGCATTATTTGCCAAAAGGTTTCTCAAGATGGGAAGGAAGGAGTTCAGAAAGAAGTCTTCCAAGCATGAAGATAAGCCAAGGTATGATCGCACCCCCTCTAAAGAAATTATCTGCTATGGCTGCAGGAAGCCTGGACATATCCTTCCAGATTGTCCAGAGGAAAAGAATAAAGAAAAGAGGAAAGATAAAGATCAGCACAGGAAGCATTCCAAGACATCCTCCTACAAGAATAAAAAGAAGGAGAGAGGCTTCGTCGCTGAAACCTGGAGTGATTCTGATGAGGAATCCTCTTCCTCAAGCTCCAGTGAGGATGAAGAAGAAAAGAAGGCAAAGGAAGTTTGCCTAATGGAAATTGATGCCTGCAGCAATCATTCTGCTGCAGAGATTTCAGATTCAGATGAAGAAATGCCAACAGAGGATGAGGTACTATCTTCTTATGATTTTACTTCTGCAGAATTTAAATTAGAATTTAAATCTTTGTGTTTAGATTTAATTAGTTCTGAAAAAGAGATTAAAGAACTTAGACATAGGCTAGCTGAATCAGAAATCATATCTAATGAAAACATTAAGTTAAAGGAAGATCTCACTAATTCTAGTGAAGAAATTAAATTTCTTAAGAATGAGTTAGCTAAATCCAAAAGGCTAGAAGAGTCTCTAAAGGTAGAAGCCTTAAGCTGCTTGAAATAACCAGCATGTCTAACACTAGGACAGGCAATAACAAATTAGGCTTAGGAGCATCTTCTAGTGAGCCCCAATCATCCTTAAAAACCAACTTTCAACTCCAGTGAACTTTATCTCAGCTGATGGGATAAAGAACACTGAGCAAGTCAATCAAGTAAACAGAGCTTTAAATAAAGCTAAAAGAGAGAAAAGAAAACAGAAATTTAAAGAATTACAAAGAACGTCGAACGCTGCTCGACGATCTCAGGCTCAGTGGTCGAACGAAGCTCGACGATCTGAGCATCTATCGTCGAACGTCGATCGACGATCGCAAGCTCAGTGGTCGAATGGAGATCGACGATCTGAGCAGCCATCGTCGAACGCTGGTCGACGTTTCCAATATGAATTTCAAAATTACACCCAGAACCTTAGAAACCCAAATATGAATAGAAACCCTAGGTTCATTGACCCATCATCTGCATGGAGAATCCCACCTAGGAGATCTTACCCATTAGGTTATCACCCTCAGCCTGCTTACTCTTTTATTTCCAATTTTTCTTATGTGAAAAATAAGGGACCCAAGGTTACCTGGGTCCACAATGTTTAAATTGTTTTAATTGCAGGTGAAGACCTATCCTATCACTCAAAATAAGTGGTATTTGGATAGTGGTTGCACCAAGCACATGACAGGAAACAAAGAACATCTGTCAAATTTCAAAGCAAAGCTTGGCCTAAAGGTAATCTTTGGAGATTCAAGCTGTGGTCAAACTGAAGGCTATGGCAGGATGACCATTGGAGCTGTTACATTAAAGAGAGTTGCTTATGTGACTGGACTGAAGCACAATCTAATTTCAGTAAGTCAATTATGTGATGCTGGATACCAGGTATCATTCTCTAACTCTCTCTGCAATATTACTTTAAATAATAGTGTTGTATTGGTAGACATTAGACAGGGTAATATTTATTTAGTAGATTTTAATTCAACTGATTCTGGAATCTGCCTGTTTAATGAAGTAACTAATAATAACACCTTGTGGCATTAAAGGCTTAGCCATGTTAACCTCAAGAACATATCTAGGTTATCTAAACACAACCTTGTTAGAGGTTTACCTTCTTGCCCCTACAAGAAGGAGAGCCTATACAAGGCTTGTCAGCTAGGCAAGCAAACTAAGAATTCTTTTAAATCAGTAAATAAAAGTGATTCTCCTAGAATCCTGTATTTATTACATTTGGACCTATTTGGCACAATAAATGTACAGAGTTTAGGAGGGAAGTATTACACCCTAGTCATTGTAGACGACTTCTCTAGATTCACTTGGGTGTTCTTTTTGAGAACTAAGGCTGATAACTTCAAAGCCCTTACAGACTTTCTATTATGTGTGCAGACTGAGTACTCTACTCATGTGGCCTTGATCAGAAGTGATCATGGTACTGAGTTTGACTCTCTTCTCATGCAAGAATTCTGTGAGAGAGAAGGTATCAAACATAGCTTCTCAGCTCCTAGAACTCCCCAACAAAATGGGGTAGTTGAAAGGAAGAACAGAACACTAATTGAAGCTGCTGGCACATTGTTGGCAGATGCTAATATGCCTCTCTCCTATTGGGCAGAAGCTGTTAGCACAGCCAACTATGTCTTGAATAGAAGTCTGATACACAAGCTTAAGTGTAAAACTCCTTATGAGTTACTTAAAGGAAAGAAACCTAAAATAAACTATTTTAGAGTTTTTGGCTGTGTTATTTATATTCATAATAACAATAAAGAATACCTTAGAAAGTTTGAAGCAAAGGATTCAATGGGAATTTTTCTAGGATATTCCCAAGTAAGCAAAGCTTATAGGGTATTTAATAAATCATCTTCTAAAATTGAAGAGTCTGTCCATGTGTCCTTTGATGAATCTCAAATATTTTACAAGGAGAAGGAAACTTCCCCTTCCTCAAGTTCATTACAGGTACAAGATTCTTCCAAAGATGTCACTCAAGATATCCTCCATCTTTCAACTCTTCATATCACTGAATCAGACAGTGATGAAGACATTGCTGAAGCTGTTGTTGTTCCACCAACAGTAGATCAAATTCCTCCTGAGGAATTAATCCCAACTGTTGCTGAAGATCACATCCCACCTGCTGATACTGTCACACTTAGAGATCACCCCACATCTCAAGTGATAGGAGACATATCAGCTGGTGTTCAAACAAGACATCAGTTAAGACAGGATGTGATGCATGCTTGTTTCCTCTCACAGATTGAGCCCCTCACCATTAAAGATGCAGAGCTAGATCCCCACTGGATCATTGCTATGCAAGAGGAACTCAATCAGTTTGAGAGATGTAAAGTTTGGACTTTGGTTCCAAGACCTAAAGGCCAACTGATTATAGGCACCAAGTGGGTGTATAGAAACAAGTTGGATGCAAATGGCACCATTGTAAGGAATAAAGCTAGGCTTGTAGCTCAGGGCTACAGACAGGAGGAAGGTATAGATTATGACCAAACCTTTGCTCCTGTTGCAAGGCTAGAAGCAATAAGGATCTTCTTGGCCTATGCAGCCTACATGAAGTTTAAGGTTTTTCAAATGGATGTCAAAAGTGCTTTTCTTAATGGTGAGCTAAAGGAAGAGGTGTTTGTTGAACAACCACCTGGTTTTGTTTCTTCAACTCAGCCCTCACATGTTTTCAAGTTGCAGAAAGCTCTTTATGGACTAAAGCAAGCTCCCAGAGCCTTGTATGAGACTTTAGCTAGTTTCCTGTTAGAGCACAAATTTACTAGGGGAGTAGTTGATAGAACCCTCTTCGTCAAGCACCACAAGGACACAATCCTGTTAGTTCAGGTGTATGTAGATGACATTATTTTTGGTTCCACTGATCCCAAACTGTGCAAAAAGTTTTCTAACTTGATGCATTCCAAGTTTGAGATGAGTAGTATGGGTGAGCTGTCTTACTTTCTTGGTCTCCAAGTAAAGCAAGATGTTGATGGCATCTTCATATCCCAATCCAAATATGCCAAGGAATTGGTAAAGAAGTTTGGGATGGCAGATGCTTCAGCAATACATACACCTATGGCTACTAATGTAGTTATTGATTCTGATGATCAGGGAAAGCCTGTAGATCAAAAGAATTATTGGGCCATTGTTGGTTCCCTATTGTATTAAACTGCAAGTAGGCCAGACATAATGTTTGCTACATGCCTTTGTGCTAGATTCCAGGTCAACCCCAAGGAATCTCATCTGATTCTTCTAAAGAGAATCTTGAGATACCTGAAGGGATGTCCAAATCTAAAACTTTGGTACCCAGCTGAGTCAGAATTTGAATTAATTGGATATTCTGATTCTGATTATGCTGGTTGTCGAGTTGACAGGAAAAGCACCTCAGAAACTTGTCAGTTCCTGGGAGAGAGATTGGTCTCTTGGTTCTGTAAGAAGCAGGCCTTTGTATCAACTTCAACTGCAGAAGCTGAATATATATCAGCTGCCAGTTGTTGTTCACAGATCCTGTGGATACAAAATCAGCTTTTGGATTATGGGTACTCACACAAGAACACTAAAATCATGTGTGACAGTATAAGTGCTATCTCCATTGCACAAAATCCAGTGCACCACTCTAGAACGAAGCACATTGAGATTAGACACCATTTCCTGAGAGATTGTGTGGAAAAGAACAAGATCAGCCTTGAGTTCATATCCACAGACCTTCAGAGAGGTGATATATTCACCAAGCCCTTAGATGAACAGAAGCATCTGTTCTTTTTAGTTCAACTAGGCATGATTAATGGACGAGACTAAGTGTGACGTTTGCCTTGTTGAAACCTGCTTGAAGATCGTCGAACGATGCTCGAAGATCATCGAACGGATCTAGCCTATCGTCGACCTATGGTTGATGATAGCTTATCTGATTGAAGATCATCGACCGGCGTTCGAAGATCGTCGAACAGGTCGAGCTTATCGTCGATCTATGATTGACGACAGCTTATTGTTTGTGAAGACAGAAATAGTCGAACGTTTGATCGACTACTTTGCTTCAGGACCGATCGTCGAACGACCGTTCGACTATCGTCTCCAGTATCATTTAAATAGATCGACGATCGTTGTTTTAATATAAAGCCGATAGTCGACCTAGGTTAAAAGATAGTTGCTTTTATTGTCGACGGAGAGCGTCTTTTCGCATTCCGTCTTCCCGCTTGCTCTCTGTCTTGCGCTCCGTCCTCGCCGTCTCTCTCTCTCGTCTTCTACAGCATTTTCAATGGCGATTGCTCCAGCGCTTCTCGCAGTGGTAAAGTTTGATGCCGGGTTCAGCGTTGACTTCGACGCATTCAGCAGTTGCAAACCAGGGATAGTAGAAATCCTAAATCTGTGTAGAGAACAAGGACTAGAAAGGCTCATGTCCTACAGAGTTAAGATAAACATTCAGGAAATCAAGGAATGGGCTTTCACTTCATCGTCGACTGACGAATCGATGTATGGAACAATCAGCGGAGAAGAGGTAATTTTGACTCCCGCTGTTCTAACTGAAGCTTTTGGTTTAATTAATGGTGAAGAAGAATATGAGCAAGATGCTCCTGAATTCGGAAGAATGTTAATAGAGCTGGGACATGCCGAAGGCATTCCCTCCAAGCTCCTCAAGGTGAATTTTCCCTTCAAGATCAAGTTCCTTGCAGAAATAGTTGGAAAAGTGCTTCTGGGAAAGCACTCATCCCATGATAATATCACCAGACAACAATTTGCACTAATGTGTGCAATTGTTAATAAGAAGAAGATAAACTGGGCTGGCGTTCTGTTTGATTTAATAAGAAAGAAGAATGGAAAGAAAGAGGTTACCCTAGGAAGGGTTGTTGGTATTTTTCTGAAGGAGAAATACCCCCAGTTGCTTGTGTCTGCCGCCACCTCCATCAACGCGAGTAAGAAGATGGATCCCTCATTGTTCTCAAATTGGAAAAGGACATTCCTGAAGCCCGCTCCCACAGGGGTTGCTCCAGTTATATCTGAGAGCACCAGGACTGTTGCAGTCACTCCCCCCCTTTTAGCAGCTGGCTCAGCTGATCTCTCTCTTCCATCTTCCTCTACTATGCCGTCTACTGCAGTTGAAGTTCCTTCAACTTCAACTGAAGTACGACATTCTGCCTCTCCTCCTGCATCTTCTCTCCCAACTGATCTTGCTGGGACTTCTCAACCCAGCTTTGATTTGTTGGCGTCTGAAATTTCTTCTCCTGTTCATTCTCCAATTCCAACTCCTCCTCACTCTCCAATTCTATCTTCAGAACATGTTGATCACCCTGCATCCACCCATGCATCTCCACATCATTCTCCAGCTCATATTGCACATACCACCCCTGCTGTTCTTCCACCCTCAGAAATTCCATCATCATCATCTTCTTTTATTATATTTCCAGAATTTATTGCTAGCATTGTGGAGTTAATTACCCCCTTAATCAAAACCATGATTGATGTGGCAATTGCTCCCCTTGTTTCTTCCTTATCTGCTTTGACTGCTGCTATTCAGGCACTCTCAAAGTCTGCTGAGCCCTCTTCTTCTAGGGGCCTGGTTTCAGTTTCTACTGAAATCAGGCAGGGGGAGATGCTTAATGAAGATATTGCAGAGCAGCCTTTGGCCTCCCCTCAAGCAGCTCAACTTGCAGTAACAGAAAAAGTAGCAGAAGTTTCAGCTCCTCCTCCATCTGAAAAGGAAATATCTGATGCAATAATGTTGACTGAATTTGTTGTAAAAGTTTACCTGGAAGAATCCTCAACTCCCTTGGTTGCCTAGTACCTAGAAGGAATAATCACCTCCTTTCTAGATGATTTATGGGAGTTAGGTCACCCTGAAGAATATCCTGAAGGTATGTCTCTTTCCCAATTTGTAGATTACATAATTGATATGTTAGTATGGGAATATCTAGAAGGGATGACTAGATGTCATTTAGCAAGATTTTATTCCTATTCCTACAGATATAATGGAAGAAGTAGTTGTTATCTAAGAGCCAGAACCAGAACCTGAATCTGCTCTAGAGATTTTAGATACTATAGAGCCTGAACCTGTATCTGCTCCTGATGTTCAAGTGGTTGTAGAGCCAGTAAGTGAACCTGCTTCTGAAGTTCAACCTGAACCAGAAGCAGCTGTTCAAGTTCCTGAAGTTGCTGAACCTGCTCAGCAAGCAGTGCAAATTGAACTGGTCCCCACGACAGTTCCTGAAATGGATTCTGAAAGTCAAGTTGAAAAATCTACTGTATGGGATGATTCCCCAGGATTGGACTTGGATACTCTCCTGGCACAAGATGCCATGGAAGAAGAAATGGAAAAAGCTGCTAAGGAAAAAGAAAAAGCTTTAAAAGAGGCTATTGATCCCTATGATAGGCCTATCTCTTCAAATTCTGAAGAAGAAATTGACCCTGATGAATCTGCTGAGTCTAAGAGAAAAAGGATTGCGAAAAAGAAAAGAAAGGCTGTAGCTCCTCCTCTAGCAAATCCAGACAATGACACTCCATATTACATTCTGAAAGGGATTGATCCCAAGTCTAAAGAATTCCAGCATTGGATGTGGTTTTCTAAAAATCAACAAAAGCAAAGGAAAAAGGCTAAGAGGTATGACCTTCCTGCTCCTAGATGGAATCCCAGAGGTCCTCCTCCTCCACCTCCCGGTGCAGGAGCCTCAAGAAATCTATCTTCTAAATCTGCCTCTCAATCTGAAAGATCAAATCCATCCCAGCCTGCTCAAAGGAAAAGTTCTCAAAGTTTTCAAGGTAAAAGCCAATCTGGCTATCAAAGAACTGATACAGTTAAGGAACAAGTTAAGGAGGTAGTTTATCAAAGACCAACCTTTTCCCGTCCTCCTTCTCCAAAGAAAAAGGTTCCATCTCCAAAGCCAGTGCATTTTGAGAAAGTTGTTCCAAAAGGTAAGTAATCTATTTTATTTGAAAATTTTAGCAAGAACTTTGCTAAGTCTGCTCCCCTGTCTTATCTAGTTAATCAAGATAAAGAACCAGATGATACTCCTTCTGAGACTGTTTATGAAAGTCCTGATCTTGATCCTAACTTTAGGATGGCTCGTTTTCTAGAACTGGTTGGAGCAGCGCAGATAAGGAAAGCTAAAGATGAAGGAAAGGACACTGCCGGATTGACTACTATGTCTAAATTCAGAAAGAAGGAGCTCGAAAAGTTCCAGGTCAGACCTGAGATGTTTGATCCTTCAAAATATATGGAAAAGCATCCAGAGGTAGTGGTTCCAAGGACAACTGAATTAAAAATTATTGGAGAACAAGATTTAAAGCAATCAAAGAAAGAAGCTCTAGATCCTACAAGGAAAATTACTTTTGTTTCTAGTTCTTCTAATCCTGAATCTAACTTTAAAGCACCTTAATTAGTCATTGATTGACAGATAAATTTTTATCTGATTGATTGATGATATCTGCTTTGTTATTTCCATTTATGCATTTTATTTACTTTCTGTAATTAGTGTTGTTTGTTTTATTTGGTGAGAGACTTAACTCAAATAGGGGGAGATTGTTGGAACCCTAGGTTTTGATTTGAGTTCAGTCCTCTCTTTCTGTCTCTTGACCCAAGATTTATCTATGGTCAAAGGTTAGTTGATAGGTTAGATTCCCTAGTTGTGTAGAATTGCTTTTCTAGATGAATATTTGGTTAAGTAGTTTTTCGTTCGACTATAGTCGAACGCCGCTCGACTATAGTCTATCGGCTAATCGACGATCGTCTATCAGTTGGTCGACATTCTGTCTGCGTTGATAGTTCGACTATCTGTTGATAGGTCGACTATCTGTTTGCTTTGATAGTTCGACTATCTGTCCTGATAGTTCAACTATCTGATAGCTCGACTATCTGTTGATAGGTCGACTATCTGCTTGTTTTGATAGTTCGGCTATCTGTTGATAGGTCGACTATCTGTGTTGCTTTGATAGTTCGAATATCTGCTTGGATAGTTCAACTATCTGATAGTTCGACTATCTGTTGATAGATCGAATATCTGTTTTGTTTTGATAGTTCGACTATCTGTTGATAGGTCGACTATCTGTTTTCTGTGATAGGTCGACTATCTGCTTGATAGGTCGACTATCTATTTTTTTGTTTGGTAGTTCGACTATCTGTCCGGATAGATCGACTATCTGATAGCTCAACTATCTGTTCTGATAGGTCGACTATCTGCCGAGGTAGTTCGACTATCTTCTTTGATAGTTCGACTATCTGGATCGTTCGACTATCTGTCCGATAGATCGACGATCTCTGTGCGCCGTTCGACGATCTCCGAAGGTCGTTCTACGTTTTGCTGTATGCTCTTATTTAGTTTGTCGTCTTCTGTGATGTGACTAATTTAATATCTATTTTGGCATATTTTATAATAGATTATCTGAATATTTTGTAACATTATTTCCATGCAATATCAGTTCTATTCTATATGCATGAGCTAATCTTTTCTGACAAAGTTGTTTGTCTTGTAGCTGAGATATGCAATCTGCTTTATCTGCCAGGCTGTCCTTTATAGCCGTTAGACTCAAAAAGTCTTCCTTGGCCGTAAAGAGTTCTTTCTGATGTGACTTTCTCTTATATTATTTCATCAGAAGTATTTGCAGCTTCTTAGAAAGCTTTATCCTTTTATAGGATATCTGCCTGCTGTAGTTTGTTTTTGCTTTATGCTTTTTGCAGCCCAGCTTGCAGAGTTCAGAAAACGACAAGATTCAAACTCAATTAGAGCCATTGCTGCTGCTGATATATAAAGACTTCTTTGAAGAAGAAATCAACTAGTTCACAGAGATAAGAAATTCATTCAGCAAGCTTACAGCAAGAACAAGTTTAACTGCTCTCAGCAATCTTCACTCAACTGAGAAGTGTTAACTCTTCTGCTCTTCTTCAACCTGAGTTCTCCTGTTCCAGGAAGTTCTAACTCAGAGATCTTTTGAAGAAGAAGAAGAAGAAGATAGCTGCTAGAAGATTTTCATTTCTTATTTTATATCTTCTTGTAGCTCTTTTTCCTTCAGTACTTACTGAAGAGTTTCTGCACTGAAGCAAGACTTCACCTGGATGTTCTTTGAGCCAGGGGGAGCCTTGATTCTTTTAGAGCTGTCTAGCTCAGTGCAAGTTATTGTGCTTCTCTAATCTATTGTAAAATAGAGAAGACACCTTAACCCCTTTTCCCCCTCCTGTACAGGGTTATTACTCCCTTCAAAAGTATCCCTTGGTGGCAGGGCACCTGATCAAAAACCTGTGTTTGGTTTTTAGACACCTGATCAAAAGTCTAAAGGGTCTCTTGATCTACCTAAAGCAGATCTTATTGGTGGCAGCGCACCTGATCAAAAACCTGAGTGGATTCCTATCTTGTTGGTAGAAGAGTGGACGTACCCAAGTTGTTTGGGGAACCACTATAAATTCCTTGTGTCGTCTGGATTGACTTGTTTAATTACTTGCATTGTGGCTGTGATTAGATATTAACTAGGTTTGCTAGTTGCTGGATAGGATCCAAAGCTAAACTGTAATTACAGTTAGCTTTAGTTTGTGCACAACACTTGTGTTAGGCTCTAAGGTTTAATCTTAAATATCTATAACTTTCATTCTGCATTTAACTCCAAGGGAGTTGAGTAGAAAGTCAACTTTGCTAAGTGCAATTTTTGATTACTCTATTCACCCCCCTCTAGAGTAGTATCTATCCCTTCTCTTTAAGAAGATCAAAACAACAAGTGCAAGAACCACTTGCCTCATTTTTTCAGCGAAACTTCACTCGAGTCCTTCCTCTCCCTTGGCACCAGCAGCAGCAACACCTACCCAGCACATCCCGAGCTTTAATGGCGGAAAGGGCAAAAACCGAAAAATCCATATCTCCTAAAAATCTCCACGAAAATTAAATCTCTTACCGTAGAAACGAAGATCTAAGAGAGAGCAATCCAAATCCGCTTTTGAAATCGAAATCCGTCCACAAATGCTCCCGGAATCGCCGTCCGAAGGGGTAGCAGGTCTGGCAGTTTTCCTCTGTTTTCCGCGAACAGGAGCAGACGACGGTTTTCGGGAAGAAGAAGAATGGGCCTGCTAATTTGGCTTAAGGCTTTTAAATAAATCTAATCACGCCTAATCAGCCTTAACCGCCTCCTAAGCCGCCGGTTCACTCTCAAAGCTTTTGACCAAAAATAATCATTTAAATAGCTTAAAATATAACTTATTTACATTTATTATTAGCACACCCAAAACGACGCGAAAACCAAACTACCTCGGAATTCGATGAAACTCGCACCGTAGCTAAATACCCATGCTAAGAACGCAACGGCAAAGTCGAAATTAACTTTCGACGAACAGAACTCGAGTTATACCCACACGAAGCCAAAACACAAGCATCCCCCGAGAGGCCACATCGGGTCACCCAAAACGACTCGGCTTGCTAGGGAGATCTTGCCGATAGGCTACAAAATTGGCCACTCAGTTCTAAGGAATTATTACCACACTCCACAGATGAAACAAGCCACGAGAATGCGTCGATATAACGCCAAATGAGAATTAAGTAATCACAGAAAAATTGGGGGCGTTACAGTCACTCCCCCTAAAAGAAAGTTTCGTATCGAAACTTTACGCACAACACTTCTAC
The DNA here is from genome assembly GCA_039513925.1 of Platanthera zijinensis. Classification (NCBI taxonomy): domain Eukaryota; kingdom Viridiplantae; phylum Streptophyta; class Magnoliopsida; order Asparagales; family Orchidaceae; genus Platanthera; species Platanthera zijinensis. The sequence goes on from CM077080.1 coordinate 110,707,309, forward strand.
TATAGAAGGAAAAGTAACCAGCCAAATATTACAAGAAGAAGACAATCCAATCTAATCAGGGAAACAATTGAGGGTGAGCCTCCCTCATAGCCGAATCTAACTCCCAAGTCGCGCTTTCCAAACCCTGATTCTTCCATAAAACCTTGACCATCGGGATGGACTTCCTTCGCAGCACCTGATCTTGAGTATCCAAAATGCGGACCGGCACTTCAACAAAAGAGAGATTAGGCTCCAACTGGGGCACAACATCCAAGACTTGCCCACTACTGCGCACACACTTCCGCAATTGGCTTACATGAAATACATTATGAACACCTGGGAAGTTTGTTGGAAAATCCAACCTATAAGCTTACACGCTAATCCGCTCTACAATCATAAACGGGCCCACATACCTCAGGTCCAATTTTCGGTTCTTACCGAACCTCTTAACACCAACCATCGGGGAAACCTTAAGAAACACAAGGTCCCCTACCGAAAACTCCAAGTAAGACCTACGCCGATTGGCGTTCTTCTCGTATCTCTCCTAAGCTATACGAAGCTTTTCTCGAATAAGCTTCACTGCGACGTCCATCTCCTCGAGCACATCCAGACCCAACAAGGGTCTCTCACCTACCTCAGCCAAAAACATGGGAGTAATGCATCGCCTCCGATATAAAGCTTCGATCGGAGCCATTTGCAAACTTTCTTGAAAACTGTTGTTGTATGCAAACTCCATAAGTCACAACCGCTCATCCCATGCTCCACCGTGGTCTAGAATGTAGCATCTGATCATATCCTCAACTATCTGGTTCACCCACTCTGTCTGACCATTAGTCTGTGGGTGGTAAGTAGTAGAATACCTCAGGTCTGTACCCAAACCCTCCTGCAGACTCTACCAAAAACGAGAAGTAAACCGGGAGTCTCGATCAGAAATGATGCTAACAGGCACACCGTGCAATCTGATGACCTCATTCAAGTACAACTCTGCTATCTTCTTCATCGGATAGTCAATCTTATATGGCACGAAGTGAGCACACTTCATCAGTCTATCCACTCTGACCCAAATAGAATCAAATCCCCTTGGAGATTTTGGTAAGCCCATGATGAAGTCCATAGAAATACTTTCCCACTTCCAAGTCGGGATCTCTAACGGACTCAACTTGCCACCAGGCCTTCTGTGATCGGCCTTCACATGCTTGCAAGTGTGGCACTCAGCAATAAATCGGGCTAAATCACTCTTCATCCCATACCACCAGGCAATTTGCTTCAAATCATGATACATCTTTGTAGATCCTGGATGGTAGGCAACACTGGATCCATGAGCCTCTCTGCATATCATACCCCTGATGTCTCCAACAGCAGGGATGCAAAATCTGTCGCGGTACTTCAAAGTACCCGCATCATCGATAAAGAAATCTGGCAATTCCCCTCTCTCAGTCCTGAGGTATAAGTGCAGATGGTCCGGATCATCCTTCTGGTGCAATCTAGTAAGGGAAATCCAAGATGGCTCTGCCACTGCCAAACTAATCTGCATGTCGCAGCATCCCACTGAGATATCCATAAGGAGGAACTCTTCCACTAAATGGTCGGCAGAGAGATTAAAGATCTTCCCCATATTCTGACTCAGGCCATCCGCCACCACATTGGCCTTGCCTGGATGATACTGGATCTCTACATCATAATCTGCCACATACTCTAGCCACCGACGCTAGCACAGATTTAACTCCTTCTACGTGAACACATACTTCAGGCTCTTGTGATTAGTGAAGATCTTGCACTGAGCCCAATAAAGTAGATGCCTCCACAGCTTCAACGCATAAATCACCGCTGCAAACTCAAGGTCATGCGTAGGGTAATTTATCTCATGAGTCTTTAATTGCCTTGACTCATACGCAATCACTTTTCCAACCTGCATCAACACGCAACCTAGACAAACATGCGACGCATCCACGTACACATCATACTGCACACCCTTAGTAGGCAGGGTCATAACGGGAGCAGTGCACAATCTGTTCTTTAGCTCCAGGAAGGCTTCTTCGCACTTCTCGCTCCACAAAAAGGCCGCGTTCTTCTGAGTAAACCTGGTCAAAGGTGCAGCTAGGGTAGAGAAACCCTCCAAGAACCTCCTGTAGTAGCCGTCCAACCCTAGAAAGCTCCTGATCTCCTTGGGCGTGCCCGGCCTACTCCAATCCATCACTGCTGCGATCTTTTCTGGGTCGACCGAGATCCAATCCTTGTTCACCACGTGTCCAAGAAACGAGACCTGAGGCAACCAAAATTCGCACTTGCTCAGCTTGGCGAATAACTTGTGATTCCTCAACTCCGCTAGAACCAAGCGTAGATGCTGCTCTTGCTCCTCAGCATTGCAGGAATAGACCAACACGTCATCGATGAAAACCACAACAAACTTGTCTAGGAAATCCTTGAACACCCGGTTCATCATATCCATGAAAGTTGATGGTGCGTTTGTCAAACCAAACGACATCACCAAGAACTCAAAATGTACATGCCTCGATCTAAACGCAGTCCGTGGTATATCTGCCTCACGGATCCTTAGCTGATGATAGCCAGAACGAAGATCGATCTTAGAGAACACCGTGCTACTGGTCAAATAAGTCATCGATCCTCGACAGAGGGTACCTGTTTTTAATAGTGACTTTGTTAAACTTCCTGTAGTCGATGCAAAGCCGCATCGACTCATCCTTCTTCTTTACAAACAAAACAGGAGCACCCCAAGGTGACGAACTCTGCCTGATAAACCCTTTTGCCAATAAATCATCTAACTGGACTTGCAACTCCCCTAGCTCACGAGGGGCCATCCGGTACGACACCTTAGCAATAGGATGCGTACCCGGTTCCAAATCAATCACAAATTCGACATCCCGATCGGGAGGAAGACCAGGAAGGTCATCAGGAAACACATCAACGAAACCACAAACAACGGGAATCTCTTCTAAGCGTGGTACACTAACAGCTGTCCCAACCACCGACACTAAACAAGCAAAACAATCAGAAAGAAACAACATCTGAGCACATACCGTAGAAAAGACAGGAGAATCTTGGCACGGATCAGCATACCCGCTTCCCGGCTGACCATTGTCCTTGATGAAGTCCAAACACTTCCCTTTGCACTGAATAACCGCATCATACTTAGACAGCCAGTCCATGCCCAGAATGACATCGAAGTCCTCCAGATCAATCATCTTCAAGTCCGCCCTCGCAAGAAAGTCTCCAAACAAAACAGGGCAATCTAGAATGCCCAAATCTGATAACACAGATTTGCTAGAGGGGAACTTGACACGGAAGGTATCCCGAACTCGATCGAGAGTTAATCGATGTCGCTCCACAAAGGCTCTAGCCACAAATCAGTGGGTAGCGTCGGAGTCGAACAGAACACGCGCCCAGCGGTTCTTCACTTTAAATTTCCCTATAGGAGTATATACAACTAAGGAAACTACAAAAACAACACTACAACCTTTCTAACAAATAAAACCTTCAGGCTAGAAAAAAAGAAACAACTAACCTGAGATGACCCGAGTCGAAGCTTGAGCCTCCTCGGAAGAGATCATGTTCAGCTTTCCCTTGCCCTTGTCCACACGCTGAGGTGGAGGTAATACCTGGAGTGGAACTGCATGAAGAGCAGGCTAGACCTGAGGACACCTAGACTTGATGTGACCCTTCTTCCCGCACTGATAGAAGACTTTATCCTTGGACCAGCACTGGGCAGCATCATGCCTGGGTCGCTTGCAAACAGAACATGAAACATCCCTCCTAGGAGCACCCTGAATAGCATGAACTTGCTCCTTCTTCTGAGCTGCTGCCTTCTCGAAACACCTCTCGACAGGGTGGCCTGACCGGCCACAGAAGCTACACACCACCTTGCTCTTCTTTCCCAAAGCAGAACCGGGTACCTGGGGTTTCTTCTCCTCGACGGACTTCCTCTTGTCCTTCCTCATTTGCTGGCCTCTTCTCTTTGTGGTCTCGATAGCCTCCACCTTCAGAGTAGCCTCCACTACCCCCGCATAAGTCTCTGATCCATAAGCACTGGTCAACTGCTGCACCTCGCTCCTCAAGCCACCAAGAAACCGCTTGACTCAATTAGCCTCAACACTCACCAACCCAGGAGCAAACCAGCTCAACTTGCTGAACTCTATCTCATACTCACCGACCGTGAGTTGCCTTTGCTTCAGGTGGAGGAAGTCGTTCATAAGTCGGTCACGCTCGACCGAGGGCAAGAACTTCCTCAGCAGTATTTCCTTGAATACTTCCCAAGAGCATCCAGCTACCAAGCTCTCCTTTTCTCTAAGACACCAACTCTTAACCAAACCCTTAAGCTGATAGGCGGCTATCATCACCCTCTGATCATCTGCAATACCGGAATACAAGAACATCTCCTCCATGGAGATCTGCAAATCATCTATGACCATGAAATCTGCCTTCCCATCGTAAGTAGGAGGGCTAATTCTCTAAAAATGTAAGATAAATGCCATCTCCGCTGGCACCACCACCGGAGGTCTCAGGGGTGCATGAGGAGGAGGAACAACAATCCCCCCTACAGGGCCTTACACTCGCTGAGTCTGTCCTTCCATAACTGCCACAAAAGACTGGATCTGGGCTCGCTCCTCCACCATCTGCCTACTCAAGGAATCGCTACTCTATCGCAGGCTCTCGATCACCGCATCATTCTACGCTCCCGATGACTCACTTTCAGATAGGGGGGTCGATCTAGTTGAAGGGCATCTAGCCATCCTAAACTCATAGAAACCTTAGTCAGATCCTAGTATGACAGTTGCAACTAACTACAAGTACAGACAATACATACATAAATATGAACTTTAAGCTGCTAAACTTTCTCTGGAAGTTTATTTTTACAAGAATTGATGTTATGCCTTAACCTAGGATGGTTAACCACCACCATACTAACTCTTGTGCCTAGATCGGGAATGCATGACTTTATATTATTTTTGACTCGAAATCTTATGTGTGTACATATGTCATCCCGCCAGTCTTTAGCTTGGCACGTTGTGCTTATGCAATGTTATGCTATGCATGTTTGTACTATGCATTCTAAAAAGGCCCGAATGCATGTTATGAGCAGCGTACACATGAAAATGTTATGCATCCCATACTACATAACATTTTCATGCAATGAAAAGAAAATGAGCTAGTCGCAACCATGTGGTGAGGTTATGCATCCCATACTACATAACCCTCACATGTTGCCCCTATGGTGGATCCATATACGAACACATATTATGCATCCCATACAACATAATATGCCACGTATACTTTGTGTTGTGCTTATGAGTATAGTGTTCCTGTTGTTGCCAAGACGTGCTGATGACATACCGGTGTGTGAATGACATGATGCTAAACCGCTAATGCAATCAAAAGGGAAGGTTGCCCGACTAACTTGTCAAGCAACATCCCTCTGATACCAACTGTCACAACCTTCATTTTCTCCGTGGAAACGAATTATCAGAGTAGGAGAAAACACGCGTCATGATGCCACGTCGAGCAGGGGATAACTGCCGACGCTCAGGCAAACTACTAACAACTATACTTTATGAAAATCCATGAGTTAAATGATTAGAAAATCAGTTATATTTTTAAAGGCCGTATCCCTCGGCACGGTGGATCACCTAGTCCACAATTAAAAAGTTATACTTATACGTTGCGGAAAATACTTCATTCAGGTTTGACATCCTAAAAGAGTGCATAAGTGCCCTTAGAGGACAACTTATACTATGCAAGCCCCTACATTTAATTTATACTATATATAAGAAAATGATCTTTTTACGTTGTTTGAAAAATAGTGTTTGAGTTTTATAAAACATGCTGATCATGAGATATACTCATAATAGTGTTTTTAGGTTTAAAAGTAACTAGCAACCTAGCATAAATCACTCCCAGAGAAATTAGACAATCTCCAAAAAAAAGGTAGCGACAAAAAGATAACATATATAGTATCAAGGTAAAACTACCAGTAGGCGCCAACAAACAGACACGAACCCACTGACAAGTATGTATGTCTGTAAGAAAAAACAACACCAAATCTACCTCGCAAAAACATGAAACTGATCTCTATAGCACAAGAGACCACCAACAACTGCACAACACCACTAGTCGTCAGAGCAGCTACTATCTAGAACCTGAGGCATTCAAATAAGAAAGAATATGCCAGCAAGCAAAACAAGAAAACTGCTCGAAAGTGTCAATCAGAAGATAAGTAAAAGAGGAAAACAAAGCAGTGACAGTCACAACTGCCCAAGGCACGGCAAAAAGGAAGTGCACTAAGTGCGAGGACACAACTGTAACTCTGCCCAAAAGCTGCAGAGTCAATAAGGCTACAATGAGCCCAAATGCTGCAATCTACCAAGGAAGAAACGTCTAACACCCTAAGCTATGAGAGATGGTAGTAGGAAAATAAACAACGCGGATCCGGGTTGGAGGCAAACTCAGTCCTCCATCCACCTTTTCCAAGCAAACAAAGCTCAAGGGTCTACATGTGAAAGCACGAGGGACCTCCCACCCCCTTACCCAGCCCGTACCTGGAGAAAGATAAAAGAAAAGGGTGGCCACAGCTTAATTACACAACACCTCCCCTATTAAGAGCTTCAAACCACCACTACTAACCACGACCCACGATTCGGCCTTTTTGAAAAAAAAAAGAAAATAGCCGACAAGGAACCTCAAAATCAAGGAATTCACTCGGGGGAGAAAATCAAGGTAAGGAAAAAGTGTTGAGATGGCTCAACACGACATGGTATTGGGTTAGCCCCACTCACTCAGCGCCTAACCAGACCTTGGCGTTGAGTGAGTTTTCCTCACTCATCACCTAACCAGACCTTGGCGTTGAGTGAGTTAGCCTCACTCAGCGCCAGAAACAACAATGGCATTGAGTGAGGTTCACTCACTCAATGCCCTCTGTAAGAACAGCTCTGGCGTTGAGTGAGCTAGCCTCACCTAATGCCAAATAGCTATGGCATTGAGTGAGGTCCACTCCCTCAACGCCTTCAGCAAAGCAGGCTGTGGCATTGAGTGAGCTTACCTCACTCAACGCCAAAGCAGCTATGACGTTGAGTGAGGTTCACTCCCTCAACGCCTTAGCACTTAACCGCAAAACCCAACTATTGCGTTGAGTGAGTCCACCTCTCTCAACACCAGAATAGCTTTGGCATTTAGTGAGGTCAACTCACTCAATGCCAAAGTACTTAGCCGCGAAAACAAACTGGGGTGCTGAGTGCGCCCACCATTCTACACGATAGAACAGCTTTGGCGTTGAGTGAGGTCGACTCACTCAACGCCAAAGTACTTACCCGCAGGAAAAGGCTGCGGCGTTCAGTGAGCCCGCCTCACTCAACGCCTAAACTTCCATGGCGTTGAGTGAGGCCCACTCACTCAACGCCATCCGGAAGAGGTCGGCTGGAATACAGATTGATTCTCGCCGAATCGGCGGGAATGCAGATTGATTCTCACCGAATCGGCAGGAATCACTAACGATTCTCGTCGAAGTCGGCGAGAATCACTAAGTGATTCCCGTCGATTTTGACTTAGAAGGATATTCTCACTCACGCCACACTACTTAGCCACAAAAGAACAGACCAAATAATGGCTTTGAGTGTGTGCACCACACTCAACGCCAAACCCGGGCGGCTTTTGGCTTTGAGTGTGTGCACCACACTCAACGCCAAATCCCGAGCGGCTTTTAGCTTTGAGTGTGTGCACCACACTCAACGACAAATCCCGAGAGCCTACCAAGACTGGTTCTAACCAGAGCACTACCACAGAAATCTCCCTCTCTCTCTCTCGGGTCCACCTGTAATAGCACCAATCCAGAAATAAAAATCTAGAGACTAGATGGTGGAAACAACCAGCGGGTTGAGCAAAAAATAGCACGAGGGGAGGCTCATAAAGGGAAACTGAAGCACAGAGTTTTAGCAAAGCAAAAAGAGAAAAAAGAAACTTGGCTTCTATCCAAGGGCTAACCGGGTAGTTAAGAGGGGGAAGATAAAAACTACAAGTGCAAGAACCACTTGCCTCGGTTATTCAGCGAAGCTTCACTCGAGTCCGTCCTCTCCCTCGGCACCAGCAGCAGCAACACCTAGCCAGCACATCCCGAGCTTTAATGGCGGAAAGGGCAAAAATCGAAAATCCATATCTCCTAAAAACTCCACGAAAATTAAATATCTAGTCGTAAAAAATAAGATCTAAGAGATAGCAATCCAAATCCGCTTTCGAAATAAAAATCCGTCCACAAATGCTCCCGAAATCGCCGTCCGAAGGGGTAGCAGGTCCGGCGGTTTTCCTATATTTTCTGCGAACAGGAGCAGGCGACGGTTTTCGGGAAGAAGAAGAATGGGCCCGCTAATTTGGCTTAAGGCTTTTAAATAAATCTAATCACACCTAATCAGCCTTAACCGCCTCCTAAGCCACCGGTTCACTCTCAAAATTTTGTCCGAAAATAATCATTTAAATAGCTTAAAATATTACTTATTTACATTTATTATAAGCACACCCAAAATGACGCGAAAACCGAACTACCTCGGAATTCGACGAAACTCGCACTGTAGTTAAATATCCATGCTACTAATGCAACAACGAAGTTAAAATTAACTTTCGACGAACAGAACTCGAGTTATACCCACCCGAAGCCAAAACACAAGCATCCCCCGAGAGGCCACACCGGGTCACCCAAAACGACTCGGCTTGCTAGGGAGATCTTACCAATAGGCTACAAAATAGGCCACTCAGTTCTAAGGAGTTAAGACCACACTCCACAGATGACCCAAGCCACGTGAATGCGTCGACGTAGCTCCAAACAAGAATTAAATAATCACAGAAAAATCAGGGGTGTTACAGGATGTCCCAAGTGTTATTGTTGATGATTTACTATCTAAGGGAAGGGTTATTTTGGACGATTATGTTGTTGTACACCTGGATGAGAGTTCTTTGATGTCGTCACCGTTGGGTGAAATTTCCACTTATTCGGATTTCATCTCAGGTTTGATTTTACCGACCCTTCCCCCTATTATTTACCTCATCTAGGATGTGGAACCGGTATTCCTTGTCTGAGTTGTTGTGTCACACGCACATTATTAGTTCCTACTCTGACTTTGACTCAACGTGTAGATATTACTAAGTTGAGCACACTAGTATCTAGACTATTCACCGCACCTCATAGATATGACTACACGTCACTTTTGAAAGCTTATTTTTCTGCGTGTCCGTCTACAATTCCATCCCCTACTACGACTGACTCTGTTTCTTTGGCAATTTTTCCTCTGGATGTGGTGTCCCCTAGATATACTTATATACCATACTCGGTCGCACCCATTTATCCTCCGCCATTTGATGACCCTCATTTCCCCATATTAGTGACTATAGTTGGGTCCCTTGAGTTGTTTCACTCACACATCTTTTCACGTCCGGGAGCGTCCAATTCAATTGTTTATGATGAGCGGTTCACCATGGCATATCTTCATGCCAAGTGTGAGTATTTAACATATAAAATTAAAACTGCGAATTTGGAGCTCATTAAAATCATCTCTGATTATAAGGCTCTCGTGCCACCTGACTTAACCCCCTTATCCTCCGCATTTGGGTCTAGTCATGTAGCATATTGATTCTCTCCTCATGTATCTTGGACGTTAGTTTTTCATTTTAAGTTATGGCGCACACACTTCCACTCCTTTCCGAGACCGTCCGATGCTAGATTTAGTGATTTGGGTTTCGTCTAGTCAGTCCCCGAGCGGATGCCTTCTGGCTCCATTAATAATTTAATACGTAGGAACACCGACCCATCCATGATTATGAAGAACGTCAGATTTCATGCTTTTATTTCAAATTTTTATATAGCACAGGGTGTTTCACTTTATTTCAAGTTTTCGAACTTTTTACTGTACGTCCCTGTTCCACCTGTGTGGCTTTCTTCGTCGTTCTTCTCTACCACTATATGTTCTCTTGGGATTGGGAGTGTTAATTCTGCAGTGTCTATTTCCCACGTTGATTCCATGGTTCTTGAACCGGATGGTAAGATTCAAGTTTTATTTCTTTTGCTTGACAACCTTTCGAGTTTCTTCGAAAGTTTTGTTGTTTCTTTGCTAGGCAGGTTCTCAGTGCTGATGGATGTACATGCTACTACGACATGGATAGCGGGTCCAGATTTGCTCCATATTGCTGCTGCTTTTGACTGTTCTCCCCTCACGGGCCACTCATCAGTGATGAGTAATTTTGAGTGTGGTAGGATTGATGGCGACGATGCTGATGCGGCCGTTGATCCCCGTCATACAAAGTTCGTGGATTGGGATGATCGTTGTCGCAAGCTCGAGGATGGGGTTCTACCACGACGCCCTTCGCCATCGCTGCTACATGTTTTGCATGATGTCTGCCACCGCCATTAAATAAATTATATAATTATAAATTAAATAATTATAATTATAAATTTTATCAACTATTATTTTTAGCAATTTTATTTTTAAGCAATTTTATTTTAAAAGTTTATTTCATGTATTTTTATTTTATGTATTAAGTTGGGTGCATATAACGATCATGTTGTATTATTTTTATTTCATGTAATGATGGGTGCATATAACCATCATGAGTTATTTAATTTTTCAATGGTGTGGATGGAGTGGTGTAGGCTATATATAGCCATGTTATGAAGAGAATAGTAATGAAGAATGAAAAATCTAAACTTGAATTCAAAATTTGAATTTCCCCTATCTCTCTCTTCCCCCTTAGGAAAATTTTGGCCCCCTCCCTTCTCCTCCTTCTTGGCCGTCGGCCACCCATGCTCCCCCTCTATTTCTTGGCCTCCTCTCATCCTCCTCCTCCTTTCCTCAATATCTCCCTCACCTCCTCATCCCTTAAGAAAACCAACCACCACTCCTTCCTCTCCAAGGACAAATCCGGCCACCTTTCCTTCTCTCCCCTAGCCGCCATTCCTCCAAAACCTTGGAATAGTATTCCCACCACCTTTCCTCTCTCCTCTTGCCATATATATATATATTGTATTAAAGGCTTCTCCCTCTCCTAGGGTTATTGCAAAGCAAACGGCTAGCGTCTTCATCGTCCGGTGCGGATCTGTGGAGTTGTGTGGAGATAGATTCAACCACCGTCGTGTGCGCCTCCTCCAACCATCTTATGGATGGATTTCTCTTTAAATTTGGGTAACAATTTCTCTAAACCATCTCTTGTGCGCTTCTTCTAAATTATTGTGAGATTTGGTTGAATTAGAAGGTTAGTATTTTGTCCAGATTTATTTTGAATTTTTGCTAATTAAAATCTGAGTTTTCAAGCATTAATTTCCCGAATATTCTCGTATACTTTGGAGCGGGTAAATCTCGTGAACACTTGTAGAAATCGGTTTCCTTAGCCTTGATTTCTTCGGTGTTCAAGTGATTTGGCAACCCTCATATAAAATTAATTTGGGGTTGAATTTTAGACTCTATTTTAATCGCTATTTTAGTCCGGATTTTCTCGTATTGGAATTGTGAATGTTTGCGCATAATTTAATTTGAAGTACTAATTGTCCGGATCGGGTAGGTCCTATTCGCTTGAGTGATCATTGGCCTTTAGCCATTGTTCAATCTATAAAAGTGGTGGCGTCCCTTTGCGTTGTGCATTGATATATTGTAGGCACCATCATTAGTATTAATTTAGAAAAAATATTGCTCGCTGAGTATTTAATTTAATTGATGAATCCATGAACGTGTAGTGTTTATCCCGTCGAAACCCAGGGCAAGCATCACAATGGTTGTTCCAGACACATGACTGGAATAAGGAGCTAATTAAAAGACTATTTTCCTATAAAGAATGAACCAAAGATCATCTTTGGTAGCTCTGACAGGGGTATCACCAGAGGCTAGGATATGATTACCAATGGCATAATCTCAATAAAAAGGGTAGCTTATGTGGAAGGGTTATAACACAACCTTGTAAGCATAAGTCAACTATGTGACTTGGGCTATGTTATTGAATTCTACAATGACAAGTGCTTGATCAAAAAGTCAGTTGACTTAGAGGAAATCCTCTCAGGCACTAGGAGTGGGAATGTATATTGCTTAGATTTTATTTGCAATAGTTCTTTAACTCCAGCGTGTCTTGTAGCTAATGAGAAAGAGTATCTTTGTGTTTAATGGCACAAGAGACTTGCCCACATTAACTATAAGACAATGAACAAACTATTTTATGAAAATCTAATTAGAAATAGTCCAAACATAAAATGTTTTAAAAGTGATCCATTTCATGCATGCCAAATGTGCAAGCAAACTTGGGACACCTTTAAGAGTATTGGCTCCAAATATAATTAAAGATGTTTTTATCTACTACATATGGACTTATTTGGTCCTTTGCCCATTCAGAGCCTAGGTGGGAAGTTGTATACCCAAGTGATTATTTATCTATTGCATATGGACTTATATGATCACTTAAGATATACATGTGTATTTTTCCTTAAGAAGAAGTCAGATACCCTAGATATCTTTCTGAATTATGTCAAGGCAATTCAGAATGAGTTGTACTGTACTGTGGTCAAAACAAGAACTGAACATGGTATAGAGTTTCAATCTGGGGTCATAATAAAATTCTATCAAGAATTTATTATCACCCAAGAGTTTTCCTCTCCCAGAACTCCCCAGCAAAAGGGAGCGACTGAAAGATGAAATATCACCTTGATAAAGGCTGACAGAACACTTCTTAGTGACTCCTCACTCCTAGAATATTTTTGGGATGAGGTAGTGAATACTGCATGTAATATTATTTATAGAGCCTCCATTAACATGGCCCAAGAGAAAACTCCCTATGAAATTCTAGAGGGCAAACAACAAATAATTTCATATTTAAGAATCTTTGTTTGCAAATGATACAATTTAAATAATGGAAATGCTCAACTTACTACGTTTGCTGAAAAATGTAATGTGGTGTTCTTATTGGGTATAGCTCACATAGTAGAGCCTATAGAATATTCAAGAAGAAGACCCATGTAGTTGATGAATCTATGTATGTTGCCTTTGATGAGACTAGCCTGCTTTATAAGGGCTGGTCTAACACTCCTATCCTTGTAGGTATTGATTAGAAAATATAAGAGCTGTCAATTCAAGAGATACCTAGCTCAAGAAAGGTTACTTAAGAAATTGAAGCACTTAATGAGGAAGCAAACCCATCTAGAGGTGGTAAGATTACAGATGAAGCAGATGTTATAGAAGAAATCCAGCAAGGAGCTGACAGATTGCCTGTTATAACCAGGCTTCTAAGAGATCACACAAGGAATCTCATAATTGGAAATGAAAATCAAGGTGTGATGACAAGAATCAAGGTTCAGAATGAGGCCTTATTCCTAAGCTTACTATATCAGGTTGAGCCCAAGAGGTTTGAAGAATCAAACAAAGATACCTTTTGGATCAGTTCCATGCAAGAGGAATTACAACAATTAAAGAGATGCAAGATATGGAAGTTGGTGCCAAAACAACAAGGACATAATATCATTATCACCAAGTGGATTTAAAGGAACAAGCTATATTCGAATGGTATAATCATCAAGAACAAGGCAAGGATGGTATCCAAAGGATAAAGACAAGAAGAAGGAATAGACTTTGACCAAACCTTTGCCTAATTGTAAGGTTAGAGGCATCATGATGTTCCTTGCCAATGTTGCACACAAGGGATTCAAAGTTTACAAGATGGATGTCAAGTCAGCATTCTTAAATGGTAACCTCAACGAAGAGGTATATGTAGAGCAGCCCACAGGTTTTGTACATCCAACCCTCATTAATCTTGTTTATGAACTTAAGAAAACTTTATATAGTTTAAAGCAAGCCCCAAGGGCTTGGTATAAATCCTTATCTATATTTTTCATTAAGAACAAGTTCTTGAGGGGAAATATAGATAATATATTATTTCTCAAGGAAATAAAGGGCAAATGTATCATAGTCCAATTTTTTGCGGATGACATAATATTTAGGTCTACTGATGACAACCTTTGTAAACAGTTTGCTAAACTTATATAAGGGGAGTTTGAGATGAGCAGTATGGGAGAGCTCAAGTACTTTATAGGACTCCAAGTGAAACAATCTGATGAAGGGATATTTATCTCTCAAACTAATTACACTAGGGAGCTTATCAAGAATTTTTTGATGGAATTAGCTTCCACCATGAAAACTCCCATGGGGTCCAACGCTTTCCTAGACAAGGATGAGAAAGGAAAACCCTTTGATGAATCCATATATAGATGCATCATTGGATCCTTGTTGTATCTTATTGCTCGTAGAACAGATATCATGAATGCAACATGTATCTATGCTAGGTATCAAGCATGGCCTGAAGAATCTCACTACTTAGTTTCAAAGAGGATTTTGAGATACCTAAAGGCAGGCAACATCTAGGCCTTTGGTACCCTAGAAACAAAGATTTTGAACTAATTGTCTATTCAGATGCAGATTTTGCAGGTTATATGGAAGTTAAGAAGAATACAAGTGGTACTTGTCAATTCTTAGGAACGAGACTGATCTCATAGAGCAGTAAGAAGTAGACTAGTGTGGCAATATCCATTGTGGAGTCTGAATGCATCTCTGTAGGGAGCTTCTATGCACAACTCTTATGGATACAACATCAGCTAAAGGATTACAACCTCAAGGTAAGTCATTCTCCTTTATATTGTGACTTATGCAGTGCAATTTCCATTGCTAAGAATACAGTCTCTTATAGCAGGACTAAGCATATAGAAATTAGATATCATTTTATTAGAGAACATGTAGAGAGTGAAAACATTAGTTTTGAATATGTCTCCACTAGCAATCAAGTTGCTAATATCTTCACTAAGCCATTTAATGAGGCTAAGTTTAATCACTTTAAAATTGATTTAGGAATACTTTATGTAGAATAATTCATTTACATTTCAATTGTTATTTCATCATGTTTTATTCCAGTGGTAGAATAATTTTCACTACATTTTAGATGTCATCTCATCATAGTTTGCAATAATATTAAAAATCAATTATGATTTTAGAATAACATAAATTAGTCATCTTAACTAGCTAGAAAGGAGAAGTAACATTATGTTGTGTCCATTGCCCACAATGTTCCCTAGAGTGGATTTGAAGAGGCATCACCATTAAGACTAAGATCATAGTTGTATTTGATATGTCCTAAGTTCAGGCATGCAAGTTGTCCTTGATTGGACATGTGAACAAAAAGAGTGAGCTGGAAGTCAGATAATTTGACAAAGGCAAAAACTTCGAGATAGGTTAGATAGCTGAGAAGAATGTCTCAACATAACCGCTGAGAAGAATTAAAAGAGTAAGTTGGTAGTCAGCAAATTTGACTAAGGCAAAAACATCAAGATAGCTGAGACAGCTGAGAAGAATGTCTCAGCATAACCACTGAGACAGCTGAAAAAGAGTTCATCGAGCTCAACTCACCATTCGTCGAGCTAAATTAAGAGCTTGAGATTCTGAGTTCGTCGAGATCAGTTGAGAATTTTTCAAACTGAGTTCAGAGTATGTTAAGCTTAGTTAACCATTCGTCAAACTCAGTTCAGCATTTGTCGAGCTAAGTTCGGGATTTTGTCTAAGGAAAAAACCGCTGAGGCAAGTGTTAGTCTCACCATAACCACTGAGACAAGTGTTGGTCTCAGCATAACTGCTGAGACAAGTGTTTGTCTCAGTAGAGAATAATAAAGCGCTGAGATAGTTAAGCCAGAAAATGCCTAAGGAAAGAAGCGTTGAGTGAGGAGTTCTCACTAAACTCTCTCAATGCCTAAGATGCTGTAGAGGCAGAAATTTGGTTAAGGCAAAAAGCGTTGGGTGGAGGTTGCCCACTCAACGTTGTCAATGCCTAGTGGAGACAGAATTTTGTCTAAGGAGTTTGACATTGAGTGATGCTCAGTCACTCATTTCCAAGCAGTAGAAAGCTGATAAAGCAAGTTGGCATTGAGTGAAGCTGAATCACTCAACGTCTAGAAACAAATTTATATTCTAAGCAGTTTGGCATTGAGTGAAAGTTACTCACTCAACGCCAAGAGACAGTAAATTTGTCTAAGTGTTTTGGCATTGAGTGATGCTTACTCACTCAATGTCTATGCTAATGTTGTTTGATTTTTGGCTAAGTCCACAGCTGATGACATCAGCAAGTCAACAAGTCAATATATTTCAAATTAGTGGCGGGATGGTACAGTACATGATAAATGTTTCCGCATACCTACTGTACGACAGTGGGCGTTAAATAAAAGTTGCTGCTGGCCATTAATCATGTGGGGCCCACTGCTCAAGAGCCATTGGGGACAAAATCAATAAAAGAAAAGGGCTTTTACAGAGAAAGAGAGCTCTTGAAGAAAGAAATAAGGATGTTCTTTATCTCCGCCATTGTTGTGGAGTAAAAAAATTGGAAGCTTAAGTCTACAAGACAAAGAGCAAGTTAGCTGTTGGAAAAATATCTTCAACAACAAGATAACTGGTGTGATCTTCATCTGCACCAGTAAGTTAGCTCAGAAGGAGTCACTTAGAAAAAGGTAGTAGATTGGGCCGACCCTTGTTGCAGGTGCTTCACAGGATCAGCCAACAAACTTAAAGAACATTCTCTTGGGGAGATGTGAAGAAGGAGATAGGGATGAGTAGTTGAAAGGGGCACAGAAGCTGATCTGCAAGTTACTTTCAGCACAGGCCAAAGAGAACTTCATCCTTATTACTATAAAGAAAGGAGTTGGGCTGGGATTCTCCCAGCTCAGGTTGCAGCAAGATCTACTACAGTTACTTCTCTAGCTCCAGATGGATAAAATCCCTAGTGCTGAGAAGAGGAAGTTAGGTCTAAGTATTCTCTTAGACTAGATAAGTAGACTTAGTAAATATATTTCTTGGAGTCAAGGTTGGGCTGGGTTTATCTTAGTCCAGGTAGAATGGCATAGTGAAATTTTACTTGTGGCCAATCATCACACCAATCCACATTCATCCTGTAGATCCAAGTGTGGATCTGAGCTGTTGGGCTTAATTATCGGAGGTAAGAGAGTGATGCTCTCTGAAGTAGGATCCAAGTGTGAATCTAAATGTAGGGCCTTTTGTACTGAGGTAGGTGACAAACTTGTCACTGAGTTGTAGGTGCCTAGAAGGGCACTGAGGTAGGTACCTGTTGGGTATTGAGCTGTAGGAGTGTGTTGGGATTTGTCTCCACAATACCTCAGATTTGTAGGAGGTCAGACCTTGAACTAAGATGAATTAAGGTGTATTTGATGCTGTGTTTATGTTGTATGTGTGCAGGTTCTAATTGCCAAGTGTAGACCAATGTCAGTCTATAATGGGTCACCAAACACAGGACCATACAATGTAATCCCTCATTGTGTGATCCAAAGTGTTGGCCCATGTATAGCCTCTCAATTGGGATACACTTCCTATATGCACTTGGATTGATGGACAGAAGCATTGGAACTAATTTCCTCAGAAAAATTTCTAAGTCCAAATTACTCGAGTAACCCCTTTGTTATACTCGAGTATCAGACTTAATACTCGTGTATATATTTCCATACTCGAGTAGTTAATCAGACTTACTCGAGTAATCAGTTAGACTTACTCGAGTAGGCTCTGAATACTCGTGTATATATTTTTATACTCGAGTAGTTAGTCAGTCACTCGGGTAAGGTGTTTTCATACTCGAGTAAGTAACATAATCACTCGAGTAAATCATATATCATACTCGAGTTGATCCTTTTCTTCTCTTTTCTGCAAGTTCAAGTATTGATACTCGAGTAATTGATTTTGATACTCGAGTAAATTATTCGTTACTCGAGTAGTTGATTTTAATACTCGAGTAGGTGAATGTTTCCCAGATTCATATGCTGATACTCGAGTATATCTTTGCTGATACTCAAGTATATCTTTTCTGATACTCGAGTATATCTCTTCTAATACTCGAGTACTTCATTTCTCTTTCAAGTAAATTTCTATTCTCATACTCGAGTATATGTCTCTTTGTCACTCGAGTATCTAAATTCCCATACTCGAGTATATCTTCTCTTACTCGAGTATAGCAGTTCCCTATTCCAGAATTCTTCTAAGTTCGAATTCGCTAAGTATTTTGAATCCGTCATTTCTGATTGGTCCACGTGTCATCCTTAATTAAGATTATGACCGTTGGAGTCCACCTATAAATAGGTCATTTCAGAATTGACTAATTAACAGATTACAGAGATATTCTTTTGAAGAAAGAGAAAATTCCGTGAACCCTAATCCTCTCGCCGCCGCCATCGTTGTTCACGGAAGAAATTCTGGATCGTCGATCTCTGTCTTCAAGGACTATTTCTCCAGCGATCCAGACAAGAGTGAATCACTCGATCTCGCCGAGCCTCAAGGATCTCAGATCTATCTTCTCGATCGAGGTGGTTCTAGTTTTCAGATTTGTGGATCTCTCTCAAGTTTTCTTCAACCTTTTCTGATCAAGCCGAAGTTCCTAAAGAAGAAGACCGTCAAAGATCAAGATCTGAAATTTGTTGTTTTGAATTTTTATTCTCAAACCAAAATTTATTTGTAGGAGTTTTTTCTCCGAGATTTGTAGGAAGATCTTTCTTCCGAGTTTTGTAGATCCAGTTGGATCGAGTTTTGTAGGAACGTGGTTCCGAGGTGTAGGATTGTTTTCAATCCGAGATAGTGGAGTAGCCGAGTCTAGTGATTTGATAGATCGGTGAGGAAAGTGGACGTACCCAAGGTTGGGGAACCACTATAAATCTCTTGTCGTCTGTGAGTGCTTGATGTGTGCTGTGTTAATTTTTAATTCCGCTTTTGACACGCATTTCACCTATTCACCCCCCTCTAGGTGATTTAGGCTAACAACTTAGACCTCTCAGAGTGCTGCAGCACTCTAAGAGTATAGCCTTGTTCCTAAAGTTATAGTGCTAAGAAGCCTGAGCTATAGGCCTTAGAGATAAGGCTGAGGTAGGTGGCTTGAGGGTCATTGAGTGTAGGAGCACTGCAGAGCATTGAGGTAGGATCCTTTGTGGATCATAGGTAGGGCTGTCCTCCCAGCCTGAGTATAGGGCTTAATAGCCTGAGGTAGGTGGTTTGCTGACCACTAAGTTATAGGCCCTTATGTCTGATAAGTAAGTCTTGTAGGAGACTTAGAGATCTTGAGGGATCTGAGGTGTAAGCTCTTTAGAGCAGGTTTGGAGAAGTTCCTAGTCAAACAAGATAGTTGGATAAGTGGGAGGGAAAGTGGATGTACCCAGTTGGGGAACCATTATAAATATCAGTATGCTATGATGTGTTATTTTTTCTTCTTTTATATTACAAGTACTAAGAATAACTCTAGATCACTTAGTAAGGAAATTACAACAAACTTTAAAAGAGACAAATAACCTATTCACCCCCCACTAGGTGATTTAGCTATCCTTGAATTAAAGACTTCCAAGTGGTATCAGAGGTAGGCTACTCAAAAAGGACTTAATAGTCTGATTAGACCTCAAAGGATTGCTAAAAGGTTAGCATTGGTGGGTTCAAAAGAGAACCATAAGGAGTGGAGCTTAATGGAGCTTCAAGTCTGCAGCAAGGAGAACTTTGGGACTTGGAAAGAAAGGATCAGACAGATCATGGAAGCTAGTGATCCTAGAGTCTTAGCTTCAATTCAAGAAGGACCCTTCATTCCCATGAGGGTCTCCAAATAAGATGCAAGTATACAGAACCCAAAGAGTTATGCAAAGATTTCTAAAGATGAGCTAAACTTGCAATCTATGAATAAGAGGGCACAACATATCATGGTAAGTGCCATAGTTGAATCCACCTTCCAGATGGTTGTCCACTGTAAGCTAGCCAAAGAAATGTAGGATTCTCTCATTGGTTACATGGAAGGGACAGAGAAAGTCAGTCTTTCTGACAGTTGTTCAGAGTTTTAAGAAGAAGAAGAAGCCTTCATTGGTCTACTTGCTGCTATTATAGATGAAGATGAAGACCATCCAGATACAGGATAGAGATCAGGGCCCATCTATCATACTTAGAAAGTGATACTGAGGTGGATGAAGATATTAGTGGCTATTGTGAGGGGATGGCTTTGACAGAAGAAGTATCCTACCAGGATCAGCCTGGTTAAGATCAGGTACAATCTCTGTCTAGCTACTCAAGTCATGAGACCATTCTAGATTCTGATGCATCCTCACCTAGTGATGAAGATTGCTCTAAATCTGAGATTATGTCAATCAATTGATTGACAAGTATGGTCAAATATTGGATTCTTTGAGAAAAGGCAAGATGTTGGCCAAGATGCAGGCTGAGGAGATTATCTCTCTACAGCTAATTGCTGCCCAATATTCTGAGACAACATCCTTGCTGGTTGATAAAGTGAGGGAAGTAAGCCAACTGAAGGCCATATCAATCATCCAAATTGAGACCATAAACTAGAAGGACAAGATCATTTTGGATCTTGAAGAGAAACTCCTAAAGGAGAGAAGGGCTATGGCTGAATTCCGTAAGCCTAAAGCTGTGCTGCCCTTGATAAATTCCTTCTCCTCCCAAAAGGGTAAGAAGGAGTTAGCAGTCAAGGGAAGCACAAGAGTTGACCTTTCAAAAGGGAAAGGCAAATCCCCTATAGTGCCACAGTCAACCTTTCATAAGGTAATCCTCCCTTCTCATAGGTATGGCCAGGACTGCATGTATGGTCAGTATAAGAATGAGAATTCTTCTTGTAAGAATACAAATGTATCTTACAATTGGAGAAGAAAGGGTAGGGGAATGAATTCCTTTACGGCTCCCCATTAAGAAGTACAAATGGCCCATTCTGGACCATTTATATTTGGTGCCTCCACCCTAACTCACAAGGATAAGGCAGTGGCTTTCATTCAAGCCCATCTAGTAAGGACTCAGACCAAGGTTTAGTCTACCAGTAAGCCTAACTTGGTTAGTTCTAATGATATAAACAATATGTCATCTACAAAGAAGATAGCTATAAATACCATTCAGGGAAAGCAAAGGAAGCCTGCTGGAAGAATAGCCTTCAGTCAGATCCTTACTGAAAGGAACCTGAAGAAAGTTGTTACTTCTCTTCCTTTTGTTCAGTTAGCAGTTAACCACACTTCAAGACCTGCTCAGAAAATAAGATATAATATTCATGAGTGTTGGTGTTGTGGTAAGGTGGGGCATTTTGCTCTAGATTGATAGCACAATCCTTCTGTGTCTAGAGCAAGAGTTAGCCTACCTATCAGAAATTCTGCAGGTAGGAAAGTAAGATTTCATTCTAATCAGAACCCAGGACCCAATACCTATTAGGTTCCTAAGGTAAGATAATTCTGTTTTGCAGGTTAGTCTTAGTGCCAATCCCCCATGTGGTACTTGGACAGTAGATGTTCTAGAACTTGGACTAGAATAGGAAATTTTTCTTATGGTTCAAACTCCAATGAGGGAAAGACCTAAGATCAATAGTTGGTGATGGATATTGACCATCTAGTATATTCCTCTCACTGCCAAGAGGAAGAGAATGTTGAGTTAAATCCTGAATAAGGACAAGTGCACACTCATGGATTAAGGCCAGCTGGATCCAGCCAACAGGAATGTCTGGTTGGACAAAGTCTAGCTGCCACAACAGTAAATCTAGAAAGGACAAGTAGGTTGTACTCATTTACGAGGAAAACAATAGTAGCTCCTCTATGAGTAGCAAGGAAGAGACACACTGTGCTCAGCTATTAAAACTCGCTATATAGAAGGGATAAACAGTCAAGTAGTATCATCAGCTGAAATGATGACTGACACTCATAAGGACAGGATCTGTGCAAATGTTGATGGGGAGCATGTTCTGTCAGGGTTATTGGACAAGCCTGAATCTTACCCAAAGTTCCCCAGCACAGAATAGATCAGCACTACTATTGAGGATCAGCTTGCCCCTATAAACATTATATAAGCTGAGAGGGAAACTACCAAAGTGATGGCACCTGCTTGAAGAAGGCAAGCCAATAAGTTTACTAGAACATCTGGATTTCTCTATCTACTGTTGATATAAGTCAGCTCATTCCTATTGGAATAACAGTATAAAGAAAGACTTGGTATCAGGATGAAAGGATGGCTCATGGAAAGGTCATTCAAGGTTCAAGTGGTCTTAAAGTCTAGCAGCTGCAAGAGAACATTCAGCATCACGAGAAGAGAAATCTAACAACTATACAATTAGCATCAATTGCAATCAGTTAGGGGGAGAAATTAATCAAAACAGACTAGCTCCTCTCTGTCTATTCAGAAACCAAGAAGGGATTCATCAAGTGGTGATCATGTGTGCAGATCAATGGAATGATCAATATAGTACTGAGTGGGCTGAACACTCTTGTGCTGCTAACCAGAAAGCTGAAGCCAAAGGCAAGTCTGTTGCTAAAGAAGGGGAGAAGATCTGGCTCAATAAAAAGAGACTGTGCAAGGTGCAAGAGAATTGCTAGGCATCAGTATGGATGGACCTCGATGAAATAACCTTCATTTGTCGAATGGAGCTTGATGAAATTACCTTCATTCATCGAATGGAGCTCGACGAAATCTGAATATTTTGTCGAACTCAAAATTGTCAAACAGAAATTTTATGGCATCAGAACCATAACCTCCAGATAAGTAGAATCTCTTTTATATTGATTTTCTACTAGTGTAATCTAAGTTGCTAGGAATCCTGTCTGTCATAGCAGGACTATGCATATGTAGATTAAGTATCAATAAGTTTGGGAGCATAAGGAAGAACTTAATCCTGAGTTTGCCCTGACTAACAAGTGGTTGTCATGATTATCATGCCACTAGATGAAGTCAAGTTCAACACCCTCTTAGTTGAGTTGGGTATATGGAACTTAGGATAATTTAAGAAGCTCAAAGATCTAGTTTGTGTTGCAGAATTTACTTTTCTTGTAGGTAGATAAGTCCTTGATGTGACATCAAGACTATAAAGATAATCAAGTGGTATCCAGACTAGAATAGATTAGAATGTCTACCAAGAATTTGACAAAGGATGCCTCAGTTGAGGGGGAGCAGGCAGTTGCTGCAGTAGATCAGCTGTCACAACTGCTGATCACTTTATCTTAAGGACAATGCACAGACTAAGGGGAGATCATGAGAAGAGAGACAGCCACCAGCCAGCTCAAGGGGATCCATGGGTCACTCAAGTGCCAAGGGGCTATAGTGATGTGGTGTATCAACGATATCACCACAGGTGGATGCTGATTCTATAGATACAATATTAGCAAGTGGAACTATGTGTGCAACAATCTCAAATGCTGCAGTGTTGTGTTGTATCAATGTATCAACAAGGAAGGTATGATTCCTAATCAAGTAGACTAATCACTAGGATGATTTCCTTAGTAGTATCAACATATGACTTTGTCTAGGATCAAGAGAGAATCTCTCCCATGATATTTTCTACTCTCTCAATAGATATGCCTATTGAAGAAGATAGAAATGGGGAGATATGTGTTGCAATACATAAGAGGGAGATATAGAAGCAATATTTGACATAACAAGGTCATGTTGAGTCAGTTCATATTACTGTAAAAGATTCTAGTAGTATGAGAAATGCAATGACTGACCACATGTTGAGTCATGATTGTGTTAGTGCATATTTTGATGTAAGTTCTTCTGGTGGTGCTCCATTTAAACATTAAGTGGTAGAAAGGAGAGTTCAAATTACTTGAGCAATTGCTCAAGTAGTATAAGGATGCATTGACTTAACTTATTAAGTTAATACAATTAATTAGTGGACATTGTATGAATATAACATAAGCTAGCAGGTTTGTAGAAATGTCTGCAGCTGCATAAAATGAAATTATTTTGCATATCATGATAATGTCTCTTAGTATTGCTTGGTGTTCTGACTTCTTCAAATAGGGGGAGATTGTTGGGTCCATTGCCCACAATGTTCCCTAGAGTGGATTTGAAGAGGCGTCACCATCAAGACTAAGAGCATAGGTTTATTTGATGTGTGCTTAAGTTCATGCATGCAGGTTGTCCTTGATTTGACAGGTGAACAAAAAGAGTAAGCTTAAAGTCAGATAATTTTACTAAGGTAAAAACATCGAGACAGCTGAGATAGCTTAGACAGCTGAGAAGAATGTTTCAGCATATTCGCTGAGATGAACAAAAAGAGTAAGCTGGAAGTCAATTTATTTGACTAAGGCAAAAATGTCAAGACATCTGAGACAGCTGAGAAAGAGTTCGTCGATCTCAACTCACCATTCTTCGAGCTAATTCAGAGCTTGAGATTCTGAGTTCGTCGAGCTCAGTTGAGAATTCATCGAACTGATTTCAGAGTTCATCAAGCTCAGTTCACCATTTATCGAACTCATTTCAGAATTCGTCGAACTAAGTTCAGGATTTTTTCTAAGGCAAAAAATGCTGAGACAAGTGTTTGTCTCAACATAATCGCTGAGACAAGTGTTAGTCTCAGCAAAACCGTTGAGACAAGTGTTAGTCTATGAATAACCGCTGAGACAAGTGTTTGTCTTAGTAGAGAACAAGAATGCGCTGAGACAGTTAAGACGAAAAATGCCTAAGGCAGAAAGCGTTGAGTGAGGAGTGCTCACTCAAAGCTCTCAACGCCTAAAATGCTGTAGAGGAAGAAATATGGTTAAGGCAAAAAGTTTTGAGTGGAGGTTGCCCACTCAACGCTGTCAATGCCTAGTGGAGATAGAATTTTGTCTAAGGAGTTTGGCGTTGAGTGTTGCTCACTCACTCAATGCCAAGCAGCAGAAAGCAGATAAAGCAAGTTGGTGTTGAGTGAAGTTGAATCACTCAATGCCTAGAAATTGATTTATATTCTAAGCAGTTTGGCATTGAGTGAAGGTTACTCACTCAACACCAAGAGATAGTAAATATGTCTAATTGTTTTGGCGTTGAGTGATGCTTAATCACTCAACGCCTATGCTAATGTTGTTTGATTTTTGGTTAACTCTACAGCTGATGACGTAAGTCAACAAGTCAACATATTTCAAATTAGCTGCGGGATGGCTACAATATGAAATAAATGTTACTGCAGACCTACTGTACGACAGTTTGCGTTAAAGCAAAGTTACTGACGGCCATTAATCATGGGGGTCTCACTACTTAAGAGCCGTTAGGGACAAAATCAATACAAGAAAAGGGCTTTTACAGAGAAAGAGAGCTCTTGGAGAAAGCAATAAGATAGTTCTTCATCTCCACCGTTATTGTGGAGCAAAAGAACAGGAAGCTCAAGTCTACAAGACAGAGAGCAAGTTAGCTGTTGGAAAAACATCTTCAATAGCAAGATAGATGGTGTGATCTTCATCTGGACCAACAAGTTAGCTCAGAAGGAGTCACTAAGAAAAAGATAGCAGCTTGGGCTGACCCTTGCTGCATGTGCTTCAAAGGCTAAGACAACAAATTTAAAGAACATTTTCTTGGGGAGCTATGAAGAAGGAGATAGGGCTTAACAGTTTGCTCAGTTCAGAAAGGGGCAGAGAAGCTGATCTGCAAGTTACTTCCAGCACAGGCCAAAGAGATCTTCATCCTTATTGCTGTGGAGAAAGGAGATGGGCTAGGATTCTCCCTGCTCAGGTTGAAGCAAGATCTACTACTGTTACTTCTCTAGCTCCAGTTGGATAAAATCCCTGGTGCTAAGAAGAGGAAGTTAGGTCTAAGTATTCTCTCAGAACAGATAAGTAGACTCAGGAAATATATTTCCTGGAGTCAAGGTTGGGTTGGGTTTATCTCAGTCTAGGTAGATTGGCATAGTGAAATTTCACCTGTGGCCAATCATCACACCAACCCACATTCATACTGTAGGATGTAAGTGTGGATCTGAGCCGTAGGGCTTAATTACCTGAGGTAGAAGAG
The DNA here is from genome assembly GCA_039513925.1 of Platanthera zijinensis. Taxonomy (NCBI): domain Eukaryota; kingdom Viridiplantae; phylum Streptophyta; class Magnoliopsida; order Asparagales; family Orchidaceae; genus Platanthera; species Platanthera zijinensis. The sequence continues at coordinate 110,733,063 of CM077080.1, forward strand.
TGCTGCTCGCTAAGATAGGATACAAGTGTAGATCTGAGTGTAGGACCTTTTAGCCCGAGGTAGTTGACAAGCTTATCACTAAGCTGTAGGTTCCTGGAAGGGCACTAAGGTAGGTACCTATTGGGTACTGAGCTGTAGGAGTGCTAAAACACTCTAGGAGTAGGGCCTTATGCCTAAATTTATAGGGCTGAGAAGCCTGAGCTGTAGGCCTTAGAGATAAGGCTGAGGTAGGTGGCTTGAGGGTCACTGAGTGAAGGAGCACTGCAGATCTCTGAGGTAGGATCTTTGTGGATCTGAGGTAGGGCTGTCCTCCCAACCCGAGTGTTGTGATTAATAGCCTGAGGTAGGTGATCTACTGACCACTGAGTTGTAGGCCCTTGTGGTTGAGAAGTAAGTCTTGGAGGAGACTTAGAGATCCTGAGGGATCTGAGGTGTATGCTCTTTGGAGCAGGTTTAGAGAAGTGCCTAGTTCCCCAAGATAGTTGGATAGGTGGGAGGGAAAGTAGATGTACCCAGTTGGGGAACCATTATAAATATCTGTGTGTTGTGCTGTCTTGTTTGTTCTTCTTTTATATCGCAGGTACTAAGGACAACTCTTGATCAATTAGTAAGGAGATAATAAAAGAACTTAAAAAGAGACCAATAACCTATTCACCCCCCTCCAAGTGATTTAACTATCCTTGAATTAAAGGCTTTCACATTGTTAGGATTTGATAGCTGCTAGAAAATACTTAGTGGTATGTTAGGGTAACAACCTTATTTAAAAATTCATGAGTCAAAATGACCCCTTTTCATTATAGTTGTCTATTAAATTGATTTGACATAAGTGCATTGTTAGATAGTGATGTCAGCTGAATCAATTAAGAAAGTCTTAGCTGAACCACTGGGATCGCTGAGACAGTCTCAGTGGTATATACATATTACCCTATCCTAACAGATTATCAATCTGTCTCAGCGCAACTGCTGAGAAGGACTGTTTAATTAAAATCGATTAATTTAGTAGTGAAAATCAGTCAAAATAATCATCTAGGCTGACCCCTCATTAACAAAACCCTTCCTATAAATAAAGCTAAAATAAATTGAAAGTCATTAAACCCTTAATCCCTTCCAGCCACCGAGACTGAATTTTTCTTTCCACCGTCTCAACATCAAATCTTTCAGAGAAAATGATGTAAAAATCTACCAAAAATCTGTAGGAAGGATATGAGATTGTTAGGAATGTCTTCCTTCATGCGTCAAAAGAGATTAAAGAAGTTATTAGGATGCTTGATGCCATAGGGTTAGAAAATCTTCTCTTTAAACCATCTCCAATTCTTAAGAAAGAAGTTCTGAAGTTTTGTATCAATATAAAGCCCTCTCCCTCCAAAACTTCACTAAAATCTAAATTTAGAGGTACAAGGATTAAGATTACTCCAAAGTGGTTAGCCAAAGCCCATCACCTGCCCTCATCTGACAGTGATGAAGAGGATGAGATTTCTAACAAGGACAGAGACCATGCCCTGGATTGGTGTGAGTATAGTGATGCCAATACTGGATCACTAAGGAGAAATAACTTCAACCAAAGAGGAAAGATGCTAGCTGTTATTGTATGAATAACAATATTATACAAACCTAGATCTCATTACACAATCTATAAGCCAATGTTTGAGTTAATCACAAGGATTATTTTGCAAAAGAAGACTTATTGGGCAATTGTCATATTCCAAAGAATTATTGAGTGTCTGCAGGCTCCCAACTTGGGAAGAATAATGTCTTTTTATCTCATCAATGTCTATCCAGACCAATTTAATAAGAGGCAAGGTGCCAAGATTCACTACCAGAAGAGGATGGATATAAAAACCTTGGAAAGGTTTACTAGGATTCTTCTAATGAGTCAATCTACTGAGATGAAAGAGAAGTCCAAGGATATTGGGAAAAAGGTTATTGGGTATGTTAGTTCTGATTCTGAGTCTACAACCCCAGTAGATGTTGGTGTTTTGGTAAATGTTGAATAAAGTTTGTCCTCTGATATTGTTCAAGTCAATATTGAGTCAGACAGAAGTCAAGTTGGAGGAGAGCATGTTGAAGAAGTCTATGCTTCTCTTAATTCTAAAGATGCACCAACAGATAATGTTGCACTGGATGTGCCTGAAGCATTTGTTGAAACTGCTGAGAAGTAGAAAATAGAAAAAGCTGATAAACATCAAGGGAATTGGGTGTCATCTTTTCCAGAAAAGGTGACTGCACCTTCTAAGGGGGAGCATGTGCAGATAAAAGAGCAATTTTCTAATAATATTGATGATTATGCTGCTGTTGAGGGGGAGCCTCCAAGGGTCCCTACTCAGGATGAGGTTATTCCATTCTCCCTAGTGACTGAGACATCCCCTCAAAGCCTATATTGGCTTGGTATTCAAGAGGACAAGGGGAGATGTTCACCAGTTGTGCAACACCATTCTCCACCAACAACATAAACATATACCTTAATTCTCACCTTAATAAAGTCTCTATTAGATAAGCAAGCCACTTCACTCAAATCCTACATAGATCAATCTATCTCAGGAGTGAAAGATGAATTATTATCTGAAATAAACCTGCTAAAAGGTCAGACTGATCACCTAAATAATAAGACGAACAAATGGTTAGATCAAGCAGCAACCACATTCAAGGCTCAATCTAATATCCTCAGATCAATAGATAAAAGTCTTAAATTCTCAGCTATAGATATTTGATATGTCAACAATTTTATGAGTCAAACTGATGAGGTCATAGCACAAGCTGCCGATCATATAAATAATCATATTACCTCTATAACCTTTAGTCCCATGGAAGAAGCTTATCTGCTTAAAGAGGAGCTTAAAGAAGACTCTGAAAATATCTTTCAAACTTTATCAAGTAGGCTTGAAGTTAATTCCAAATAGTTAGAGAACAAGATATTTGAAGAAGATAGAAAGGGGGAGGAGACTAATGCAAGAACATTGCTGGGCAAGCTCTCAAGTACTTAAAGGAACATAGATAGCTCTAAATCTTCGTCTACTAGATAAGTCTAGGACAGAAGGTTTTGACTTCCATGTTCAAGCAAGGGCTGCACAGCTTGCATCCATAAGGAGGAAAGAAGGGATAATGTTTGCAGAGGAATTCATAAAAAAGATAAGGGCTGATAAATCTTCATACCTTGATTATGAATACTTGAGTGATGATTCAGAAAATATTATCATCAATGCATGGTTTAGTCATGGTCAGCTGTTAAAAAACATAGATAACTCGTATCCCAGTGAAGAATGAATAAATCACCTAGAGAGAAATTCCCTAAGGGAAAGGATATTCAAAGAAAACATTGTTAGGAGGAATAATACTAGAAAGATGCCCTCCAAGTACTTACCCAAACCATTTCTATATTTCAAGAGATAGAAGAACAAAGCCCAAAGTGCAAAGTTGATTGGTGCTTCCCAAGATGAAGTTTCAAGCTCAATATCAAAGAAGAGGAGGACTGGACCTTAGATTTTTATTTTTTATATTTAGCTGTAACAAAATTTTAAAGTGCTTATACTTGTTAACTATCTTTTTGTTATGATATCATGACTATGATTAATCAAAATTTCAAATTTATCATGACAGGTTTTATTTGTTAATGCATCTTAACATTATTATGTATTCTGCCTTCTTCAAATATGGGGAGATTGTTGGGAATATTGACCTTCAATGTTCCTCAGATTTGAAGAAGCATCACCTACAATGTTAAGTGCATATTGTATTTGATAAGGTCTTTTATTTCATATCATTACAGGTTTAAGTTGTTTTAATACATGGTTATAACACCTTTGGATATTGTTGCTATGTCTCAGTAGTTTAAGGGAAAATTTGCTGAGAAGGCAGTTTGGTCTCAGCCGGAGCATTGAGACGTAACTGATTTGTCGCTGAGATTGATGTTAGTTTCATCTCCACTAAGAAGGCAGTCTGGTCTCAGCAAAATAGCTAAGATAGAATATAGTCTCATCTAAACTACTGTGATGATTTCAAATAGAGCCGTTAAGAAGGCATGACCTATTTTTGGCAGAAAGAAGATAAAGCAAGATAACTTTATCTATTCTAGGACATGGTGTGTCAGTACAAATTCTAAGAGCCATTGCTGAGTTGAAGGATATAAAAGAAACACTTAGGTCAATGGAACTGGTGTTTTGAGAGAGGATTCTAAGATCTGAGACAGAAAGTTCTTCTTGGCCGTAAACTGGGAAAAGTCAATTCTTTTGATAGCTGTATGCACCTCAATTTCAGGAAGATAGTTTGTTCATTCTGAACAGGTTCAGGAGAACAAGTTGAGTCACTCTAGACTCAGGGGGTTGATCTTCTTTCTTCTACTGATGATAGGATATGAAGGTGGAGTAAGGGCTTAAGATGCAAAACCATTTTCTAGTCCTATTCCAAGCTAGCTAACTGCTATATAAGTTCAATAGAAGACAAAGGCTAAAGGTTCATTATCTAAGGTCTTCTATTGTAATCACTTACACATATTCTCTGTAAGAACATTATTGTTCTGAGTGTAAGGTCTAGGACCTTTGATAGGGTTGTTGAACCTGAGTATAGGGCTGTTGAGTCTAAGTGTAGGGCCTATGTGCCTGAGTGTAGGTCATGTATGCTTGAGTGATAAGGCTTCTTGATAGGCCCGAGGTAAGTGTCCAGGAGGGTCACTGAGCTATAGGATTAGAGTGTACTATGAGTTTGTAGGGCTATGGCCTGAGGTAGGGTTTTAGAGGAGACCTAAGAGATACTGAGGGATCTGTGTTGTAAGATCTTTGAGCATAGTTTTGGAGGAGGTTGCCTTGTATAACACACTGTTAGAAAGGTGTAGAGGGAGAGTGGATGTACCCATACCTTGAAGAATAGCAGTAAAATATAGTGTGCTTTCTGTATATGTTTTTTTGAGCAAAACAACCAAATAGGTACGTATAAAAAGAAGCAATAAAAATAACCTATTCATTCCACCCTCTAGGTAATTTTGACTACCACAAAGTTAACTATCACACATCTTAGTTATTTTTATATGGAAACAAATCAGCATTTTGATCATTTACAAGAATCAATGCTCAAAACAAACCCAGGCATTCAACATATTTCAACATTGATCAGCTCCTACAGAGACGAGCTGGTATCGATTTCCACAGAGAATTTCAATAGGAGGCTTCCAAATGTTCATTCAGAGCCTTCTCCGGATTTCAAGCAGATAAAGAATATCTTTCTTAAATATGCTACTTCAAAGCTTTTTTTTGGTCTTAAGAGGATCAAAATTATAGAGGGAATTTTTGCTTATCATATTCAAGTTGGTCAGCCACATATTGATACGTGTTTTCACAACCATGCATTAACATGGACAATTCATGTCTTCGATATAGGAGGATGTATTGTTTCGATACTTTCTGCACAAGTTCAGCCACCAATAAACAAATTTCATGATGTCGACTTTGTTCTCATATGGATTCCAAGCGTCATTTCGGTCTTTGATCCTGGTCGAATCAAACGATGAGGTCATAATTTTAATAAGAAGAGCAGGAATGTAAAAAATGTATAGCCACCATGTTGCAAGTTGTAATGACATTTGCTATTGTAATCGGTTTCTATAAATAATCATACACTGTAATACTTTAGGTAATAAATAAATGATGTTTTTTCTCTTTCAAGTTTAGAATAGTAGTATAAATTATTAGACCTTCAAAGGTCCAGCCTTCACCCCTTTCGATGTCGATGATCAACGTCAACAATCTAGTAATGGCTCAGATCATTACAAAAACCACCTTCTATTCACATGAAGTTCACCAATCCTCCAAGATCGTTCATGCTTAAACTTCTCCTACTAAGTTCACTCGAGGTCAAACTCGTTCTGCATTCACCCGAGGTCACACTCATTCTGCGTTCTCCCAAGCTCCAAGAAATCATCCAGAATTTTTGGCCTCTTGAGCTTCAGGAGTTAGCATACTCCTCTTGCTATGTAAGATTTTAATGGTCATTGACCAAGTCAAGGGAGTCATCTTCTCCAAAACTATCATAAATGCTCTCTTTTACACTAGAGGAGGATTTTCAAACCTCCAACATGGTCAAAGACTAAGGATGTCATCACTGTTATGTGTGGGGGGGGGGGGGGAGGGGGGGGTCTCAATCTAAGGGAAAGTCCATGTTCCTGTTGACAAAGGTGCTGCGAGCGATCTTTTGAAGAAAATCAAGCAAAGAAGCTGCTCTTCTGAGTGTTCGAACCACGATTTTCACCGAATCCGAAGTTTTAGACCAGCTTCGAGGTGTACAAAGTTTCATTTTTTACTCTTGCAGCGGAGCGATAGAGATTCCATTTAACTTAGATTGATCTATGCCGAAGGAAGACCTAAAAAAAGGTCACCCTTCTTTGAAACACTTTTGGTATTGCTCCCATATCAGGATATAAATAATGAAGTATTAGGTTGTTGGTTGTTAGCTCATACAAAATTGGAGGGCGACTAATGTCAGATTCTTATTAGGTTGACAAAACATACCAGTAAGCTTGAATAATCTATTAAGCGATGTTACTTAAGATGAAACATGGGCTAAGCAGTCTTGCAAGTAATATCTCATCTCACAGTGTCGGTTGATTGAATAGAACCGCATAATTTCTGAGTACCTATCCATTCTATACAGAGCGGCCTATTCCGGTCCAACGGTGTCCTAGATCCTTGAATGATACCTGGCATTGGTGACCACTCTAGATCTGATCCACTAGACGAGAAATTCGGATAACATGAAATACTCATACCGCAATATCAAAAACCTTAAGTTATGGATATGTCTTGAGGTTGTTGAAGAAGCAAAAGAAGGGGGAGAAGAACCCGTGGCTGTGGCTTCAGGTCTTAGGTAGACATATAATGATGAAATAAGACCTCAATGAAGAGAGGTATCATCTTCCTCATATAGCTTGTTGATTTATTGCCAATGGCTTTCCATCTTCAAGGAGGATTGCCTCCTCGACACTACAATCTTCTGAAAAACCTGTATTTTTAGTGAAACAAATGTCTCAATGATGAGAGAAGATAAATGATGGATAATCTTAATGAACAAGGAAAGAGAATATATCGTTCATATTAAATAAAGTACTTCTACCTCATGTCACATTCCAAGTGGTTTTTTTGATTACACATACTCAGTCTACATCTATTATCTTACAAAAGTCATTAAAGATGATTCTCTACTAAATTCAACTAAAGTCAAATTCTTAAAGATGATCTAAATATTTAGTAGAAATTTAATATTTTTAAAAAATAATGTTTCAATATGAAGGACGCCAAGATGAAGTACAATGATTCTTCATTTCTTTTTCTCTTCACTCAAATTCTTCAGATCATAGAGATTTCATAATAATACTAATTTCTCTCTCGAGCAAATTAATATAAGGTTTAGGTTGATTGATTAGGATTTCTCCTAGATTAAAACTCATGCACATGTTTTAACGCATAATAAATCCCACTCTTATTTTTGATCATAACATGAGAGAATTATGTCTAACTATCTCTAGATTAACATATAATTCATTTTTTATAAACTAGATCTTATCATCTCTAGAATTTCACAATCACAAGGTGTTGAGTATTGTATCCACAATAACCCTGATTTGAAGAAGTGTCACTTGAACTAAGTTGAATTGAGGTTATATTTGATGTTAGTTTTAGTTATGTATAGTGCAGGTTTTTATTACCAAGTACCATTGTGAGGTTACAATGGGTCTTCAGACAAAGTTCTATACAATATAATCCTTCATTCTATAGAACATCATGTTGACCCATATGTAATCTCTCTAATGGGGTGCACTAAATCTAACATCACAAAGGAGGTTGTTGTTCAAAATTTGCAAATTTTTGCTAAGGAAAATTTGTCGAATGATCACATGAGGTCTCATTAAATTCACTGAGAACTCACGTAAGCACTCGTAAAATTCGTCGAGTGAACTCAGGAGTATTTGAGAGATCAATGAGAACTACTAACTAGAACGACTAAGTAAAATTTGTCGAATACTCAAACGAATTATTCGAGTACATACGTGAGTACTTTTGAAATTTGTTGAGTACTCTTGGGAAGTCAAGTAAACTACTTTAATGTTATAGAGAAAGTTAGCGTTAGCCAGTTAGATGTAAAATTCGTCGAGTGCTAAAGTAAATTCGTCGAGTACTCTCGAGAGCTTTCAACTAATTCGTCAAAAGGTCTCTTGAAGTCCAAACATCTCACGTAAGCTCTCTCCCAAGTTATTTTAACTTGTTCATCGAGTGGTTTGGAGAGTTCACATGATGTCTCGATGAATTGAATTCAAATGAATTTTAGTTCTTTTTTCATTCTCGTTTATGGCTTTCAAAAATTAGGGTTTTCTCTATATACAATACACGAAGATGGAAAAACTAAGTTCAAAATCGCATCATTAGTGAGGAATCGTCTACAAATAATCAAGGATTATTTCAGAATAACCTAATTGTGTTCTATTTTCATATTGCCATAAACGATGGGGAATTCAAATCAATTTCACGAAGAACTCTGTCTCCCACAACTCTCCTAATCCATGATTTCTCCTTGAAATAAAAGACTCGATCGATCTCAAGATTCCAGATTCACATTCGCTTAAAGATCAGTCATTTTTCAGATCCGATCTTTGCTATTAATTTCAGATTGTTCTTCTTTTTCAAAAATTCAGTCAGAGCTTTCAAGCCATGAAGAATGATCATATTTTTAGTTCTAAAAAAAGTAGTTTTCTTTCAAATAATATTTTTCTTATTGCTTTGTAGGAAGTTTGTTCTTCCTTGTTTTTATAGATCCTTGTTGAAGGGTTCAGTGTAGGGGAAGTGGTTCTTTGAGTTTGTAGGAGTGGGAGACTTCTTGTTGTAAGATTATTATTAGTCTGAGTTTTGGTGAAGTAGCTGAGTCTAGCCCAAAGTGCTAGTTAGGCGAGGTGGGACAGTGGATGTACCAAGTTTGGGGAACCATTATAAATCCTTATGTTTGTGATGTGCTTATTCTCTTATTCTATGCACTTTATTTTACTAGATTTTTATTTCGCTTTAAGCCACAAGATTAACCTATTTACCCCCCTCTAGGTGATTTTGTTTGACAATAAGATACTTTCAATTTGTATCAAAGGGAGGTTGTTCGTTAAAAGGTTAATACCTTGAACAGATCTTGATCTAGTTATCAAAAGAGAAATGGCCAGGATCAAGGATTTGTACTAGATTAAGTTGTTGGTGTGCACTAAGGAAAACTTTCCTACGTGGAAAGAAAAGGTAAAAGTATTCATCGAAGCTTTTGATCCCAAAATCTTCATCATTTTTGAAGAAGGCCCTTACGTTCTCATGAATCCGTCAACCATTAATCCAAATTTGATGGTTCCTAAAAAGATAATAGAATTAAACAAAGATGAGATAGATCTCGTTTCTCTGGATAAGAAGGCAAAGAACATCTTTGCCGATGAGGTGGATGACTCTATGCTGCAAAACTTAATCCACTGTAATTCTGCAAATGAGATGTAGTAATCTCTAATTATTATTATGGAAGGAATGGAAGAAGTTAGGCATGATTGGATATCTCTAGTCAATCAGGAATATGAAGCCTTCAAGCAAGACAAGAAAGAGACTATTGTTGACTACTACGAGAAGTTTTCAAGATCGTTAACGACCTAAGAAATTATAGTCGTGAATTTACCAATGACGAGCTTAATGAAAAATTCTTGAGATCCCTGGCAAAGGAATGAGATACCAAGGTAGATGCTATAAGGGAATTTGCTAAAATGGCTACAATGGAGCCATAGATCTTGTTCTAGAAGCTGCTGTCCCATGAGCTGAAACTCAATATCAGAAAGGAAAAAGAAAAGGAAAGCAAGACTTCAGTCAGAGAGAAGTTTGTAGCACTAAAGACAGAAGGGTCAAGAAAAAGCAGAGATGTGTCACCAGGAAGGATACATGCCTATATTAAATATGAAGATTCAGAGGTAAGCTCTTCTAGTTCTGAAATGTCAAATGGAGAGCTCTTCTTACTCTCCAAGCAGTTTAAGAGGTTGCTCAATAAAATGAGGCAAATGAAAAATTAGCCTTATTAAGTAAATGGAGGTATTAGTCTAAATAGAACAAATACATTTTTCAGACATTCTTTGCTATTGTTTAAATAAGCCAAGACACATGATCACTGAATATCCTCATAAGAAGAAGGAAGGATCAAAAAAAGAAGAAAATAGATCCTTCAAAGAAAAGAAGAAAGAAGAAAAGATCTTCATCGCGAAGAAGTCAAAGACTTTTAGCGATAGCGACTCAAGTGAGTTAAGCTCAGATGAAGAGGCCTTCTTTGGGATTATGGCACATATAGAAAAGGATAACTGCGACTCCCTGATGAGTCCATATTTTATACTTAATTCCGGACTCATCTAGGCTTATTTTATTGTCTTTGCACACCGTTTAGCATCATTTGCACTCCTTTTGGTTCGCTTCGGTTTTCCATGTCTTGTGCACCCTTTTTAGCCTATTTCTGTGTGTGTTTGTGTGTATTTCATTCTCGCTATGATTATTATTGTTTGCTGTGGCTGCCACGATCGATGTCCCGTGCAGTTTTCCTGCAGGTTTGGGGATCGTGAGGGCATTCGCGATAGGCGTTTCACTATTTTTTGGCAAAGGAGTCAGTGGTCGTGCGTTTTTACCCACGCACGACCATCAACCTCTTGGCGGACGATCACTGATCGTGCGCAGCCCGGCCTCATTTGTGAAATCTCTGTCTTGAACCTTCCGTATGATCACTTGCCATACCACGCACGATCACTGCTCGTGCGCTGCCGGTCGTGCGCAGTCATGGCCCTTTTTACAAAGTTCTGCTTGGCTATTTCCGCACGATCATCAACATTGCCTCGCACGATCACTGATCTTGCGCGACCATTGATTTTCTGATGCAGGTCTACTGGTTGCTGGTGCACGGGCGCTGACCTTGGTCGCGCACGACCACTGGTCGTGCGCCAGTGGTCGTGCGCCCTATTTATTCTGCAATCTATAAATATGCAGGTTCCGCCCTAATTTCGGGAGATCGCCAAAGTCCGCCGTTTTTCCGCCATTTTCATCTCCAAGGAGGGTTTCCACCACCCTCCATCATCCTCCACCATAGGGAGTTGCTCCGGGCAAGCCTTCAACGCCAAATCAAAGCCGGAGCATCACCTCGGCCTCCTCCTTCATCCACAAGCTTCAAGCGGAGTTTTGACCGAGCTTTCTCCATCAAGCTAGGAGGCGCTGGAACCGCAATCTACCGGGTCATTTCAACGAAGAAGACAGGTCCATTGGGAGTGAGTGACAGCCTCCTCTACCCCGGACGCAGTTGAGGACCGAGCTTGGACTCGGATTTACAACCCGGGATTCCAACCGTGAACCTTCAATAAGGCTTCGGATTCGGTCGATTCGCACACCTCTTCCTCTTGTTGTTGTTAGCTTAGTTATTTTCCATGTAATGATGAAGAATGCTTATGTGTAGTTAGCATTTTCACTTATTCATGTCTATGTGAGTTATTGTGATTTTGTTATTATTACTTGAGGTGCGCCATATTCCATCCTCTACCATCCACCCTTGCCGCACTAGTAATTGCTAGTGGCGTGCGTTGCGAAGAGGTGCTCACGACCCTCATTCCGCCATTTTAACCACCTCATCCGCTATCCTACTCGTCCATCCGCCAAGCGATTCGGTGCATAGCGGCCTGTGTAGTTTCCATCCCGCCTGGCGAAGCATCGCATAGCGGCGTTGCATAGGAGTAGCCTGTAGATTTTACTTCCTGTTTCCGCAACAATCAAAACCCCCCCTTTTTGAGCCGACCCGAGGACTTCAATCTCAAGTCCTCCTCGACATTAACTCATCCCTTACTGTGTTCCTCAAGAGACCGACACTCGGGGATTTATTCCCAAACTTTATTACTTGTGCGACCGGTGCGCTTGCCGTATTTTCCACGCATCACTCCCAATATAATGGGAAGGTAAATTCAAACACTCCTCTGTCTGATTTTAATACAGACTTCGACGGTCATGAAGATCACCTCTCTGAGGATGAGTTAGACTTAATGATGCAGTATTGAGCACTACTGAAGTCTTTTGAAAAATGACACAAGGTAGTAAAATCTCATGCCAAAGAGATTGTATATCTCAAGGCATTAGAATCCGAACTAAGGGATTAAATTGAGAGATTGACTCCCCTTAGATATGAATTCTAATGCTTGAAAGAGGAACTAGAGTGATTTATTGAGTTAGTAAGTTTGAAGGAGAAGGCCATAGATGAACTGGAAGAAAAGTTATTGATTGAAAGGAAGCTTGTTGAAAGCTTCTCAAAAGCAAAGACTATTCTTCCTATCATTGATGGATTTTTCAGCCTCTAAGATAGGTGGTAAAAGAAAAAAGGCTCCTTGAAATAGAAGGAGGGATCCTTGGTCAATCTATATTCAAGAAGGTAATCGTTCCTACAAATTAGTATGACCTTGAAACATCCTATAGTCATTTTTCTAGACCAACATATGTTGTCTTTAACAAAAATAACCAAGGATGGAGCCATCCCAAAAATCTCGTAATGAGTGCTCTCAAAGCACCTTATGAAGAGATTATTTTGAAGCATTATGGTCCATTCATTCATAGACCGAAGGAAAAGAAAGCACCAAAAGGCAAGAAATTTGCTAAGCAGCCACATGAGACAATAAGCCTACCACTTGTTTTCTCATGAGGTTTCTACTTCTAGATCAGCACCTCCTGCTAGACCTCCCGCTCAAATGGTGTAGTAGGAGAACAAAAGAAGGTACAATAAGTTTTACTGTTGGTGTTGTTGAAAAATTGGTCAATTTGCCATAGATTGGTTTTATAATACATGTGAATATAAGACACCCCGAGTGAACAATGCTAGAATTACCCCTCATAATGTTATCATTATCAGTGGTGTTCATCTAACAAGAAAATAAGGACCCAAATTAGGTTGGGCTCCTAAAGGTAATTAATCACTGAATGCAGGTATGTACAAAGGCTAACCAAAATCCTATCTGGAACTTAGACAGTGGATGTTCAAGCCATATGATCGAAATAAGAAGCCTACTACAAAATTATACATCATCCAAAGACGTTCCAAAAGATATTTTTGGCATTTTTGACAGAGGAATCACAAAAGGCTACGATATGATTACCAATGGTATAGTCTCTTTCATAGACGTGGTTTATATTAAAGGATTATAATACATAAGTCAATTATATGATAAAGGGTATATGATTGAGTTCTACAAGGACAAGTGTCTGATAAATAAGAAACTATTTTAACAGGCACTTAGTATAGAAATATTTTCTATCTAAATTTTCTTTGTTTGGAATCTTCTACACTAATGTGCTTTTTGGCAAAAGATAGTGTATCTCTTCGCGATCAATGACATAAGATACTAGCATGTATTAATTTCAAAACTATAAATATGTTATTTTCTCACAACTTAGTGCGTGATGCACCCGATATTAAGTGTGTTAAAGAGAGACCTTGTCACACATGCCAAATGGGTAAGAAGATAAGAGATACCCTTAAAAGCATCATCTCCAAAGACTCTTCCTAATGTCTATATCTGCTCCATATGGACATATTTGGTCCCTTTCCAGTTCATAGTTTATGAGGTAAAGCTTACACCTTTGTTATCATTGATGAATACTCACGTTTTGCATGGGTGTTCTTTATGAAACACAAGTAAGAAACCTTTGACTATTTCACTAGCTTTGTCAGGTAGAAACATAATGAATTTAACTACTTTATGGTAAAAATTAGAAGTGACCATAGAACAAAATTTGAATCTGGTTCCATGATAGAGTTCTTGTGCAAGCCAATGTATCTTTCATGAGTTTTCCTCTCCTCAGAATCCACAGTAAAACAGAGTTACTGAGAGAAAGAACAAAACACTCATTGAGGCAGGCAGAATAATGTTGAGTGATTCTACATTACCAGAGTACTTTTGGGCTGAAGCAATCAATATAGCTTATCACGTGCAAAACAAAGCCTTAATCAACAAGAATCATCGTAAGACACCTTATGAACTTCTGAAAGGCAAGAAACCGTCTGTGTCTTACTTCAAAATCTTTAGAAGCAAATGCTTCGTACTAAATAACGGGAAGTATTACAAAATTAAGTTTAGTGAAAAATATTTTGAGGGTATTTTTGTAGGATATAGTAGCCATAATAACGCATATAGAAATTTCACTAAGAAAAATCTTGTTGTAGAAGAATACATTAATATTGTATTTAATGAGACGAGTATGCTTCATAGCAGCTCTTCTAGTATCTTTATTTAAGATGCAGGTTCGCAACTAAAAGCGCTAATATTAGAAGTAGATAAAGAAGACGTCTAAAGCTCTATCAAAGTCAACACTCCAAGCTTGATTGAAGATGAAGAACTCTAAGTTGAAGAACGTGCACCAAAAGAAGCAGAACCTCTTGGTGGAAATGAAAGGAATCTAGTGATCAGACATTCAAGAGACCACCCCATTGATATGATCATTGGAGATCCTAGTGAAGGATTTCGAACAAGAAATGGTACAACTAACAATGCCTTGAATTTGAGTTTATTTTCTTAGATTAAGCCGAACAAGTTCGAAGAAGCAAATAAGGATGCTTCATGGATCATCACAATGCAAGAAGAGCTCAATAAATTTAAAAGATGCAAGGTATGGGAGCTAGTGAGAATGCATAAAGCTCACAATGTTATAGGGACAAAATGGGTATTCAGAAATAAGTTAGATGAGAATGGAGTTATCATAAGGAACAAAGTAAGACTTCTAGCTCAAGGTTACCAATAAGAATAAGGGATTGACTTTGATCATACTATTAATTCGGTGTCCAGACTCGAAGCTATCAGATTGTTCCTAGCATATGCTACTTATAAATGATTCAAAGTCTATCAAATGAATGTGAAGTCAGCCTTGCTTAATGGTAATTTAAAGGAAAAAGTATATGTGGAACAACCCCCAAGTTTTTCTGATTAATCCCTACCTGATTATGTTTATTATATATATAAAGCAGTATATGGTTTATAATAAGCTCCTCGAGCTTGGTATGAGACACTGCCTAGATTTCCTCTTGAAAACAAGTTTATAAGAGGAAAGATAAACAAGACATTATTTCTTAGGGAATTAAAAGACAGGATTTTTTAGTATAAATATATATCGATGATTTATATTTGGTTCTACATACAACACAGTTTGCAAAAAGTTTTCTAACTTGATGTAAAGAAAATTTGAAATAAGTTTTATGGGTGAGCTGAAGTATTTCTTAGGAATTCAGGTGAAGCAATCTAAAGATGGAATTTTCATCTCTCAGACGAAGTTCACCAATGAGTTACTTAAGAAATTTTGAATGGAGAATGCAATCTCTATGAGTACTCTAATGGGTTCAACTATGTCTCTTAACAAGGATGTGAAAGGTAAACCTTTTTGTAAAACCATGTATAGGAGCATAATTGGATCTTTTCTCTATCTCACTACAAGTAGACCTGATGTAATATTTTCAACATATGTATGTGCTAGATTCCAAGTGAAATATAAGGAATCTCATAATACCACTACAAAGAGGTTTTTGAGATACCTTAAAGGCACACCTAATCTTGGCCTATGGTACCCAAGAAGTAATGACTGCGAGCTAATTAGTTATTTAGATGCTAATTTTGCAGGAAGCAGAGATGATAGGAAAAATACTTCCGGGATGTGCCAATTCCTTGGAAAAGGCTTATCTCATGGAGTAGTAAGAAGCAAAATTGTGTGATAATTTCAATTACTAAGTTAGAGTACATCTCTACAGGTAGTTGTCGCGCACAACTTCTATGTATAAGAAATCAGGTTGAAGACTACAATATGAAGTTGAAGGAGATTCCAATGTTTTGCGATTCATCAAGCACAATAGCTGTAGCAAACAATCATGTCTCTCATAGTAGGACAAAACATATCGAGATACACTATCATTTAATCAGGGAGCATGTGGAGAACCAGGATATTAACCTTTTCTATATATCAATGTACAAGCATGTTGCAAATATTTTCACGAAGATGATAGATGAAGCCAAGTTCACATATTTCAAAACTGAACTTGGAATGTTCAACAAGGAATCTTGAGGTGGTCAAGGAATCTAAAGGAATATGCCTAAATAAAGAAGTTCAAATTCATAAAATCTTCAGACAAGTACTCATGAAATCAATCGAGAAATCACAAGTACTTTCCACAAATAATATTGAATACTCGACGAATCAAAGAGATGTATCAGGCTCTCTTGACGAATTAGATGAGTACTCCCATAAGCTTTCCACGAATTGGACTTGGTTCAGAATTTCTTTATTATTGGATCTGAAGAATTATTTTTCTCAAAGTACTCAGGTACGATTTTTTTACAAAATTATATATATATATATATCTTTATTATATAAAACAATATAGATATCTCGAAGCACACCGTTCTTCTGATTTGGACCGTCCGATCAAAATGTTACAAGATTCTGCCACCGTCCGATTTGCCACAAGAATGGCGGGATCAAACTGTTTCAATTTGTCAAATTGGCCCATGTTTGCTTTCTACAAGGATATGGATGGATTTCTCACCGTCCATTGTATATTTATATTCAATACGATTGCATAATAGAGCCTGCTTTATTGATAGTCGCGAGATCCCTCCCACGATCTCCCGCAGAAGCAAATCCTGCCAGAGCGACGGCCCGTGTTTTCACCCGCTTCAATCAAATCTGCCGAAAGCAGCGACAACACACCTCTCCCTTCACGTCTCCTCCTACGTCTCCCGCACAGGCCGAAAGCAGTCTGGATATCTCCTCCTGCACGGCAGCAGCAACCCGCCGAAAGAGCCATTCTTTCTCATTCCTGCTTCATACTTCCTCGCAGTCCATACTTCCTCCTCAACTCCCTAAATCATTTCTCCCTTCGCTTCATACTTCTTCTTGCAGACGCCTGCGGAATCACCGAACACGCTGTTGAAGCTTCCTCCCGCCGATGCCTGGGCATCATCGCTCAACACCTCCGGTAAGCTTCTATTCTATGTTGTTTTCAATCTTCTCCAACCTCCGATAAGTTTCCTCTATTTTTTCACTGTGAGCTGGAAATGGGTGTTGAAATTTTAGGGCTTTGAAAAGAATGTTATGAGCATCCTATATATAGATCATAATTTCGTATATTGCCCAGTATGCCATGTTTTTTCACTGATTTTGTTTTCTTTTTTCACAGTTCGGTTTTTTCACCGTCACTGCAGCTTCCTTTTCAACTTGCCTGCCTTTTTCAGCAAGATTCCTGTTTTTTCGCTGTATGTGTCTAATAAACCGTGATTCTCCAACTGCTTTTATATAGATCATAATTTCGTATATTGCCCAGTATGCCATGTTTTTTCACTGATTTTGTTTTCTTTTTTCACAGTTCGGTTTTTTCACCGTCACTGTAGCTTCCTTTTCAACTTGCCTGCCTTTTTCAGCAAGATTCCTGTTTTTTCGCTGTATGTGTCTAATAAACTGTGATTCTCCAACTGCTTTTGGATTAACTGCTTTTAAATTTTAGTAGATTCACTGCTTTTAGATTTTAGTGTATATAGATCTGAGTGCATGTTGTCATTGGTTTTAAATTTTAGTAGATTAACTGCTTTTATATTTTGGTGTATATAGATCTGAGTGCATGTTGTCATTTTTTAACTATTGTCTGAAAGTGACAACATGGACACTTTTAGATTAACTGCTTTCTAAAAGCAATTAATCCATGTTCTCACTTTTAGATTAACTGTTAATCCATGTTGTCACTTTTAGATTTTGGTATATATTATTGTGAGAGATCTTAGTGCATGCTGTCACCTTTAGATTAACTGCTTTTAGATTCTCTAACTGCTTTTGGATTAACTACTTTGTGTTTTTGGTAGATTAACTGCTTTTAAATTATGGTAGATTAACTGCTTTTAGATTTTGGTATATAGATTAACTGCTTTTGGTTTATTAGACACATACCAAAATCTAAAAGCAGTTAATTCATGTTAATCCATTGCCCTAATTATGCTCTCAAGGTGTTTGACACTTTTCCTTGCACCCATTAGTCCATGCTCGATGCTCGATGTTCGATGCTATTTTACCAGTAGTCCAGATCAGAGTATAATTAGGAGTCCTAAAATAATTACTGATTTCTTTGATCTATTACCCGTTCAGATCAGAGCATTACCCGGGTGTTTGACATTTCTTTTATCTCTTACCCGTTCAGATCAGGGCATTACCCGGGCAAAGAAATCAATAAAAATGTTATTGGTTTGACATAAATAGAAAATAAACAAATTAAGAAGACCGTGAAAAAAAAGTAAATAGCAAATCAACAATTAATCACATGCACATGCGCCCAAACTATTTATTATTTGGGAGTAAGCATATATAGTTTGTGAGCATTATAGCGAGGCGGCCGGCATTAGCATGTAATTATAGCGAGGCGACCGGCGGCATTAACATGCGCCCAAAATTTAGCATGTAATTTTACAATAATCTTTTCCTTGGTGGTTTAGCAGATAATGCTTTCCAGTTATGTGATTTTGCAATGTTTCCATATTAGTTCAAGAGAGCAGCATTAGTCCAAAGCATCCAGGAGCAATGTTCAAAATGCAAAAAAAAATTCCAGATTTCTCAAAGCCTGGAATGCAGCCATAAAAAGCTTTTTTCCAATATAAATGGAAGGCCGAATTTTTGATTTCAAGCCAAATTTTTTCCAATATATATATATATATTGCATCCCTTCATCAAATTATATATCTCCCCTTTGATTTTACATTTCATTGCACACAATTTTCATGGAGCCTTGCATGCATGTTTTAAAATGTAAATTTATAGGGCGGATTTTTGTGATTTTAAAAATAAAAGGGCATTAGCATGTAATTTTACAAATTAGTTATATGGGGAGGACATTCAAAACTCTTTAGTTTCCAGTGCACAGCACTGTCAGCACATGGTCTTACCTTCCAAATTTGCGGCACATCATTCTTTTTGAGACTTGGGCTTCGTTTGGGGAGACTTAGCCTCCATTTGGTGGGACTTATTTTCACCAGTCAAGCGGTTACGACCGCATGAATCGGATCATAATTAAGGTCCGATTCATGCGGTCGTAACCGCTTCACCGGTGAAAATAACTCCCCCCAAACGGAGCCTTAATTTCACTGGTCAAGCAGTTACGACCGCACATGGGCTCACGAGTTCTTTATCGTTGGTTGTGGCTTGATGCAATAGATTATAATGCTTACTGTCTTACTCCCTTCTAACACTAGCTATTACCTACCATTTCTACAGCATGTATTCTCTACCAACTTGCATTCTCAGGTGCTCTTCCTTCTTAGGTACTCATCATTCTCAGGGTAAGGGTACTACCTGTCTTTAGTTCTCCAACACCTCAATAGGTATTCTCTACGATTTCAGTCTTCATTACCTCCCTTAATGTGTTTAGCATGTTGTTCAAGTTAAATCCATTGTTGAACTGATGATTGGAGATTGCATTAAAGCATTTTGGATGATGTTGAGCATGTTGTTCTGCTGAGGTTTTATTTTACTTGGATTCTTAGACTCCCCTACTAAAAATGTTATTCTTTATAAACATTTCTTTATGATCATCTTATAGCCACTGAGTTTCGCCAATTGCTTAAATTCCCATAGATATGTGCTGAATTTCAATTCTAAATTTTGTTTTATAAATCTCAGTTAGATCATGTTTTATGTATTAATTCTCATAGATATGTTCTGAATGTCCTATTAAAAATGAATGCCCTCGCTATTAGTTTTAATAATGTCTTTTTCTTATACAAAGTCATGATAGTTATTGGTTTTTGTTAGGGACTCATTTCTTTAAAATTTTCAGAACGAAACGTCACCCCCCCCCCCCAAATGTCGCCGCACCTGCACAATGTCGCATCCCCCAAACAATGTCGCCGCCACCGACCATTGTTGCCGCCCCAACCATTGTCGCCGCCCCCGACCATTGTCCCCGCCCCCGACCATTGTCGCCGCCCCTGACCATTGTCGCCGCCCCCGACCATTGTCGCCGCCCATGAACAATGTTGCCGCCCACGAACAATGTCGCCGACCACGAACAATGTTGCCGCCCATGAACAATATCGTCACCCACGACCAATGTCGCCATCCACAACAAATATTACACTAATGACCAATATCGCAGTCCACAACACATGTTGTCGCCGCCCATGAACAATGTTGCCGCCCACGAATAATGTTGCCGCCCACGAACTATGTCGCCGCCCATGAATAATGTTGCCGCCCACGAACAATGTCGCCGCCCATGAACAATATCGCCGCTCACGACCAATTCCGCCGCCCACGACAAATGTCGCACTCATGACCAATATCGCAGTCCACGACACATGTTGCCGCCCACGACCCATGACGTTGCCAAGCGGGGCCAAGCGGGCGAAGCCCGCAGCGACGCATCGAGAACGGGCGGAGCCCATTCGAAGATGCTAGTATATATATATATATATATAAATGGTTCAATGGGCATTCGAGACTTCACGATATTTCATGAGACCTGCCTTTATTTCGTTGTGTCTTCTCCATCTTTTTATCTTCTTGTCAACCTGCAAAAAGTTCTGTCAGTTTATCTCCAATTCTTCAGAAATTTCTTCCATTTCTTCTCTAATAAACTCAGGAATGTCTCGCAAAGGTGCTGTAAATCTTCAAGTAGGAGGAGAACTAGTACGCTTTGGATTTTCTACTGCTTCCGATGAATTCCAAAACATTATTCACATGCTGGAAACCACCAGACTGACATTCATTCTGGAGAAAGAATGTCTAGTTCTTAATAGAGAAGTCATGTAGTTCTTCAAGAATGCAGAGCTCAAGCGTGAAGGATTCCTTATCAAAAGTAGTGTTTAGAAATGCCGAAGTGGGAATGAAGCCTAGTTTCTTAAACCAATTTCTGAGAATGCCCGAAGTTGAGGAAGAAGATGAAATGACTGACACTGACTATGACAGAGCCCTCTCATTCGATAACCTTGAAAAGAAATATACAACTATCAGACACAAAAAAGATGAATGATGAAGGCAAGATATTAACTGATATTATTGGGAAGGTGTTATTGTGCAAGACAGGGTCTCATGATTATGTGTTAGGAGGTATGTTCAAATTACGGGTAGTAGTGATATGAAAAAAGAGAATGGATTGGGGAACAGTTCTTTTTGACCGAGTTAAGTGAAAGTTAGGGGATAGATCTGATTTACTCTAGAGGGGGGGGGGGTGTGAATAAAGTGATTTAAATCTTTTTACTATTTTAAAAATCTATCAGTAAAATTATTGATAGTAGTAGTTATATAAAATGAAAGAGGAACAAAGCTAAACTATACAACCACAACATAGCAAAGCAAGGAAAAATGAACACACAGACAACACACGAATTTATAGTGGTTCCCCAAATATGGGTACATCCACTCTTTTACCACCCTGGTAGGAATCCACTACAGGTTTTTGCTTAGGTGACTGCCACCATAGGTTTTTGCTCAGGTGCCCTATATCCACATGTTTTTTCTCAGGTGACCTATCACCACAAGATCTATTTGTAAGGATATCTCACAAACCTTTAGGCTTTTGATTAGGTGCCCAAAAACCAACAAAGAACTTTTGAAGGGAGTTAATAAACCCTTTTTACAATGGGTTAAGAAGGTGATGTTGTCTTCTCTTTCTTTAAACAATCAAAGAAGACTTCAGTGGATTGCTGGTGTCAAAGCTCCCCCTTAGATGTTGAAATGTTCAGGAAGACTGGAGCTTTGCTCAGGGTGTAGGTCTTCAGCCTTGACTTGTTGAAGTCAAGGAACTTGTAGACAGATCTAGAAGTGTTGTCTTTGAGGATTCCTAGAGTAGAAGTTGAAGAGGACAATTGATATATGTTTGATGTTCTTCTTCAGTCTTCTATAAGATCAAGGGAAAACGACTTCTTTTTCTACACAGTGAAAGCAGATATTATTCTGTATAATGTTCTGTTTATATCCTTATTTATAACTTCTTCTTGTCGAGAGCCGCTTGAAAATCTCTTTTATATTCTGCTATATATTTCTGCTTTTGAATTATATTCATTAATTTCTGCTTAGATTTCAGAGAAGAAAACAGCTGAAATGGTCTTTAATGAGTTTCCCCAACTGTCCCGATAAAATGAGCAAGTAATTAACTCTGATGAAATCCATAATTAATGCTGCCATGAATGACTATATTCTTGAGAATATAAGAATTAATTATTCAGAGAATTACTACCAAAGAGTAGCATGAATTAGGGACAGAGATATGGAAAACTTATCATTCTGACTCTGAATAGAGTTCGTCGACCTCTGGGTAGATTTCGTTGACCTGAGCTCCAAGTTTGTCGAGCTGAGAAACTATCTTGAGGGAAGAATTCATCAACCTGAGCTCGAATTTTATCGAGCTCAACTCAGAGAAGGAACTTTGAGTTCGTCGATCTTAGATCGACGATCGTCGAGCTGAGTTCGAAGAACTTCGAACTAATAAATTGAACTCTGAAATCTTCTAAGTCTTGACTTTCCTGAAGTCCACTGCAAGATGGTCCATGAAGTTTGATTCTAATGACTAGCCTAAATCCTAGGACTAACAAACTCGACCCTGGATATACAAGGTGGGTCAACAATCCTAATAGTGAACCTTAGCCCAAATCCAAACTAGGTATCCAACAATCTCCCCCTATTTGGGTGAGGTAACTATTCAAACAAAAAAATACAATCACAAAGCAAAACAACAAATATCTGGCAGAAAATAAAAGTCCAGCAGATATATACAACAAGTGCTTTGTGACAAATTAACACAAATAATTCAGAGGAAAATAAATTAATCAAAAAGTTATTTAGGATTCTTAGACTTGCCGTTCTCAGAAAGTTGCCTGAAGATGATTTCCCTATTGGGATTTACTGCTTCTCTTTTATACATTGTCATATCAGCTGCTCCAATGATGTTGCATGAAGTTACTCTTAGAACAACTACTTTTGGGTGTAGACTCATATAAGCATCAACATTAAAAAATTGATTAGCTTTGTTATAGCTTTTCAATTCTTCTTTCCTATAGGAAGACATTGTAGAATATTAAGAAAGATCTTTGCCTTCTGCTTTAGCTTTATTAATCAGAGAGAGTCCAATCAATTCTTGAAATCGAGCCATTTTAGCAGAATTTTCCTGTTCAGGATCAACAAAAGGAACTGGTGGAGATTAAGGTCTTTTAGGACTGCTGTCCTTCTTTTGGTTCACCATGAGATTTTTTAGGACCCTTTTGCTCTGTAGATGGAGGAGGAGGAGGCCCTCTGTAGTTCCTTTTAGGAGGAGGAGGAGAGTACTTCCTACTTTTTTCCCTTGCTTTCTATTCATTCTTTGATTGTCACATCCAGTTGGGCATTCCTTTATATGGAGTTATGTTGTTCAGAATATAGTAAGGAGTATCGACTTTGGGGTTTGCTTTAGGAATGGCCTTGGGAGGTGCTTTCCTTTTCTTAGCTTTGCTCTTATTGGTGGATGAATCATCATCATCATCATCAGATGATTCAATAGGGTTATCATATAAATCATCAAACTCTTTTAGAATTTCCTTGGAAATTTGCTTCTCAGGCTGAGGTTGTTCTGGAATTTCTTGCTCTACAACACTTTCAGTAACAATCTGAATGTCTTCTTCCATATCTGCAAGCATGATATCATCGATATTTGGTATAGGAATTTCATCCATCTTATAAGTTGGAGGAGAGAAAGCCTTGGGATCGGAAACAAATACTTGCTCAACAATGGATATAACTGGCTCTATAGTAACTTTTGTGACAACTGGTACTACAAAACTTGCCTTTAGTTACTTTACAACCTCAGGGCTTATTGAGAAGTATAACAGACAATAGACTTTGACTACTCTTGAATAACTTTTTGTAAATAATTAAGATATACAGAATCAAAAGAATTTAATAAACAAATTAAATCTACCGTGGGATTGACAAGACAATTACCAACAGTCATGATCTCTGGTAGATCTTCTGTTTCATCTGTACAAACCATTTCAATCTAAACTATTATAGGAACTGCTGATACTGAGACTGGTGCTGCTGCAACTGTAACTGCTACTGCTGCATCTATAACTGCTACTACTTCTTCATTAAACATCTCCCCCTGCATGGATTCAGAGGGTACTAAACCCAGGCCCCTAGAAGAAGAAGGGACAGAGGGGGCAGCAGCAAAAAGAGCAGAGAGGGAGGAGATGGAATAAGCAAGAGGTGCAATTGCCTCTGTTATGAGATTCCTGATGATTGGAGTGATGAGCTCCAGGATATTTGAAATGGATGGAAAATCTAATTGCATGAACTCAGGAGGTGTCTGAGTAGATATAGATGGATGGATGATGGAGGATGAAATGAAAGGTGGAGTATCAGTCATTATTTCATTTGGAGATGATGGAATATGGTGAGGAGATGATGCTAGTAAGTCAAATGATGGAAGTGACATAAGGTTGTGAAGTGGTATGTCATTAAGGTGAGGTGGTAATGGAGATAAAAGTGGTGTGATGTGTTCTGGAGATGCATGGGGTGTTGGTTGATGCATTAGTGAGACATGTGGTTGTTGAGGTGAAGGAGTTGTTATTGGAAGTAGTGTTGAGGATGGAGGAGGTGGAATGGAAACTTCTTCTACAGATTGGGGAGTGGCTGGTACAGTCCTTGTGCTCTTAGAACCTATAGAAGAGGAGGAAACCTTGGATGGCTTAGAGATTGTCCTCTCCCATCTGCCGAAGAGTGCAGATGTAAGCCTCTTTGAGGCATTGATGAACACTATTGAGGAGACTAGTAGTTCATTTGCCTTCTCCTGAAGGAAGATTCCCAGAATCCTCGCAAAACAAACCTCTTTCTTTGTATTTATCTTTTTAATCAACTCAAATAAAATCTATCCCTAGTTTACCTGTTTCTTGTTTACCAAAGCACACATAACTAGAAATTGATGCCTGGTTATTGATTCATGGGCAGTATGTTTTCCCAACAATACCTTCCCACTACATCAGCCAAGATCTTGTACTCTACAGATTAGATCTTCTTTAACAACTTATTAGGGTTTCCTTCAGAGTCAGCCATTATACTCAGCATATTTTCATATTCAGAACCATCTAACTCAATATCATCTTCTCCATTTATTAAACCAAAGATTTCAGAAACCACAGTAGGGTTAAGAGTAACCGGAGTTCTTGAAATTGTACCAATAATGGTCTCTGCCTCTTGTGAGGTTGAAGTGAAGACCCATTCCTTTATCTCTTCTGCCGGCAGTTTGATCCTAGAAGTCATGAATTTCTTCAGATATTGATCTTCACATAACTGTAGAATGTCTATAAAGATTTGATCGGAATGTCGAAAGGAGTCGAAGTCGATGTCAAAGCTAGTGTCAAACTTCATGCTTGTGAGGGAAAATTCTGGAATCGCCATTGTTGTCCAGCAAAATGAAAAAGAGATCAAGTGCAAGAGAACAAAAAGCGCGGGATGGAGTTGGAAGAAAAACTAGTTATAAGGTTTTAAATATGAGAAGAGGCAGACTCCGTCCAGCAAAAAATAAAAAGATCTTCGATCTGAGTTCAACGAAACATTTTATTGATAAATGAGTTCATCGATCTCAGTCTTAAGAGCAATAATAAATCGTCAATCTCCATTTGATGAACTACTCACTGAGGCAGGGATCGTCGATCTCTGTTCGATGAAACCTGTTTCACTAAGAAGTGTTCGTCGATATCCATTTGACGAACTCTTCACGAAGAGTTCACAGATCGTCGATCTTCGTTCGACAAACTATGCCAAATCGTCGACCACATACAAAAATTAAGTTAAATCTTCCCCATTTATCATACCTAGCTGATTTAAGAAGAACATATGTTTCTTCTCATCCAATGGCTTGGTGAAGATGTCTGCTCTTTTTAAATCCATAGAGACAAAGGCAAGATTAATTTTCTTTTTATCTACACAATCTCTAATGAAATGATGTCTAATATATATATGCTTTGTCCTACTATGATGCATTGGATTTTGTGTAATGGAAATTACAATTGTATTATCACACAATAAGGTTGAATTATTTAAGTTGATACCATAATCTAGGAGTTGTTTATGAATCCACAGTATCTGTGAACAACAACTGCCAGCTACTATGAATTCAGCTTCTGTAGTTAAAGTAGATACATATATTTTCTTTTTGCAAAACCAGGACACTAGCCTAACACCAAGGAACTGATATGTCCCAGATGTGCTTTTTATGTCCACTCTACATCCAGCAAAGTCAGCATCTAAGTATCTAGTCACCTCAAATCTGACTCAGTTGGATACCAGAGTCCTAAATTTGGGCAACCCTTTATATATCACAAAATTCTTTTAAGGAAAATAAGGTGAGATTCTTTAGGGTTCACCTGGAACCTTGCACAAAGGTATGTAACAAACATTATATCTGGCCTACTTACTGTGAGATACAACAGGGACCCAATAATGCCTTTATATAATTTCTGATCAACAGGCTTGCCATGTTCATCAGAGTCAATCACAATATTTGAAGCCATATGTGTTTCTTAGCTGAGGCATCAGCCATCCCAAACTTTTTATTATCTCCTTATCATATTTGGATTGGGATATGAAGATGCCATCAGGTGATTGCTTCACTTTGAGACCAAGGAAGTAGGAAAGTTCACCCATGCTACTCATTTCAAACTTGGAATGCATAAGGTCAGAGAACCTTTTGCATAGTTTTAAATCAGTAGAGCCAAAGATGATGTCATCTACATATATTTGTACTAATAAAATTTTATCATTATGATGATTAGTGAATAAAGTCCTATCTATAATGCCTATAGTAAAATTATGCTCTAGGAGAAAGCTAGCTAAGGTGTCATACCAAGCTCTTGGAGCTTGCTTGAGACCATAGAGAGCCTTATGCAATTTAAAAACATAAGAGGGATGAGTTTGAGAGATAAAACCTGGTGTTTGCTCCACATAAACCTCTTCTTTAAGTTCACCATTGAGGAATGCACTCTTGACTTCCATTTGTCATACAGTGAACTTTTTGTAGGCAGCATATGCAAGGAATATTCTTATAGACTCAAGCCTTGCAACATGAGCAAATGTTTGATCATAGTCAATGAATTCCTCTTGTCTATAGACTTGAGCCACTAGTCTTGCCTTATTCCTGATGATAATGACTTGGGCATCTAGTTTATTTCTGAATACCAATTTAGTTCCAATGTCTGGGTAGTCTTTGGGTCTTGGAAATAAATCCCAAACTCTATATATCTCAAACTAGTTGAGCTCCTCTTGTATTACAATAATCCAGTATGGATCTTGCTCAGCATCTTTTATAGATTGGGGCTAAGTTTGAGATATGAAGCAGGTATGCATCATGTTTTGGTGGAGTTGATGCCTTGTCTGCACACCCACTGATATATCTCCAATCACTTGAGATGCAGGGTGATCTCTAAGTATGACTAATTCAGTAGGAGGAGTTGGTTCAGCAACAGCCTGGGGAATTAATTCCTCTTGTGGAATTATAGTAACTATTGTTGGATCTTCACTAAACTCAGTGAGATCATCTTCACTGTCTTCAATAACATTTGGAGAGGGATGTGCAATAACCTCATTGGTGAGGGTCATCTCATCCAACTTCTTACACAGATGTGGTACCTACAAAGTTTCATTGGTAGAAGGATTCTTCTCCTTGTTAAACATATTAATTTCATCAAATGAAAAATGCACAGTTTTCTCCATTTTCATAGTTGATTTGTTATAAACCCTATAGGCCTTGCTGACTTGGGAATATATAAGAAAAATTTCCATTTCAGCTTTGGCTTCAAATTTTCTAAGGTGTTTCTTATTATTATTATGTATGTAACAAATACAACCAAAAATTCTAAAATAGTCTACTTTAGGTTGCTTCCCTTTGAGTAGTTCATAGGGAGTCTTGCCCTTAAGCTTGTGAATCAGACTCCTATTCAGTACATAATTTGCTGTGCTTACAACTTCTGCCCAAAAGGATAGGGGCAAGCAAGCATCTGCAAGTAATGTGCCTGTAGCTTCAATTTGGGTCTTGATTTTTCCTTTCAGCTACCCCATTTTATTGAGGAGTTTTAGGAGTAGAGAAGCAATGTCTGATCAATGCAACTGGGGTAGAAAACTCAATCCTTATGCTCTTAAGAAAATCTATAAGAATCTTAAATTTATCAGATTTTTCCCTTAAGAAGAACACCCTAGTGAACTTAGAGAAGTCATCTACAATCACTAAGATGTAATACTTCCCTCCTAGGCTCTGTACAATAATGGGTCCAAAAAGATCCATATGGAGAAAATACAGAATCTTAGGAGAATCACTATTGTTAAGTGATTTAAAATTGTTTTTAGTGTGCTTGCCTAATTGACAAGCCCTGCAAAGGCTTTCCTTCTTGTAGGGGCAAGAAGGCAATCCTCTAACAAGGTTGTCCATAGGGAGTTTAGCAATATTTTTCAAATTAACATGTCCTAATCTCTTATGCCATAGTTCATTGTAATTGCTAGTTTGATTAAACAGACATATTTCTGACCTGGAAAACTTAAAGTTTACTACAAAAATGTTTTTTTACCCTAGTTCTAGTTAAAACCACTTTGTTATCTACTGAAGTAATAATGCATGAGGATTTATTAAATGATACCTGAAACCTTTCATCACATAAATGACTTATGGATATTAGGTTGTGTTTCAGTCCACTTACATATGCTAGCTTCCTGAAAGTGATAGCTCCAATTTTAACCTTCCCATAGCCTTTAGTTTGTCCATAGTTGGAGTCACCAAATATTACTTTTGGACCTAGCTTGGACTTACAGTTGGTTAGGTTGTCCTTACTTACAGTCATGTGCTTTGAACAACCACCATCTTGGTACCACTGTTCCTCTGTGGTGGGATAGTCTTTAGCCTACATTTAAAAAGATTAGATGTTATTGACCCAGGTTACCTTGGGTCCTTGATTCTTGTCATAGTTAAAACTGGAAATATAAGAATATTCAGGTTAGTTCTTATATCCTAGGGGATGAAATATTCTTGGTGGAATTATCCACTGATTAAATGGGTTAATGAAAGATCTTGGTTGATTATAAGTTTCAGGAAAATTTAAGTTTCTATTAAATTGTACTGGGAACGACGAATCTTGATAAGTTCATCAATCTGCATTCGATGAATAGGGATTAGTTCGTCGAACTCCACTCAGAGAATGAAGGTATTCATTTTCTATTCCCTAATATCGTCGATCACAGTTCAAAGAACTGTATTGGTTTCGTCGATCGTAGTTCGACGAATAACTATAAGAGAATTCTGCATTCAGAGTTCGTCGATCAGAGTTCGACAAACTGTAAGCATTTCGTCGGTCTAAGTTCGATGAAAATGGTTGAACATAGTTTTTATTAAATTTTTTATTTTTCTTTCTCTTTTTCTTGGTTTTCTGAATGACTTCAATTTGTTGATTATCTTCATTTAGCTTTTCTTTACCATTTCCTGTTATGAATTTTATGGGGGTTGACAAAATGTTTTTCTTAGGGAGATGAGGTTGTCTTGATGAACCACCGAAGCCCAGGTTTCCATTTAGTCTGGCATTTACTGTGCTTGTGATGTCCATCAGCTTGATGCTTCTCCCATTTAGGGATTTTTCAAGTTGCTTTGCATCAGCAAATTCTAATTTTAGTAACATGATTTGTTCAGTTGTAATAGTTAGTTCCTCCTTTAACTTGATGTTTTTAGATAGAATATTGTCTTGTTTAGTTATCTTATCTCTGAGTAGTTTGATTTCCTTCTCAGAATTAATCAAATCATTACACAATAATTTGAATTCAGTTCTAAAACTATCTGAATCAAATTCAAATGAAGAGATTACCTGATCCTCTTCAGATTCAGATTCCTCTTCAGATTGCTCATTTTCAGAAAGGCTGCCTGATGCATTGATATCCATCAAGCAAACTTCTCTTTCTTTTGCTTCCTCTTCATCTTCACTTGAGCTGGAAGATGAGGATTCTTCTTCTGAATCACTCCAGGTTTCAGTAACAAAGCCCTTGTCCTTTCTTTGGTACTTGCTAAGGGAGGGCTTGCCGTAGTGCTTTCTGGATTCCGTTTCTCTTCTTTTCTCCTTATTATGATTCTCTGGGCACTCTGAAATAATATGTCCAGGTTTTTTGCATCCAAAGAAAACAATCTCTTTAGTAGGTGTTTTGTCATACCTTCGTTTGTCATCTTATCTCGATGACTTTCTTATTAAATCCTTTCTAGCAATCTTATAGAATCTTCTTGCTAGTAGCTCTATAAGCTCATCATTGGCAGGTGGAGCTTCTAATCCTTCAATTGCTTTGAAGGCAATACTTGGCTCTTTTCTCCCTGGTGTGGAGATCTTCTGCTCAGTAGCTTTTCTGGTCTTCATCAGCTGCTCATAAGATTTGAGCTTTCCCAATAGAGATTCAGTAGTGATCTCATTCAGGCTTCTGGCCTACTTGATTGGCCATATCCTAGAATCTCATGAGTTGGGGAAGCACATAAGAATCTTGTCATTGATCTCAGTCAGGGTTATGTCCTTGTCCAAGGTTTTCAGCTCATTTACAATTGAGCTAAGTCTATTATACATATCACCCACTGACTCTAATTCTTCCTTTTTGAAGTTCTCATACTAGGAGATGAGATTAGACCTTCTATCGTTTCTTTCATCTGCATTTCTAGCAACCATCTGATTGATAGAGTCCCAGATGGCTTTAGTAAAGGTGCATTTAGCCACCTTTTGGAATATGTCATCTGACATAGTCTATGCTAAGATGTTCATGGCCTTGTGTTGGGTATTGTATCCATAATGTACCTGATTTGAAGAAGCCCCTAAACAAGCTAAGGTGAATTGACTATGTATTTGATGAAATCCTTCTAGTTGTGCTTGCAGCTATTGATTGCTAAGTACACACTAATGTCAGGGTGCAGTAGGTCAATATACACGGTTATGCACAACGTAATCCCTCGTTGAGCAGATCAGTGTGTTGGCTTACGTGTACTCTCTCTATTGGAGTGTACTTATTTCCAAGCACAGGGTCATGAAAGATCAAGAGTAAACAAGGAGCAAGGATGGGCCAAAGACCAGCTCACAGGTGGAAAGACGAGAAATCGTCTAAGTCCAAATCGTCGAGAATCACTAGCTGATTCTCGCCAGTTGGAGCCAGCAGTCTCAACGTCGCCAGAAATTTCTCTAAGGAAGAATCGTCGAGAATCACTAAGTGATTCTCGCCGATTCGTCGAGAATGACTTTGCATTCTCAACGATCCGGCGAGAATCAAGTGTGACTCCCGTCGATTCTCCCCGGCTTCTATATCAGTGCAGCTAGAATTCGGCTAAGTAGAATTCGGCGAGAATCGTAGATGATTCTCGCCGATTCGTCGAGAATCACCTATGATTCTCGCCGAATTTAACTTGGGCAATTTTCCGATTCTTTCTGGACCGGTCCATGTTACCTGCGGTATTTCGAACAGGACTTAGGTCTTTTTGTGGGTGGGGCCCACAACGGTCATGTGCTTGACCTAAGGTATATATACCTCCGTATGTATGAGCGGAACAAGACACGAGATACGCGAATTCAAAAGACAAGCCGCCGTCGAGCCCTAACGCGCGATCTTGCTCCACCGACCGTCTCCGCCGTTCGTACAGTTGTCGCCGCTGTTGATCTCAAGTTCTTCCAGATCTCCGGTGACAGAAGCTTAGTCTAGCATAGCATCTCACGCGTCTAACCAGAGATCCCTTGTCTCTTGATTCGTTGATCGGGAAAAACCTTCCCCTTCCGAATCGATCGAGACGACCGATCCTAGTGTGACCGTTGGAAGACCTTGCTTCCTTTGCTACGAAGTTTGAATCCCCATAGCACTGCAGCAGCTCTCCGTCGCCGCCGCTTATTCCGAGAACCTAGCCACCGCTCCAAGCCGCCGCCGGTTTTGGGAAGGTTCATTCCAAGAGAGATCTAAGGTTGTAGACTCTTTATTGACTTCAAGAACACGTCGTCGAACGAAGAGCACCTTAATCTCCATAAGTTGTTTGTATTCCTTATACATTCTAGTTTCTATTTCTTTGTAAAGGAACGGTTGGTTCCTAGTTGTAAGG
This sequence comes from Platanthera zijinensis, assembly GCA_039513925.1. Classification (NCBI taxonomy): domain Eukaryota; kingdom Viridiplantae; phylum Streptophyta; class Magnoliopsida; order Asparagales; family Orchidaceae; genus Platanthera; species Platanthera zijinensis. The sequence goes on from CM077080.1 coordinate 110,765,190, forward strand.
GTTGGGTGCAACCCGTGTTGTGGGAGTGGTGACTCCTACGTGTGGAAGGGTACCTTCCGTTAGTGCAAGGATTGGATTTCAATCCAGTTAGTGAAGTGATCGAGTTGTCCCTGGTTGGGAGATAGGTCGAAGGGGGAAAGTGGACGTACCCAAATCGGGGAACCACTATAATTTGTTTGAGTCTTTTCTGTGTTGTGTTGTTTGATTTACTTATTCAGGTACAGTTTCTAATTCCGCAAAAACCCCACAAGACACCTATCCCCCCCATAGGTGAAGCTAGTTGGCACTAGGTGGACTTTCAAGTGGTATCAGAGGGAGGTTACTCATCAAAAAGGTTCACACCTTGAGTAGAATCCTGCCACCAGTGTCAAGAAGAAGACCGATATCTTCCATGGACGGACTCAAGTACTCCGGCAAAATCCCAGTGTGCACCAGACTGAACTTTCCTATCTGGAAGGAAAGAATCAGATTCTACATGGAAGCAGTCGACCCCCGACTCTTCATGATCGTGGAGGAGGGACCTTACATTCCCACTAAGGCCTCCACCATTGATCCTACTAAGAAAGTGCCCAAGAAACTTTCGGAAATGGACAAGGACGAAATGGTGCTGTTCGGACTCGACAAGAAAGCTCAAAACATCCTGGTAAGCGCAGTTGATGACTCTATGATGCAGAACTTCTGCAACTGCAGGACAGCCAAGGATCTCTAGAGCTGCCTGATTGTATTAATGGAGGGCACAGATGAAGTGAGGGACGATCGGAGATCCCTCCTCAACCAGAAATATGAGGCCTTCAGGCAAGGGCCCAAGGAGGAGATCGGAGTTACCTTCGAAAACTTCCTCAAGATCATCAATGCACTCAAGGGATATGGAAGAGTGTTCACTGACGGTGAGCTCAATGATAAGTTCCTTAGGTCCCTTACTAAGGAATGGGACACGAAGATCTGCGCCATCCGGGAGTTTGGCAGACTTGCGGAAATCGACCCTCAGATTCTGTTCGGGAAGCTCATGTCCTATGAGCTTCAATTGAACACAAGGAAGGCTGAAGATGAAGCAGAGAAAGCCGCAGCCAAAGAAAAGACCATGGCCCTAAAAGCCATTCATTCCAGAAAGGGTAAGGGTGCTGCTTCTTCCCGTGCGTGGAAGAAGGATGAAGAGGAAGACTCTGAGCCAAGCTCCTCCGGCTCAGAATTATCTAAGGAAGACTTCTCTCTTATCACACGGGAATTAAAGAAGTTCCTCAAGCTGAGGAATTAGAGAAAGAGAGACGGCTCCTCCTCAAGGGATCAGAAGAAGAACTATTCTTCTGAAAGGTATGTTTCCAAACCAAACAAACACCGCTCATCTGACATTATTTGCTTTGGTTGCAACAAGCCAGGACACGTCGTGGCCGACTGCCATCAAGGCAAGAGGAAGAAGGGAAAGGGAGAGGAGCACAGGTCCTCAAAAGACAAGAAGAAGGAGAGGAGTTACATCGCGAAGAAGCCAAAGACGCTGAGTGAATCTAACACGTCAGACACCAGTGATGACGAGGAAGCCTACTTTGGGCTAATGGGTCGCTGTGACTTGGAAGGAGATTGCCCCCCATTTACTGGGAAGGTAAAAGCTCACACCCCTCTCTCCGACTCTGACTCTGATCCTGAGTCTCAGGATGATGACCCTGAGGATAGCCCTTCGGCCCGTGAAGCTGAGCTCCTCGATAAGTATGAGCTTCTGCTCAATACTTTCGAGGAATGTCGAAAGAGACTGAAGGCTGAGAAAAAGGAAGTTAAATTACTTAAAGGTGAGAGTGTATCCCTGAGGGAAGAGATCACCAGTTTGATCTCCCTCCGATAGGAGCACTTGGACCTGACTTCAAAGCATTCAGAGTCCCTTAAGCTCCTCGATCTTAAGCAAGAGGAAATCGACAAGTTGGAAGAACAACTTGCGGCAGAAAAGAAGATCGTTAAGAGCTTCTCTATGCCTAAGACAGTTCTTCCACTAGTTGATACCTTCACTTCTCAGACCAAAGGAGCTGGTTTGGGGCACGTAGGGGCACCTAGTTCCTCTTCCAGGAGAAACAGTAACCAGAGGAAGAATAAGGCTGCTAAGAAGGCCTCTGCTGCTGAAAAGGGAAAGGCCCCGCTCAGCCCTGTTGAGTTCAGAAAGCCCAGCTTTCCCTGTAACCAACTTAATTTTGAGTCAACATATGGCCATCACTTCAGGCCCTCGGTTGCAAAGCCAAAGAGCCGGTATGATGGTTGGACCTTTCCCCGCAACTTCAGTGAGAGTGTCTTCAAGGCACCTTTTGAGGAAATCCGCGTGGAAAATTATGGTCACTTCTCTAGCGGCCATAATCGGAAGCAGGCACCTAAGGCCAAGCCTGTCACACTAAAAAGCAAAGAGGTGATGAAATCATGTGACTGTGGTCATCTTGATGCCTCCACCTCCAGATCCTCGGCCCCAGTTGAACCCTACGTTCCAAAGGTGAAGCAGGCGCCTAAGAGGAGGTATAACAGGTTTGACTGCTGGTGCTGTGGCAAAGTTGGTCACTTTGCCATGGATTGTTGGTTTAATCCAAGGAATAACGAGACTCCTCATGTTGGCAATGCGAGGCCGACCACTCGTAGGGCTAACCAATCGAGGGGGAGTATGCTAACGAGAAATCTAGGACCCAAGTTCGATTGGGTTCCTAAGGCAAATTAATTCTGTTTTGCAGGAATGTCCAAAGGCCAACAAAACTCCCATTTGGTATTTGGACAGTGGATGCTCCCGTCATATGATTGGGACAAGAAGCCTGCTGCGGGAGTACTCTCCAGTCAAGAATGGACCCAAAGTTATATTTGGGGGATCTGATCGGGGAGTCACGAGAGGTTACGGTACGATTTCCAACGGTATACTCTCTATCACTAACATAGCTTATGTTGAGGGGTTAAATCATAACCTGATCAGTGTAAGCCAATTATGTGATAAAGGGTATGACGTTAAGTTCTACAAGGATAAATGCCAGATAATATCATGTGCCTCTTCGGAGACATTATTAACTGGCATTAGGAGCAGAAATATTTTCTGCTTAGATTTTCTCAGTCTAGATTCTTCTACCCCAGTATGCCTCGTTGCAAAAGGCAGTGCATCTCTTTGTGAACAATGGTACAAGAGATTGGCACATATTAATTATAAGACAATTAATATGCTATTTTCCAAAGTCTTAGTATGGGATGCTCCCATTATTAAGTGCATTAAAGATAGTCCCTGTCCTGCATACCAAATGGGCAAGCAGACTCGGGCTACCTTCAAGGGCATCCCAGACAAAGACTCCTCCAGATGTCTTTATCTTCTACACATGGACTTGTTTGGTCCAATGCAAGTTCATAGCTTAGGGGGGAAGTCTTATACGCTAGTGATTGTAGATGATCACTCTCGGTTTACTTGGGTGTTCTTTTTAAAACGCAAGTCTGATACGTTTGACATCCTCACCAGCTTTGTCAAGCAGATTCAGAACGAATTTAACTGCTCAGTGGTCAAAATCAGAAGTGACCATGGAACAGAGTTCGAGTCTGGTGCTATGACAGAGTTCTGTGAAGAACTTGGTATCTTTCATGAGTTCTCCTCCCTACGCACCCCTCAACAAAATGAAGTGGCAGAGAGGAGGAATGGAACACTCATTGAAGCGTGCACGACAATGTTGAATGACACTTCTCTCCCAGAATACTTCTTGGCCGAGGCTGTCAATACAGCTTGTTATGTGCAAAACCGGGCGTTGATCAACAAGAGCCATCGTAAGACTCCGTATGAGCTACTGAAAGGCAGGAAACCAACCATGTCCTATTTGAGGATCTTTGGCTGTAGATGTTATGTACTGAATAATTGGAAGTACCCTCGTACTAAGTTTGGTGAAAAATGCTTTGAAGGAATATTCATGGTCTATAGTAGCCATAGCCGGGCTTATAGATTTTTCAACAAGAAAACTCTAGTGGTAGAGGAATCAATAAATGTTGTATTTGATGAAGGAAGTTTGCTTAATTGCAAGTCTTCTAGTGGTCTTCTTGAAGATGCAGGTGCCAGACTCGAAAAGCTACACCTGGATGAGCCCGAGAAAGATGCAACTCCAAAATACGTCAAGGTCTCCACCTTAACACCAATCGGAGAGGATGACAATCAGGATGGAGCAGTCCTCCCTGAAGAGGAAGGAGCCCCAGAAATCGCTAGAGCTCCTGATGCAAGACTTCTAGAGCTCCGACACGTGAGGGATCATCCTAGAGATCAGATCATCGGAGATCCTCGCGACGGTATCAGAACTCGAAGAGGTACTATTAATGAGATTTTGCATCTTAGTTTCCTATCATAGGTTGAGCCAAAGAAGTTCGACGAGGCGAACAAAGATGCAGCATGGATAGTGGCCATGCAAGATGAACTACATCAATTTGAAAGATGCAACGTCTGGATGCTGGTTCCCAGACCAAAGGGGCAGAACGTGATCGGCACCAAGTGGATCTTCAGAAACAAACTGGATGAACATGGTGTCATCATAAAGAATAAGGCCAGGCTGGTGGCTCAAGGATACCGACAGGAGGAGGGGATTGACTTCGACCAGACGTTTGCGCCAGTTGCACGGCTCGAGGCAATCCGTCTGTTCCTAGCCTATGCCTCTCATAAAGGATTCACTGTCTATCAGATGGACGTGAAATCAGCATTCTTGAATGGAGACTTGAAAGAGGAAGTATACGTCGCTCAACCTCTAGGTTTTGTCAATCCTACTTATCCTAATCATGTCTACTTTCTCAATAAAGCTCTATATGGGTTAAAACAAGCTCCTCGAGCTTGGTATGAGACCTTGTCTAGTTTTCTTCTTGAGAACAAGTTCTCTAGAGGAAAAATAGACAAGACATTGTTTCTCAGGGAAGTCAAAGGCAAGATCTTGCTGGTGCAAATCTATGTCGATGACATTATATTCGGGTCAACGGACAACAATCTTTGCAAAAAGTTTTCTAAACTTATGCAAGGAAAGTTTGAAATGAGCAGTATGGGAGAGCTAAAGTATTTCTTGGGACTTCAAGTGAAACATTCTGAGGAAGGAATTTTCATTTCTCAAACAAAGTTCACCAATGAACTCCTCAAGAAATTCAGAATGGAGAATGCAACCTCTATGAGGACTCCAATGGGATCCACCATGTCTCTGGATAAGGATGTGAAAGGGAAACCTTTTGATGAAACCAAATATAGAAGCATCATTGGATCCCTGCTCTACCTTACTACAAGTAGACCGGATATCATGTTCTCTACATGTGTTTGTGCCAGATATCAGGTGAACACTAAGGAATCTCATTATGTCGCTGCAAAGCAAATTCTTAGATACCTTAAAGGTACCCCTAATCTTGGCTTGTGGTACCCGAGAAACAATGATGTCGAGCTAATAGGTTTTTCAGATGCTGATTTTGCAGGGAGTAGGGATGACAGGAAAAGCACTTCCGGGACGTGTCAATTCCTCGGAAGAAGGCTCATCTCATGGAATAGCAAGAAACAGAATTGTGTAGCAACCTCCACAGTAGAGTCTGAGTATATCTCGGCTAGCAGCTGTTGCGCACAACTCCTATGGATCAGAAATCAGTTAGCAGACTATGACCTTCAGTTCAAGGAAGTACCAATGTACTGCGACTCCTCCAGTGCAATTGCTATTACCAACAATCCGGTATCGCACAGCAGAACGAAGCATATTGAAGTCCGCTACCACTTCATTCGGGAGCACATGGAGAACAAGGACATCTCTCTCTGCTATGTCCCCACAGACAAGCAGATTGCAAACATTTTCACAAAGCCCCTAGACGAGGCCAACTTCAGTCTTTTCAAAACTGAATTGGGGATGCTAAACTACGAGGAATGAAGACTTCAACAGCTCCAGGCTCGTGCATCTAGGGGGAGCATCTGCCAGGAACTCAAGTGTAAGCACAGGTGCAAGAACTGAGGGGGAGCATGGTGTCAAATGCACCAGACCCAGATTTGCAGAAGCCGAAAAGGGGGAGATTACCCTCTCGGTCGGCTAAGGTGCTAAGGTGTATGCTCCAATTGCTCTAAAGATAATGGTATGGAATTTCAACTCACTCTCGTTTTTCAAAGTTGTGTTTTCTTCCAAGCCGTTATATTCACCTTAGCTTGTAGGGTTTAGGCTTCTTCAAATAGGGGGAGATTGTTGGGTATTGTATCCACAATGTACCTGATTTGAAGAAGCCCCTAAACAAGCTAAGGTGAATTGACTATGTATTTGATGAAATCCTTCTAGTTGTGCTTGCAGCTATTCATTGCTAAGTACACACCAATGTCAGGGTGCAGTAGGTCAATATACACGGGTCTGCACAACGTAATCCCTCGTTGAGCAGATCAGTGTGTTGGCTTACGTGTACTCTCTCTATTGGAGTGTACTTATTTCCAAGCACAGGGTCATGAAAGATCAAGAGCAGACAAGGAGCAAGGATGGGCCAAAGACCAGCTCACGGGTGGAAAGACGAGAAATCGTCTAAGTCCAAATCATCGAGAATCACTAGCTAATTCTCGCCGGTTGGAGCCGGCAGTCTCAACGCCGCCAGAAATTTCTCTAAGGCAGAATCGTCGAGAATCACTAAGTGATTCTCGCCGATTCGTCGAGAATGACTTTGCATTCTCGACGATCTGGCGAGAATCAAGTGTGACTCCCGCTGATTCTCCCCGGCTTCTATATCAGTGCAGCCAGAATTCGGCTAAGTAGAATTCGGCGAGAATCGTAGATGATTCTCGTCGATTCGTCGAGAATCACCTATGATTCTCGCCGAATTTGACTTGGGAAATTTTCCGATTCTTTCTGGACCGGTCCATGTTACCTGCGGTATTTCGAACCGGACTTAGGTATTTTTGTGGGTGGGGCCCACAACGGTCATGTGATTGAACTAAGGTATATATACCTCCGTATGTATGAGCGGAACAAGACACGAGATACGCAAATTCAAAAGACAAGCCGCCGTCGAGCCCTAACGCGCGATCTTGCTCCGCCGACCGTCTCCGCAGTTCGTACAGTTGTCGCCGTTGTTGATCTCAAGTTCTTCCAGATCTCCGGTGATAGAAGCTTAGTCTAGCATATCGTCTCACGCGTCTAACCAGAGATCCCTTGTCTCTTGATTCGTTGATCGGGAAAAACCTTCCCCTTCCGAATCGATCGAGACGTCCGATCCTAGTGTGACCGTTGGAAGACCTTGCTTCCTTTGCTACGAAGTTTGAATCCCCATAGCACTGCAGCAACTCTCCATCGCCACTGCTTATTCCGAGAACCTAGCCGCCGCTCTAAGCCACCGCCGGTTTCGGGAAGGTTCATTCCAAGAGAGATCTAAGGTTGTAGACTCTTCGTTGACTTCAAGAACACGTCGTCGATCGAAGAGCACCTTAATCTCCATAAGTTGTTTGTATTCCTTATAAATTCTAGTTTCTATTTCTTTGTAAAGAAACGGTTGGTTCCTAGTTGTAAGGGTTGGGTGCAACCCGTGTTGTTTGAGTGGTGACTCTTACGTGTGGAAGGGTACCTTCCGTTAGTGCAAGGATTGGATTTCAATCCAGTTGGTGAAGTTACCGAGTCGTCCCTGGTTGGGAGAAGGTCGAAGGGGGAAAGTGGACGTACCCAAATTGGGGAACCACTATAATTTGTTTGAGTCTTTTCTGTGCTGTGTTGTTTGATTTACTTGTGCAGGTACAGTTTCTAATTCCGCAAAAAACCCACAAGACACCTATCCCCCCCATAGGTGAATCTAGTTGGCACTAGGTGGACTTTCACCTTGGCATCTGCAATCTTAGCCTTCTTCTGTGTATCTGTCCACTAACGTGGTTGAACAACATGTGTGCTGGAAGATGCAGTAGTGTAGCCTATGGAGCTGGTGGACCTATCAAAATAGAGTTGTATAAGTCTTCATCAATAGAGTTCATATATAGCCTAATTCTTGTCTTCCAGATTGCAAACTTGTTCAGGTTGCAAACTAGAGGTCTGGTGCTTGCATAATCCTTGTTCTGTGCCATGATATATAAAAACAAATAACTAGGGAAAAGGTCAGATCTATTTAGGATCTTTTGATTCAAGTGTTAGCAGCTTGTAAAACAAAGGAACACCCCTTTGATACAAATGAAAAGTTAGGGTATAGATCTGATTTACTCTGGGGGGGGGGGGGGGTAATAGAGTGATTTAAATCTTTTTACTGATTTAAAAATCTATCAGTAAAATTAGTGATAGTAGTAGTTATATAAAATGAAAGAGGAACTAAGCTAAACTACACAACCATAGCGGAGGAAAGTAAGGAAAAATGAACACACAGATAACACAAGAATTTATAGTGGTTCCCCAAATCTGGGTACATCCACTCTTCTACAACCCTGGTAGGAATCCACTATAGGTTTTTGCTCAGGTGACTGCCACCATAGGTTTTTGCTCAGGTGACCTGTCACCACAGGGTTTTGCTTAGGTTACCTGTCACTACAAGATCTATTTGTAGGGAGATCTCACAACCCTTTAGGCTTTTGATTAGGTGCCCAAAAACCAACAAAGAACTTTTGAAGGGAGTTAATAAACCCTTTATACAGTGGGTTAAGAAGGTGATATTGTCTTCTCTTTCTCTAAACAATCAGAGAAGACTTCAGTGGATTGCTTGTGTCGAAGCTCCTCCTGAGATGTTGAAATATTCAGGAAGACTGGAGCTTTGCTCAGGGTGTAGGTCTTCAGCCTTGACTTGTTGAAGTCCAGAAACTTGTAGAAAGATCTAAAAGTGTTGTCTTTGAGGATTACTGGAGTAGAAGTTGAAGAGGACAATTGATATCTGTTTGATGTTCTTCTTCAGTCTTCTATAAAATCAAGGGAAAACAGCTTCTTTTTCTACAGAGTGAAAGCAGATGTTATTCTGTATATTGTTCTGTGTATATCCTTGTGTATATCTTCTTATTGTTGAGAGCCGCGTGAAAATCTCTTTTATATTCATTTATATATTTTTACTTTTGAATTTTGAATTATATGCATTAATTTCTGCTTAGATTATGGAGAAGAAAACCGCTGAAATGGTTTTTAATGAGTTTCCCCAACTATCCCAATTAAATGAGTAAGTAATTAACTCTGATATAATCCATAATTAATGCTACAATGAACGACTATATTCTTGAGAATATAAGCATTAATTATTCAGAGAATTACTGCCAAAGAATAACATGAATTATGGACAAAGATATGGAAAACTTATCATTCTGACTCTGAATAGAGTTCGTCGACCTCTGGGCAGATTTCGTCAACCTGAGCTCCAAGTTCGTCGAGCTGAGAAACTGTCATGAGGGAAGAATTCATCGACCTGAGCTCGAATTTTGTCAAGCTCAACTCAGAAAAGGAACTCTGAGTTTGTCGATTTGAGATTGCCGATCATCGAGCTGAGTTCGAAGAACTTCGAACTAATAAACTGAACACTGAAATCTTTTAAGTCTTGAGTCTCCTGAAGTCCACTATAGGTTGGTCCATGAAGTTTGATTCTAATGACTAGCCTAAACCCTAGGACTAACAAACATTACCCTGGCTATATAAGGTGGGTCAACAATACTAATAGTGAACTTTTGCCCAAATCCATACTAGGAATCCTACATTAAGGCATGCTTCTCAGCCATAAATTTTGGAAGAATTATCACTCTCTACCTCAACTAGCTAGACAAGAATCAATTTGATATGTCCACTGATATGCAAATTCATCACCTAAAAATATAGATGCGTTAATTTTTAATGGATGGGAACAAAAAATTCCAAGGCAGAGGGGCAGAGAAATATGGGTGAAGGTTCTTGATTATAAGATAGACCTAACACTGAAGCTATAGAGAAGGATGTGCCTTAACCCCCCCCCCCCAACTGAGACTATTGGTGCAGTTCTGAGGGGGAGAGTTTACTTGTAGATGTTTTTGTTGTTCCACCTGTACACTATGAAATTCTTCTCATGCAAACTGAAATTCAATCGTCGACACCTAATGTTCAGATAGAGCTAGCTCATCACCCAGAATTACAAGCTAATTTGAGATCAACATATGGTGGATTGTTAGATTTGGAAGAATTTCCTGCCAAGTCTATGAGGGAGACATTAGTTAAAGACTCACTCCAAGAGGAACCCAATGTTGACAGAGCTTCTATTGAGGGGGAGGATTTGGTAGTGCTCTATTAAGAAGTCAGAGAGGCTATGGTAAAGCCTATTGCCTAAGATACACTCTTGCTCAAGGACCACTCTGGGGGACATAATTCTAGTAGTTTTAAAACTAATGCTTACAATCTTGTTGCTCCCAGGTCTCAGGGTGAGAGTGCCCCTCCTTCAGAAAGTTCCCCGTTAAAGTCTATAGAAGTAATGCTGGTAAAGTAAAAAGACCACTTCGATTTCTCACTCTGAAATCATTTCTCAATATAAAGAGTTGATCAAAGACTACGACAAATATCGTAGAGTGGCAAGAGCTCTGGCTAAGGAGATCGAATCTCTTAAGCCAGAAGAGAGCAATCTGAGAGAGGAAATTGTAATTATGGACTCACTTAAGAAAGACTTCCATAATGTTATGGAGGAATACAATAAGGCTCTCAAGCACCTAGATCTGAAGGAGAAAATCATCAAGGGATTGGAAGAACAACTTGCAGTCGAAAAGAAACTTGTTGAAGGTTTCTCAAAGCCCAAGACAGTTCTCCCGCTTGTTGTTGAATTATCTGCTCAGGCCAAAGGTGCTGACTTAGGGCATGTGGCTGGTCCTAGTAAATATTCTAGGAGAAATAAAGCCCAAAGGAGAAATAAGGCTGCTAAGAAATCACTAGCTAAGGAGAAGGTGAAAGTTCCTCTAGAACAAACGTCATTTAGGAAGGTTATCTTTCCGACAAATAAGTTTGATCTGGATTCGTCCTATGGTCACTTTGCTAGGTCTACTTACGTAGAGCCCAAGTCTTGTTACCAAGGATGGACTCATCCCCGAAACTTTGGCGAGAGTGTCTTCATGGCACCTTATGAGGAGATCACTCTTCAGAGCTACGAACCTTAAAATCATGGTCACAACATCAAGATAGCTCCAAGAGTTAAATCCTTTGTAAAAAAGCCTACTAGGGAGAAGAAGTCATGTGAATGTCATCACCATGAAGCTTCTACTTCTAATTCCACTGCCTCTGCTAGACCACAATCTCAAAAGGTCGAGCAGGAGATCTTTAGGCAAAGATACAACAAATTTGACTGTTGGTGTTGTGGCAAGATTGGTCACTTCGCCATTGATTGCTGATTTAATCCCAGACATTATGAAATACCTCGAGTTAATAATGTGAGAAAGACCGCTCACAATGTTAACATACGTAGGGGGAGTGTGCTAGCTAGAGACCAAGGACCCAAGCAAGTTTGGGTTCCTAAGGCAAACTGACTTGTGATTGCAGGTATGTCCAAAGACAACCAAAACACCTATCTGGTATTTGGATAGTGGATGCTCTCGGTATATGATCGGGACAAGAAGCCTTCTCCAGAATTACTCACCAGTCGTGAACGGTCCAATGGTCATCTTTGGAGGTTCTAATAGAGGAATTAATAAAGGCTACAGTATGATTGCAAATGGTAGTGTATCCTTTTCGGATGTGGCTTAAGTTGAAGGATTGGAACATAATCTCATAAGCATAAGCCAACTCTACGATAAAGGATACATCATAGAATTTCATGCAGACAAGTGCTTGATAAAATCGATAGATAATCTTGAAATGATTCTATCAGGCATTCGTAGTAGGAATATCTTTTGTTTGAATTTTATTTGTATAGACTCTTCTACACCAGTGTATCTTTTGGCAAAAGATAGTGCGTCTCTTGGTGACTATTGACACAAGAGATTAGCACATATTAATTTCAAAACTATTAATAAATTATTATTTTTTAATTTAGTACATGATGCCCCAAATGTCAATTGTGTTAAAGATAGAACTTGTCACGCAAGTGTAAAAGGCAAGCACACAAGGGCTACCTTTAAAAGCATTATTGGCAAAGACTCTAATAGGTGTTAACACCTACTTCATATGGACTTGTTCGGTCCACTGCAAGTTAGAAGTTTGTGAGGTAAAGATTATACATTGGTTATTGTTGATGATTACTCGCGCTTTGCATGGGTGTTCTTTCTAAAATAGAAGTCAGATACTTTTGACATCTTTACAAATTTTGTCAGCCAGATCCAGAATGAATAAAACTATTCCATAGTCAAAATCATAAGTGACAATAGAACTGAGTTCAAGTCTGTTAAGCCTATGTATCTTTCATGAGTTTTCCTCTCCTCGTACTCCTCAGCAAAATAGAGTAGCTGAGAGAAGGAATAGAACACTTATTGAGGCCTGCAGAATAATGTTGAGAGATGCCACACTACCAGAATATTTCTGGGCTGAAGCTGTTAACACTGTATGCCACATGCAAAATCAAGCACTCATAAACAAGAACCATAATAAGACACCTTACGAACTACTAAAGGGCAAAAAGCCGACTATTTCATATTTTAGAATCTTTGGTTATAAATGCTTCATCCTTAACAATGGTAAGTATCACACTACTAAATTTAGTGAAAAGAGCTTTGGAGGTTTTTTCATAGGGTATAGTACCCATAGTAAGGCATATAAGGTATTTAATAAGAAAACCTTGGTTGTAGAAGAATCTATTCAAGTTGTATTTAATGAGACGAGCTTGCTGGTAGGCAAATCTTGTAGTGTGTTTATTGAAGATGCAGGTTCAAAGATGAAAGAACTTAACTTGGGTGAGCCGACTGAAGAAAAAGGTGAAAAGTTCATCAAGATCACCACTCCAGCCTCGATTGGAGAGGTTGATGATCAAGATGAAGAAATCATCCAAGTTGATGAAGTCACTCCTGTGGTTGAAGACACTCCAAATGCAAGGACTTTAGAGCTCAGACATCTGAAGGATCACCCAATGGACCAAATCATAGGAGGTCCCCAGGATGGTGTCAGAACTCGTAGAGGTACTACTAATGAAAATTTATATTTCAGTTTTCTCTCATAGGTTGAACCGAAGAAGTTTGAGGAAGCAAACTCAGACGCATTATGGATAATCGCAATGGAAGAAGAACTAAATCAGTTCAAGCATTGTCAAGTCTAGAAACTTGTTCTAAAACCTAAAGGCAAGAATGTCATTGGAACAAAGTGGGTCTACAAGAACAAGATGGACGAGGATGGAACAATAATAAAGAACAAGGACAGACTCATCGCCAAAGGATATGAATAAGAAGAAGGAATCAACTTCGACCAGACATATGCTCCATTGGCAAGGCTTGAGGACATCAGGTTGTTCCTAGCATATGCTGTACTTAAGGGATTTATTATCTATCAAATGGACGTGAAGTCAGCCTTACTTAATGGTGACATAAAGGAAGAGGTGTATGTGGAACAACCTCCAGGTTTCATTAATTCTAACTTTCATGATTATGTCTATCTTTTATTTAAAGCTTTGTATGGTTTGAAACAAGCTCCTCGAGCTTGGTATGAGATGCTGTCTAGCTTTCTTCTTGAGAACAAGTTTACAAGGGAAAGATAGATAAGACATTATTTCTTAGGGAAATAAAAGGCAAGATTTTGCTAGTGCAAATCTATGTCGACGATTTTATTTTTGGCTCTACTGACGGCAACCTCTATTAGAAGTTTTCAAAACTTATGCAAGGGAAGTTTGAAATGAGCAGTATAGGAGAGCTGAAATATTTCTTAGAGCTTCAGGTAAAACAATCTGAAGATGGAATTTTCATCTCGCAAAAAAAGTTCACCAATGAGCTAATTAAGAAATTCGGAATGGAGAATGCAACCTCTATGAGGACTTCAATGAGTTCATCTGTGTCTTTGGACAAGGATGAGAAAGGGAAACCTTTTGATGAAACAAAGTACAGAAGCATAATTGGATCCTTACTCTTCCTTACTGCCAGTAGACCAGACATAATATTATCAACATGTGTATGTGCTAGATTCCAAGTGAACTGTAAGGAATATCATTATGTTGCTACAAAGCGGATTTTGAGATACCTTAAAGGTACTACGAATCTTGGCTTATGGTACCCAAGAAGTAATGATAGTGAACTAATTGGTTTCTCAAATGCAGATTTTGCAAGTAGTAAATGCAACATCCCGATTCGTGCTATGCCCCTCGTGCACGTTTTTAAGTCAGCAGAGCTGACTTTGGCTCAGGGAGTGCTGACATCTAGGCTTATACTTATGTAAGGGAGGAGAAGTTGGTCCATAGTAGGACACAAGTAGTGACACGGGCGTGTCCAAACCCGTGTGGTACTCTGGTGTCTTTGGGTCTTCTTTGTGAAATTTCCAGAGAAGGACACGTGTAGTGACATGGGCGTGTCCTTACCCGTGTGTGTGTGATACGGGCATGTCTATACCCATGTGGCTCCCTGGCAATGTTGTGGATTCCTTATTGTGTTTCTCGAGTAGGACACGGGTAGTGACACGGGCGTGTCCCTACCCGTGTATGTGTGACATGGGCGTGTCCCTACCCGTGTGTGTGTGTGTGTGTGTGTGTGTGTGTGTGTTCATCGAGCAGAGCTCGACTAACATCGTTGACCGTGTTTCCCGAGCAGGACACGGGTAATGAAACGGGTGTGTCCCTACCCGTGTGTGTCCAAGAAGCAGTTCGACGTTTCGTCGAGCGGAGCTCGATGATCATCGACTGTGTTCCTCCCGAGTAGGACACAGGTAGAGACACGGGCGTGTCCCTACCCGTATATGTCCACAGTAGTTCGACGATTTGTCGAGTGGAGCTCGATGATCATCGACCACATTCTACCGAGCAGGACACGGGTAGTGACACGCCAGTGTCTCTACCTGTGTCCTACTCGGGAGGAACACGGTCGACGATTGTCGAGCTCCGCTCAACGAAATGTCGAACTGCTGCTTGGACACACACGGTTAGGGACACGCCTATGTCACTACCTGTGTCGTGCTCGGGAAACATGGTCGACGATATTAGTCGAGATCTGCTCGATGAACACACACACACACACATACGGGTAGGGACACGCCCGTATCACACACACACGGGTAGGGACACGCCCGTGTCAATACCCATGTCCTGCTCGGGAAACACAATAAGGAATCCGCAACGTTGCCAGATAGCCACATGGGTATAGACACGCCCGTGTCATACACACACCGGTAGGGACACGCCCGTTTCACTACCCGTGTCCTTCTCTGGAAATTTCACAATGAAGACCCAAAAACACCAGAGTACCACACAGGTTTGGACACGCCCGTGTCACTACCCGTGTCTTACCCGTGTCGTTCAATTTCGGATTTTGGCAAATTTTTCCGGCCGCATCTTTTGAAGGGACTCATTTACTGAGTGATTGGAAGTCCAATGATAGGTCGATACGTGGCTATGCAGTTACCCACTTCCCACATGAAAAGGGGAGAAAACCCTAGCCATTTCTACTCTTCCTTCCAATCCATTGCTGTAAAAAACTGCTGGAGAGAAAGAAGGTGCTGTAGCCGATCTTATTCCCGTGAAGAACTAACACCAACTGAGGAAAAGAAGATGCCGCCAAGAAGGATGACAAGATCCATGGCTGGAAATGGTGGAAACACCGGAAATGAGGTGAGCTTCCTAACCTCTCCCTTGGTGCTAGATCTATAGTTATCTCTAGGAGAGATGTCGACTTAAGAGAGTTTTGACTTGTGAGATGAAGATTTCCTAGGAAGAGACTATTCTAGGGCTTGTGCCCTAAGGATAGTGATGTCTTCAACCTCTCCCCTCTCCTTGAGTAGATGGTGGACTTGGTTCGTGAAGAGAAAATGGTCTCATTAGGGTGAATAAGGGTGTAGGAATTTCTGGACATGGTTTGAAAACATGGCTTGATGAAGAAGATGAACCGATGTCGTTTATCTTGCTTTAAGATGCATGCAAAAATCCGTTTTCTGCACGCAGTAGTCTTCGAGGCCATTTTCGGAAATGATGTGGCCGGATCTGGTCTTTCGACTAAGCACAAAAGTCGTAGCCCTCGAAAATACCTTTCTAACGAGGTGTTAAACATCTTCACCAAATTCTTGCTGCCTCTGGAATCCCCGTTGTAAGTTATTGTACAGTAATCATTCCTACACATGTAATTCTCGTGTTTGTTTTGTATCGGCTTTGGGTTGGTAGAGAGATCGTAGTACATTAATGTTAACGTTTTGTTGAGATGCAGTCTATAATTGGTTGTGATAAATTATGTCATTGACATTTGTTTGTTTGACCCTTAATGAACAAATGGTGTAGTAAAGTGCACTTGATCGAGGTGATGTGGTGGAGGTTAGAGAACGAATGGATTGACGAGTTAGTATGGTAGGAATGATTTATATATGTGAAATATTGAGGACATACATGATAGTGGTGATATGTGGAATAATGATGAGTTTGGCTTGATCTTGCTGAATATAATCAGTAATGAATGTTATGAACAAATGGTTGTAGTCTTTAAATGATTGATGTGTGAAGTACTCGTACACTGATAATGAACCCTTAAGTACCTTGGGGAATGGTATTGTGAAAGGGGTGTAAGTGTGGGGTTTGACCGCATTGGTTTGGTAATATTGAGAAGAGACGTAAGTGGACGGTTGGGCTTGGTCCTCGGTGCTCATTCCCGGTGCCCCTTTTGTGCCAAGTGGCAGGTTGGGCTTGGCCCTCGGTGTTCATTCCCGAGGCTCCTTCCGTGCCACGATGATGTGGAATTGCATGCAGTGTGATTCGACACGCGGTGTCGTAATCCTAGGTTAAGGATAACGTGGCAGGTCTATGGGCTCGCTAGTCCTCACACCGATGGGAGTTGACAGATAGATTTTGGGCGGCTTGGCTTGATCCTCGGTGCTCATTCCTATGGCTCCTTCCGTGCCAAGTGAATGGTTGGGCTTGGTCCTCGTGCTTTTTCCGAGGCTCCTTCCGGGTCACAACATAGGCCAGTTCAGGGCTTTGTTCTCGGTGCACATCTACCAGAGACTCTTTCTGAGCCATAATACGTATGTGAGCTCCGCTGTTGTGTTCTTAGTATTGAGGCATACAAAGGCCTAGGTTTGGTAGTGTGGATACCCGCCGAGTAGTGGATAAGCCTTCTCTACTATCACCGTCTGGCCACGACGGATGGTGCCTGAGAGGTTAGCTACCTGCTCGAAAAGTAGGAACTACAAGTCTATGTCGACATAGCAATTTCATGTGCGTGATCATGGGTGAGTCATTGCATAGCATTCATGGCATTACATTACATTGCATACGCAAGATCCTCATCGTATAAGTTTGTATGGGCACTCTTATCCGATGAGTTACTTTACTGTTTAGTTGATCCTTAACTTATAAGTTTGTATGGGCATTCTTATAAGTTAAGTTACTTTCCTATTGTAGATTTATATACTTAGATGGATTGATATAGCTTGTGTAGAACTGCTAGAATGGAATGCTGATAATATTATTATGCATTACTTTTATTGCTACTCATGATATGTATACTTACTCCACTTGCTTGTACTACTGCTTATATAAATATATTGTACCCTTGTTCCTTTCTCCGCCCAGTGCAAAGGAGTCGTCGGGGGAGCGAATGTGATAGCCACTTAGTCTTTATGACTAATGGTTGCTACGTCTTCCTTTTTAGGAGGAAACCCCGCAGTCAGAGAAGCCACAGATTTTGCAGCAGGACAACCATGCCAGGACGATAGGGCCTGAAAGGATGGTGCCATCTCTACCATCAGTCACCGATGTAAGTTTGAGAGACTCATGATGTAGCCCATTTGGGCAAGTTTTACCTGTACTCTGATATTTTAAAAGCTTGTTGTAGTTTCTTTTCTTAATGTACTTTTGGACTATTTTACTTATGTGTGGATTGAATTCTTTTTTATATTCTTGGTTGGGTTGGCATTGGTTGATATTAGTTATAGCCGGCAGGATAGGAGTTTTGTAGTACAAGTTAGCCGAGTGCTAGCGCTACTGCAAGGAGGCTGTTTTGGGCATAAGACTCCCCTCGTACCGTATTTTGTGTTCCGGCAGGGGGGGTCTTACAAATAGGATCAGCTTGCTACGATCTTGAACTAAATAAGTCATTCAACAATGGTGCCACCTCGTTCGATTAGTCAGTTTGGGGAAAAACTGACTTAGCGGAAGAAGTGGTGTGCCGATATGTAATTCACACTAAGTATGTCCAACTTTGACCTTATGATTAGGCAACCTGACCTTAGGTTTGTACTCTACGTGAAGATCCTAGTGTATCATGAGCCTGTGGGTGGCACCCCCGCCCCGTCCGTACCCATACAATTTCAGCAATCGGAGCTAGGGCAAACACTAACAGCTACCTTGGATGCCTTTAGGTCCCAACAGGCCCCCGTACAACAACAAGTTCCGGGCTCCAATTGGGTGAGCACTTTCTGAGCTCTCTCCCCTCCTGCCTACCTTGGGACGGAGTCGGCAGTGCGTACGAAAGAATGGCTCAACATCGTGTAAGAACTGCTGGTGGGAATTAGATGTCCGAATAATATGGTTGTGACCCTGGTAGTGACACTCCTGGAACTACACACTAAGAGGTTGTGGAAGTCTCTCATGGGCTCCACCTTTCATGGGCAAGTTTATATGGAGATTAGTTGGAGCATGTTCCCAGGAGCCTTTTTAGAGCGCTTCATTCCCTCGTCTGCTCGAGATTAACTCGAAGAGAGATTTCTATAGCTAAAGCAAGGATCAAAGTCAGTTACGGAGTATCAATGAGAGTTCAAACATCTCGTGAGATTTGCTGACTCATATGACTTGGATGACAGAGGATACGCTAAGCGCGTCTACAAAGGGCTGTGGGACCCCTTGAGGCAGGCCCTTTTGTTTATAGCGGACTCAAGCTTGGCAGAAATAATTGACATGGCGAAGAGGCTAGAAGCAGACCACTTGGGAAGTGTTAAGAGACCTGCTGAGGGTGTGATGGAAGCTGGCCCTAAAAATAGTAGAATACACGACTACGGAGGAGGAAGAGGATATCAGAGAGGTGGAAGGCGTTTCCACCAAAATTTTAGAATAGAGCACCCGGTTCCACAGCCGCCAGCATTGCCTCCACCTCCACCGCTTCAACAGTTTTAACAACCCAGGGGCGGAATGAGCGAGTGTGCTTCCAATGCAACCAACTGGGCTACATCCAACGTTACTGTCCGCAGCTGTTTGGGAATGCTCCTCGTGCTCTCCCTCTGGCAGCTCTGCGAGGGCAGGGACATATGCGTGGTTGAGGACGAGGACCACAAGGAGGAAACCCCAGACTTGCTCGGAATCAGGTGTTCGCGCTGGACATGGCACATGAGTGGAACCCTTAGGAGGTGATTACAGATATGTTATAATCAGTTATCACATCTTCATTATTAACCTTAAGTTTCTTAAGACGTACTAGATATCTAGCTTTAAGTATTGTCATTGGTACTTAGGCACCGTGGTGGTCGGCGAGAAACCGACCTATATGTTATTTGATACCGGTGCCTCACACTCGTTTGTGTCTGCGGACTTTATTAAAGACCTAGAAGGAGTGCAATCCCTCACTGGTATTGCTCGATGAGTACGCCTTCCAGACGACTCTGAGATGACCGTAACCGCCAAGTGCGAATTGGAGATATTCTTTGGGGGGAAAGACCTTTGATACCCCTGCCATAGTTTTGAGAATGCCATAGTTCGATCTCATTCTGGGCATGGCATGGCTTGATTGGCACTACGCAAGAATTGACTGCACAGAGAAGCAAATTTACTTGAGATATGGGGATACCGATGTCATTTTCCAAGGTATAAAATTCGCACCACGTTTGTTATTGTCTTCGATTCAAGCCTTGAAAGGCTTTTACCCCTCGTGGAATTCTCCTATAATAATAGTCACCATGCCAGCATCGCGATGGCACCCCATGAATCCCTTTACGGAAGAAGGTGTAGAATCCCCTTGTCATGGGTACAATATGAAAACCCGAAGGTTTTATAAATTGAGTACATCGAAGATACTGATGCGGTTGTTAGACTAATATAGGACCTCATGCTTGAGGCTCAAAGTCGGCAGGATAAATATTATAATACAAAGCACCGGGTGGTAGAATTTTAGGTGGGTGACAAAGCATTCTTGAAAATCCAGCTGATGCATAGAGTGTCACGGGTACGTGGTGTTAATAAGCTCAGCCCAAGATATGTTGGACCTTACACCATATTGGAAAAGATTGGCCCTTTGGCCTACCAATTGGAGTTACCACCAGAGCTGGAGAACCTTCATAACGTATTCCATATGTCATCTCTCCGGAAGGCACTGTTGCGGCCCGATCAACATATTCCTACCATTGATGGATCAGTAGCAACCGATAGATCTGTACGACTAGAGCCGGTACGGATAGTATAAAACAAGACAAGGATTTTGCGCCGCAAGAGTATTCCTGTGGTAAAGGTGTCGTGGTCTAATCATTGGAAGGAGGAGTATACATGGGAGCAGTTGGACTTGATGCAAAAGCGCTACCCAGAGTTGTTTCCTCAAGGTAAATTTAAAAGCAAATTTTATTTTATTTCATTCTTTTCTCTCCCCATAGCCTTAGCCTGATTTCGGGGGCGAAATCTTTTATTTTGTTTATAGGATTTGTAACATCCCAATTCGCGCTAGGCCTCTCGTATGCATTTTTAAGTTAGGAGAGCAGACTTGGGATCAGGGAGTGCTGAAAGCTAGGATTACACTTGTGTAAGGGAGGAGAAGTTTGTCCAGAGTAGGACACGGGTAGTGGCACAGGCGTGCCCATACCCATGTGGTACTCTGGTGTCTTTGGGTCTTCTTTGTGAAATTTACAAAGAAGGACACGGGTAGTGACACGGGCGTGTCCCTACCCTTGTGTGTGTGTGACACGGGCACATTTATACCCGTGTGGCTCTCTGGCAATATTGCGGATTCCTTGTTGTGTTTCCCGAGCAGAACACAGGTAGTGATACGGGTTTGTCCCTACCCGTGTGTGTGTGACACGGGCATGTCACCACCCATGTATGTGTGTGTGTTCATCGAGCAGAGCTCGACAAACAACGTCGACCGTGTTTCCCGAGCAGGACACAGGTAGTGAAATAGGAGTGTCCCTACTCGTATGTATCCAAGCAGCAGTTCGACATTTCGTCGAGTAGAGTTCGACGATCATCGACGGTGTTCCTCCCGAGTAGGACATGAGTAGAGATACTGGCGTGTTCCTACCCGTGTATGTCCACAGCAGTTCGACAATTCGTCGAGCAGAGCTCAACGATCGTCGACCACGTTCTCTCGAGCAGGACACGGGTAGTGACACGGGCGTGTCCCTACCCGTGTCGTTAAATTTCGGGTTTTGGAAATTTTTTTCGGCCGCGTCATTTTGAAGGGACTCATTTACTGATTGATTGGCTATCCAATGAGAGGTCGACACATGGCTATGCAGTTACCCACTTCCCACATGAAAACGGGAGAAAACCATAGCCATTTATACTCTTCCTTCTAAGCCATTGTTGTAGAAAACTGCTGGAGAGGAAGAAGGTGCTGGAGCCTATCTTCTTCCCATGAAGAACTAACACTGACCGAGGAAAAGAA
This sequence comes from Platanthera zijinensis, assembly GCA_039513925.1. NCBI lineage: Eukaryota > Viridiplantae > Streptophyta > Magnoliopsida > Asparagales > Orchidaceae > Platanthera > Platanthera zijinensis. The sequence continues at coordinate 110,786,734 of CM077080.1, forward strand.
GATGCCGCCAAGAAGGATGACAAGATCCATGGCTGGAAATGGTGGAAATGCCGGAAACAAGGTGAGCTTCCTACCCTCTCCCTTAGTGCTAGATCTATAGTTATTTCTAGAAGAGATGTAGACTCAAGAGAGTTTTGACTTGCGAGATGAATATTTCCTAGGAAGAGACCATTCTAGGGCTTGTGCCCTAAGGATAGTGATGTCTTCAACCTCTCCCCTCTCCTTGAGTAGATGGTGGACTTGGTTCGTGAAGAGAAAATGGTCTCATGAGGGTGAATAAGGGTGGATAAATTTCTGGACATGGTTTGAACATATGGCTTGATGAAGAAGATGAGCCGATGTCGTTCATCTTGCTTAAAGATGCGTGCAGAAATCTGTTTTCTTCACGCAGTAGTTTTCGAGTCAGTTTTAAAACATGATGCGTCTGGATATGAGCTTTTGACTAAACACAAAAGTCGTAGCCCTCGGAAATACCTTTCCAACGAGGGGTTAAACGTCTTCACCAGATTCTTGTAGCCTCGGGAATCCCCGTTTGAATTTGCTGTATAGTAATCATTCCTGCACATGTAATTCTCGTGTTTAATTTGTATCGGCTTTGGGTTGGTAGAGAGATCGTAGTACATTAATGTTAATGTTTTGTTGAGATGTAGTCTATAAGTGGTTGTGATAAATTATGTCAATGAAATTTGTTGGATAGACCCTTAATGAACAAATGGTGTAGTAAAGTGCACTTGATCGAGGTGATGTGGTAGAGGTTAGAGAATGAATGGATTGACGAGTTGGTATGGTAGGAATGATTTAAATTTGTGAAATATTGAGGACATACATGATAGTGGTGATGTGTGGAATAATGATGAGTTTGGCTTGAACATGCTGAATATAATCGGTAATGACTGTTTTGAACAAATGGTTGTGGTCTTTAGATGATGGATGTGTGAAGTACCCATACACTGATAATAAACCCTTAAGTACCTTGGGGCATGGGGTTATGAAAGGGGTGTAAGTGTAGGGTTTTACCTCACTGGTTTGGTAATGTTGAGAAGAGACGTAAGTCGGCTGTTGGGCTTGATTCTCGGTGTTCATTCCCGGTGCCCCTTCCGTGCCAAGTGGACGGTTGGGCTTGGACCTCGGTGTTCATTCCCGAGGCTCCTTCCATGCCACGATGATGTGGAATTGCATGCGGTGTGAGTCGACACGCTGTGTCGTAATCTTTGGTTAAGGATAGTGTGGCAGGTCTACGGGCTATCCAGTCCTCACACCGACGGGAGTTGACAGATAGACTTTTGGTGGTTGGGCTTGGTCCTCGGTGCTCATTCCTAGGGCTCCTTCCATGCCAAGTGAATGGTTGGGCTTGGTCCTCGTGCTTTTTTCGAGGCTCCTTCCGGGTCACAATATAGGCCATTTCAGGGCTTTGTTCTCGGTGCACATCTACCCGAGACTCCTGCTGAGCCGTAGTACGCATGTGAGCTCCGCTGTTGTGTTCTTAGCGTTGAGGCGTACGGATGCCTAGGTTTTGTATTGTGGATACCCGCCAAGTAGTGGAGAAGCCCGCTGTACTGTCACCGTCTAGCCACGACAGATGACGCCTTAGAGGTTAGCTACCTGCTCGAAAAATGGGAACTATAAGTCTGTGTCGACATTGCAATTGTATGTGTGTGATCATTGGTGAGTCATTGCATAGCATTCATGGAATTACATTACATTGCATACACAAGATCCACATCGTATAAGTTTGTATGTGCACTCTTATATGATGAGTTACTTTACTGTTAAGTCAATCCTTAACTTATAAGTTTGTATGGGCATTATTATAAGTTAAGTTACTTTTCTGTTGTAGATCTATATGCTTAGATGGATTGATATAGCTTGTGTAGAACTGTTAGAATGGAATGCTAATAATATTATTATACATTACTTTTATTGTTACTCATGACATGTATACTTACTCCACTTATTTGTACTACATCTTATATAAATATATTGTACCCTTGTTCCTTTCTCCGCCCGGTGCCAAGGAGTCGACGGGGGTACAGATGTGAAAGCCACTTAGTCTTTATGACTAACGGTTGCTACGTCTTCCTTTTTAGGAGGAAACCCCGCAGTCAGAGCAGCCACAGATTTTGCAGTAGGATAACAAGGCCAGGACAACAGGGCCTGAAGTGATGGTGTCGTCGCTACCGTCAGTCACCAATGTGAGTTTGAGAGACTCATGATGTAGCCCCTTTGGACAAGTTTTACCTGTACTCTGATATTTTAGAAGCTTGTTGTAGCTTCTTTTATTGATATACTTTTGGACTATTTTACTTATGTGTGGATTGACTTCTGTTTTGTATTCTTTATTGGGTTAGCATTGGTTGATATTGGTTATAGCCAGCAGGATATGCGTCTTGTTGTATGGGTTAGCCGAGTGCTAGCGCTACTGCAAGTTGGTTGTTTTGGGCATAAGACTCCCCTCGTGCCGTGTTTTGTGTTTCGGTAGGGGGGTCTTACAGTAAAGATGATAGAAAGAGCCCTTCCGAGACTTGCCAATTCCTTAGATGAAGCCTCATTTCTTTGAGCAGCAAAAAGGAAAATTGTGTCGCAATTTCAACGGCCGAGTCAGAATAAATTTCTGTCGTCAGTTGTTATATAAAATTACTTTGGTTAAAGAACCAACTGGAAGATTACAATATACAAGTCAAAGACATTCCCCTATTTTGCGACTCCTCCAGTGCGATTGCAATAGCCAATAACCCTGTCTCTCATAGCCGGACAAAGCACATAGAGATGTGATACCACTTCATCCAGGAGCATGTGGAGTATGGGGACATACATCAATAATATGTCCCTACTGATAGGCAGATTGTAGATATATTCACGAAGCCGCTGGATAAGACCAAGTTATCTTTCTTCAAAACAGAACATGGAATGTTCAACAAAGAAGGATAGAGAAAGAGGACTCACAACATAGCTCGGAGATCAAGGAATACATCAAAAGTCAAAATTTCTCAAATTCAGACTTAATTTCTCGACTAAGAAAATGACTACTTGAGTACTTATTTAGACTACGCGAGAACTCAACAAGTCACTCGAGTAATACCACTCAAGTAATGAGTTTCCTCTCGAGAAGTATGAAGATATCACTCGAGTACCATCATTCTCTCACTCGAGTACTGGCGGTCCACACGAGAAACAGGAAGAAAATTTCTCAAATTTTGTTCAAATCTCTTTATTCGCAACCCGTAGCTTATACCGTCATTTTCTAAGGTATGTTCGATTAATTACTTCCTTAATCATCGATAGTTAGGGTTATATAAATACAAAACCGGATTTCATTTTCTACACAATTTCAAAAACCCTCTCTCTCGACAAAGAAAGAAACTCCCTTCACCTTCCGTCGCTGTTAAAGAGCTCGCTGCCGTCGCCACTTTTAGGAGTCGATTTCTCTAGTTCTCGGGAAAATTGGCACCTTCTTCCAAGGTTGGCATTTGCAGTGAACTCATTGTCGCCAGAATTGCAGAACTTTCAGACGATTTAAGAAATCTTCTTATTCTCCTTAACACTGCCGGTTTGACCTTCGTTCTCCGGCAGCCATGCAAGATTCTTTTCCCTGAAGTAGAAGAATTCTTTTGAAATGTTTAAGTAAAGAGAAATGGCAAGGTTCTTAAGTCCAAGGTTAAAGGGATTAAGATCAAACTCACCAAATCCTCTATATCTACACATCTTCTGCTACCATTAGTTGTTGAAGAAGATGACCTAGCTCCTGAAGATTTTTGCAGGGCATATAGCCATTATTTCAAGAAAGAAGTTTAAATTTGGTATGTTGATTCGTGATAAGATAAGGGAGAGCATCAAGGCTCCTAATTATGCAAGGATCATCTCTCTAATACTGCATGAGATAAATCCAGATGTTTTTGATTTCTCCAAAGGCACCACCCTTCACCATATGAAGTAGGTATCAATCTCTTCTATTCAGAGATGGGAACTGAAATTGCTGAATCCTGCCTAGGCTGTTAAAGCTCATGAACATCCAGCTGCAGAGGACAGGACTCCATCTCCCTCTCAACCTTATATTGTTAGCACATCTGGTGCAGCTGGAAAGGGGGAGCCTGCTCCTTCTATTTAAGAGGAAAGAATACCTACTCTACCTACTGCTGCTTCTCTCCCTCCAACCACTCCTGAATAAATTCTGCCAGATACTCAAGTACAAGAAACCATACTCTCTACTACAGAAGACATTCCAGATGATAGAAAAACTAAGATCTGAAGAGCCTCTTCCTCCCCTCTATAAAGACAAACCTACAGAACCATCTAAGGAACCAACTCCAGTACCATCACCCTCTCCTACTCCATCTCCAGGATCCCCTATTCCATAATCTCCTGCTACTGACATAGAGCAAGATGAGACTATTCTGATTTTTTATGAAATAGAACAATCCCATGAACCAGCTGAAGCTCCTCTAAAGATCTTGGAATTTACCCTTCCCACCATCATCGGTGAGGAAGGAGATGTTCTGATTCCCACTTCCAGAGATCATAGACCAGTGATCATTGAAGAAATTTCTCCATGGACTGCTCCTCCTCCTCCTTCAGTTCCTCATACTACAACTACAACACCTGCTGTAAATGATTTCATAGGTAAAATAGAACAGATGTTGATGGACCAGAGAAAATATTTTGATGACTCCTTGAAGGCTGTTCAAGAGAAAGTTACTGCCTTAAAAAAAGAAATGAGCCGAGGATTTTCAAAAATCCAGCACAATACCGATGAACTGAAACAGTTATTCAAAATAGATGGAAAAGCACTGGACCACACAATTACTAGTGTTGGCTAAGTGATGGACCAACCAGTTACTTTGGCTAACAATCAAATTCAATTAGAAAAGAAGGCTCAAGAGCACAATCTCAAGATATGTGAAGAGGTAGGAAAATTCAAAGATGATGCTATAACTACCCTCTGTGTAGAAGTAAAAAAGGGGGAGAGTCTAGTCAAAGAGTACTTGGAAAAATCAGATGCTTATGTGAAAACTCTTTGGACTTCCAAGATGAATGAAATTCATACTGATTTACAGAATCAAATAAATGGTGTAAATTTCATACTTATGATACTGTAGTATGGGTACATAACCAGATCTTCCCTGAGTTCCAAGCTGACCCAAATATTATCTCTCATAATCTCAATCCTCTTGCTCAACATCAACCAACTCAGACACCTGCTCCTCAACCTATATTCTCTCTAAGGCCTGAAGGCTCAGAAGTTCCTCCTACAAAAACTTATGCACAGGTTTGGGAAATAGAGATACCTCAAGATCAACCTGAAGTTCAGATCCCCAAAAGAAGAAAATATGGTGATGGTGCTTCTGCTAGCAGATCCTTTCCAAACCCAGAGGTAGAGAAGCGAAAAGCTCAAGAATTTGCAGAAATCTGGAGTCCTACTTCAAAGTCACTTATCCTTAATATTCTCAAGTTATTTTTGGACTTTAATGAGAATAGACATGACTATTACAGCTCCCATGAATGGGACTTGTATGAGAAGTCTATGACCAAAAGAAGAATTTATGATCGAGAGCATGAAAGGAATAATCCTGCTGTACCTCCAAAACCTCCTAAATACTACCCAAAGCCATACAACTATCAGAGAAGGCAATAAGAAAAGAAGGACAGACAGCAACATCAACATCAACATCAAGCTAAAGAATAAAGAAAGTTCTACGAGTGTGGATTGGAATTGTGTAGAAATGAATTGTGGACAATTCTATTTATATAAATCTTGGTTATTGTTTGGTATTGTATCCACAATAACCAAGATTTGTATGAAGTCACCCTTGAACTAAGATGAATTAAGTTGTATTTGATGTATTATTTGAGTTATGTGTTTGCAGGACTTATTGCAAAGTGCAGACTAATGTCAGTCTACAGTGGGTCATTAAATACGGGACCATACAATATAATCCCTCATTATGTGATCCATTATGTTTACTCATGTGTAGCCTCTCTATTGGGATACACTTCATTTTCAAGCACTAAGTTTGTTGGAGAAAGACATGCTGCTGATTCTATTGAAGAAATAAAATTTTCAGGAAACAAAATTTTTTCTAAATGTTTCACTCGAGTAGACTTATTCTCTTTCTCGAGTTGACAGATTTTTTTATCTCAAAACTTTTCTAAGTAAAGTACTCGAGTAGTTATATTGATTACTCGAGTAGTACAAGATTGTCTCGAGTAACAGAAGTCAGGCACTCAAGTTACATTTCTACTTCTCCAGTAGCGAAGTCCTTGTACTCGACAAGTCCAACTACTTCTCGAGATGTCTAGACCCAGCACTCGAGTAACAAATTTTCGTTCCAGAATTTTCTCTAAGTCTTTTTCTCAAGAAGTTCACTTCCACTTCTCGAGTAACTTTTCTAACACTCGAGTAATCCTTATTCCACTCGAGTGATAATGAATTCTGTTCTAAAATTTCCTGAAGTGCTTCTTCTTGAGTAGTCTGATATTGGCTTCTCAAGAACCCGATTGAGTACTCAATTAGTTCTTCCTTCACTCAAGTAATCAAGTTATATTTTTAGAAAATTTTCTAAGTCCCAAACAGACATGATTTTCAAATGACTTGACGTTATTGGTCCACTTGGCCATCATTAATGATAATTATGACCGTTAGGGATTACTTATAAAAGGTCTTGTCATTACGACTAACCCTAAGTGTGAAAAAGAAATATTCTAAGAATTCTGAAACGCAATTCTCTTTCCTAATCGGAAGCCGTAGCCGCTCATCGTGCAAATCACCAAGGGCTTTCGTTCAAGAAGATTAAGACCAGTCAACTTGCAGATAAGAATCTTTTTCAATCTCTACATCTTCTCTTTGATCTTGTGAGTCAAGAAATCTCAGATCAAGGATCTAGTCGAGAGTCTTCTTCAATAATTTTTGATAAAGCCGCATGTTCAAGAAGGAAGACCTAGGTAGAAATTTTCTAGATCTGAAAAATTATTCAGTTTGTATTTCTAAATTCATTTTATTCTTGTAGGAGATTATTCTCTGAGTGTAGGAGCTTTGTTCTCCGAGTTGTAGGAAGTATTTATCTTCCGAGTGTAGATCCATTTTGTGGATCGAGTTGTAGGAACGTTATTCCGAGTGGTAGGATTGTTTTAAATCCGAGAATAGTGGAGTAGCCGAGTCTAGTGCTTTGCTAGATCGGTGAGTGGAATGTGGACGTAGCCAAGGTTGGGGAACCACTATAATTCTTGGTGTCATCTATGATTGCTTGGTTATTTCTCTGTGCATAGATCGCTAAATTTTTTATTCCACAAATAGACTCACAACTCACCTATTAACCCCCCTCTAGGTGATTTAGGTAGACAACTTAAACATTTTTTCACAACTAACTGAGGTTGATCGATAAGAACTCTCAGCCAGTCGAAACCCCTATGCTAGCTTTATGCGGTGAACCCCACTATTGGATTTGACTCCCATCCGGAAGATTTATGTCATCCTCTCTCGAGAAGTGCATGCAAATCCTTCTACCTTTGAGTGATCTATTCGTATCCACAACCTCTTTGTAAATCTAAGATACAGATAAAAATCGGAGAAATAAATTAAAGATAGATCGAAACGATAATAAAGAAAGCATGCAAAAAAGTTTATTTTATTCAAAGTTCATCATGATCAAGTGCTAATGAATTTTAGCTACTTGGCATGATGATAAAAATTACATAAATGGAATAGAAAGTAAAACATGAATGCATAAAGGAAAAATACTTGAATTAAAACCTAAACTATGAAATTTGAAATACAAGGAAGAAAAGATATAAAAACTGAAAAGTAAACTACTAAATCTAACTCCCTAGATGACTCCTCGATGACTTCCTCAGCTCTTGACACAAATCTGGAATTTATAGGAATTTTTCTGGAGAGTCACGCCCCTCAGTCACGCCCATGACTAGGAGGTGAATAAGGTGTCGACTCGTCCTCTTGAAAGCCCGGGAACATTGGGAGAAAAACCGCCAAAATTGATGTTTTGCTGGTAACGCCCCTAGGTCACGAGGCGTGTCAGGTACGGAACTAATGCCACTAAAAGCTTGGGAAAACTGCCAAAATCTGTTAATTTTCAGATCACGCCCATGTGTCACACCCGTGACATGGGAGCGTGTACTGACTGGGTCAGCAAACAGCTAGAAACGACACAATCTGACAGTAATTCGGGAGGTTTCGGCAAGGTCACGCCCGCGACATTGGGATGTGTACTTAGAAAAAAGTTCCAGAATTGTCTTGGGAAGATTTCTGGAGAAAACTGTTTTTTTTAACCTAGACACGCCCGTGTTCACGCCCTTGTCACACCCGTGACTTGGAGGCTTGTACTTATGAAACTCTCCATATTTATAGAGGACGTCATCCTCTCTTCGTTGATTAGTTGCATGTCCCGTAACTCTTGTTGGTTTGAATGTTATGACCATTTGAAGTTCAGCTATCTGCGACCAAAAATGTTAATTTTCTCCAAAATGTTTTCAGATCATGGTCATGGACTTGAAATTGATATTTGGAGCCCAATTTTACCTGAAATTAGAAATTAAAGGAATTAGTAACAATATTCATAAATAAATAAATAAATAAAATATAACTATTTGTTAGATAAAAATTATATTAAAATAACTATAATTATTAACTTATCAAAGTAGAATAGGAAGGTGAGGAGCACGCTTCCCTTTAGTAAGAGAATGAATTGACTTTCTTCTTTCGATTAAGTAACAAGGCTTGCCCAAGTATTCTAGTTCTTAATGATACATAGCAAAAACAAATCGTAAGATGAATATATATATACTTCCTAGCAAGGTTGAAATCCTTATTGAGCTACTAAGACCACTTCCAAGTAAGAGCACAAGTCACCCGCCCCTAAGAGTGAAGTGGGAAGAATCTCTTTTACTGTATCCAATGATGCTAGCGCAGTCAGAAGAATGGGCCAAATGGGAATGAATTTATTTCAGTTTTTGAAGTAAGTTCGCCTAGTTAGTGGTTTTAGCACCTTCACTATAACCTCTTTTTGACGCTAAGCGCGACACTCGTAAGAGTAGTGCGACCAACCATCACTACCATAGGGCTCTAGTGGTCCTATACTAGGCTACTTCTCAAAATATAGGAATTGGCTTGTCTAACTCTGTGAAATCGGGAACTTCAGAGCCACAAGTAGTAAGGGTGCACAGTTCTTTGTGAAAAAGAGAGCTACCCACGCGTGAGAATAAATAGTAAGAGAGCTCTTTTTCATTTTTTTGAAAATGCTACCACACCTAAGAACTGTTTGGATTGTCTGGCGGTAGGAAAAGCTACTGCGGAAAACTCCTTTTTCTGCTCTTTTTAAAAAGTCACTTGTAATTTACTTTTTAACCTTTTCGAAAACACTTGCTTATCCCAAAAAGCCTATTTCTTAAAAAAATCTCTTACTTGATTTTTTGTCCAGGCATTATTTTTTTCTCGGGCGCATTTTTTGTCAGGGCGCGTTTTTTTATATGGGCACGAATTTTCTCCCGGGCTGACATTTTTAGCCATGGCGTGGGGTTCTACACTCGGGCGTGTTTTTTTTGCTAGTGCTTGATTTTTTTTTCCCGGATGCTTTTTTTTTGCTCGGGCCAATTTATTTGGCTCGGTCGCGATTTTTCCCCAGGACGCAATTTTTTCGCCCGGACATATTTTTTATCGCCCAAGCGTGAAATTTTCACCTGACGCGAATTTTTTGCCCGGGAGCATTTTTCGCGAGGGATCGAATTTTTTGTCTAGGCTCAAATTTTTTGCTAGGGCTCGAATTTTTTGCTCGAGACCGATATTTTTCGTCAGAAATTGTTTTTTTCACCCGGGTGAATTTTTTCGCCCGTGTGTTGTTTTTTCCACCAGGGAACAAATTTTTCGCCCAAGCGCATTTTTTTCACTCGGGCGCTATTTTTAAGAATGGGAGCAATTTTTTCGTGCAAGCAAGATTATTTGGCATGGGTGTAAATGTTTGGCTTGGGCGCTATTATTTCGCCCGGTCACGAATTTTTCTCCCTTGAGCGATATTTTCTATCATAGCACATTTTTTTGCTTGGTCGCGTTTATTTCACTCAAGCGCGATTTTGATGTCTGAGTGTGATTTTTTCGCCCGGGCGGGAATTTTTCACCCGGAGGCGAATTTTTTGCCTCAGCACAATTTTTTCGCTAGTTCATAAATTTTTTTGTCCGGTCGCATTATTTTTTCGACCGGACGTTATTTTATTCGCTCGAATGCATTTTTTCGCTTTCAAACAAAAATATCACTTACGTGAGAAAATATTGTGTTCGAGCGAAAAATTCGCGTCCGTGAAATATTCCCTCCCGAGCAGAAAATTTACGCCCGTACGAAAAATTCAACCCTGACCGAAAAATTGGTGCCTGTGCAAAAATGTGATGCCTGACTGAAAAATTGGCGCCAGGGAGAAAATATAGAGCCATGTGAAAATATCGTGGTCGGGCGAAAATATCGTGGTCGGGCGAAAGTAGCGCAATCGGGCAAATATTTGTGCACGGACAAAAAAACCATGCCCGGGCGAAAAAAATGCGTTAGGGCAAAAAATACGCACCCTGGCGAAAAATTTGCGCCCGGGCAAAAAATTCGCGCCCGGGAGAAAAATGGCTCATTTCCCCGAGGTGCGCATTTTTTGTCGGGTGCGAACTTTCTGCTAGGACGCACATTTTTTGTCTGAACGCGCATTTTCCGCATTGACGCACATTTTCCTCCGAACGCGCATTTTTAATAAAAAAAGTCACTGCAACGGAGATTGCCAAACAGTTTATAAAGTGATTCTCCTTTCTGAAAATTTCTATAAAATAAGTTTACCCAAACAAAACTCTTTTTTCAATATACATTTTCCAAAATCTCATTTTCTTACCTTACTTTTGACACCACTCCTTTTCTTTTCTAAAACACCCTCCCAAATAGGCCCTTATGCGAATGGCCTAAGTATGAGGCGGATACCGCTATAATCCCAACGTGAAAGGGGAGATGATAGACCTGGCGCAGAGAATGCTTATCGCAGGCAAATTACCAGATCGGTAGATCCTTACGAATAGATTAAAAAAAGCATTTTGTGATGTCTTAGATTTCTCCCTTATCAAAAAATAAGAGGGCCAAGAAGAAGAACATAGCTTCAGCGTGAGAAGAAATGCCCAGATATCCCCCTCTTTCGATGAGACCCCATTAGAGTGCTAGAAAAGTACTGTGAAAAGACATGATTTGAGCCTGTGAAAATAAGATCCTCCAAAAGTATTAAAATCCACTGAAGGAAGAAATGTTTGACACTTTCCAAAAGAAAAAAAAATACAGAACCGTAACTTGTTAATAAACTTGCTAGTAGCTAGAGAGGGAATGTAGACTTTACCTTTGAAACAAATTCTTTCTATTATAACTTAAACGAGGGTTTGAAACTAGTCAGTGTCCAAAAAGTCTGATAGGGATGGGCTTGACCCGGGCCGATCAGGCCCAGACTTTTTGCCAACTAGGCTCGGCCTGGGCCCAGTTTGAGTTGGGCTGGGCTAGGCTCGGTCTCCCTCTCAAAGAGGGGACTCTATAAGGCCCTTCAGGGAAGCCCGGGCCGACCTGAATACAAAAGGATTGATTTTAATCCCTCCTAAATAGGCAGGATTAAAATCCTGCTTAGACCGGATTTCTGACATAGCCTGGGTGCCTAACTCAGGCTAGACCGGTGCCTGGGATGGGCATGAGGCAAGGCAACCTGCTAAAATGGGGGCCCAGTAAGGCCCCGAAGCCTGACCTTGGCCTGGTCCTGTCTTTTCTCAGGCCAGGCCTAGCCGGGATTCTGTCGGGCCGGGCCAGGGCGGGTTTTCTGGCATAGGCATTTTGCCCACGACTATTTGAAACTATATGCTATTCATACCCAAGAATACCTCATTGGTTGAAAGAAAATAAAGTGGCATATGCCTCTACGGAGTTTTATTTAGCAAAATGCACGTTGGCGTCCTTCAATCTGGAGATAGTAAAGTTATATTTATGATATTGATAGAGAATTCTTTGGCAAAGGGGACCCGTATAAGTCGATGAGTCGCTTAGAAACGACAATAGTTGAGCCGCTAGGCAAAGACGACCTATATGGGTCATAGTCAAGTAGCGACGAAGGGTACAAAGTAGGTGAGCTGCTAGGCAAAGGTAAACTGTATAGGTCGGAGCCGAGTTGAACAAGCGAAGGGGGTGAGCCACTAGGCAAAGGGTATGGTGTAGGTGAGTTGCTTAGAAGCGAAGGAGAGCGCTGGGATAGAGTCATGATAGTGATAAATGGAAAGTAAAGGCCTCCGAGAAGCTTGATGGTTCTGTTCTGAGCCGCTCGACACAGTTCTTCCGTGAATAATACAACTCCAATAATGGAATCTTCTAGGATAAAGCACTCCGAACAGGCCTTTTCTAGAGGGTATAACCTAAGAAGTTACTAAGCTATGATATTATGTATAGACTGCTACTTAGACTTATTCTTCGCCTGAATAGGGAACACCCTTTGTTAGTGTGTTATATTAGCTTTGGTATTGATAGAAGTTAGCATCTCCAAACAAGAGGTAAGAATTTCTAATCAGCCTGCCGACTATCAAACCCTATCTTAACTTGCATCTATTCTATAGTTGCTAAGGAAGAAAGCTTCAATAGTGTAAAAGTCTAATAGACTGATGTGGACCTATTTTCTAGAGTTCATGCAGAGCTAGAATTAGCGAAAATTACTAGGCAAAAAGGCTTCAGGCTAGCAGCCAGAAGAGTCTAAACCTTACCAAGTCCCGTTAGAGCACAGGTAGCTCATTCCCTGCTTGTAAAGAGGTGCGAAGCAAATAAACTAAAGGAGAAGAGAGGCTATAAGAAAGTAGAAATCTGTCTAATATGCAGAATAGGCTAGCTCATATCAAGCATCTGTAGCAAGCAGAATTGGTCTTAGATTGCAGAGAAGCAAGCTTCTGTGGCTTAGGCATTATAAAGAGAGGCTCTTCCAACACTCTTTCTAGATAGAAGAAAATAACCAATAAATCCTTGGCAGAAGGTTGCTTGCTACCAGTTGAACAAAAAGAACTGTATTTTTCATTAGGGCACAAGCCTGGCAATTTATAACCTACATAATATTCTCAATATTATAATGATGGATCCATTGATCCTAATGTACTAGATTTGAAGAAGTCCCACAAGTAAATGGTATACATATGAATGTATTTAAATATATGTTCAAGTTCATTGTATGTAGGTTGTATACTGTTATAGTGATTAGACAAGCAGTCAGAGTCACAATGATAGTTGGACTCAAGACAGGTTACTAGACAGGCAAAAAATCTACTAAGTCCAAAAGCGTGGAGTGGACTCACTTCACTCAATGCCAAAAGTCTAAAAGCATTAACAGAACTCCATGCAGTCAAAGGAGTAGTGTTGCTGACAAGAAATCTGTCTAAGTAAAGAAGAATTAAGTGAAGCTAGTTCACGCAACGCTTATTCAACAGTATTTCTATCTAAGTATAGAAGCGTTGATTGAAGGCGGGCCACTCAACGCCTCATCAAGAAAATTGCATAAGGACAAAAGCATTGAGTAAATATAGTTCACTCAATGCCTACTCAACCGAATTTATGTCCAAGTATAGAAGCGTTGAGTGAAGACATTACACTCAACGACTCATCAAGAAATCTGTCTAAGGATAGAAGCGTTGAGTGAAGAAGTAGCACTCAACGCCTTCATGCAGAGAAATTTCAACCAAGTCCAGAAGCATTGAGAGATGAATGCTCAGTCAACACCTTAACAGTTAGACTATAAAAGTCAAATGCATTGAGTGATGAAGGCTCACTCAATGCCTCAAGATACAGAATTTTGCTAAGTATTTCTGCGTTGAGTGACAAGGCTTCACTCAACACCTATACAGATTGTCTGAAATTTGCTAGGTCCAGAAGCGCTGAGTCATGCTAACGTCATCAAGAATTCAAATGTTGCGGGATTTGCACACTAGATGACAAAGGGCACCACTTTCCTTTAGTACAACATTTAATGCAAAAGGAGTGTTACAGTCGCCAACTTCGGTTGGTCCATACTGCACAAAGAGCCATTGAACAACGGGATACAAAAGGAGAGTCTCGAGAAAGAAAAAAATGGCTTTTGAGACAGAGCTTTTTGGTCATCTTCTTCCTCTCTACAAAGTGTAAGATTTGGAAGAACTTCATCTTACAGTAAGTCTATGAACCACAGATAGAGTTAGATGTTGAAGTAATAAAGAACTGAAGAATAATTTTTTCTTCAACAACAAGATCAAAAAGTTCTTTTTCTGAGTAAGAAGAAGAAGAGCAAACTTCAGGTTGTTGTTCACTTTCAAGGCCACTACAGTCTACTAATACATAAAAGAATTGAAGGTACAGGGCTCTACAGTTGCCTTCTCAGCACAAGCAGAATAAACTTGAAGATCAACCATCTTGTTGTTGTGAAGAAGATAATATTGAGTTTTATCAATTTACGAAGAAGAAGGCTAAGAGAATCATTTATCTTGAATCAAAGTTAGGGAAGAGTTCACTCAGTCCAGAAAGGAAGACTCGGAGAATCATTTCTCTGGAGTCAATCATCAACAACGAACTCATTCTCATTTTATAGGATCATAATTGATCTAAGTTTTAAGCTGAGATTATAAAGGCTGAGAGGTAGGGCCTGTATGCATGAGGTAGGATCCTATTGTGGATTGAGGTAGGGCCTTTGTGTTGGATCCCTATTTTGGATTTAGGCTAGTTTCACTAATCTAGGCTATGTCAGACCCACATTTTATAGCCAGGGTCTAGTCTAGTTTCTTAGGTGTCTTTTAGGTCAACAACTCAGTGAGACAAGACCAAGACATCAGAGACTTATAAGACAGCAGAGACTGTTCAAGGCAGAAATTTTCCTAAGTAAAAAGTTAGTTCGACGATCTCTGAAGTGAGTTCGACGATCATTGTTCTGCGTTCGACGATCTCAGAGTTTTATCTCTACATGTTAAGATCGACGATTGCTGAACTTAGCTCGATGATCTCTGATCTACATTCAGGATTGAGATCGACGATAAACCATCTCAGCTCGATGATCTTGAAGCCTATTTTGGAAAGTAGATTTTCAGGTCAACGATCACAGGGCTTAGCACGATGATAGAGGATGTTTGAGTTCGACGATCTCAGGACCAGATCGATGATTTCTGCCAGATCAACATTTTATTCCCTTCACTTACGATTTTCCTTATTGATTGTTTTTTCTATTGCTTATATGACTCTGAGTGATTAATGCATATATTCTCTGAATATAGTCGTTCCTTGATAAGAATTAATTGCTGGTGTTCACAGAGTTATTATACAGAGTTTCTCGGGATAGTTAAGGAAATTAGTTTATTCTCTTATAGCCATTGTACAAGTTCCCATGATTCCGACAGTAAATCAATGTGGACAGTTTCAAATTCTGTTTGGAATTATTCAAAGGAAAAGGACTCAGAGAATAAAAAGACCCAGAGAATTATTATTCAGACTTCTTGATGCAGTCGACAGACTTTTGAAAGAAATCACAAGGCTGCAAGAAATAGAAGAACAACTCTCAGTTCTAAAAAAACAAGAGTTCATTCATGAAGCTTGTTGAGACAATCATCTTCAATCAGTCTCAGCTTTCTGGAATTCAAGTCCTACACCCTGTACAAGGCTCTGATCTCCTGAAGCATTCAAATCACAGGACAAGGCTTGATTCCATCAGGATCACTCTCAAGTCTTCTCTCATTTGCTTGAGAAAAGAGAAGACAACTCAACTTTTTCTTTTCCCCCCACTATGTATAAGGTTCTTACTCCCTTCAAAAGTAATTCCTGGTTGTGAGGTCTCCTAATCAAAAGACTTCAAGTTGGTTTTCCGGCACCTAATCAAAAGCCAGAATGGTTACAATATCTCCCTTGAAATAGATATTTCTTGGTGGCAGTCACCTGATCAAAAACCTGAGAGTGATTCCTACCAAGGTGGTAGAAGAGTGGATGTACCCAGATTTGGGGAACCACTATAATTTCTTGTGTCGTATGGTTTCACCCTTTTATTTTGCTTTTGCTATTTTTTGTGATATTTAGAATAGTTCTCTAGCTTTCCTTCTGCTTAAATATTTATTGGTATCACCTATTTTAAACTCTGATAGAATAGCATAAAATAGCCAAAAGTTTTAAACACTCTATTCACCCCCCCCCCTCTATAGTAGATCTGAATAACTCCCTCCTTTCAATTAGTATAAGAGGGTTGTTGTGTTTCCTTGTTGTACAAGCTAACACTTGAACCAAGATCCCTACTTATTCAGATTTCCTTTTCCTTAGCTATTCATTTATCACATGGCACAAAAAAAGGACTATGCAAGCAACAGACCTCCAGTTTATAACTTAAACAAGTTCAGTATCTGGAAGGCTAGAATAATACTTTACATGAACTAAATTGATAAAGATATTTTTAACTCAATTTTGACAGGTCCCCCTCAACCAACTGAAGCTGCTTCTATATCTACTGATACTCATACAGTACCACTACCAACTTGGACTGATGCTCAAAAGAAAGCAAAAATTGCAGATGCTATGGCCATGAACATACTGGCCCAGACTATGTCAGATGACATTTTCCAAAAGGTTGCTGACTGCACATCAGCAAAGGCCATCTGGGATTATTTGAACCAAATGGTGGCAGGTTTAGTGGAAGAAAGAAAAGATAGAAGATCCCTTCTTATTTCCAAGTATGAGAACTTCAGAAAGGAAGATGCTGAATCAGTTGAAGAGATGTATGGCAGACTGAGTGCTATCATCAGTGAACTAAGAACATTGGACAAGGATATTTCACTGATAGAATCAATGATAAAATACTGATGTGTTTTCCCAATTCTTGGGACATAAGGATCTGTCCTATCAAAGATGCCAGAAGTATATCAGAAATTTCCATAGAAACACTTTTGGGAAAGCTCAAATCCTTTGAGCACTTGACAAAGACAAGGGAGGCAGAGCAAAAAGCTTCAACTCCAGACAGGAAAGAGAAGAATATTGCTTTTAAGGCTACAGAAGAAACAACAATTCCTACTGTTAATGAAGAGTTCTTGAGTCTCTTAGCAAAGAGATTCTACAAGATGGGAAATAGAGACTTCAGGAAGAAGTCATCCAGACAAGAAGACAAACCTAGGTATGACAAAACTCCAACTAAAGAGGTTGTCTGTTTTGGCTGCAGTAAACCTGGACACTACATCTCTGAGTGTCCAGAAAATCAAAAGAAGGAGAGAAGAAAGGACAAAGACTCCAGAAGACAGAAATATAATAAGCCTTCCCCAAGAAAGCATAAGAGGAAAGAGAAAGGCTTTGTAGCAGAAACCTGGAGTGATACAAAAGAGGACTCCTCCTCTTCTAGCTCCAGTGATGAAGATGAAGAGGAAGAAAAGGCAAAGGAAGTTTGCCTAATGGAAATTGATGCTTCCAGCACTCATTCAGAAAATGACTTATCAGATGATGAACAACCACCTTCAGAAGTGGATCAGGTACTCTCTTCTTTTGACTTTAATTCTGAAGATTTTATACATGATTTCAAGACTATGTGCATGCACCTAATTAGTTCAGAAAATGAAATTAAACAACTTAGAGAGCAATTGAATGATCAAAGTAGTTTATTTGCAGAGAACCATAAATTAAAAGATGAAATTACACTTGTAAATGAACAGATAATTAAACTGAAAACTGAACTAGCTGAGGCAAGGCAACTTGAAGAATCCCTTAATGGGAGAACCCTCAAGTTGATGGACATTACAAGCACTGTTAATGCCAGACTAACTTGCAAACTGGGCTTGGGTTCCTTATCAAGCCAACCCCCAGTAGTCTAGAAAAATGCACTAAGGACCACAGTAAAATTCATTTCAGAAAAAGGTAAAGAACTAATCTATAAGAAACCCTCAACAACAAATAAGAACAAACCTAACAAATAGAAAAATAAAAACAGACAAAATCAAAACAAAAACAATTTTCAGCAATTTTCTTCGAACTCAGATCGATGAAATGTGAACAAATCATCGAACCCAGGTCGACGATCTTTGAACAAAAATTTCTACTATATTCAATCGTCTTACTGCGATCGACGATTTTTGTATGGATCATCGAGCAGAGATCGATGAACTTGGGGCACAAAGAATGAGTATTATCCTTCTCTGATCAGAGATCGACGATCTCAAGCCTTGATGTTGAACTCAGATCGACGATCTCAAGCCTTGACGTTGAACTCAGATCGACGATCTCACTTCCAATCGTCGAACCCAGTTAAAAGTAATAAAACTTTTAAACTTAACAAAAACTCTAATCAGAAAAGAGAAACAGTTAATCCTTTCACCCTTTAGGAATTACCACCTAGGAGATATCATCCACTTGGATATAAATCTCAGCCAACTAGTTCTGTTATCTCAAGCTTTTCTTATCAAGAAAATAAAGGACCCAAGGTAACCTAGGTCAAGAACAATTAATCTTTTGATTGTTGCAGGTGAAGAACTGTCCATCATATAACCAGAAATGGTATCTACACAGTGGGTGCTCATAGCACATGACTGGATGGAAGGACAACTTATTCAACTATAAGTCAAAGCTAGGACCTAAAGTTATCTTTGGTGAATCCAACTTTGGCCAGACTGAAGGCTATGGAAAAATCAGGATAGGTGCTGTCAACTTCAGGAAGGTTGCATATGTAAGTGGATTGAAGCATAACTTGATCTCCATTAGTCAGCTTTGTGATGAAGGATTTCAGGTAACTTTTAATCAGTCCTCTTGCATTATTTCTTCAGCTGGCAACATTATACTTTTATCTGGTTTTAGAGTAGGTAACATATACATTGTTAACTTCAATTCAGCCATAAATTAAATTTGTTTATTTAACCAATCTTGTAATCAAAATGAATTATGGCATAGGAGGTTAGGACATGTCAACTTAAAATACATTGCTAGGATATCTAAGGACAACCTTGTAAGAGGATTTCCATCTTATACCTATAAGAAGGAAAGCCTGTGCAGGGCTTGTCAACTAGGCAAGCAAACTAAAAATAGTTTTAAATCCATAAATAAGAGTGACTCACCTAGGATTTTGTACTTGCTTCACATGGATCTCCTTGGACCCATTGCTATACAAAGCCTAGGAGGGAAGTCTTACACCTTAGTTATTATAGATGACTTCTCCAGGTTCACTTGGGTGTTCTTCTTGAAAAAAAAGTCAGATAACTTCAAAGTTCTTAAAGATTTTCTCAAGTGCATACAGAGTGAGTTCTCTACTCAAGTTATATTGATCAGAACTGATCATGGTACTGAGTTTGAGTCTCTTCTTATGCAAGAGTTCTGTGAGAAGGAAGGTATCAGGCAATGTTTTTCTACTCCTAGAACTCCTCAACAAAATGGGATAGCTGAAGGGAAAAACAGAACCCTGATTGATGTTACAGGTACATTACTTGCTTATGCATACTTGCCCCTTACCTTTTGGGCAGAGGCAGTGAGCATAGCTAACCATGTCCTGAATAGAAGTTTAATACATAAGCTTAAGGCTAAGACCCCCTATGAGCTACTCAAAGGGAAGAAACCTAAAGTAGATTATTTAAGAGTATTTGGGTGTGTCTGTTACATAAATATAAATAACAGAAAATACACTAGAAAATTTGAAGACAAGACTGAAATGGGAATCTTTTTAGGATATTCCCAAATAAGCAAGGCTTATAGGTTCTACAACAAATTTACCTTGAAAATTGAAGAGTCTGTACATGTATCCTTTGATGAAACTAATATATTTTATAAGGAGAAGAATACTTCTACCAGTCAGAACTTGTAGGTACCTACTTTGTGTGAGAATTTGGATGTTGTTACACTCAGTCCTGAGGTAGTTACACCACCATCTCCATAAATAGTTGAAGACAGTGATGAAGATATCAGTGAGCCACTTGATAGTGTCCTAGTAGCTGAAATAATTCCACAACAGTAATTACCCCCACCATTTATTGAGCAACCAACTCCTCTTGTTGATTTAGTCACACTTAGAGATCATCCTGTATCTCAAGTGATTGGAGACATATCAGCAAGTGTGTAGACTAGACATCAACTCCACTAGGACTTGATGTATGCCTGCCTTATTTCTCAAGTTAAACCTCAATCCATTCAAGATGTAGAGCAAGATCCCCAATGGATCCTTGTAATGCAAGAGGAGCTCAAGAAATTTGAGAGATGTAGAGTTTGGGAATTGGTTCCAAGACCAGAGAACTACCCAGTAATTGGAACAAAATGGGTGTTCAAGAATAAGATTGATGCACAAGGAGTAATCATAAGGAACAAGGATAGGCTTGTTGCTCAAGGGTATAGGCAGGAAGAAGGCATAGATTATGATCAGACTTTTGCTCCAGTGGCAAGGTTAGAGGCAATCAGGATCTTCTTGGCCTATGCTGCTTCTCATAAGTTTAAAGTCTATCAAATGGATGTGAAAAGTGCTTTTCTGAATAGAAAACTGAAAGAAGAAGTCTATGTTGAACAACCACCAGTTTTATCTCTCCAACTCAACCTTCTTTTGTTTATAGGTTGCATAAAGCTCTCTATGGCCTCAAGCAAGCTCCAAGAGCTTGGTATGAGACCCTAACTACCTTCTTTTTAGAATATAGATTCTCTAGAGGCATAGTAGATAGGACTTTATTTATAAAGCATCATCATAACAAAATATTGTTAGTAAAAATATTTGTAGATGACATTATATTTGGTTCTATTGATCCCAAACTATGCAAGAGGTTTTCCAACCTTATGCATTCAAAGTTTGAGATGAACAGTATGGGTGAGCTCTCCTACTTCCATGGTCTCCAAGTCAAGCAGGCACCTGATGGCATTTTTCTATCCCAATCTAAGTATGCTAATGAGCTGATCAAAAGGTTTGGGATCGCTAGGGCCTTAGCTAAGAAAACACCCATGGATGCCAATGCTGTGATTGATTCTGATGAGCATGGGAAACCTGTTGATCAGAAATTATATATGGCCATTGCTGGGTCCCTATTATATCTCACAGTAAGTAGGCAAGATATCATGTTTGCCACATGTCTTTGTGCTAGGTTCCAGGTGAACCCTAAAGAATCCCACCTTATTTTATTAAAAAGGATTTTGAGATATATAAAGAGTTGCCCAAATCTAGGAATCTGGTATCCTGCTGAGTCAGAATTTGAGTTGACTGGATACTCAGATGCTGACTTTGCTGGATGTAGAGTAGACAAGAAAAGTACCTTTAGAATATGCCAGTTCCTGGGTGCTAGGCTTGTCTCTTGGTTTTGTAAAAAGCAAACATTTGTGTCTACATCAACTGTAGAAGCTGAATACATAGCAGCTGGCAGTTGCTGTTCTCAGATGCTATGGATACAAAATCAGCTACTAGACTATGGATACAACTTAAATAATTCAACTATATTTTGTGATAGTACTAGTGATATTTCTATAACACAGAATCCAGTCCATCATTCTAGGACTAAGCATATAGATGTAAGGCATCATTTCATTAGGGAGTGTGTAGACAAAAAGAAAATCTATCTCACCTTCATCCCTACTGATTTGCAAAGGGCAGATATTTTCACCAAACCCTTGGATGAAAAGAAACATCTATTCTTCTTGAATCAGTTAGGTATGATTAATGGAGATGAGTTTTTATGACTTTTTGTCTGAGTTAGACGATTTGTTGATAGATCGTCGAAGGAAGATCGACGATCTTCTAACGTCTCGTTAAGTCGATCGTCGAACGGAGATCGACGATCACTTCTTAGTGAAACAATTGTCGTCGAACGGAGATCGACGATTTTTTATTCAGAGAATTTATCGTCGAACTGAGATCGACGATTTATTTCCTCTCTTCGATCTAAGGTTACCGAACTCATTTTATGTTAAAAATTTTCGCCAACCTTAGTTTTGAAGTTGCTTTTGTAGTTAATGCGCTTGGATAATACCGTCTCTTCATTTTATAAAACCTTATAATCTTGGGTTTAGACGAAATAAGTCCCGCGCTTTCCATTTCTCTTCTGCACTTGATCTTGTGTTTCTTTGCAGGAACTTTCCCATGGTAATTCCATCGGCGATTTTGTCTAGCATGAAGTTTGATTCTGGTTTTGATATTGATCTGGACTCATTCAAGCATAGTGCTCAGATGTTTCAGGACATAATAAAGCTATTTGATGCCACAAAGTTACAGAAGTTTCTGACGACAAGGATGAAGGTTCTAGTATTAGAAAATAAAGAATGGGCTTATACCTCTTCTTCAAATAGATAGACAATGGTAGGAACTATTTCTGGATAGGAGGTACATCTAACCCCTATCGTTCTTACAAAAATTTTCTGTTTTGTTAATGGAGAAGACGATTTTGATTTGGATAAAGAGGAATTTGCTTCCATGCTTGCCAAAATGGGTCATGCTGAGGAAAGCCCTAACAAGCTTCTGAAAAAGAACTTGTCTCCTCAATACCAGTTCTTGGCTGATATTGTGGGAAAAGTGCTACTTGGGAAGCACACTATCCATGATAATGTATCCAAGCACCAGTTTCTTTTGATGAGTGGTTTGGTTAATCAGAAATCAGTGAATTGGGTTGAAGTTTTGTTTGAGTTGATCAGGAAGAAAGCAAATAAGAGAGAGGTCTCTCTTGGAAGGATTCTAGGGATTTTTCTCACTGAAAAATGTCCTAAGCTGTTGAAATCACCAACAATCTTCATCAATGCTATCAAGAGGCTGACCCTAGTTCTCTTTGGAAAGTGGGAGAGGACTATCTCAAAGCCCTCCAGGGCTCCCTCCACCCATAGGGTTTTTGAGGACACAAGGACTGATTCAGTCACTCCTCACCCTAGGAAAGATGATCCAGAGATCCCTCCTCCTCCTCCTTCACCCCCAGCCAGACAAACTTCTCACCTTTTTCATCCATCAACCCCACCTCCAAGCCCTACTCCAGCATCTCCTCATCCTCTATCCCCTCTACCAAATTATCTCAAAGAGATCCCTACTACTACCATTTCTCCAAACCTCACAAACCTTTGATCTTAACTTTTCATCACCTTCACCTTCCCTAATTCATTTACCTTCTCATGAACCCTCACCTCATGTTTCCCCCCATCCAGAATAAGTGTCTATCCCTAAATCTACCACTCAAACTACCATATCCAATATCTGCACACCTTATGGTCTTTCCACTTCCTCTCTTCCATCTGCATCATCCTCTCCATCTGCTCTCATTGCCCTCCTCACCCCTAACATCAAAGCCATTGTAAGGGATGCCATTGCACCTCTACTAGCTTCTTTTAATTCTTTTGTTGACTCTTTCTCTGGCCCTTCTTCATCTAGGGTCCTGGCAGCAGAAAATACTGCAACTAGGCAGGGGGAGATGTCAAGTAAAGAAGTCCCTCCTCTTCCAGCAGTTGCAGCATCAAAGACAGTTTCAGTTTTGGTAGAGGCGGATACAGGTTTGATAGTTGTAAATAAAGAAATTGTAGATATAGTTTTGGCAGATTCAGAGATCATAGATATTGATATTCCTGATGCAGCAGTGATTGCATTTTTGGAAGATGACATTGAAATCCCTGAAGAACCCTTGGACATTCTTTATGGAGATTGTTTCATCTCTCCAGCACTTGAACAGACTTCAGTTCTAAGCTCTTTTGATCTTTTATATAAAGAATGTTTTCCCCCTGCTGCTTTTCAATCTTGTACAGATATAGTATGTTATACTGCTCCTGTGAGCAAAGATCTTTTACTTCAGTTTCTTCAGAGTTTTGCTGCTCCAGCGTCTGAGCTCTTTGTTGCTCCTGAGCCTGAGCCTTCTGCAACTCTTTTTGCAATTCTAGAGCCTGAGTTATTCAGTATGCCAGAGGTTGAGAGTCCAGAGCCTAAGGCTTTCTCTCCTCCAACCTATGTCTGTTCTACTTCTCCAATCCCAGACTTGGATGAAATTATGGCTGCTGATGCAGCTGAAGAACTTTTAATTATTAAATAAATTAATGATCTGTATGATAATCCCCCAGGCCTATCTGGTAATTATTCAGATTCAGTTTCAGACTCCGATCCATATGTCAGCAAGAAGAAGAAAGTGACCAAGAAAAGAAAAGCTCTAGTGAAGGATGTGCCTAAGACAAATCCTCAAGATGACATCCCTTATTTCATTAGGCACAACATAACTCTTACATCTACTTCTCCTCACTGGATGAGATTCTCTAAAAATGAGATGAAAGCCCAAAAGAAAAGGAGAAAGGCTGGTTCCTCTCCTGTCTAAATTTTTCAGGAAGGATCCACCTCCTCCTCCTCCTCCTTCAGCCAGTTCCAGTGGTAATGTTGCTTCTAAGACTGCTACCTCCTCCCAGCAGCAGACTTCTTATGCTCCTCACTCTTACAGCAGACCATCCAGGTCTTATTCAAGGGGCTATTCTAGAAGGAGAGGTAGACAGAATGTTCAGGCTGATAGAGAAGATACTTCAGATTTTGGCAGGTGATTCAGAGTTCCTGGTAAATACAGTCAAGCCAGACCTCCTCCAGATCTATATTACAGCCAGTCCCAGATTACAGAAATAGAAACAAAATTCCAAGAACAATCCATCAGATACAGGAAGCTTCAGAAGACCTTTCTTTATTTAAAAGAAGAATATTCACAGTATGAACCTGAGCTTGATCCTAACATCAGGATGGCTAGGTTTCATGAGTTGATTGGTCTCTCCCAGATAAACAAAGCTAGACAAGAAGGAGCTTATTCTTCTCAAACCATGTCTAAGTATAGGGAGAAAGAGTTTGAACTATTTGATATTGATAAGAATGTTTTAATGCAAATGCCTATATGCAGGTTCACCTTGAGGAAGTTGTTCCCAGAGCAGCATCCATAAAAGTTCTTGGTGAAGCTGACATGAAAATGACAAGACATCAAGCAGTAGATCCAAAAAGAAGAATTGAATTTACTAAGCCAGCTTCTAGCAAGTCTTAGTACTCATTTTTTGTGGTTGTATCTCTTATTGTAAATATCTGTTGAATGTTTCTATCATTCATGACAGATATGTTGTTTAGTTTTCCTGTTGTATTCTTTTATTGTTGATTAGTGACCTCCCCCAAATAGGGGGAGATTATTGAATCCCTAGTTTGGATTTGGGCTAGGTTCACTAATCTAGGCTAAGTCAGACTCACAATATATATCCAAGGTCTAGTCTAGTGTCTTAGGTGTCTTTTAGGTCAACAACTCAGTGAGAAAAGACCAAGACATCAGAGACTTAGAAGACAGAAGAGACTGTTCAAGGAAGAAATTTTCCTATGTAAAAAGTTCGTTCGATGATCTCTGAAGTGAGTTCGACAATCTTCGTTCTGCGTTCGATGAACTCAGATTTTTATCTCTACATACTGAGATTGATGATTGCTGAACTTAGCTCGACGATCTCTGATCTACATTCAAGATTGAGATCGACGATCAACCATCTCAGCTCGACGATCTTGAAGCCCAGCTTGGAAAGTAGATTTTCAGGTTAACGATCATAGGGCTCAGCTCGACGATAAAGGATGTTTGAGTTCGACGATCTCAGGACCAGATCAACGATTTCTGCCAGATCAACATTTTATTGCATGCAGTTATGATTTTCCTTATTGACTGTTTATTCTATTTCTTATATGACTCTGAGTGATTAATGCATATATTCTCTGAATATAGTCATTCCTTGGCAAGCATTAATTGCTGGTTTTCACAGAGTTATTATACAGCTTTTCTCGGGACAGTTAAGGAAATGAGTTAATTCTCTTATAGCCGTTGCACAAGTTCCCGTGATTCCGGCAGTCAATCAATGTGGACGATTTCAAATTCTGTTTGGAATTATTCAAAGGAAAAGGACTCAGAGAATAAAAAGACCAAGAGAATTATTATTCAGACTTCTTGATGCAGTCGACAGACTTTTGAAAGAAATCACAAGGCTGTAAGAAATAGAAGAAGAACAGCTCTCAGTTCCAAAAAAATAAGAGTTCATTCAAGAAGCTTGTGGAGACAATCATCTTCAATCAGTCTAACCTTTCCGGAATTCAAGTCCTACACCCTATACAAGGCTCTGATCTCCTGAACCATTCAAATCATAGGACAAGCCTTGATTCAATCAGGATCATTCTCAAGTCTTCTCTCATTTGCTTGAGAAAAGAGAAGATAACTCAACTTTTCCCCCCTCTATGTACATGGATCCTACTCCCTTTAAAAGTAATTCCTAGTTGTGAGGTCTCCTGATCAAAAGACATCAATTTGGTTTTCTAGCACCTGATCAAAAGCCAGAAGGGTTGCAATATCTCCCTTGAAATAGATATTTCTTGGTGGAAGTCACCTGATCAAAAACCTGAGAGTGATTCCTACCAGGGTGGTAGAAGAGTGGATGTACCCACATTTGGGGAACCACTATAATTTTCTGTGTCGTCTGGTTGTACCTTTTTCTTTTGCTCTTGCTATTTTCTATGATATTTAGAATAGTTCTCTAGCTTTCCTTCTGCTTAAATATTTATTGGTATCATCTATTTTAAACTCTGATAGAATAACATAAAACAGCCAAAATTTTTAAACACTCTATTCACCCCCCCTCTAGAGTAGATTTGAATAACTCCATCCTTTCACTGTGTTCCTGAGGTAGGATTTGTTGAGAATCTAAGGTAGGGCCTTTGGCCTGAGGTAGGATCTGAATCAGATTTGAGCTATAGGAGAGTTATACTCTCTTAGTATAGGGCTATCCTCCTAGACATAGTTGTAGAACTTTTGGTTAAGTCTGAGGTAGGTGATCTGAATGATCACTAAGTTGTAGGAGATATTATCTCTGAGTTGTAAGGTTTTGGACTTAGGTAGGACTTGGAGGAAGTCTGAGATATCCTAAGGGATCTGTGTTGTAAGCTCTTTGAGCCGAGATTTGGAGAAGATTGCCTTATCTAACACACTATTAGAATGGTTGGAGGGAAGTGGATGCACCCATACCTTGAGGATCCATTATAAATACTTGTGTGCTGATCTGTGTTCTTGAAAGCAAGCTAAATAAGCTAACTCACAACACACCAAATTAGAAAGTAGTCATAAAGACTAGGAAACCTATTCACCCCACCCTCTAGGTGTATAGCTACTCTTGAAACAATTATTTTCAAGTTGTATCAGAGGGAGGTTGTTAAAAAAGTACTTAATAGTTTGAACAGATCTCCAAGAGTAGCTAAAGGCTGACTACATGGATTTAGGAGAGAACCACAAGGAGTTGAGCTCCATAAAGCTCCTTGTTTGTAGAAAGTAAAACTTTGGGATTTGGAAAGAGAGGGTTAGGCTATTCATGGAAGCCTCAGACCCTAGAATATTCATTACAGTCTAAGAAGGACTTTTCATCCCTATGAAGGTCTCTATCTTTGATGCCAATGTCCAGACTCCAAAGAAGTATACATAAATGACTAGGGATGAAGTCATCTTGGCAACTATGGATAAGTGGGCACAAAACATCATTGTCAGTACTATAGATGACTCAACCTTCCAGAACCTTGTCCACTACTTAACAACCAAAGAGATGTGGGATTCCCTTATTATGTATATGGAAGGGATAGAGGAGGTGAGGGATGACAGGAAATCCCTCCTGAATCAACAATATGAAGCATTCAAGAAGGGGAAGAAGGATTCCATAGCCGAATGCTCTGAGAAGTTCTTCATAATAGTGAATAGTCTGACGGGTTATTGAGATCCCTAAACAAGGAATGAGATATCAAGATTTGTACTTTCATAGGAGTTGGCAACTTAGCCAACACATTTCCCATAAATCTATTTGGGAAGTTGCTATCCCATAAGATGTGGCTGAACTCCAAGAAGGCGGATGAGGATGTTGCCAAATCTCTTGACAAAGAGAAGACCGTGGCCTTCAGAGCTAAAGTCACAAGAAGAAGCAGGGAAAAGAGTCCTCCACTAAGGAGAGTTGTAGAGTCAGAAAGATCAGATCCCAGCTCCTCTAGAAATGAGCTGTTAGATGGAGAATTGACACTGTTCTCCAAGAATTTCAAGAAGTTGCTAAGCAGAAGGAGACAATGGAAGAACAATGGCTCTTCTAGTTCCACCTCAAAGAAGTCTTACTCCAGCAAGGATAAATCCAGAAATTACCCCTCTGGGGAAACGTTTGAGTCCAAACATTACAAACATGTTAAGACTCATATTGTTTTCTACTATCGTAACAGGAGTGGACATGCCATTGTTGACTATCCAGTTAAGTGGAAGGAGCATATAAAGTCAAAAGGCAAAGAACATAACATGGACAAGAAGACAGAAAAGTGCTTCTTGGCAAAGAAGAAAGTCATCCAAACAGACATTGATTCTAAGTCTTTAGAATCAGATGAAGAGGAGGCCTACATTGGTCTCATATCTATTAAAGAAGAGGCTGATCATGTAACTACCCCATAAAGTATAAGGGCTCCACTGTCCTCTATTGATAGTGATTATGAAGAGGATGAGGAGTTCAGTCTCATGGCCATATCAGAAAAAAATCAGGACAATCCTACTCCTGATGAGGTACACTCTATCCCTAGCTCTCGATCTATCTATGAGTCAATCAATTAATTGACAAGTATTGTGAAATTTTGGTTGCTCTAAAGAAGAGTAAAAGGCTTGTCAAGAGACAAGCTGAGGAGATTGTCTCCCTACAGTAAGTTACTTTCCTGTAGTCTGAGTCAGCACTCTTGCTAGATCAGATGAGGAGGGAAGTTAGCCAACTAAAGATAATCTCAATTATCCAAATTGGGACCATTAGCCAGAAGAATAAGATCATCTTGGATCTTGAAGAGAAGCTCCTTAAAAAGAGAAATATTGTGGTTGAATTCTCTAAGTCCAAGACTATGTTGCCACTGATTGACTCCTTTACCTCTTAGTAGGATAATAGAGGTTTGGGGTTTAAGTGGAACTCTAGAGCTACCCATTCAAAAGGGAAAGGAAAAGCTCCTGTTGAGCCTCAGACCACCTTTCATAAGGTAATCCTCCCTTCCAATAGGTATGACTAGGACACCATGTATGGTCACTAGAAGAATGAGAATTCTTCTTGTAAGAATACAAGGGTATCTTACAATAGAAGGATAAAGGGCATGGGTTTGAGTGCACTAAAGGCTCCTCATGAGGAAATATAGATGGCCCATCATGGACCATTTGTATTTGGTACTCTATCCCCTACACTTAAGGATAAGGCAGTGGCCTATTCTCAGATTCCTCTAGCATACACCCACTTGGGGTAAGTCAGTTAGTAGGCCTCACCTGGTAGTTTCTAAAGCCATCAACTCCATATCAGTTGCAAAGATGACATCTATTAGTGCTACTCTAAATATTGCATGTGCATCCACTGACAGACTAAATTTCAGTCAGATACTTGTTGAAAGAAATAAGAAAAAGGCTATTGCTTTCCCCTCTAGAGAGACAACTATTAATAGTTTGCACTCTTCAAAGGCTGTTCAGAAGAGGAGATACAACATTCATGAGTGTTGGTGTTGTGGTAAAGTGGGTCACTTTGTCATAGATTATTGGCACAACCCTAGTGTGCCAAGGGTAAGGGTGAGTCTTCCTGATAGAACTACTACAGGTATACATCTGCATTTATAAGCTAACAGGAACCTAGGACCCAATCCCTTTTGGGTTCCTAAGGTAAACTAATCTGTGTTTACAGGATAGTCCAAGTACTAATACAATGCCAATATGGTACTTGGATAGTGGATGTTCCAGGCATATGACTGGAACAAGGAGACATCTTAAGGCTCTATACGGGTTGAAGCAAGTCCCCCAGGGCATGGTTGTAGAGTAGATAGGAAAATCACCTCAGGCACTTGTCAATTTCTAGGAAGAAAATTGGTCTCTTGGAGCAGCAAGAAGCAAACAAGTGTTGCCATCTCAATAGTTGAATTAGATTACATCTCAGCTAGTAGTTGTTATACATAGCTAATGTGTATCCAACATCAGCTCCAGGACTATAATCTCAACCTAAGTAGAACCCTTATGTTTTGTTATTCTAGTAGTGCGATATCTATTGCTAGGAATTTTGTATCTCATAGCAGGACTAAGCATATAAAGATTAGGTATCATTTTATTAGAGAGCGTGTGGAAAGTGAGGACATCAATCTTGAGTTTGTCCCTATAAAAAAATTGGTGGCTGATATCTTCACCAAGCCACTAGATGAAGAAAAGTTCAACACCTTCAAATTTGAATTTGGTATGATAAAATTAGTATAGCTTCAGTATCTCTTCATGTATTTTAGTTGCAGGAAGTATTAATCCCTATAAGATAACAAGGAAGATATGGACCAGGTGTCTAAGCATCGAATGCACGGAGTCTAAGTCTCTAGGCGACGAGTGCGCTAAGACAACTTCAAGAGTCGAAAGCGTGGAGTGCATAGAGACCACTCAACGCATACTCCCATGGACTTCTATTTGCGGCTATCATTCGGAATTAATCTTTGCTGATGATTTCCTCGTGATTATAACGTCAGGTACATGCCTCTCCACATTCTCAAATAAGAGTTAAGTATAAATAGAAGTGTGTATGCTTAGAATAAAATGCATTGTTCCTAGCCCTTTCATCTTTCGGTCTCCCTTCGACAAAATCTCAAGAAATCTATAAAATTCCAAAGCACACCACTGGATTAGTCTTGAGAAAAGAGCTGAATCTCAAAGGAAAGTTTCAGGTAGATATAGTTGAGAAAGCTTTGACCTGTAAGATAGGGTCCCATGACAAGATATCCAGAAAGATGTTTGATAGGTGGGACAGAGTACTACTGCCATATCAACAAACTAGTGAGAATAAGAAAAATATTGTTGTACTCCTCACAGAGGAAAACATAGGAAGCGGCTCTTCTGAGAGCAGTAAGGAAGTGGCGCATGATCCTCAACTATCTAATTATTCTGAGGAAGAAAATAGATAGGAGTGATCAGATGTCAATATATTATAAAACTGGAGCAAAGAATGTCCAAGTTAGTGGCTCCCAATTAGATAACATTCCAGCAGAGGTAGCTGAAATGGTGACTGAAAGTATTTTGGATGGGATCTATGCAAATATTAAGGGGGAGACTGACAAGCTAGATGCTCCTATTGAGGGGGGAGTAAGTTCAGTCCATGCAGGACAAGCTTGACTCTTACCTAGAGAATCTTCAGCACAAAATAGATCAGATTCCTGATGAGCAATTTCTTGCAACAATGGAAGAAGATATTCAAAACAATTCTGCTAAAAACCAGAATGTCCCTATGGATAATGTAACGCCCCGTCTTTTCAGCGATTATTTTATTCTCGTTTGGCGTTACGATGACGCGTTTCCGTGGCTTGTGCCGTGTGTGGAGTATGGTTTAGCTCCTTAGAACTGAGTGCCCTGTTTGGTAGCCTGTTGGCAAGATCTCCCTAGCAAACCGAGTCATTGTGGTGACCCGGTGGGGCCTCTCGGGGGGATGTTTGTGTTTGGCTTTGTTTTGGTATAACTCGAGTTCTGTTCGTCGAAAGTTAATTTCGACTTCGCCGTTGTGTTCGTAGCGTAGGTATTTAGCTACGGTGCGAATTTCGTCGAATTCCGAGGTGAATCGGTTTTCGCGTCGATTTGGTGCTTTATGTAATTTTGTAATTAATTATATAATTATATAATTATATATATATATATATATAGTATTGGAAAAGCCATCATCTTCCTCACGATAGAAAACTGCCGGTCCTGTACGAGAGAAACGGAGTAACTGCCGAGCCTTCCCTTCGGACGCCGATTCCCGGAGCGTTTGTGGACGGAATTCGATTCCGAGAGTGGATTCGGATTGCTCTCGTCGAGACCTTCATTCCTGCGGTAAGAAATTCGATTTTCGTGGAGTTTTGGAAGGATTGGAATTTTCAGTTTTGGAAGTTTTCCGCCATTAATGGCCGAATCTTTGTTCTAGGTGTTGCGGCCGTCTTGATCCGTGCGAAGAGGAGGAAAGCAGTCCAAAGCTTCGCTGAGATTTGAGGCAAGTGGTATTCTTGCCCTTGCCAAGTGTTTTTTTTGATTTTATTTGCTGAAATTGAAATCCCGGTTAGCCCAGGTTAGAGGCCTTGTTGTTCTCGTTTTCTTGCTAACTATAGGGCTTAGTTCTTCCTACTGAAACCCCCCCTATGTTGTGGTGTTTGGAATCCAAGTTGTCGGCGTGAAGCCGTTGTTCCCCTTGCTCTGATTGTTGCTCTGGTTCGGGCGTAGCCGAGAGGGAGAGTTAGGAGGGGGGGGTGTGGTTGCCAATTTCCTTCGTTAAGGTATTATTCGAATGGTTAGGCATAGTTTGAATGGTAGTAGCGTGCGACGTGATAGTTGTCTACTGCTACTGCAGTGGCGTGGGTCGTGTGCGCGTTCCACTGTCGTTCGGGAAATTCCAAACGGTGCAGGTTGACCGCGCACGGTCATCAACCTTTAGGGCGCACGACCACTGGTCGTGTGCCTCTGTTCGTGCGCGTATATATTTCAGTTTCCAAAGTTCTGTCTCGGGCAATCGCACGAGCGCTGGCAACAGTGCGCATGACCACTGATCGTGCGACACTGACCGTGCGTAGTTGCTAGGTTTTCTGTCAGGTTTCCAGGTTCGTTTCGCACGATCATCAGCCGATGAGTGCGCACGACCACTGATCGTGTGTCACTGATCGTGCGCTTTGTATGTTTTCGTTTGCTAGGTGAATTTAGGTGGTTTTGAGTGTGGGAGTTTAGATACTCAAGTGGCAGGCAACTACTCGAGTTCTGGATCTTCTGCCTTGGCCGTTCGACTGTCGTCGAGCTCCGTATTCTTTAGTGGGTTTGTGGGTAGTAACTTTATTTTGGCGGCGAGTGAGGCTAGCTCACTCAACGCCAAGGTTTAGGTAGGCACTGAGTGGGTTTCACTCAACGCCTAGTCGTGTTGGTTTATTTCAACACTCTTCCTTTACCTTGTATTTCGTTTCCGAGTGGATTTTCCAGTTGTATTTCTGGGTTTTCCTTGTCGGCCGTTTTCTTTACTTTCCTAAAGGCCGAATCGTGGGTCGTGGATAGTAGTGGTGGTTGTAGCTCTTTATGGGGGTGGAGTTGTGTGATATAGCCAAGGCCACCCATGGATTTCTTGCTCCAGGTATGGGCTGGGCATGTCGGGTGGAAGGTCCCTTGTGTTTTCACGTGTTGACCCTCGAGCTTTTGACTTGGACATGGTGGATTGGGGGACTGCGTTTGCCTTCGATCCGGTTCCTCGTTGTTGTTTTTGCTACTATCACTTCCCGCAGTTTAGGGTGTTAGAAATTTCTTCTTTGGTAGTTTGGTAGTTTGCAGTGTTCTGGCTCTTGGTAGCCTAGTAGGCCCTGCAGGATGTTGTTCCTGGGCTGGGTCGTTGCTGTTTCTTTGCACGTTGTGCATTTCTTGTTGTCCTGTTTTGGACAGTTGTGACTCTTTCTACTGCATGTTTTCTGTTATTTTGTCCTTTTGGTTGACTCTTTCATGCAGTTTTACCTTGATTTTTGCTTGCTGAGGTATTCTGTTTTCTTTTGGAATACCCCAGGTTCTGAGCTGTAGCCAGTCTGGTGGCTAGTTGGAGGTGTTGTTGTTGGTGGACTCCCGGACTTTGGAGTTTCGTTTACCTTGTTTGTGAGGTCGTTTTCAGTACTTTCTTACAGACATATATGTGTGCTGGTGGGTTCGTGTCAGGTTGTTGGCGCCCACTAGTAGTTTTTACCTTGTACTAGATATATACTATTGCTGCTACCATTTATTTTTCTGGAGATAGTCTACTTGCTTTGAGAAGGTTTTATGCTAGGTTGCTAGTTATTTTTAAACTATAATTATGATTATAAATGAAGCTCATGATCAGCATGTTTTGTAAACTTAATCATTATTTTCCAAACCACGTACGAAACCCGTTTTCTTATATGTATTATATAAACTAAGTGTAGTGTCTTGCAAAGCATGAGTGGTTCACTTGGGACCCTTATGCGCTCTTTAGGGTGTAAAACCTAATTAAAGTATTTTTCCGCAGCGTTTAAATATAGTTTTCTTTTGTGGACTAGATGATCCACTGAGCCGAGGGATACGGACTCTAAACATAACTGATTTTCTATTCATTAAGCACATGATTTTTCTTGCATAAAGATTGTAGTTGGATTTGCCTGAGCGTCAGCAGTTATCCCCTGCTTGACGTGGCATCATGACGCGTGTTTTCTCTTACTCTGATAATTCTTAATTCGGAGAAAATGCGGGTTGTGACAGTTGGTATCAGAGGGAGGTTGCTAGACAAGTTAGTTGGGCAACCTTCCTTGGATGCTTTTAGTAGTTCAGCATCATGTCATTCACACACCGATATGTTATCAGCACGTCTTGGCAAAAGCACGAACACTACACTCATAGCATAACATGAAGTATACGGGGCATATTATGTAGTATGGGATGCATAATATGTGTTCGTATATGGATCCACCATAGGGGCTACATGTGAGGGTTATGTAGTATGGGATGCATAACCTCACCACATGACTGCGACTAGCACGTTTCTTTTTTCGTTGCATGGAAATGTTATGTAGTATGGGATGCATAACATTTTCATGTGTACGCCGCTCATATCATGCATTAGGGCCTTTGTTTTTAGAATGCATAGCACAATCATTCATATCATAACATTGCATAAGCACAACGCGCCAAGCTAAAGATTTGCAGGATGACATATGTACACACATGAGTTTTCAAATTAACATAAGTTCATGCATCCGATCTAGGCACAAGAGTTAGTGAGGTGGTGGTTAACCATCCTAGGATAGGGCATATCATCTAATTATTGTGAAGAAGATAAACTCTCAGAGCAAGTTTAGCAGCTTTAAGTCTATATCTACATATGTATTGTCTGTACTGGTAGTCGGTTCTAGTCGTGGGATTTGGATCTGATTTGCGTTGTATTGATTTTTAGGATGGCTAGGCGTCCTGCGACTCGATCGACTCCCCTGTCTGAGGGTGAATCTTCTGGAGCTCAGAACGATGCGGTGATCGAGGGTCTGCGTAAGAGTAGCGAAGCTATGGGGAGGCAGTTGGAGGAGGTGCAAGCCCAGATTCAGTCTTTGGTGGCAGTTGTGGCAGGGCAGGCTCAGGGTGCGCAAGTTCCTGCAGGGGGGTTAGCTGTTCCTCCTCCTCCTGCACCCTTGAGGCCTCCATTGGTGGTGCCAGCAGAGATGGCCTTCATCTCGCAGTTTCAGAGGCTGAGCCCTCCCACTTATGATGGGAAGGCAGATTTCATGGTGATAGACGACTGGCTGATCTCCATGGAGGAGATGTTCTCGTACTCAGGGATTTCAGATGATTAGAGGGTGATGATAGCCGCCTATCAGCTTAAAGGTTTGGCTAAGAGTTGGTGGCTGAGAGAGAAGGAGAGCCTGGTAGCCGGATGCTCTTGGGGAGTGTTCAGGGAGATGCTATTGAGGAAGATCTTACCCTCGGTCGAGCGTGACCGCCTCATGAATGATTTCCTCTATCTGAAGCAAAGGCAGCTCACGGTGGGTGAGTATGAGATAGAGTTTAGTAAGTTGAGCCGTTTTGCCCCTGGATTGGTCAGCGTTGAGGCTGATCGAGTCAAGCGATTCCTCGGTGGTTTAAGGAGTGAGGTGCAGCAGTTGGCCAGTGCTTATGGGTCAGTGACTTATGCTGGAGTTGTAGAGGCTGCTCTTAAGGTTGAGGCCATTGAGACGGCGAAGAGCAGAGGCCAGCAGTTGAGGAAGGATAAGAGGAAGTTGGTAGAGGAGAAGAAACCCCTGGTACCCGATGCTGTTCCGGGAAAGAGGAGCAGGGTGGTGTGCAGTTTTTGTGGCCGATCAGGCCATCCTGTTGAGAGGTGTTTCAAGAAGGCGGCAGCTCAGAAGAAGGAGCAGGTTCATGCTATTCAGGGTGCTCCTGGGAGAGATGTCTCCTGTTCAGTTTGCAAGCGATCCGGGCATGATGCAGCCCAGTGTTGGTCCAGGGATAGAGTCTGTTATCAGTGTGGGCAGAAGGGTCACGTTAAGTCGAGGTGTCCTCAGGTCCAGTCAGCTCTTCCTGCAGTTCCATTGCAGGCATTACCTCCACCTCAGCGTGTGGACAAGGGAAAAGGGAAGCTGAACGTGATTTCTTCCGAGGAGGCTCAGACTTCGACCCAGGTGATCTCAGGTTAGTAGTTTGTTATTTTCTTTCTAGCCTGGTAGTTTAGTTGCTAGATTATTTGCGGTACTGTTGTGCTAGTTCCTTAGTTTTGTGCGTTCCTATAGGGAAATTTAAGGAGAAGAACCGTTGGGCGCGTGTTCTGTTTGACTCCGGCGCTACCCACTCATTCGTGGCTAGAGCCTTTGTGGAGCGTCATCGGTTGTCTCTAGATCGTGTTCGGGATTCCTTCCGTGTCAAGTTTCCCTCTGGTGAATCTGTGTTGTCAGATTTGGGTATTTTGGATTGCCCGGTTTTGTTGGGGGATTTTCTTGCGAAGGCGGATCTGAAGATGATTGATCTAGAGGACTTCGATGTCATTTTGGGCATGGACTGGCTCTCTCGGTATGATGCGGTCATTCAGTGCAAGGGAAAGCGCTTGGACTTCATCAGGGACGACGGTCAGCCCGGCAGCGTGTATGCTGATCCGTGTCAGGATTCTCCTGTTCTCTCTGCGGTATGTGTTCAGAGATTATTTCTTTCTGATTGTTGTGTTTGTTTAGTCTCGGCGGTTGGAACCGTTGTTAGCGTGCCACGCTTGGAGGAGATTCCTATTGTTCGTGGTTTCGCCGATGTTTTTCCTGATGATCTTCCTGGTATCCCTCCTGAGCGGGATGTGGAGTTTGTTATTGATTTGGAGCCGGGTACGCGTCCTATTGCTAAGGCGCCGTACCGGATGGCCCCTCGTGAGTTAGAGGAGTTGCGAATTCAGTTAGATGAGTTGTTGGCTAAAGGTTTTATCAGGCAGAGTTCGTCGCCTTGGGGTGCTCCTGTTTTGTTCGTAAAGAAGAAAGATGGGTCGATGCGGCTTTGCATTGACTATAGAGAGTTGAACAAGGTCACTATCAAGAACAAGTACCCTCTGCCGAGGATCGATGATTTATTTGACCAGTTGCGTGGTAGCACGGTGTTCTCCAAGATCGATCTTCGTTCGGGCTATCATCAGCTCAGGATCCGTGAGGAAGATATTCCACGGACTGCGTTTAGGTCGAGGCATGGGCACTTTGAGTTTTTGGTGATGTCGTTTGGTCTGACCAATGCACCATCAGCCTTCATGGATATGATGAACAGGGTGTTCAAGGATTTCCTAGACAAGTTCGTTGTGGTCTTCATTGATGACGTGTTGGTTTATTCTCGCAGTGCTGAGGAGCACGAGCAGCATTTGCGTTTGGTCCTATCTGAGTTGAGGAACCACAAGTTATTCGCCAAGTTGAGCAAGTGCGGATTTTGGTTGCCTCATGTTTCTTTTCTAGGTCACGTGGTGAACAAGGATGGGATCTCGGTTGACCCAGAAAAGATTGCAGCAGTGACGGAATGGAGTAGGCCGAATACTCCTAAGGAGATCAGAAGTTTCTTAGGGTTGGCTGGCTATTACAGGAGATTCGTGGAGGGTTTCTCTTATCTAGCCGCACCGTTGACCAAGCTGACTCAGGAGAATGTGGCTTTTGTTTGGAGCGAGAAGTGCGAAGAAGCTTTTCAGGAGTTAAAGAGGAGATTGTGTACTGCTCCCGTTCTGACCCTTCCTACTGAGGGCATGGATTATGATGTGTATGTAGATGCTTCGCATATAGGTCTGGGATGCGTATTAATGCAGGATGGGAAAGTAATTGCTTATGGGTCAAGGCAGTTGAAAACTCATGAGCGGAATTATCCTACGCATGACCTTGAGTTTGCAGCGGTTATCTATGCGTTGAAGTTGTGGAGGCACTTACTTTATGGGGCCCAGTGTAAGATTTTTACGGACCATAAGAGCCTGAAGTACGTGTTCACGCAGAAGGAGTTGAATCTGCGTCAGCGGCGGTGGCTTGAGTATGTGGCGGATTATGATGTGGAAATCCAGTATCATCCGGGCAAGGCCAAAGTGGTGGCCGACGCCCTGAGCCGAAAGACGGGAAAGATCTTTAACCTCTCCGCCGATCGATTAGTTGAGGAGTTCCTCCTTATGGATATTTCAGTGGGATGTTGTAGTTTGCAGAGTAGCTTATCAGTGGAAGAGCCGTCTTGGATTTCTTTGACTAGGCTGCATCAGAAGGACGATCCGGATCTGTTGCACCTTTTTACCAGGACAGAGAAGGGAGAGTTGCCAGATTTTTCTATTGATGATGCGGGTACTCTGAAGTACCGCGGCAGGTTTTGCGTTCCCGCTGTTGGGGACATTAGGAGTATGATTTGCAGTGAGGCTCATGGTTCCAGCGTTGCCTACCATCCAGGATCTACGAAGATGTACCGTGACTTAAAGCAAATTGCTTGGTGGTATGGTATGAAAGGAGATATAGCCCGATATGTTGCTGAGTGTCACACTTGCAAGCGTGTGAAGGCCGATCATGGAAGGCCTGGTGGTAAATTGACTCCGCTAGAGATCCCGACTTGGAAGTGGGAGAGCATATCTATGGACTTCATTACGGGTTTGCCAAAATCCCCGAGAGGATTTGATTCTGTTTGGGTTATAGTGGATAGATTGACGAAGTGTGCTCACTTCATGCCTTATAAGATTGATTACCCGATGAAGAAGATAGCGGAGTTGTACTTGAATGAAGTCATCCGACTCCACGGTGTGCCGGTTAGCATCATTTCTGATCGAGACTCCCGGTTTACTTCTCGTTTTTGGCAGAGTCTGCAGGAGGGTTTGGGTACAGATCTGAGGTATTCTACTGCGTACCACCCTCAGACCAATGGGCAGACGGAGCGGGTCAATCAGATTGTTGAGGATATGATCCGGTGCTATATTTTAGACCACGGTGGAGCGTGGGATGAGCGTCTGCGACTCATGGAATTTGCTTACAACAACAGTTATCAGGAAAGCTTGCAGATGGCTCCGTTCGAAGCTTTGTATGGGAGGCGCTGTAGGACTCCGTTGTTTTGGGCTGAGGCTGGTGAGAAGCCTTTGTTGGGTCCTGATGCTCTAGAAGAGATGGAAGTCGCCGTGAAGCTTATTCGGGAGAAGCTTCGTTTAGCCCAGGAGAGGTATGAAAAGAACGCCAATCGGCGTAGGTCTGCTTTGGAGTTTTTAGTAGGGGATCATGTATACCTCAAGGTTTCTCCAATGGTTGGTGTGAAGAGATTTGGTAAAAATCGGAAATTGGACCCAAGGTATGTGGGCCCGTTTGAGGTCTTGGAACGGATTGGTGTGTCTGCATATAGATTGGATTTGTCAGC
This sequence comes from Platanthera zijinensis, assembly GCA_039513925.1. Taxonomy (NCBI): domain Eukaryota; kingdom Viridiplantae; phylum Streptophyta; class Magnoliopsida; order Asparagales; family Orchidaceae; genus Platanthera; species Platanthera zijinensis. The sequence goes on from CM077080.1 coordinate 110,826,014, forward strand.
GAACTTCCCTGGTGTTCATAATATTTTTCATGTTAGCCAATTGCGGAAGTGTGTGCGCAGCAGTGGGCAACTCTTGGATGTTGTGCCCCAGTTAGAGCCCAACCTCTCTTTCGTTGAGGTGCCAGTTCGTATTTTGGATACTCAGGAGCGTGTGCTGCGAAAGAAGTCCATACCGATGGTGAAAATTCTATGGAAAAATCAGGATTTGGAGAGCGCGACTTGGGAGCTAGAGTCGGCCATGAGGAGGAAGTACCCTCACCTGTTTCGCTGATTTGATCGGTATGTTTCCCTTTGTAACTTCTGTTTGTTACTTTTTCCTTCTTTTGTAGGAGGGTTGTGCGTAAAGTTTCGGGACGAAACTTTCTTTTAGGGGGAGTGACTGTAACGCCCCGTCTTTTCAGCAATTATTTTATTCTCGTTTGGCGTTACGATGACGCGTTTCCGTGGCTTGTGCCGTGTGTGGAGTATGGTTTAGCTCCTTAGAACTGAGTGCCCTGTTTGGTAGCCTGTTGGCAAGATCTCCCTAGCAAACCGAGTCGTTGTGGTGACCCGGTGGGGCCTCTCGGGGGGATGTTTGTGTTTGGCTTTGTTTGGGTATAACTCGAGTTCTGTTCGTCGAAAGTTAATTTCGACTTCGCCGTTGTGTTCGTAGCGTGGGTATTTAGCTACGGTGCGAATTTCGTCGAATTCCGAGGTGAATCGGTTTTCGCGTCGATTTGGTGCTTTATGTAATTTTATAATTAATTATATAATTATATAATTATATATATATATATAGTATTGGAAAAGCCATCATCTTCCTCACGATAGAAAACCGCCGGTCCTGTACGAGAGAAACGGAGTAACCGCCGAGCCTTCCCTTCGGACGCCGATTCCCGGAGCGTTTGTGGACGGAATTCGATTCGGAGAGTGGATTCGGATTGCTCTCGTCGAGACCTTCATTCCTGCGGTAAGAAATTCGATTTTCGTGGAGTTTTGGAAGGATTGGAATTTTCAGTTTTGGAAGTTTTCCGCCATTAATGGCCGAATCTTTGTTCTAGGTGTTGCGGCCGTCTTGATCCGTGCGAAGAGGAGGAAAGCAGTCCAAAGCTTCGCTGAGATTTGAGGCAAGTGGTATTCTTGCCCTTGCCAAGTGTTTTTTTTGATTTTATTTGCTGAAATTGAAATCCCGGTTAGCCCAGGTTAGAGGCCTTGTTGTTCTCGTTTTCTTGCTAACTATAGGGCTTAGTTTTTCCTACTGAAACCCCCCCTATGTTGTGGTGTTTGGAATCCAAATTGTCGGCGTGAAGCCGTTGTTCCCCTTGCTCTGATTGTTGCTCTGGTTCGGGCGTAGCCGAGAGGGAGAGTTAGGAGGGGGGGGGGTGTGGTTGCCAATTTCCTTCGTTAAGGTATTATTCGAATGGTTAGGCATAGTTTGAATGGTAGTAGCGTGCGACGTGATAGTTGTCTACTGCTACTGTAGTGGCGTGGGTCGTGTGCGCGTTCCGGTGTCGTTCGGGAAATTCCAAACGGTGCAGGTTGACCGCGCACGGTCATCAACCTTTAGGGCGCACGACCACTGGTCGTGTGCCTCTGTTCGTGCGCGTATATATTTCAGTTTCCAAAGTTCTGTCTCGGGCAATCGCACGAGCGCTGGCAACAGTGCGCACGACCACTGATCGTGCGACACTGACCGTGCGCAGTTGCTAGGTTTTCTGTCAGGTTTCCAGGTTCGTTTCGCACGATCATCAGCCGATGAGTGCGCACGACCACTGATCGTGCGTCACTGATCGTGCGCTTTGTATGTTTTCGTTTGCTAGGTGAATTTAGGTGGTTTCGAGTGTGGGAGTTTAGATACTCAAGTGGCAGGCAACTACTCGAGTTCTGGATCTTCTGCCTTGGCCGTTCGACTGTCGTCGAGCTCCGTATTCTTTAGTGGGTTTGTGGGTAGTAACTTTATTTTGGCGGCGAGTGAGGCTAGCTCACTCAACGCCAAGGTTTAGGTAGGCACTGAGTGGGTTTCACTCAACGCCTAGTCGTGTTGGTTTATTTCAACACTCTTCCTTTACCTTGTATTTCGTTTCCGAGTGGATTTTCCAGTTGTATTTCTGGGTTTTCCTTGTCGGCCGTTTTCTTTACTTTCCTAAAGGCCGAATCGTGGGTCGTGGATAGTAGTGGTGGTTGTAGCTCTTTATGGGGGTGGAGTTGTGTGATATAGCCAAGGCCACCCATGGATTTCTTGCTCCAGGTATGGGCTGGGCATGTCGGGTGGAAGGTCCCTTGTGTTTTCACGTGTTGACCCTCGAGCTTTTGACTTGGACATGGTGGATTGGGGGACTGCGTTTGCCTTCGATCCGGTTCCTCATTGTTGTTTTTGCTACTATCACTTCCCGCAGTTTAGGGTGTTAGAAATTTCTTCTTTGGTAGTTTGCAGCGTTCTGGCTCTTGGTAGCCTAGTAGGCCCTGCAGGATGTTGTTCCTGGGCTGGGTCGTTGCTGTTTCTTTGCACGTTGTGCATTTCTTGTTGTCCTGTTTTGGACAGTTGTGACTCTTTCTACTGCATGTTTTCTGTTATTTTGTCCTTTTGGTTGACTCTTTCATGCAGTTTTACCTTGATTTTTGCTTGCTGAGGTATTCTGTTTTCTTTTGGAATACCCCAGGTTCTGAGCTGTAGCCAGTCTGGTGGCTAGTTGGAGGTGTTGTTGTTGGTGGACTCCCGGACTTTGGAGTTTCGTTTACCTTGTTTGTAAGGTCGTTTTCAGTACTTTCTTACAGACATATATGTGTGCTGGTGGGTTCGTGTCAGGTTGTTGGCGCCCACTAGTAGTTTTTACCTTGTACTAGATATATACTATTGCTGCTACCATTTATTTTTCTGGAGATAGTCTACTTGCTTTGAGAAGGTTTTATGCTAGGTTGCTAGTTATTTTTAAACTATAATTATGATTATAAATGAAGCTCATGATCAGCATGTTTTGTAAACTTAATCACTATTTTCCAAACCATGTACGAAACCCGTTTTCTTATATGTATTATATAAACAAAGTGTAGTGTCTTGCATAGCATGAGTGGTTCTCTTGGGACCCTTATGCGCTCTTTAGGGTGTAAAACCTAATTAAAGTATTTTTCCGCAGCGTTTAAATATAGTTTTCTTTTGTGGACTAGATGATCCACTGAGCCGAGGGATACGGACTCTAAACATAACTGATTTTCTATTCATTAAGCACATGATTTTTCTTGCATAAAGATTGTAGTTGGATTTGCCTGAGCGTCAGCAGTTATCCCCTGCTTGACGTGGCATCATGACGCGTGTTTTCTCTTACTCTGATAATTCTTAATTCGGAGAAAATGCGGGTTGTGACAGATAATGCTGAGGTTGAGGGGGAGACTACCCAGATGGTTACACCTGCTATGGGAGAGCCAGTAAAATAAGTTCAAGAACAATTGGATTGCTTCATTGAAAATCTATATAATAGGATTGCTCAAATGTCCTGAAGTGATTCCTTTGTGTCCTCAAGTTTAGGGGGAGCAAGTCTGTAATGACCCGGGTTTAGGGTCGGCCTGCTAGGAGCGCGGCACTACCCCACGGCATCGCCCGACCCACCACGTCGACCAAGGCAAGGCCCACTGGGTGGTACAGCCGAAATCTACAAGGCCTGTAGGCCAAACACCCCAACCAAATCTCTGTGAATGTTTCTCACCACGGAAGGTTATTATTGGGGATCGAACCCAAGACCTTGATAAGACTCTCTTGCAACAGAGCTCATCACCAACTGAGCTGTACTTTTTTGTAATGACCCGGGTTTAAGCCCGGCTCGCTAGGAGCACGACACTGCTCCCTGGCATCGCCCAACCCACCACAGTGACCAAGGTAAGGCCCACCGGGTGGTATAGCCGGAATCTACAAGGCCTGCAGGCCGTACACCCCAACCAAATCTATGTGGTTGTTTCTCACCACGGAAGGTTGTTGCTGGGGATCAAACCCAAGACCTTGATAAGACTCTCTTCCAACAGAGCTCATCACCAACTAAGCTGTAGCTCAGTTGGTGATAAGGAGTGGTATTAAAGGCTCCTTATCAAGGTCTCGGGTTCGAAAGCTCATGGAAATAATGCACGCGGACGATAAATAGGCGCGAGATGCTTTGGGGTGTACGGCCTACAGGCCTTGTAGATTCCAGCTGTACTACCTGTGGTACCTTGAGCTCTCCTTGTGCTGCGTAGTGGGTCGGGCGACGCCGTGTGGTTGCCTGTTGGGCCTAAACGCGAGTCAATACAAAGTCCCTAATAAATTAACTAAAGATGATGCAGCTATAGTTGATACATATCAGCAAATTCCTATGGGGAATGCAGAGATTAAGGGGGAGATTCCAACAGAGCTCCCTGCTCAAGATGATACTATTATTTAAATTTCAGAGGATTGTGATCTATCTGGATGAAAAGATAGATCAGGCAAAACCTCCCTAACTGTAGCTGTATCTCAAGAAGTCATAAAGGGGGAGAATTTTGTTTGGGTTACCAATGTAATCAGAGGTTTATTGGGGATTGAACAGTATACATATGACAACATTCATACTGTATTAAAGAAGGAATGCATGATGAACAGTATGGTGAATAGAGGGTAGATTAATGTGATGATCAAGGTGGTGCTTAGTAGGCTGAATACTCTACTATTATTGATCAGATAGCTAGAGCTAGAGGCAAATTTGTTACTGAAGAAGAGAAAAAGATCTGGCTTAGCAAGAGGAGGTATAGAGAAGAGATGGAGACTAGGCCAGACCTTGAGAAGTGGAGTTCTCAATCAAGGACTATCATCTTGTCTATCTGGGATCAAATCAAAGAGAAGAAAACTGATAAGGAAAAGGCTGCAAAGAAACCCAGCAGGGGGATAGTGATCAAGGAACCGAAAACATGATATGTTTCTTATTTTCCTTAAGGGATTTCAGAATGTGAACATTTTGTTATATACACACTGTCTATTTTTTTATTAATCATATTTTTGTGTGTATTAATTACTGCTCCTATATATTGTTAATGTTTATCTTCTCTATATGGTAGTGTCTATCATTAACTGTGGTTCCGACTTCTTCAAATAGGGGGAGATTGTTGGGTCTATGTATCATAATGTCCTAAATATCAAGAAGGCCCATAAGTCAATAGTATGCACATAAATTTATTTAATATAAGTTCAAGTTCATTGTATATAGGTTTTATACTGTTATAGTGATTAGACAGGCAGTCAGAGTCACGATGACAATTGGACTCATGATAGTTTACTGGACAGGCAGAAAATATACTAAGTCCAGAAGCGTTGAGTAGACTCACTTCACTCAATGCTAGAAGCCTAAAAGCATTGACAGAACTCTATGTAGTCAAAGCCACAATGTTGCTGACAAGAATTCTATCTAAGGATAGAAGCATTGAGTGAAGACAGTTCACTCAATGCCTACTCAATAGGATTTCTATCTAAGTATAGAAGTGTTGAGTAAAGATTGGCCACTCAACTCCTTATCATGAAATCTGTCTAAGGATAGAAGCATTGAGTGAAGACAATTCACTCAACGCCTACTCAATAGAATTTTTGTTCAAGTATAGAAGTGTTGAGTGAAGATGGGCCACTCAACGACTCATCAAGAAATCTATAGAAGGATAAAAGCGTTGAGTGAAGAAGCTGCACTCAACGCCGTCATGTAGAGAAATTTCAACCAAGTCCAAAAGTGTCTAGTGATGAAGTCTGAAAGTGAGGGGATAAGTTGTAAACTACTCTAGAGGGGGGGTGAATAGAGTATTCAAATTTTATGAATAACTAGTCAGCTCTCTTCGAGTTTATTTGCGGAATAAAATAATCTGATACTTGAACCCTAAGAGCCTAACACAGTGACGTGCACAAGTGAGAGTGTTAACTGAAATTTCAGTTTAACTCTAAACCTATCACAGCAACTAGCAATCCTAGGTAGTTCTATCACAGCCACAGCATAAACAATTAAACAAAAACAGCCAGAGAGACACAGGATATATAGTGGTTCCCTCTTAATAGGTACTCCACTCTTCTACCACCCTGGTAGGAATCCACTACAGGTTTTTGCTAAGGTGCCCTGCCACCAATGATCTGATTCAGGTAGATCAAACAGACCCTTTGAGCTTTTGATAAGGATGCTCAACCACAGGTTGTTGATAAGGTGCCCTGTCACCAATGTTCACTTTTGAAGAGGTGTGAAAACTCTTTTACAAAGGGGTTGAGAGGGTTAGATTGTCTTCTCTGTTGTTAATACAGATTAGAGAAGACTTGTGGATTCTCTAAAGAATCAAAGTCTCCCCCTGGCTCAGTGGAAGTCCAGGGAAAGCCTTTGCTTCAGGATGAAGGAGTTTCAGATATACTGAAACTAAATCCTCAGAGATCTGTAGACTGATTTTTATCAGGTCTTCAGATTCTGGAGCACGTGAAGCAGATCTGGAGCTCTTTCTGAAATCTTGAAAACTCTAAGCAGATGCTCAGGGGACTTGAGAGTAAAAGAAATTGCTCTGGGCTTATGCATCAGGAAAACTTTTCTTCTTCTGATTGTGAGATTGTGAAGAGTTGCTCTGGAGATGCTTGAGAGAAATCCAGCACTAAAAAATCTCTCTATATTTGTAACGTCCTGTTTTTCTGAGAGAAAAATCTCTCTTAAATATGTCTTCTCATTTATCTTTTGGAACGGCTCTATTGATTTGAATTCTCGAGCCCTGCAACAGATTATCTCAAAATAGAATATAGCAATAGGAATAGAATGACCTATTAGCTTACTGTCAGTCCCAATAAGGAAATAAATGAATAGGAAAATATCTCAGCATAAAGACTTATCATTCTTGGAAATAGCATACACCGCCAACGGCTAGAATACAGCCTGGCAATATATTTTGTATAATAAGACAAAAATGCTTTATCAAAATACGAAATCCCGTAATTTATGCTTAACATATTTGGTAAGTAATTCATTTGAATTTAAACCATAAATTAGCAAAAACATTCTTCAGAAAATCTTTCTAACCACACGCTAAAACACTTGGAAATAAACCAAGGAATAAAATAAGTGCAAATGATAACGGCAGATAGAAATCGTCGACCAGGAGTTCGATGATCGTCGACCTAGCTAACAGATCGTCGACAGAAAGCAGAAATCTGTCGACACAGAAATCGTCGACCAGACATCGTCGACCAGCTCAAGATATCGTCGACGTCTAAGGAAAAAGATCTGTTGAGACAGAAATCGTGAAGCAAGAATACGATCGTGGAACTACTGATGGCAGATCGTCGACCAACCTTCAGAGCATAATAAACTTGCTCTGAGATATTCGACCATCGGTCGACGATAATTGTCTTGACTTCAACGATTCAATAGCCCTGCTATCGTCGACCAATGATCGACGATCGCGAGGCCTCGTTCGACGATGGTCGAACGGAAAATTCCTTAACCAAAAATACATCTAGAGCTACTAGCCTAAGCTCTAGGTCAGTTATAAACTGTCCTAGGGAAACTGAACAAGGCCTAATCATGATCATATATAGTTATATGGATCAAGAGGGGCCGAAAAGGGATTACATAAGCCAAATCACATCCAGGGTACCAACAATCTCCCCCTATTTGGGTTATGTTATCCAATCCGATCTAAAATTAAAGCACACAATATCAAGAGCAGAGATTAACCAAAAATTTAAATCACAGGCAATCCATAGAAAAACATAAAAGCATAAATCAGCAGAACTATAAAGTATCAAGCAGATTTATCTGAGGTTTTAGCATCAGATGATTTCTTAGAGATTACAGCTGGTTTGAAGATAATTTCTCTGTTTGGATTTGCTGCTTGTCTTTTGGATAGCATTAGATCGTGTTCACCAATAATTTTCTTTTCAGCATAGCTTGGTAGAACTGCAGCAGGGTGCAACTTCATGTATTCTTCAGTATTGAAAATTTCAGAGTTTACTTGAATTTTGCTGAGTTCCTTTTCTCTGAATTCAGACATAGTTGTATATGCTGTAGGGTCTAGTCCGTGGGCTTTGGCTCTCTCCATCATGCTTAGTGCAATAGATTCCTTAAATCTTGCCATAGAGGCAATTCTTTCAGATTCAGTCATATCTGATGGAGAGGATGGTCTGTCAGTATCAGCTTGAGCTGCAATCTCCATGTTCCTTTGAAGAGCTGTGGCTATTTTGCTTGAGTCAGAAGGAATCTGTGCAGCCTTCTTAGGATTAGTTTCAGCATATAGAGATCTTGGAGGAGCAAGTTTAATGAACTTCTTGTGGGATTTCTCTGAATAGACCACTCTTTTTCCTTTCATTTCCTTTATTTGTTCCATGGGAACATTTTCATTTCTTTTTCTTCCTTGTCCTGATACATCTTGGCCTCCCTGGCTTTGGTTACTCCTTCTCTGATAAGACTTAAAGGTGTTGGAACTTGCTGATTTTGCAGATGGAGCAGAAGAGAGACTTCCAGAGACTCCAGCACCAGGAGGTGGAGGAGGACCTCTGGGGGGGAATTTCTGAATAGGAGTGTCATATCTTTTTGTTCTCTTTTTCTCTCTTGCCTGATTCTTTGAAAATCTCATCCATGGTCGAAATTCTTTGCTCTCGGGATCAATTCCCTTCAGAATGAAATAGGGAACATCCTTGTCTGGATTGGCAGTAGGAGGAACAGATGCTTTCCTTTTCTTGGATACAGACTTTTTCTTTTTCTGGGAGCTATCAGAATCCTCAGAGTCATCATCATCAGAGGAGGGAGATGAGGTTCTGCCAGCATAATCATCAAAGTCTAGGTTTGAGATATCCTTGGCAGTTATAGCATGTTCAGCCTTCTGCTTCTCTCTATCTTCTCTTTCTCTTGCTTCCTCAATGGCATCTTGCTCAAGGAGGGCATCAAGATCAATATTTGGAGTGCTCTTCCAGAGTTCTGATTTAGGATACAAGTCAGGAACTATCCTGGGGACCAGTTCTGCAGTAGAAGGAATGGATAGAGGATAGGTAAGGATAGGAGGAGAAAAGATGACAATATCTGCAGGGGCAGATGCTTTTTCTAGAGAGATGGCTAGGGAATCCAGATGATAATTAGCCAACCCTTCAATGTACTCAGAGGCAATATTCTCAGCCACAAAGGCTATAAATTGTTCTAGGTTTAGAGTACCTGAGCTTGATTCCTTTTCAGTCATCTTGGAGGCTTTTTCTAGTAAATCTAGCACAGCCTCAGCTTCTTCAGCAGCAGCAGCAGCAGTGTTGATTGTGCCTGTATATAAAGAAAGATAGGTTAACAACCAAGTGGGAATAAAATATTCCCCCCAAGGTGAACAGCAACAGGTAATTGATAGAGTTACCTGAAGATCTACACAGGATACCACTTTGCATCTAGGAAGGAGGTTATAATTCCTTCTAGATGTTTAGCGACATCAGGGATAGACACCTCTGCAAGGCACACGAGGAGTGCTATACAGGAAAAGAAGAGAGAGTCCTTGATCAAGGGGTCATCAAGGTACTCAGGTCTATAAGAGACCATTTTCTCTTGAAAAGAAGGAACAAGAGGAGTAGATGTGAGTGAGGACTCACAGTCTAGGTTAAGATAGGATTCCAAATCTTCAATGGATTTTGCAGCATCATCTTGCAATACTGATGCAGGATCATCAGCAGCTGAGATGGGATAGGAAGGAATTAGAAATTAACTCCAAGTTGGAGTGAATTAATTAAAAACTTAAATAAAACTATACCATCTGGTTTTTCACACAAGTCCATGAGGACTTCCTCATTATTTTTCTCTGGGAGATCTTCATCAGAGGCTAGATTCACTAGGGAGTGAATGTCTTTGTTAGATAAAGATATCAATTTAAAATCCTGATTATAACCTTTAGAGGAAGTGGTTTTTACCTTCTGATTGCTCTAGATCTTTCATTAGAGACTCTTTCTCTGGAAACTCTTGATGTTCTTCTACAATTGCTGTAAGGGGAAGAGAAGAGTTGTCCTGAAGGGCCAAGGCATCACCTGAGACAACTTCAACAGACATCTCCCCCTGCATGACTTCAGTGGGGACTGGAGTCATGCATCTTACTGAAGAGGGCTCAGCAGAGGGTGGAAATGATTTGATGGCTTCAGTAAGGGCTTTGATGGATGCAATGAGAGGGGCATTGGCAGCCTCAATCATTTTTTGTATGGATGGAGTGATGAGCTCTACAATTTGTGCAAGCAATTCAGGAGTTATCTGAAATGCTGAGGATGTAGAGGTGGATGGAATGGAAGCAGTATGATCTGCCACATGATCAAATGAATCATGTGGAGATGGGTGAACATCAGCATGAGTGTGGGATTCATGTTGAGATAAGTGTGTGAGGATGGTAGCAGTGACCATGTCAACACTGGCTGCGGCTGCCAGATGTTGTGGTATGGGTGACTGGGGTGGAGATGCATGTAAGATGGAAGATGCATGTTGTGGTGGCACTGCAGATTGTGTGGAGGGTAATGCAGGAGATGAGGATGCAGGGGTAAAGAGAGAGGATGAAGGGATTGCTGAGCCTTCCCCAGCAAGCTGGAGAGTGGCTGAATCAGCCCTTGTGTCTGATGGAGGGTTAGGATCAACCCTGGCTGACTTCTTGATAACTCTCTGAGATTTCTTGAACAGAGAGGGGTCCAACCTCTTGCTGGCGTTGACTGCGGAGGGTGCAGAAACAAGTAGCAGGGGTGCTTTCACATATAGAAACACACCCAACACCCTGGCAAGGTTTACTTCTTTCTGATTGTTCTTTCTCCTTATTAGTTCAAACAGAACTTTTCCCCAGGCAATCTGCGTCTTATTCACCAACACTGACATTAAGGCAAATTGTTGCCTGTTGATGTTGTCGTGAGCAGAGTGCTTTCCCAAAACGACCTTGCCCACCAGGTCTGCCAGAAACTTGTACTCTGGCGACAGGTTTATTTTCAGCAGCTTAGCTGGAATACCCTCAGCATGGCCCATCACAGTTAGCATGCGGCCATATTCCTCTGAATTTTGCTCATAGTCCTCAGTACCGGTTGGTAGACCAAACAACTCAGTCAGAACTTCAGGAGTCAGGATGACCTCCTCTCCATTTATCTTTCCAGTCATCGCTTCGTCGGTGGGGGACGAGGTATATACCCATTCTCGAATCTCTGGTATATGAATCTTTGGTGAGAATGACATAAATTTCTTTAGCCCTTGATCTTCACACAGCTGCAGAATGTCTTGGATGGGTTGATCACATCGGCTGAAAGAATCGAAGTCGACACAGAAGCCAGTTTCGAACTTCATTCCGAAGAGAACTGCAGAAGGAATCGCCATTAGATTGAAGAGAGAATGACGAATCGAGATGCAAGGCAGGGGAGAAGAGAATCGCGCGGGATTAGAGTTCGAGAGCGAATTCTAAGCCAGAAGATGGAATATGAAAAGACGGAGCGGAAGGACGACGATCTCCAGACCTAAATCGACTATCAGATATAAATCTGCGATCGTCGATCCGGAATAAAATCGGTCGTCGAACAATGACCGACGATAGTCAATATTTGACTAATCGATAAACATTGACCTACTACAAGCAATCACCACGATCGTCGATCAATATATGTTGGTCGACGATTCTCCACACAGCACAGAAAATCTGTCGTCGACCACTGGTCGACGATAGATACCTAAGGAGAGATCGTTGACCAGTTGATCGACGATTTCTGCCTTACTACCGATCGAGCTGTCGTCGACCGTTGGTCGACGATAGTTCTGACCTGGTCGAAGATCGTCGATCAGTCGTTCGACGATTTTAGACAGAAAACAAAACTAACCAAATTTTCACTACTCTGAACCATTAATCATACCAAGCTGGTTCAGGAAGAACAAATGCCTTTGTTCATCAAGGGGCTTAGTGAAAATATCTCCTCTCTGCAGGTCTGTGGATATAAATTCCATTGCTATCTTGTTCTTTTCCACATTATCTCTCAGAAAATGATGTCTAATCTCAATGTGCTTGGTCCTGGAATGGTGCACAGGATTTTGGGCAATTGATATTGCACTGGTACTGTCACACAGAATTTTTGTTTTTGAGTGTGTGTACCCATAATCCACTAGCTGATTTTGAATCCACAGGATCTGTGAACAACAACTAGCCGCTGCTATATACTCAGCCTCAGTAGTTGAAGTAGACACAGATGCCTGTTTCTTACAAAACCAAGAGACAAGTCTCTCTCCCAGGAACTGACAGGTCCCTGAGGTGCTTTTCCTGTCAACTCGACAACCAGCATAATCAGCATCTGAATATCCAATTAATTCAAATCCTGACTCAGCTGGGTACCACAGTCCTAAGTTAGGGCATCCCTTAAGGTATCTCAAGATCCTCTTGAGAAGAGTTAAGTGAGATTCCTTTGGGTTGACCTGAAACCTAGCACATAGGCATGTAGCAAACATTATGTCAGGCCTACTTGCAGTCAAATACAGCAGGGAACCAACAATGGCTCTATAGTTCTTTTGATCAACAGACTTGCCATTGACATCAGAATCAATAACTGCATTTGAGGCCATAGGTGTGCTCATTGATGAGGCATCAGACATTCCAAATCTTTTAACCAGCTCTCTGGCATATTTTGATTGAGAGATGAAGATACCATCATCACACTGTTTCACTTGGAGACCAAGGAAATAGGATAACTCACCCATGCTGCTCATCTCAAACTTGGAGTGCATTAGTTCAGAGAACCTCTTGCACAGTTTGGGATCAGTAGAGCCAAATATAATGTCATCTACATAGATTTGAACTAACAGTTGTGAGTCCTTATGATGTCTAATAAATTGGGTTCTATCTACTACACCTCTCACAAACTTGTGTTCTAGAAGGAAATTTGCTAAGGTCTCATACCAAGCTCTAGGAGCTTGCTTAAGTCCATATAGAGCCTTTTGGAGTTTGAACACATGAGTGGGTAAGGTTGATGAAACAGACCCTGGTGGTTGTTCAACAAACACTTCTTCCTTTAAATCTTCATTGAGGAAGGCACTCTTCACATCCATTTGGAAGACCTTAAATTTCTTATAGGCAGCATAGGCTAGGAAAATCCTAATGGCTTCTAGTCTAGCTACAGGGGCAAAGGTCTGATCATAATCTATGCCTTCCTCCTGTCTATAGCCTTGAGCTACTAGCCTAGCTTATTCCTAACTACTATGCCTTGGGCATCAAGCTTGTTTCTAAACACCCACTTGGTGCCTATGATCAGTTGGCCTCTTGGTCTTGGAACCAAAGTCCAAACTCTACATCTTTCAAACTGGTTAAGTTCCTCTTGCATGGCTATAATCCAGTGTGGATCAAGCTCAGCATCTTTAATGGTTAGGGGCTCAAACTGAGAAAGGAAACAAGCAAACATCACATCTTTGTTGAGTTGATGTCTTGTCTGGACTCCTACTGAAATGTCTCCAATTACTTGAGATACGGGGTGATCTCTAAGTGTGACAAGATTAGTAGGTTCAACAATGATCTGATCTTCAACATTTTTAGGATTTAATTCCACATGTGGAATTTGATCAACTGTTGGAGCAGGTGCTTTAACTTCAAGAAGTTCTACATCAAATTCAGAATCTGAAGAAGCAACCTGAGGAGTTTGTAGGGGATGATTCTCCTGTGTGAGTCTCAAGCCTTCCAAATCCTTACTTACTCCTAGGACTTGCACTGTACTATTAGAGGAAGAGTCCTTCTCCTTATAATACATGACTGTCTCATCAAAAGAGACATGTGCAGACTCTTCTATCTTAAGAGAGGATTTATTGAGGACCCTATAGGCTTTGCTTACTTGAGAGTATCCCAGAAAGACTCCCATTGAAGCTTTTGCCTCAAATTTTCTAAGGTATTCTTTGTTATTATTATGAACAAAAGCAACACAGCCAAATACTCTAAAATAGTCTATTTTAGGTTTCACTTGCTTAAGTAACTCATAGGGAGTCTTACCCTTAAGTTTATGTATCAGACTTCTGTTCAATACATAATTAGCCGTGCTAACTGCTTCAGCCCAAAAGGACAGAGGCAAGTTAGCATCTGCCAACAATGTACTTGCAGCTTCAATTAGGGTTCTGTTTTTCCTTTCAACTACCCCATTTTGTTGAGGAGTTCTAGGAGCAGAGAAGCTATGTTTGATACCTTCCTTCTCACAGAATTCTTGCATAAGAAGAGCTCAAACTCAGTACCATGATCACTTCTGATCAAGGCAATCTGAGTAGAGTACTCACTCTGTATACACTTTAGAAAATCTGTAAGAACCTTGAAGTTATCAGCCTTAGTTCTCAAGAAGAATACCCAAGTGAACCTAGAGAAGTCATCTACAATTACTAGAGTGTAAGACTTTCCTCCAAGACTCTGTACAGCAATAGGACCAAATAGATCCAAATGTAGCAAGTACAGAATCCTGGGAGAATCACTTTTATTAACTGATTTAAAGCTATTTCTTGTTTGCTTACCTAATTGACAAGCTTTGCAAAGGCCTTCCTTCTTGTAGGGGCAAGAAGGTAAGCCTCTTACAAGGTTGTATTTAGCCAGCCTAGAAATGTTTTTCAAATTTACATGACTAAGTCTCTTATGCCAAAGGGTATTATTACTGGTTACTTCATTAAATAAGTATAATTCAAATTTGGATGAGTTAAAATCTACAACATAAACATTACCAATTCTAATACCTACTAACACAACAGTATTATTTAAAGCAATATTACAAGCAGTGTCAGTAAACCATACCTTGTACCCAGCATCACACATTTGGCTTACAGAGATTAGGTTATGCTTTAGTCCTGAGACATAAGCAACCTTCTTGAATGTTACAGCTCCTATGGTGAAGCTGCCATACCCTTCAGTCTGTCCACAGCTGGAATCTCCAAATACAACTTTTGGTTCCAGCTTGGCTTTGAACCCTGACAGATTCTTCTTCTTTCCTGTCATATGCTTTGAGCATCCACTATCCAGATACCATTTGTCATGTATGACTGGATAGGTCTTCACCTGCAGAAAGAACAGTTATACATTGTGGACCCAGGTTACCTTGGGTCCAGTATTCTTCACAAAAGAAAAACTAGATATAAAAGATCTTGCAGGCTTAGATTTATATCCTAAAGGGTGTGATCTCCTAGGTGGGATAATCCATTCAGTTGAAGGATTAAACAACCTAGGGTAGTGATTGGGATTTTCAATTCTGGAAGTTTGAAATTTATTTTCCAGCTTAAGTCCAGATCGTCGATCCACGGTCGATGACTCAAGATGAGATCGTCGATCTCCTGCACCGAAGATATCATACTTGGTGAAGGTGTTCAGCGATTGTCGATGGACGTTCGACGATTGGTTTGATGATCGTCGACCAATGTTCGACGATTTTTGTAAAGCTAGAAATTTTTTCTTCCTGTTCTCTTTCTTAATCTTATTCTGAATTTTCTTACATTTTTCAATTTCCTCAGTATTCTTTATTCCTGATTCAGAAATAAATTTAACTGGAGTGCTAAATCTCTCCTTTGTGAGGAGGATGGGTTCACTAGATGTAGCACCTAAGCCTAGTTTATCATTACCAACCCTAGTGTTTGCTATACTAGTTATTTCAGATAATTTAAGGCTTCTGCCATTTAATTGTTCTTCTAATCTCTTAGATTTAGCTAGTTCTAATTTTAGGAATGTTACTTCTTCTTTTGAGCTTTCTAATTCCTTTTCTAATCTAATTATTTCAGTACTTTCCATGTCTAGTTCCATTATCTTTAATCTAAGTGACTTAATTTCTTTTTCAGACAGTAGTAAATCTAAACATAGAGTTTTAGATTTTAATTTGAACTCAGGAGATGAGAAATCAAATGAGTCGATTACCTGGTCTTCCATAGAGGAATCTTCTTCATTGTCTCCTTCTTCTTCAAAATTCTCTGCAGCTGACAAGGAGCTGCAGGCATCAATAGCCATGAGGCAGACCTCATTGGCTTTCTTCTCTTCTTCTTCTTCTGAATCACTGGAGCTAGAGGAGCAGGTATCCTCTTCTGTTTCACTCCAGGTAGCAGCCACAAATCCCTTGTCCTTCTTCTTGTATTTGTGTGAGGAGGACTTGGAGTGATGCTTCCTGTACTCTTTCTCATGTTTCTTCTCCTTGTGTTTCTTCTCTGGACAATCTGGAGCAATGTGTCCAGGCTTGCTGCAAACATAACAGATGATTTCTTTAGATGGAGTTTTGTCATACCTTGGTTTGTCCTCATACTTGGAGAACTTCTTTCTGAGGTCTCTTCTTCCCATGTTGAAGAACCTCTTGGCAATGAGTGCCAGTAACTCCTCATTTGATTGACTTCCTTCAGAAGTCTCAGCAGCCTTAAGAGCTAGAGAGTGCTCTTTCTTTGTAGGTGTAGGAGTTTTTACTTCAGTTGCAGCAGCTCTGCTCTTTAAGGTTTGCTCATATGACTTGAGCTTTCCCAACAGAGCTTCTGTGGAAAGTTCCACAGTGTTTCTTCCATCCTTGATGGGCCATATCCTTGAGTCCCAAGAGATGGGAAGGCACATCAGGATCTTGTCATTGACTTCCGACAAAGTTATCTCCTTGTCCAAAGACCTCAGTTCACTTACTATTGAACTGAGTCTTGTGTACATTGTGTCAATGTCTTCAGCATCATCCTTCTTGAAATTTTCATACTGAGAAGTGAGGTTGGATCTCCTGTCCTTCCTCTCATCAGCTGAGCCAGCAACTATGTGGTTGAGGGAATCCCACATAGCTTTAGCTGAGGTACATTCAGCAAGCTTCTGGAATATTTCATCAGACATTGTCTGAGCTAGGATGTTCATTGCTTTTGCATCAGCTGCTTTTGCCTTCTTGTAAGTTTCATTGTAGTCAGGTGGTGGCACAGCACTGAGATCAGCAGACGTGGAAGCAGCAGCAGGCCTAGCAGGTGGTCCTGTCAAAATAGAAGAAAAGATATCTTCATCAATAGAATTCATGTATAGTCTTATCCTGGCCTTCCATATGCCAAACTTGGACAAGTTGCATACAGGAGGTCTGGTGCTTGAATAATCCTTAGACTGGGCCATGTGTGAAAGTGTTTGTGACTGGTATCAGGAAACAACTTATCACTGGATCTTTTAACTCAGGTGTTAGCCTGTATAAACAGCTAACCTCCCTCTGATACCAATTGAAAGTGAGGGGATAAGTTGTAAACTACTCTAGAGGGGGGGGGGGGGGTGAATAGAGTATTCAAATTTTATGAATAACTAGTCAGCTCTCTTCGAGTTTATTTGCGGAATAAAATAATCTGATACTTGAACCCTAAGAGCCTAACACAGTGACGTGCACAAGTGAGAGTGTTAACTGAAATTTCAGTTTAACTCTAAACCTATCACAGCAACTAGCAATCCTAAGTAGTTCTATCACAGCCACAGCATAAACAATTAAACAAAAACAGCCAGAGAGACACAGGATATATAGTTGTTCCCTCTTAATAGGTACTCCACTCTTTTACCACCCTGGTAGGAATCCACTACAGGTTTTTGCTAAGGTGCCCTGCCACCAATGATCTGATTCAGGTAGATCAAACAGACCCTTTGAGCTTTTGATAAGGATGCTCAACCACAGGTTGTTGATAAGGTGCCCTGTCACCAATGTTCACTTTTGAAGAGGTGTGAAAACTCTTTTACAAAGGGGTTGAGAGGGTTAGATTGTCTTCTCTGTTGTTAATACAGATTAGAGAAGACTTGTGGATTCTCTAAAGAATCAAAGTCTCCCCCTGGCTCAGTGGAAGTCCAGGGAAAGCCTTTGTTTTAGGATGAAGGAGTTTCAGATATACTGAAACTAAATCCTCAGAGATCTGTAGACTGATTTTTATCAGGTCTTCAGATTTTGGAGCACGTGAAGCAGATCTGGAGCTCTTTCTGAAATCTTGAAAACTCTAAGCAGATGCTCAGGGGACTTGAGAGTGAAAGAAATTGCTCTGGGCTTATGCGTCAGGAAAACTTTTCTTCTTCTGATTGTGAGATTGTGAAGAGTTGCTCTGGAGATGCTTGAGAGAAATCCAGCACTAAAAAATCTCTCTATATTTGTAACGTCCTGTTTTTCTGAGAGAAAAATCTCTCTTAAATATGTCTTCTCATTTATCTTTTGGAACGGCTCTATTGATTTGAATTCTCGAGCCCTGCAACAGATTATCTCAAAATAGAATATAGCAATAGGAATAGAATGACCTATTAGCTTACTGTCAGTCCCAATAAGGAAATAAATGAATAGGAAAATATCTCAGCATAAAGACTTATCATTCTTGGAAATAGCATACACCGCCAACGGCTAGAATACAGCCTGTCAATATATTTTGTATAATAAGACAAAAATGCTTTATCAAAATACGAAATCCCGTAATTTATGCTTAACATATTTGGTAAGTAATTCATTTGAATTTAAACCATAAATTAGCAAAAACATTCTTCAGAAAATCTTTCTAACCACACGCTAAAACACTTGGAAATAAACCAAGGAATAAAATAAGTGCAAATGATAACGGCAGACAGAAATCGTCGACCAGGAGTTCGATGATTGTCGACCTAGTTAACAGATCGTCGACAGAAAGCAGAAATCTGTCGACACAGAAATCGTCGACCAGACATCGTCGACCAGCTCAAGATATCGTCGACGTCTAAGGCAAAAGATCTGTCGAGACAGAAATCGTGAAGCAAGAATACGATCGTGGAACTGCTGATGGCAGATCGTCGACCAACCTTCAGTGCATAATAAACTTGCTCTGAGATCGTCGACCATCGGTTGACGATAATTGTCTTGACTTCAATGATTCAATAGCCCTGCTATCGTCGACCAATGATCGACGATCGCGAGGCCTCGTTCGACGATGGTCGAACGGAAAATGCCTTAACCAAAAATACATCTAGAGCTACTAGCCTAAGCTCTAGGTCAGTTATAAACTGTCCTAGGGAAACTGAACAAGGCCTAATCATGATCATATATAGTTATATGGATCAAGAGGGGCCGGAAAGGGATTACATAAGCCAAATCACATCCAGGGTACCAACAAAGTCTCACTCAATGCCTTAATAGTTGTACTATAAAAGTCAAATGCGTTGAGTGATGATTTCTCACTCAATGCCTTAAGATGCAGAACTCTGCTAAGTATTTCTACATTGAGTGACAAGGCTTCACTCAACGCTTATGTAAATTGTGTGAAATTTGCTAATTCCATTAGCGCTGAGTCATGTTGACATCATTAAGAATTCAAATATCACGAGATTTGCATGCTAGATGATAAAAGGCCCCACTTGACTTTTGTATAACATTGATGAAAAAGAAGTGTTGCAATTGCCAACTCTAGCTGGTCCATTTTGCATAAAGAGCCGTTGACTTGAGGGATACAAAATCATAGCCCCAAGAAGAGAAAAAGGGCTTTTGAGATAGAGCTTTTCGGTCATCTTCTTCCTCTCGATGAAGTTGAAGATTTTGAAGAACTTGCTCTTACACTAAGTCTGTGAATCACAGACATTGTTGGCTGTTGAAGAAACAAAGAACCGAAGAATCATTTTGTCTTCAACAACAAGATCAAAAGTTCTCATTCTGAGTAAGAAGAAGAAGCAGAGCAAAATTCAGGTTATTGTACATCTTCAAGGCCAGTACAATCTACTAATACATCAAAGGATTGAAGGTACAGGGCTCTGCAGTTTTCTTCTCAGCATAAGTTGAACAAACTTGAAGATCAACCATCTTATTGCTTGAAGAAGATATGAATGAGCTTTCTTAGTTCCGGAAGAAGAAGGCTCAAAGAATAATTTCTCTGGAGTCAAAGTTAGGGTTAAGTTCACTTAGTTCAGAAAGCCAGATTCAGAGAATCATTTCTCTGGAGTCAATCATTAATAACAAACTCAGTCTTATTCTATAGGATCTTAATTGATATGTGTTTTAATCCTAGATTATAAAAGCTGAGAGGTAGAGTCTATTTGCCTGAGGTAGGATCCTGTTGTGGATCTGAGGTAGGGTCAATGTGCTTGAGGTAGGATTCGGTTGAGAATCTGAGGTGGGGCCTTTGGCCTGTGGTAGGATCTGAATTAGATCTGAGCTCTAGGAGAGTTAAACTCTCTGAGTGTAGGGCTATCCTCCTAGACTAAGTTGTAAGACTTTTGATTAAGTCTGAGGGAGGTGATCTGAAGGATCATTGAGCTGTAGGAGATATTATCTCTGAGTTGTATGGCTTTGTCTTGAGGTAGGACTTGGAGAAAGTCTGAGAGATCCTGAGGGATCTGTGTTGTAAGCTCTTTGAGCCGAGATTTGGAGAAGATTACCTTGTCTAACACACTGTTAGAAAGGTGGGAGGGAAAGTGGATGTACACATACCTTAGGGAACCACTATAAATACTGGTGTGCTGATCCGTGTTCTTGAAAGAAAGCTAAATAAGCTAACTCACAACACACCAAATTATAAAGTAGTCATAAAGACTAGGAAACCTATTCACCCCCTCCTCTCTAGGTTTATAACTACTCATGAAACAAAGACTTTCATACAATATTCCTCAAGATTGGCGAAATATATTTATTAAGCCCGTCTTCTTACAACCCCTAATCATATCCTTTGAATTGAGTCCCTTGGTTAAGCAGTCTGCAACCTTACCCTTGGTCAAGATGTGACTAAACTCAAGTAGTCCACTATCAAGCTTCTCCTTTATAAAGAAACTTATCAATCTCTATATGCTTTATTAGATCATGTTGGACTAGATTATTTACAATATTGATGGCCGATTGACTATAAAACCATAGTTGCATCATATCTCCTTGATCCAACTTCAACTACACAAGCATCCCTCTTAGTCACAGGAGCTCTGTGAAAGATAAATCTATGGGTAGTTAATCACCTAGAGGGGGAGGTGAATAGGTGTCTTTTAA
Source organism: Platanthera zijinensis (assembly GCA_039513925.1). Lineage (NCBI taxonomy): Eukaryota > Viridiplantae > Streptophyta > Magnoliopsida > Asparagales > Orchidaceae > Platanthera > Platanthera zijinensis. Next base: position 110,846,859 of record CM077080.1, read on the forward strand.
AATCTTTAGCACTTATACTTAATAATTCAACATATACTTGAAAATAAATAATAACAGATCATAGCACACAATCACAGAGTACACAGAAGCTTTATAGTGGTTCCCCTATCTAGGGTACATCCACTTCCCCCTTCTTCCTCACTAGCAATGTGAGAGATAATGTTATATCTCCTCCTCTTCAACTCAGATCTTTGGAACCCTACTTGTGATTTGGGCTAGGTTCACTATTAGGATTGATTAGATGACCCAATATGTATAGTCTAGGGTCATACGTTATTTCCAGGGTCAATTTCAACAACAAATACTTAGATTGTCAGTACCCTCCTTTAGAAGACTTTAGAGACAGAATAATTCAGAGGAAAAGTAGTTAAAACGAATGAAGGAAAGTCATTTGATAATAGCTGAACTAAGCTCGACGATCGTCGATCTCAGATCGACAAACTCAGAGTTCCTTCTCTGAGTTGAGCCTGACAAAAGTCTAGCTGAGATCGACGAACTGTGATCTCATATCAGAAGTTCAGCTCGATGAATGACTATCTCAGTTCGACGATCTTGGAGCTCAGATTGGCAAGTATATTCTCTGTTTGACAATCTTGGAGCTCAGCTCGACGAACTTAGAGCTCAGGTCGACGAAATCTTTGCTGAATTCGACTAACTCCTTCTAGGTTCTGTTTGACTAATCTTCTCTACAGTTTCTTAGATTTACTATAGCAGTTTAATTTCAAATTATATTATATTAAGACAGTAATACTCTAATAATTAATGCTCAATATTCTCAAGAATATAGCCATTACCTGACAACATTAATTATGGATTTCACAGAGTTATTACTCTACTATATTTACTGGGAAAGTTAGGGAAATGCATTCAAGTTTAAATTAGCCATTCCAACTCCTAGAAATTATGCAGAAGATTTCAAGGAAAGAATTTGAAATTCAAATGTTTTTGAATCTGCAATCAATATATAAAGTGATTTTTTAGAAGATTGCAAGACCTAAGAAGAGTAATCAGAAAATCAGAATAGTGCACTGAAAAGTGAAGAACACAACACAGCTCTTATATACACAGAGTTCTTCTTCACCTGCTTCAGGATTTTAAGAGACAACAAATCAAAATCAGTCTAAAATTTTGCTAAAAAACAACATCATTTTGAAGACCTACACCCTGAAGTAAAGCTTCCTCTCTTGATTAGATCCATACAACTGAGGGGGAGCTTTGACATCATCAAAAAATCCACTAGTCTTCTCAGAGCCTTGAGATAGAGAAGACACCATCTTTTTACATTTTCCTTTCACTTTGTACAGGGTTTTAGCTCCCTTCAAAAGTTCGCCTTTTTGCTTCATAAGTCACCTGATCAAAAGACTTGTGTTTCATTTTTGGGCACCTGATCAAAAGCTCAAATGGTTGCTAGATCTCCCTTAGAAAAATAGATCTTGTGGTGACAGGGAACCTTAGCAAAAACCTGTGGTGGTAGGGCTCTTAAGCAAAAACTTGTAGTGAATTCCTACCAGGGTGGTAGAAGAGTGGATGTACCCAAGTTTATTGGGGAACCACTATAAATTACTTGTGTCGTCTAGATTGCCTTTACTTGTTTATTTTCTGTGCTGTGATATTTCTCTTTATATATATATCACATATTTTATTCCACTATAAAAATAACTGAAAGTTTTAAAAATACTCTATTTACCCCCCCCCCCCCCCACCCCTCTCTTGAGTTTAGCTAGATCTATCCATCACTTTCAATCGGTATCAAAGGGCTGGTTCTTTGGTTTCACAGGCTAACACCTGAACCAAAAGATCTATGATAGGTATCATTTACTCTAGTTTATCTTCTATATCATGGAACAAAATAAGGAGTATTCAAGCACCAGACCTCTAGTGTGCAATCTTAATAAGTTTGCACTTTGGAAGGCAAGGATTAGGCTTTACATGAATTTTATTGATCAAGATATATATAATTCTATTTTGACAGTTCCCCCACAACCAGTGGCAACAACAACAAGCACAAATGAAGTTCCACCACCTGAATGGACTGATGCTCAAAAGAAGGCCAAGATTGTTGATGCTAAAGCAATGAACATTCTGGCCCAAACAATGTCTGATGACATATTCCATAAGGTTGTTGAATTTACTTCAACAAAGGCCATTTGGGACTCCCTAAATTCCATTGTAGTAGGATGTGTTGATGAAAGGAAAGATAGGATATCACACTTGATCTCTCAGTATGAGAATTTCAAGAAGGAATAGTCAGAATCAGTTGCAGACATATATAACAAACTCAGTCACATAATAAATAAGCTGAAAACTCTGGACAAGAACATCTCATTGACAGAGATAAATGACAAGATACTTATGTACTTCCCTAGCATATAGGACTCTAGGATCTGGCCAATCAAGGAAGCCAGAAGCCTAAATGAAATCTCGACTAAGATTTTGCTGGGCAAGCTCAAGTATTATGAGCAGCTCATCAAGACTAGAGAAGCTGAGTAAAGGACTTCATCATCAGGAAGGAAATAGCAAAGCATTGCTTTTAAATCAACTGAAGGAGCAGAAGCAATTCTAGACAGTCAAGATATATTGAGTCTCTTGGCTAAAAGATTTTACAAGATGGTTAGGAAGGATTTCAGGAGAAGATCTTCCAGAAAAGAAGATAAGCCAAGGTTTGACAAGACTCCATATAAAGAAATAGTTTGTTATGGATGCAGGAAACTTAGACACATATTACCAGAGTGTCAAAAAACTCAGAAGAATGACAGAAGAAAGGAGAAAGACTCCAAGAAAAATTCTAGCAAGCCCTCCTCCAGTAAATACAAAAAAAGGAGAGAGGATTTGTGACTCAAAGGAAGAGTCTTCATCAAGCTCCAGTAAGGATGAAGAAGAGGCTAAGGCTAGAGAGGTCTGCTTGATGGCAATCAATGCATCTTGCAGTAACTCTGAAGCTGATAATTTAGAAGCTGACAACTCAGAAGATGAATCTGTATCAGAAGAAGATCAGGTAATTTCTTCTTTTGATTTTACTTCAGATCAATTTAAAACAAAATTTAAATTATTATGCATTGATTTAATTAAATCTGAAAAGAAAATCAAACTCCTCAGAGAAAAGCTAATTGAATTTGATAACCTATTTTCTGAAAACATTAAACTCAAAGATGATCTAGATAATGCTTCAAAATAGATAATATCTTTGAAAACTAAATTATCCAAGGCAAAGGAATTTGAAAAATCCCTTAATTGGAGAAATATCAAATTGATTAACATCACAAGTACAGTCAATTCCAGGCTTAGTGGCAAACTGGGCTTGGGAGATTCATCTAGTCAGCCTCATCTTTTACAGAAAAACATACTATCTACTCCTATTAAATTCATTTCTGAAAAGGAAAAGAAAAAGTAGAAGACACTAATAAAGAAACAAAAGTTTTGTATAAGACTAAACAAAAGAAAAAGAAAAGTTTTAATAAAAATTATGTTCAACATGTTTCGTCGAACCAAGCTCGATAAAATGAATATTGTTCGTCAAACTCAGATGGACGAACTATGAACGCAGAATTTCAGTATAATTATTTTTCTATCTTTTCTCGACCAACTAAATATGGTTCGTCGAACTACGATCGATGAGCGTGGGGTGCAGAGAATGAATGCTTTCATTCTGTGAACAGAGTTCGACAAACTAGTCCCTATTCGTCGAACGCAGATCAACAAACCTATTACAATTCGTCGAACCCATTTTCTTATAACAGAAACTTTAATTCTTTTCAAAACTTTAATCAAAAACAAACCTTTATTAATCCTTTTACTCAGTGGATTATTCCTCCTAGGAGATATCATCCACTAGGTTATAAGGACCAACCTGAATTTTCTTATATTTCTACTTATAAATTTGAAAGAAATCAAGGACCCAAGGTTACCTGGGTCAAGAATAACTAATATTTTTTTCTACAGGTAAAGAACAATTGTTGGGTCCATTGATCCCAATGTCCTGAATTTGAAGAAGGACCAACAGATAATGTAAACACATATTGTGATCTAACTTGTGTTCAAGATTAATGATTGTAGATTGTCCAGATAAGCAATGATGGGATAGGTAGCCTAAGTTGCTTAGTAAAGCAAACACTTACCTAAGGTGTGGGATGGCAGAAATCTGTCTAAGTCCATAGGTGTTGAGTGAAGGTAAATCACTCAATGCCAGATTACTTATAGCGCTGAGTGGAGCCTATACAGTCAAAGCCTAATTAGTGGCAAGCTGAGAAAATGACAAGGTCCACAGGAGTTAAGTTAAGTCAACTCACTCAACGCCATACAATAAAATGCTGTGAGACAGGCTAAAGTAGAAATAGCTTATGTTGGAATGAGCTGAAATATTGCTAAGTCCGCAGGCATTGAGTGAAGTCAACTCACTCAATGTCATTCTTCTAAAGAGAAATATGGATAAATGTTTTGGCGTTGGGTGATGAAGACACACTCAATGCCATATAGTTAAAAGGCTATAAGTTGAACTAGTTGAACCATGTTCAAAATTCATCGAACTGAGTTCATAGTTAATCGAGCTTAGCTCACCATTCGTCGAGCTAAGTTCAGAGCTTGAGATTCTTAGTTCGTCGAGCTCTGTTGAGAATTCGTCGAACTGAGTTCAAAGTTCGTCAAACTCAGTTCACCATTCGTCGAACTTAGTTCAAAGTAAGATAGTATAAGCCCAGTGTTTTTAAACACAGAAATTCTGCTAAGGCAAAAAGCGTTGAGAGATGCATGCTCACTCAATGCTCTCAACGCCTTAGTTACAGAAAGATTTTGGCCATTTGTTGATCTAAGCTCACCATTTGTCAAACTCAGTTCAGTTCGTCAAACTAAGTTCAGGATTCTAGCTAAGGAAAAAAGCATTGAGTGAGACATGCTCACTCAACGCTTTCAACGCCTTTATACAGAAATGAGTTCAAGCAAATAGCGTTGAGTAAGGCATGCTCACTCAACGCTCTCAATGCTTAAGTTACTGAAGAAGCAGAAATAAGGCTAAGGCAGATGGCGTTGAGTGAGGGATTTTTACTCAACACTCTCAACGTTTAGAAATATATTTATATTCTAAGTAGTTTGGCGTTGAGTGAAGGTTACTCACTCAACGCCAAGAGACAATAAATCTGTATAAGTGTTTTGGCATTGAGTGATGCTTAATCACTCAACGTCTATGCAAATATTGCTTGATTTTTGGCTAAGTCCACAATTGGTGATGTTAGAAAGTCAATAAGTCAATATATTTCAAATAAGTGGTGGGATGGCTACAGTACGCGACAAATATTACCGCAGATCTACTATAAGATAGTTAGCATTAAAGAAAAAATGCAGCATGCATTAAAAGTGTTGGACCCACTGCTAAAAGAGTCATTTGGTTTCAATAAATAAAAGGAAATTCTCTTTACAGGAATAAATAACGGTGACAGAAGTCCTTCTTCATTGCCATTATTGTGGAGCTCAAGTCAGCAAGAAAAAGAGCAAGTTAGTTGTTGAGATCAACATCTTCAATTACAAGATTGCGGTGCCATCTTCATATACATCAGCTAGCAAGCTCAGTTTGATTCTCTTAGAAAGAGATAGCAGTAAGGGCAAACCCTTGTTGCAAGAGCTTCACAGATCCAACCAATACATTCCAAAGAACATTTTCTTAAGGAGCTATAAAGAAGAAGAAGTAAGAGTAGTTGATCTACCAATTGCTTCCAGCAAAAGCCAAAGCTTCTACATCATTGTTACTGTGAAGAGGTGAGAGTTGAACCTTTGGGTCAGTTCAGAAAGGGGCAGAATAGTATTCTACAAGTCTCTTCCAGCTCAAGTGGATAAACTTATTACTGTGAAGTAGTTAGGACTAAGGTTCTCTTAGTCAAGTAAAGTTGACACAGGAAAAATTTCCTAGTGTCATAGTGGGGGGCTAAGTCTAAATCACCCAAAGTTTATTGTCACAGAGGAATTCCTCATGTGTTCAATAAAGAACCTCATCAACCCATTTCCATCTTGTAGGATCCTTTTGGATCTGATTTGTAGGAGTGTTGCAGCACTCTGAGAGTATGGCCTTTTTCCTGAAGTTGTAAGGATGAGAAGCCTGAGCTGTAGGCCTTAGATATAAGGCTGAGGTAGGTGGTTTGAGGAATACTGAGCTGTAGGAGCACTGCAGGGCTCTAAGGTAGGAACTTTTGTGGTTCTGAGGTAGGGTTCTAAAGAGAACCTGAGTGTAAGGCTGAGGGCCTGAGGTGTAAGCTCTTTGGAGCATTTTGGAGAAGTGTCTAGTCTAACAAGACAGTTGGATAAGTGGGAGGGAAAGTGGATGTACCCAATTGGGGAACTATTATAAATATCTGTGTGCTTTGTTGTGTTATTTTCTTTGTGCAGGGTAACTCATCTTGAAAGCAGAAATTAATCAACCACTAAAACAACAAACTAAAAGAAAAGAAAAGAACTCATAAAAGACCAATAACCTATTCACCCCCCTCTAGGTGATTTAGCTATCCTTGAACTTAAAGACTTTCAAGTGGTATTAAGTTGCCATAACCATTTATGGTCCTTGGATAGAGTTGCACCAGAACTAAGTATGGATACAAGAGATGATTAAACTTATCATCATGAACTAGATGTCAATGACAAGTGCAATTATTAAGGGAGAGCTTACAAAGGAAAGCCAGATGAAAATAAAAGGCTATGGCTCAAAAGCAAGGTTGCTGGTATGCTCAAAAACTGTGAATCCAGCATGGACTGCAAGTTTATAGAGCAGATATAAGTAGAATTCACCTTTCTTTAATTCTACTACTTAATTTCAAAATTGATTACACATGTATGAGATAGGGTAATTGAAACAAATGACTAAGAAGATGTAAAAACAAAAATCTAAACAACTCTTCTTAATAAATATGTTAGTGACATACATGTTCACCATGCCACAAGATGTAACTTGTCTCAACATACCCAAAGACATATTGCATATGGAATACTAAGCTAGATAAGTATAAAAATTTAGTTGAGCCAATTGTGGTTGGGGAGCTAATACACTCTCAGTTGACATTATTGTAAAGATATTAAAATTATGTCCAATTGCACCCCAATAGAACACATTTTAGAATGTATGTTGTAGGTCTATATTACCCCTGCAAGTTAGGCCAACACAGTTAGGAGCTAGTTGAAAATTTAATTACTAAATAAAACCGATGTTAACCTAAATAAGCTTACTCATCAAGTATTGGAGTAGAGACGGACTGCGGATATGTATCGGGGTTCAATCCTGGCCATTGATCAAGATTAAACAACAAGTATGGATTAGTGACTTTCCACCTTCTTTTTAGGAATTTCTATAAAAAGAAGTGCTTGTGCAATAATCCAAGTCACTTTTCCTTAACCTCTCCCGCCCGTATTCGCTAAATCGATGGGAAGCCGCTTTCGCTAGCATTCTCAAATTCTCCGGATAAATGGCGCCCAAGGGTCCGAATTTCCACTTCGAAGGAGCAGAGGTGGTTCAAAATGGATTTGTTGATGCTTCGGAAGAAGTTCAGCAGGTGCTTAATCTTTTACATAAATCTGACCTAGCCTTCGTCCTAACAGAACCCTGTCTTCTATGGAAGAGGGAAGTGCTGGAGTTGTTTGTCAATGCCAAAGCGGATGCTTTGGCTGTTAAAATTAAGACCAAAGTAAGCGGAAAGAAGATCAAGATAACTCCTAGAAGGCTCAGCATGGATCTGTAGTTGCCAAATCTCTCTGCAACTGAGAACGAAGAAGAGCTATTACTGGACAATGTAAAATCGGCAATGAAATGGTGTGGAATTTCCAAACACACCACCAGATCAATTCTAAGGAAAGAACTAAACCTGAGAGGTAATTTTCTAGTTGATGTCATCAGGAAAGCTCTATTATGCAAAACAGGCTCCCATAATAAAATCTCAAAAAGGATGTTTGAATTAATGGTTAGGGTCATACTGTCCAAGAGAACTGTTTGGGGGAAGAGTAGTGTTTGAAAGGATAGTGGACTACATGTCTTAACCAAATTTGGTGAGAATGCTTTCACTGTATCTGCGAGAAATAGCCCTAGAAATTCTGAATCAAAAGCTCGGTGTAAGAATACACCACATGAGAAGAATGGAAATCAGAATGCTTGAGAGATGGGACCGGGTCCTTCAGCCCCGTTGTCCAGAAACTAGGGAAAGGAAAGGAAAGGAAAGAGAATTGTTACTACTGAGCCCAGCTCCTCTAGCAGCTCATCTAAGGAAGAAGAGCCTCATAACCCTGATCTATCATCATCTGCTAAAGTGTCCAAGAGGGACAGGAATATCCAGGTATCTACCTCTTCTGATCTTACCCCTCTTAGTCGTGTGAGCAGACTAGAGTTAGATACTGCTCCTAAAGTAAATGAGATTGCTGCTGAGTTAGAGTTAGCTGGATCTGCTGGAGAGGAAGGAGATGCTTTGCCTTCAGCCAAGGAAGCTAGGCAAATAGCAGAGGAAATTGTTAACAAAATATCTGTAGAAATGAAGGAAGATGCCTCAAGATTGGAAGATGCAGATAGTCATATGCCTATGTTTAAAGATGTCAAGAATGATCTGGCAACAGAGATCAAATCTATAATATTTGAGGTAAACCTGCTGAAGGGGGAAATAATGAAGTTCTTTACAAGAGCGGCTACTGTTGTAGATTACACCATGGAGAAACTATATGTATCAAGCATGAATATTACTATTATCATTGAGAATCAACAGACTCAGGCTAAGAACTCTGTGACCATTTATGAGAATGATAAAATTCTAAGAAGTCAACAGAACACTGAAATCTTCACAAAGATTGATGTCTGCACTAAGATGCTTGATGAACACATGTTGGAAGTTAAGAATAAGGTCGCTGCTGGAGTAAACTACCTGTAAGTGGAAAGAAGCAAGGCAAATAGCTCCCAGACAATCAAATTAATTGAAGAAGCCAAAAAGGGGGAGAGAGAAGCCATAAAGGCTAATACTGAAAACATGGTTTGGGCAAAAAATGTTGTGAGAGGTTCATTGGGATTAGAGCCAATGCAATATGACAATATCCCAATGATGCCTGCTCAAGTACTAGAAACCTTAAATAGAGAACCTGCTGATGATAATCAAGAACATGTGATGTATATGGAAGATCATGATAGTGCTGGTAATCAGTGGGGAGTGCAACCCACTGATGCTGAAATTCCCTCTTTTAGCCGCACTGTTGACCAGACACTACAGACAAGAGAAATAACTGCTGAAATTGCTAAAATAAAAGAAGATGTTAGGATGAGAAAGAGAAAATATAGAGAAGAAATGGAAAAAACGACCTGATTTTTAGCAATGGAGCCCAGAGTCCAGATCCATCATCTTGCTTGCATGGGATCATGTCAAAAATAAGAAATCAGATAGAGGTAAATGGTATAGCAAGACTGAATGGGATAAGATGGAAAAGAGAGACATAGAAAGAAAGATTTTCTGGAGGAACAAAAAGACAAATCTTCTCACTCCTGATGCTGTGGAATTATCAAAATAATTCCCCAAGCCTTTCAGCTATTTTGAGAGACAAAAGGATAAAGCTAGAGCTACTAAGGCTAAAGCTGCTGATGAAGCTGATAAGAAAGGAAAGAAGATTGCTGGAGCTGAAGACATTCCGACAAAGAAATCCAGAGGTAGTGGAATTATGATAAGGGAACCTGAAACTTAAAATGTTTCAGGTTCTGCTTACAGGGCTAGGGATGAAACACTTTGTTTATATTGCTTAAACATTTATTCTCTAATGATTAAATAGATTAACCATTTGTTATAATCATGATCTGTCTAACTCATCATTTGCTATGATTTTGACTTATCTACTACATCATTTGATATGTCTATGATTTATTTGAATTATGATGTGATGATGTGTTTTATATATTTATAACATAAATATGTTAGTGTATACATTTGCTTAAGTTTTTTACTTCTTAAAATAGGGGGAGATTGTTGGGTCCATTGATCCCAATGTCCAGAATTTGAAGAAGGACCAGCAAACAATGTATACATATGCTATAATCTAAATTATGTTCAAGATTAATGATTGCAGATTGTCCTGATAAGCAATGATGGGACAGGTAGCTTAAGTATCTAAGTTAGGTAAACACTTACCTAAGGTATGGGATGACAAAAATCTGTCTAAGTCTACATGCATTGAGTGAAGGAAAATCACTCAACGCCAGATTACTTATAGCGCTGAGTGGAGCCTATATAGTCAAAGCCTAATTAGCGGCAAGCTGAGAAAATGACCAAGTCCTTAGGAGTTCAGTGAAGTCAACTCACTCAACTCCATACAAAAAAATGCTGTGAGACAGGCTAAAGCAGAAATAACCTAAGTTGGAATGAGCTGAAATGTTGTTAAGTCCACAGGAGTTGAGTGAAGTCAACTCACTCAACGCCATTCTTCTAAAGAGAACTATGGATAAGTGTTTTGGCATTGAGTGATGAAGACACACTCAACGCCATATAGCTAAAAGGCTGTAAGTTGAACTAATTGAACCATGTTCAAAATTCATCGAACTGAATTCAGAGTTCGTCGAGCTCAGCTCACTATTCGTCGAGCTAAGTTCAGAGCTTGAGATTCTGAGTTTCTCGAGCTCAGTTGAGAATTCGTTGAACTGATTTCAAAGTTCGTCGAGCTCAGTTCATAATTCGTCGAAATAAAATTAAAGTATAACAGTCTAAGCCCAGTGTTTTTAAACACAAAAATTCTACTAAGGGAGAAAGCATTGAGAGACGCATGCTCACTCAACGCTCTCAACGCCTTAGTTGCAAAAAGATTTTGGACATTCGTTGAGCTATGCTCTCCATTCGTCAAACTCAGTTCAGTTAATCTAACTAAGTTCAGGATTCTGGCTAAGGCAAAAAGCGTTGAGTTAGGCGTGCTCACTCAACTCTCTCAACGCCTTTATGCAGAAATGAGTTTAAACAAATAGCATTGAGTGAGGCATGCTCACTCAACGCTCTCAATGCTTAAGTTGCTAAAGAAGTAGAAATATGGTTAAGGCAGATGGCAATGAGTGAGGGATGTTCACTCAACGCTCTCAATGCCAAGAAACAGATTTATATTCTAAGTAGTTTGGCTTTGAGTGAAGGTTACTCACTCAACACCAAGAGAGAATAAATCTATCTAAGTGTTTTGGCATTGAGTGATGCTTACTCACTCAACATCTATGCTAATGTTGCATGATTTTTGGTTAAGTACATAGCTGGTGATGTCAACAAGTCAACAAGTCAACATATTTCAAATAAGTGGCGGGATGGCTACAGTACGCGACAAATGTTGTCGCAGACCTAGTGTACGACTGTTGGCATTAAAGCAAAAATACAGCCATCATTAAAAGTGTGGGACCCACTGCTAAAAGAGCCATTGGGTTTCAATAAATAAAATTAAATGCTTTTTATAGGAATAAATAGCGGTTAAAGAAGTCCTTCTTCTCCGCCATTGTTGTGGAGCTAAAGTCAACAAGAAAAAGAGCAAGTTAGCTGTTGAGATCAACATTTTCATCGACAAGATTACTGGTGCCATCTTCATCTGCATCAGCTAGCAAGCTCAGGGTGATTTTCTGAGAAAGAGATAGCAGCAAGGGACAACCTTTACTACAGAAGCTTTACAGATCCAGCCAATACATTCTAAAGAACATTCTCTTAAGGAGTTGTAAAGAAGAAATTAGAGTTGAGTAGTTAGCTCAGTTCAGAAAAGAATAAAGTAGCTAATCTTCCGATTGCTTCCAGCATAATCCAAAGCTTCTACATCATTGTTGCTGTGAAGAGGAGAGAGCTTAATCTTTGGGTCAGTTCAAAAAGGGGCAAAATAGTATTCTGCAGGTCTCTTCCAGCTCAAGGGATAAACTTATTGTTGTGAAGTAGTTAGGACTAAGGTACTCTTAGTCCAGTAAATTTGACATAGGAAAACTTTCCTTGTGTCATAGTGGTGGGCTGAGTCTAACTCAACCAAGATTGATTGTCATAGAGGAATTCCTCTTGTGTTTTATGAAGAACCTCATCAACCCATTTCCATCTTATAGGATCCTTCTGTATCTGAGTTGTAGGAGTGTTGCAGCACTTTAAGAGTAGGGCCTTGTGCCTGAAGTTGTAGGGTTGAGAATCCTGAGCTATAGGCCTTAGAGATAAGGCTGAGGTAGGTGGTTTGAGGACCATTGAGCTATAGGAGCATTGTAGTGCTCTGAGGTAGGAACCTTTGTTGTTCTAAGGTATGGTTCTTAATAGAAGCTGAGTGTAAGGCTGAGGGCTTGAGGTGTAAGCTCTTTGGAGCATTTTGTAGAAGTGTCTAGTCCAATAAGATAGTTTGATAGGTGGGAGGGAAAGTGGATGTACCCAGTTGGGGAATCACTATAAATATCGGTGTGCTTTTTTGTATTATTTTCTTTATGCATGGTAACTCATCTTGAAAGCAGAAATTAACCAACCACTAAAGTAACAAACTAAAAGAAAATAAAAGAACTCATAAAGAGACTAATAACCTATTCACCCCCCTCTAGGTGATTTAGCTATCCTCGAACTTATAGAATTTCAAATATCCTACCACAGAGGAACAGTGGTATCTGTATAGTGGCTATTCAAAACACATGACAGGAAGTAAAGACAACCTAACTGATTTCAAAGAAAGCATGGACCAAAAGTGATATTTGGAGACTCCAACTGTGGAAAGATAGAAGGATATGGAAATGTCAAAGTTGGAGTAGTTACCTTCAGGAAGGTAGCCTATGTAAGTGGTCTCAAGCATAACCTAATATCCAGAAGCCAATTACGTTATGAAGGTTATCAGGTATCATTCAATCGGTCTTCTTGTATTATTACTTCTGATAAAAAAAACTGTTTTAACCGGAATTAGACAAGGAAACATATATATAATATATTTCAAATCTGCTAATTCAAAAAAATTTTATTTAACCAAATCAGTAACACTAATGATTTATGGCATAAGAGACAAGGTCATGTAAACCTTAGGACTTCTAGGGACAACCTTGTTAGAGGACTTCTTTCTGGTTCTTATAAGAAGGAAGGACTCTACAAGGCTTGCTAATTAAGCAAGAAAACTAAAAATAGTTTCAAATCCATTAATAAAAGTGATTCACCTAGGATTTTATACTTGCTACATATGAACCTTTGGCCCTATAACTATACAAAGTTTGGGAGGAAATTCATACACTCTAGTTATTATTGATGACTTCTCTATATTCACTTAGGTGTTCTTTCTGAGAAATAAGTCAGATAACTTTAAGATTCTTACAGACTTTCTTAGGAACAAAAGGTTGAGTACTATACTCATGTTGTTTTGATCAGAAGTGATCATGGCACCGAGTTTGAATCTATTCTGATGAAAGAATTCTGTGAGAAGGAAGGTATCAGACACTATTTTTCTGCTTTTAGAATTCCTAAACAAAATTGGGTAGATAAAAGGAAAAATAGAACCCTTATTGAATCTGCTGGGACATTGCTTGCAAATGCTTATTTGCCTCTATCTTTTTGGGCAGAGGCTGTAAGAATAATAAATTATGTTCTTAATAGAAGTTTAATACATAAACTTAAGGGTAAGATACCCTATGAATTACTTAATGGGAAGTAACCTAAAGTATATTATTTAAAAGTATTTGGCTATTAGTGTTATATTCATAATAATAATAAGAAACACTTAAGAAAATTTGAAGCCAAACCTGCAGAGGGAATTTTCCTTAGATATTCGCAAGTCAGCAAGGCTTATTGGGTATTTAACAAATAAACATTAAAAATGAAAGAATCTATACATGTATCCTTTGATGAAGCTAACATGTTTTACAAGGAGAAGGATTCTTCTACCAGAGACACTTTACATGTACCCTATCTGTGTGAGAAGTTAGATGATTTAAACCTTACCTAAGAGGTTACATTGCATCCTTATCCACAGATTGATAAAGACAGTGAAGAAGAAATTGTTAAAGCAGTTGAATCCACAACAAAAAATATAATTCCACAAGAGTAATTAATTCCACAAACTGTTGACGAACCAACTCCACCCAGTGATCTTATCACACTTAGAGATCATCCCATATCTCAAGTGATTGGAGACATATCAGCTGGTGTGCAAACAAGGCATCAACTCAACCCAGATCTGATGCATATTTGCTTCATTTTTCAAATTGAGCCTTAATCTATAAAGGATACAGAGCAAGATCCCCATGGATTATTACAATACAAGAGGAACTCAATCAATTTGAGAGGTGTATAGTTCGAGATTTAGTTCCAAGACCCAAAACTACCCAGTCATTGGAACTAAATGGGTCTTTAGGAACAAGTTTGATGCACAAGGAGCAATTGTCAAAAACAAAGCTAGGCTGGTAGCCCAAGGTTACTCACAGGAAGAAGGCATTGATAATGATCAAACCTTTTCTCCTGTTGCAAGACTTGAAGCCATCAAAATTTTTCTTGCTTATGCCGCCTATCCAAATTTCAAAGTCTATCAAATGGATATCAAAAGTGCATTTCTAAATAGAGAACTAAAAGAGGAAGTATATGTTGAACAACCACCAGGTTTTATCTCTTCAACTCATCCCTCTTATATTTTAAAGCTTCATAGAGCTCTTTATGGTCTAAAGCAAGCTCCAAGAGCTTGGTATGAGACTTTAGCTAGCTTTCTTTTAGAGTATAAGTTCATTAGAGGCATTGTAGATATGAGTTTATTTATTAGACATCATAAGTCAAAAAATTTGCTAGTCCAAATATATGTAGATGATATAATATTTGGCTCTACTGATTCCAAACTTTGCAAAAGATTTTCTGACTTGATGAATTCAATGTTTGAAATGAGTAGCGTGGGTGAAATATCTTACTTCCTTGGTCTTCAAGTGAAGCAAACCACTGTTGGTATCTTTATATCCCAATCTAAATATGCTAAAGAGCTTATCAAAAGATTTGGGATGTCTGATGCTTCAGCCATGAAAACACCCATGCAATCCAATGCTATAATTAATTCTAATGAACATGGATAGTGTTGGATCCCTAGTTGGATTTGGGCTAGGTTCACTAAGTTAGGATATGACCCAACATGTATAGATCAGGGTCATGGTTGTGTCCTAGATTCTAGGTCAAGTCCATTGAGTCAACAGTACAAAGGACCAGCCTCCAACACTGCCAGAGACTAAAGACTTATAAAAAGGAGTTCTACGTTCGTCGATCTCCGGTCGACGAAAGTCGAGCTCAGCTAGACGAACTAAGGGACAACTCTTTTTGCTCAGCTTGACGAACTTTGTTATCAGCTCGACGAACTCTGGACAAAGTAACAACTCCTCTAAGTCAAACCTCAGTCGACGAACTAAGAACATCAGCTAGAAGAACCCTGTTCTCTAGTCGACTAATTCTGGATAAGGTGATTCAACACTCAACATCATAAAAAATTCTAAGTCCAGACTGCAGACTCAGCTCGACAATCTTGGAACCCAAGTAGACAAACTCTGTTCTCAGGGCTCAGCTCGACGATCTTAGATTCAGCTCGACAAACTTGATGCACAGAAGAAGAAAGTTATCAAGCTCAAAGGTCGACGATCTTGGATCTCAGCTTGACGATCTTGGATCTCAGCTCGACGAACAACTATTCTCAGCTCGACGAATTGTGGACTCAGGTCAACGAATCCAGTCTTGGCTGTTTTCCTCTTTTGTCCTTATTATGTGGCAATGATTCCTGAGTAATTAATGCTCTAATATTATCTGAATATTACCGTTAGTCAAGAGCATTAATTATGGTCTTCATCAGGATTACTGCCTGCCGTTTTTATAAGGGACGGTTGGGGAAACAAATCAATGCCAAAAATATTCCAAGGCCTTCAGCATTAATTGCAGAAGGAATTTAAAAATTCAAATGGACATTCATGTTGGAAATATATAAACAGAGATTATTATTCCTGTGAATTGATGAGATACAGAGAACAACATTCTGTGAGACATACAGAATTCTTGAGATTTAAAATCGATCAGTCAAGAATCAACAGCGGCTAGACAAGAAGAAGAACAATTCTGAAGAAGAAGAACAACCATCCAAATCAAGTGTCTTCTTCTGTCATACTCTCAGGAACTCTCTGAAGGATAACAATACTGCATCTTTCAAAATAGTTCCTGAAGTTCTTCTTGTCAAAATTGAAAGCTTGAAGTCTTATCATCCTGAAGAAAAACTTCAATCCCTCCCTGAATAAACTAAATATTTCAGGGGGAGCTCTTTTTGTTAACACCAATTCAACTAGTCTTCTAAGTTGTATTTGAGAAAGAGAAGATACCATCATTCTCTCACCCCCTCTGTAAAAAGAGTTTTCTACTCCCTTCAAAAGTGATTCCTGGTTGCAAGTCTCCTAACCAAAAGACTTGAGGTTTGGTTTTTGAGCACCTGATCAAAAGCTCATTGATGGCAGTCACCTGATCAAAAACCTGAGTGGATTCCTATCAGGGTGGTTGAAGAGTGAATGTACCTAGTTTGGGGAACCACTATAAATTCTTATGTTGTCTGGTTGCCCTTTTCTTCTTGCTCTTGCTGTGGCTGTGTTATTTAGTTTTTCCTGTGATTTCATTTATTTTATTTGGTATTCTATGATATAGTACCTGAGTTTAGGAGTACTTCTTATAGTTCAGAAATTGTTTTAAATATACCCACATACTCTATTCACCCCCCCTCTTTAGTATATCAGATCTAACCATTACTTTCAATTGGTATTAGAGGAGGTTCTTTTGGTTGTACAAGTTAAAACCTTGAACCAAAGATCCTATGTTAGATCTGTTCTTTAATTTTGGTAGACTTATCTATACAGCATGGCACAGAACAAAGAATATGCAAGCACCAGACCTCTAGTGTGTAACTTGTCCAAGTTCACAATCTGAAAGGCAAGAATTAGGCTTTACATGAACTCTATTGATGAAGATATATTTAATTCTATCTTAACAGGACCACAAGCTCCAGTGGCTTCAACCTCAACTACATCAACTAACCTGAGTGCAGCTCCACCCCCTGTATGGACAGATGCACAGAAGAAGGCTAAGATAGGTGATGCCAAAGACATGAATATACTAGATCAAACTATGTCTGATGAAATATTTCAAAAGGTTGTTGAGTGTAAATCAGCCAAGGAGATTTGGGATTCCCTGAACCAAATGGTGGCTGGATCAGCAGATGAGAGGAAAGACAGAATGTCAAATCTCATCACTCAGTATGAGAACTTCAAGAAGGATGAAGCAGAGACAGTAAAAGTAATGTACAACAGACTTAGCTCCATCATCAGTGAGTTAAGGACTCTAGACAAAGAATTCACTTTGACTGAAGTGAATGACAAAATCCTTATGTGCTTCCCCAGCACATGGGACTCAAGAATCTTGCCCATCAGATAAGCCAGAAGCATGACAGAGATTTCAACAGAATCTCTTCTAGGAAAATTAAAATCCTATGAATAGTTGATCAAAGTAAGGGAAGCAACAGCTGAAGTGAAGACTCCTACACCAACTAGGAAGGAACACATCATAGCTTTCAAAGCTATAGAAGACTCTGAAGTCATTCCAGTAAATGAAGATTTGATGAGTCTCTTTGCCAAGAGATTCTTCAAGATGGCCAGAAAGGACTTCAGAAGGAAACCTTCTAAATATGAAGATAAGCCAAGGTATGACAAAACACCCTCAAAAGAAGTAGTGTGTTTTGGGTGCAGGAAACCTGGACACTTCATTTTTGAGTTTCCAGAAGCTCAGAAGAAGGACATAAGAAAGGAGAAGGACTCAAGAAAGAGTCACTATAACAAGTCTTCCTCAAGCAAGCATAAGAGGAAAGACAAGGGCTTTGTTGTTGAGACATGGAGTGATACTTAAGAAGAATCTACATCCTCCAGCTCCAGTGAGGATGAAGAAGAGCAGAAAGCAAAGGAAGTCTGCATCATGGCTATTGAGGCAGGCAGTAGCAGATCAGATACATATGAGTTTGATAATGAAGAACCTCTATCAGCTGAAGATCAGGTAATAACTTCTTATGATTTTGAGTCAGATGAATTTAAATCTGAATTTAAAAATTTATGCTTAGACTTGATAAGCTCTGAGAAGAAATCAAACTTCTCAGAGAAAAGTTAGACACCCTAGACAATATCACTGCAGAAAATACAAAATTAACTAATGAACTAATGTCTGCTAATAAACAAATATCTTTTCTGAAAACTGAACTAGGTAAGGCAAAACTATTAGAAGAATCACTGAATGGAAGAAGTCTACAATAATTAGATATCACTAGTACTGTAAATGCTAGGACAAACAATAGCAAACTAGGACTAGGTGCCTCCCCTAGTGATCCACCTTTGATTCAGAAAAATAATCTTTCCAGACCAGTAAAATTTATATCTGACAAGGGAAAGAGGAACACTGAACAGGTAAATAAAGTTAATAAGATTCTTGAAATAAATTGAAACCAAAAATAAGCTCAGCCAAAGGAGAAGAAATAGAAAAACTAGATCTTGAACTGCTATTTGGTATATTTTTGATAAACTGTGTTTTCTTGTTACAAAGCTGACTATGTAAATATATCTGCTGCATTTATTGTCAAATTTTCTGCCAGATATATATTGTGTTCTTGCTTTGTACATTTTCTTGTATTAAGTCTGTTATTAGTGACCTCACCCAAATAGGGGGAGATTGTTGGATCCCTAGTTAGATTTGGGCTAGGTTCAGTAAGTTAGGATATGACCCAACATGTATAGATCAGGGTAATGGTTGTGTCCTAGAGTCTAGGTCAAGTCCTTTGAGTCAACAGTACAAAGGACCAGCCTCCAACACTGCCAGAGACTCAAGACTTATAAAAAGGAGTTCTACGTTCGTCGATCTCCGGTTGACGAAAGTCGAGCTCAGCTAGACGAACTCAGGGACAATTCTCTGAGCTCAGCTCGATGAACTTAGTTATCAGCTCGACGAACTCTGGACAAAGTAATAACTCCTCTAAGTCAAACCTCAGTCGACGAACTAAGAACATCATCTAAAAGAACTCTGTTCTCTGGTCGACTAATTCTGGATAAGGTGATTCAAAACTCAACATCAAAAAATATTCTAAGTCCAGACTGCAGACTCAGCTCGACGATCTTGGACCCCAACTGGACTAACTCTATTCTCAGGGCTCAGCTCTATGATCTTAGATTCAGCTCGATGAACTTGATACACAGAAGAAGAAAGTTATCAAGCAGCATTCAGAGGTCGACGATCTTGGATCTCAGCTCGACAAACAGCTATTCTCAGATCGACGAACTGTGGACTCAGGTCGATGAATCCAGTCTTGGCTGTTTTCCTCTTTTGTCCTTATTATGTGGTAATGATTCCTGAGTAAATAATGCTCTAATATTCTCTGAATATTACCGTTAGACAAGATCATTAATTATGGTCTTCATCAGGATTTCTGCCTGCCGTTTTTATAAGGGACAGTTGGGGAAACAAATCAATGCGAAAAATATTTCAAGGCCGTCAGCATTAATTGCAGAAGGAATTTCAAAATTCAAATGGACATTCCAGTTGTAAATATATAAACATAGATTATTATTCCTGTGAATTGACGAGATACAGAGAACAACATTCTGTGAGACATATAGAATTCTTGAGATTGAAAATCGACCAGTCAAGAATCAACAACGACTAGACAAGAAGAAGAACAATTCTGAAGAAGAAGAACAACCATCCAAATCAAGTGTCTTCTTCTGTTATACTCTCAGGAACTCTCTGAAGGACAACAATACTACATCTGTCAAAATAGTTCCTGAAGTTTTTCTTATCAAAATTGAAAGCTTGAAGTCCTATCACGCTGAAGAAAAAGTTCCATCCCTCCCTGAATAAACTTAATATTTCAAGGGGAGCTCTTTTTGTTAACATCAATTCCACTAGTCTTCTTAGTTGTATTTGAGAAAGAGAAGACACCATAATTCTCTCACCCCCTCTGTAAAAAGGGTTCTCTACTCTCTTCAAAAGTGATTCCTGGTTGCAAGTCTCCTAACCAAAAGACTTGGGGTTTGGTTTTTGAGCACCTGATCAAAAGCTCATTGGTGGCAGTCACCTGATCAAAAACTTGAGTGGATTCCTACCAGGGTGGTAGAAGAGTGAATGTACCCAGTGTAGGGAACCACTATAAATTCTTGTGTTGTCTGGTTGCCCGTTTTCTTCTTGCTCTTGTTGTAGCTGTGTTATTTAGTTTTTCCTGTGCTTTTATTTATTTCATTTGGTATTTCTGTGATACAGTAACTAAGTTTAGGAGTACTTCCTATAGTTCAGAAAAAGTTTTAAATATACCCACATACTCTATTCACCCCCCCCCCCTCTAGAGTATATCATATCTAACCCTTACTTTCAGCAAGCTAGTTGATCAGAAAACATATAGGGCTATTGTTGGGTCCTTATTGTATCTTACATCTAGCATGCTAGACATTATTTTTGCTATTTGTATTTGTGCTAGATTTCCAGTCAACCCTAAAGAATCACACCTTATTATACTAAAAAAGATTTTATGATATATAAAGGGTTGACCTAATCTAGGACTCTGGTATCCAACTGAGTCAGGATTTGAATTATCTGGATTCTCAGATACCGACTTTCTTGGATGTAGAGTTGAGAGGAAAAGTACATCAGGAACTTGTCAGTTCCTTGGTGATAGGCTTGTGTCCCGGTTTTGCAAAAAGCGAACTTCTGTGTCCACATCAACTGCTGAAGCTGAATACATTACAGCTGGTAGTTGATACTCACAGATTTTGTGGATTCAAAATCAGCACCTGGATTATGGTTTCAACTTAAATAATTCAACCATATTTTGTGATAGTACCAGTGCAATTTCTATTTCACAAAATCCAGTGAATCATAATATGACCAAGCATATAAAGATTAGACATCATTTTCGTAGAGATTGTGTGGACAATAATAAAATTAATCTTGTCTTTATCTCTATTGATTTACAAATAGCAGATAATTTCACCAAACCATTAGATGAAAAGAAACATCTATTCTTCCTAAATCAGCTAGGTATGATTAATGGAGAAGCATTAATTTGATTTTTGTTCTGAGCTCAACGATCTGTACACTTTTCATCGAACAGAGAATGATGAACTGTGAAATCTTCAAGGAGTGTTCGTCGAACAGAGATCGACGAACCCTTCTTTGCGAAACTTTTCATTGAATGAAGATCGACGATTTTGTTTCAAGAAATTTTTTTGTCGAACGGAGAACGACAAATTATTTTCCCCCTCTTCAAACTTAGATTGACGCTTTTATTTATTTATGAGATTTTTTGTCGAATTGAGTTCAAAGCTTTTATTTTTCATTGCACGGAGTTCGCCCCTTCATCTTCTGAAAACTTATAATTGGGTTTTCCTCGAACTCCATCCCGTGCTTTCCATTTCTATTGCACTTGATCTCTTATTTTTGCAGGCAATGGTGATTTCAGCGGTGACTCTTTCTGGAATGAAATTTGATGCCAGCTTCGACATCGATATTGATTCATTCAGCCATTCTAATCAATTTTTCAAGAACATCTTAAAGTTATTTGAGGCTTAGCAGTAAATAAAGTTCATGACTACAAGGATCAAGTTTCCTATATCTGAAATTAAGGAATGGGTATTCACAACAACTCTTCCAAATCAAACCACCATTACTGGATCGATCTCTGGACACCAGGTTTCTCTTACCCCTATTGTTCTTTCTAAAGTTTTTAGTTTTATCAATGGGAAAGCTGATATAGAATTATCTAGCTCTGAGTTTGAGGATATGCTAGTTAGAATGGGTCACTCCCTGGGAAACCCTAATAAAATGCTGAAAAAGAACTTGTCTGTTGAATACAAGTTCTTAGCAGATGTTGTTGGAAAAGTAATCTTGGGCAAGCACTCTGCCCATGACTACATAACAAGGCACCAATTTCTTCTGATGAGTTCCCTGTTAAATCAAAAATCAGTGAATTATGGTGGAATTGTGTTTGATTTGATTAACAAGAAGATTAGTAAGAAGGATGTTAGTTTTGGTAGAGTTCTGGGTATCTTCCTACATGCAAAGGTTCAAGAGCTTTTGGTCTCACAAACCATATTTATTAATGCCTATCAGAGGCTTACCTCTGCCCTCTTTGGCAGATGGGAGAGGGTTATCACTAAGCCCTATAGGGCCTCCTCCTCCAGAGCTTCTGAGGACACAAGGACTGATACAGTCACTCCTCCAAACCTAGAAGATGTTTCTGCTCCACCTCCACCTCCTTCACCCAGACTATCTCCTCCTCTTCAACAACCATCAACTGTTATTGCAGACACACCATCTACTTCTATCCCTCCTGCCTCACCATCTCCTCCACACTCATCAATCAACATTTATGAGGATACACCATCTCCACCTCCTCAATCACCTCTACCATCTCATTATTCTGATGGCATTCCCTCTACCTCCTTTCCTACTTTCAATCTTCTATCTTCTCCATCACCACCTCATTCATCTCCTCAACATAAATTCCATACCCCTCTTCCAACACCACCTCAATCTCCTATCCAGGAAGAGATCATCCCTAATATCACTCCCTCTACCTTCAATCCTTAGGATGTACCTCAGTCATTCTATCTGTGTCAAAATTATTCTACCTCTATTACCTCATCTTCCAATCCACCCTCTGCATCTACTCAGTCTACACCTGAGTTTATGTATGTGGATTTCTCATCCATTTCTTGTAATATTCTTGCTTTTATCGCTCGTACACTCAAGAAGTTGATAGAAGAAGCAATTGATCCTCTTGTAGCTACCATTTCTGGCCTATCTTCTAAACTAGCTTCCTCCTCCTCTGTCCCTTCTTTTGGGGTCCTGGGTTCAGGTTTCTTTGAATCCAGGCAGGGGGAGATGTCTTATGAAGAAGCTCTATCAGCAGCAACAATAACTCCAGTAGCAGCAATTCCACTAGCAGCAGCAGTTGAAATTTTTGATACTGAAATGGTTTGTACAACAGAAGAGGAAGCACTCGAAATAATCACTGTTGGTGACATTTTTATAAATCCCACAGTTGACTTATCCACCTTATTAACTGCTTTTGAAGTTCAGCCTAGTTTTGCTCCAATTTTTGATAATTATTCTAAAGCAATAGTTTGCTATAATGCTCCAATAGATTCTTCAGTTTTAGAAGAGATTAAAGTAAGTTTCTGTAATATTTCTTCGAGTATTTCTTCAGTCTCTGAGAATATATCAGTTGAGAATATAGTAAATATCATAGAGCTAGTTTCTTCCACTCCCACTTATGCTTGGGATGAAACTCCTATGCTAAATCTTGATGAACTCATGTTTCAAGATATGGAGCCAGAGATTGACTGTGTTTAGGTTCAAGATATTATTGATATTGTACTTAAAGAGCCAGAAGTTTAAGCTAATAATCAAGCTGATTTAATTAAGCAAATTGATGAGTTATATGATAATCCAGAAGATGAATCTGGTGATGATGATGTTGATTCAGATGATTTAGAAGATGTTGGCTCAAAGAAAAGAAAAGCCAAGAAGAAGGCTCCAGTAAAAGTTGCTTCTAAACCTTCATCAAATGTTGACATTCCTTATTACATTTTGCATTAAATTACACTCACTCTAGATACTCCTTACTAGATGAGGATTTATAAAAATGAACAAAAAAGAAGGAAGAAAATGAAGAGATACAAATCACCTCAAAGGTCATGGAGAGGACCTCCTCCTCCTCCTCCTACAGCAGAATTAGCAAGAAGTGTTTCTCAAGCTCATAGGTCTACTTATCATTCACATCATTCATGACCTACTCAAAGTAGCAAAGACAGACCTTCTAGGTCTGAATCTCAGTCCAATAACCAGCAAATAAAACAACAACAACAACATGATAATCAAAGCAGCCATCTGACATCTCAAAGTATTCAGCAAGAAGAATCAAGTCCAGAGAGACCTCCTTCTCCAACCTATGATCCAGAGTTGGATCATAATTTCAGAATGGCCAGGTTTAATTAGCTGATAGATCTTTCACAGATAAGGAAAGCCAAGGAAGAAGGAAAAAAAACTTCTCAATTTTCAACAATGTCTTCCTACAAGCAGAAAGAATTAGAAAGGTATAAAAAGAAAATTCTTTTTAATGTTGATACTTATATGAGTTGGCATCCAGAGGAAGTAGTGCCTAGAGCTATATTAGTGAAGATTCTTGTTGCTGAAGATATGAAAATTATTCAAAGTGAAGCAGTGGACCCCAAAAGAATAATTGTTTCCACAAAATCTGACTCAGACCCTTCTTCACAAACTCTAAAGAAAGATTTATAATTTTCTGATTATGCATTTTGAACTTTATTATTGTTGTATATTTATTCACAAGGCACAATTATTTATATCTATTGAAGATCTATAATTCTGTCAGATATTTTTCTTGCTTTGTGATTTTCTTTATTTTTATAGTGACCTCACCTAAATAAGGGGAGATTGTTGGAACCTACTTTTGATTTGGGCTTGGTTTTCTATTAGGATTGATTAGATTACCAAATATGTATAGTCCAGGGTCATAGGTTATTTCCAAGGTAAAGGTCAGCAACACATATTTAGATTGTCATTACCATCCTTCAGAAGAATTTAGAGACAAACGACTTTAGAGGAAAATCAGTTTAAAAGAATGCAGGAAAGTCGTTTGACGATAGCTGAACTCAGCTCGACGATCGTCGATCTCAGATCGACGAACTCAGAATTCCTTCTCTTAGTTCAGCTCGA
This sequence comes from Platanthera zijinensis, assembly GCA_039513925.1. Lineage (NCBI taxonomy): Eukaryota > Viridiplantae > Streptophyta > Magnoliopsida > Asparagales > Orchidaceae > Platanthera > Platanthera zijinensis. Next base: position 110,871,566 of record CM077080.1, read on the forward strand.
CGAAAGTCTAGCTGAAATCGACGAACTGTGATCTCATATCAGAAGTTCAGCTCGACGAATGACTATCTCAGTTCGACGAACTTGGAGCTTAGATTGGCAAGTATATTCTCTGTTCGATGATCTTAGAGCTCAGCTCGACGAAGGAGAGTTCTTAGCTCGACGAACTTGGAGCTCAGGTCGATGAAATCTTTGCTGAGTTCGACTAACTCTTTCCAGGTTCTGTTTGACTAATCTTCTCTGCGGTTTCTCAGTTTGACTATAGCAGTTTGATTTCAAATTATATTATATTAAGACAGTAATACTCTGATAATTAATGCTCAATATTCTCAAGAATATAGCCATTACCTGGCAGCATTAATTATGGATTTCACAGAGTTATTACTCTACCATATTTACTGGGACATTTAGGGAAATGCATTCAAGTCTAAATTAGCCGTTCCAACTCCAAGAAATTATATAGAGGATTTCAAGGAAAGAATTTAAAATACAAATATTTTTGAATCTGCAATCAATATTTAATGTAATTTTCAGAAGATTTCAAGAACTAAGAAGAGTAATCAGAAAATCAGAATAGTGTACTGAAAAGTGAAGAACACAACATAGCTCTCATATACACAGAGTTATTCTTCATCTGCTTCAGGCTTTCAAGAGACAACAAATCAAAATCAGTCTAAAAGCTTGTTGAAGAGCAATATTTTTTTGAAGGCCTGCACCTTGAAGAAAAGCTTCCTCTCCTGATCAGATCCATATAACTCAGGGGGAGCATTGACATCATCAAAAAATCCACTTGTCTTCTCAGAGCCTTGAGATAGAGAAGACAACATCTTTTTACATTTTCCTTTCACTATGTATCGGGTTTTAAATCCCTTCAAAAGTTAGTCTTTTTGGTTCACAAGTCACTTGATGAAAAGACATGGGTTTGGTTTTTGGGCACCTGATCAAAAGCTTAAAGGGTTGTTAGATCTCCCTTACAAAAATAGATCTTGTGGAGACAGGACACCAGAGCAAAAACCTGTAGTGGTAGGGCACCTGAGCAAAAACCTATAGTGGATTCCTACTAGGGTGGTAGAAGAGTGAATGTACTCAGGTTTATTTGGGTACAACTATAAATTTCTTGTGTCATCTGGATTGCCTTTACTTTTTTATTTTATATGCTGTGATATTTCTCTTTATATATATATCACATATTTTAATCCGCTATAAAAATAACTTAAAGTTTTTAAAATACTCTATTCACCCCGCTCTAGAGTTAAGTTAGATCTATCCCTCACTTTCAAGATTAACAAATATTACAAACTCAGTTTCTTTCCAGAAACCTACACCTCAGACAAACAGGTCCTACCTCAGAGATCCACCCAATCTCCTGCCTCAAGTTCCTCAAGAACTCTACCTTAGACTATACAAGTCTTACACCTCAGTGATCCCACACAAATCACCTGCCTCAGGTGCCTCAAGATATAAGACCCCATTTTTCTCTTTTAAACCAACAGGGTCTTATGCCCAGAATTGCCGCTTTGCGGTGACACCAACACATCCGGAAAGGCCGTCACTACAAAACGTCGATCCTGCCGGCCATACCGATCGCAAAAGAGAAGAGTAAGTACAAGAGTAAAGTAAACTCATATACTGATCCATCATAAATCACATGAAATAAATTAATCTCCACGAAGGGAGTGTCTATAATGACGATAAAGAAAAATACTAAAGAGGGCTCCTGCCCGATACATCATGATCCTCACTCTATGTCACTCAACGCGGAATCAAATCTATAGTAACTACTAATAATCGGGACTCACTGTCCCTGCTTCCTGAACTCCCATGCTAGACTGTCCCGTCTCCAAGCGCACCGACCTCTGGGGATACATCTCCTGGTTCGGCTCCACGATCCCCTAAAATTATTTGGTCAATGACCGTTAGTCTAAAAAGACTAAGTCCTATAATCCCCCACCCCTCCCCTATGTCTCCTAGAAACAGAGCGGGGAGAAGGAAAGGGAAGGTAATGAAGGTGGGGAGTACAAATAAAGCCAGTGACAATGGAACAAGTCTATCATGAGTATAAAACCATAACAAGTCTAGGTAAGCAAATAGTAGGTAAGCATAATAAGTATACACATGAAAAAGATGAGCAAGTAAAAGTTCATGAAGGTAAACTAAGTAAGTAACCTTGACAAATAGGAATGCCCATACAAACCTATAGACCAAGGGGTCATTTTGCAAGGCCAATTGTATAAAGAGTCCCATACCAATTTATATAATATGTGTCAAGAATTATTTGTAATGATTATGCTATGTCATGCAAGTATGCTATAGTATGAACAAGCAAGTGCAACTCACACACCTGACTTTGTGTACACAGACCTTTAGTTCCCCCTTTTTGTAGCCTAACCTCCCAGGATACCTCCGTAGTGGGAAACGAAAGCGGTGGGTTGGGCCTCACCAAACTCTAAACTAGTATCAACACTACCAATCAGACCTATCGTATGCCTCAACGCTTGTGCACTACGAGTAACTCCAACATACTCTTGCTTGTTGGCACACCGGACTTTATTTGGCTAAGTGCTATACCACACTTGCCGAGTCAACGTATTGGTGTCGGTGCGATGACTCTCCTATACCTAAGACCCACCACCTTATATTTATGCACATGCAACATTAATTTATTTCGTACTGAGCACAATCTTCCCGGACTATCCCGTCCATCATAAATATCTACCGAGTCATCGGCTCGCCGGGCTAACCTGCCCATCACCAAACCATTGAGCCTACCGCTCGTGGGACCCAACCTAACTCCCACCACATCGGGGAGTGTTAGTGTAATCCTAGATTATTTATATTTACTCTTGTATTCTATTTAGTCTTACGGCTTACGTTAACATTGGACTGCCCAAGGCATTTGCTATGAAGGGCTCTCGAGGGAGCTATGAACTACGATGGGCTGAAGCCCAAAGCTATCTTTCGCATGGTACTTATTATTATTGGTATCTATCCACAACCAAACCCATTTAAAGTTATAGTAAATCTAACCCTAGTGTATTCTTGACTCTCTTTCCCTCTATAGAAGGACGATGTTTCGTTGATCCCGAGCACCATTTAACACCAGTCAACCCAACACTTCCACATAATGACTCCTAATAATGAACTAATTTTCACTTCACCAAAATTAGTAGACTATTAACCCCATCTCCCTATGTCCATTCCACATGTTATCATAATTTTCCGAGTTTTACTAAATGAAGACCAATCTAAGCTATATGATGTACATGACACGAGGTACTACAAATTTTCATCCAAAAGCTGTAAGATAAAAATTAGGTGGCTATCATGACATATTTAGCCTAAATCCAGAAACTTGTTATTTTCCTAATTAATTTGGCATTTATTAAATTTTCCCAAAAGTTAGGTTATGGGTGATTTTGAACATGAAGTACTAGTTTTCCCTTAAGTTATGGCCACCAAAAAAATTTGAACACTATATGATAGCAAAATATCAGTGAATACAAAATTTCATAGATTTTCATAAATGTATTCTCCTCTAAATAATTAAATCAAGGTAATTCAAACAATTAAAGGTAATGAAGGGAGTACCATAATTCATATCCCAAAAATTATACAAACATTACCAGAGCCTTATTATGATCATAAAACATTTCTTAATAAGTTTCATGCTATTCCAAAGTTAGTGAGCTATATAGAAAAATATCTCAAATAAGTCCACAATAGTGCACTTTGTGAAGAAACATTCTTGTAAACTCATCCAAATAACATGTAATAATTTTCTAAACTTTATTTTGCCCTAAAAAGTTCTTTGGCCAAGTAATACAATTTTCTAGCATGATATAGTATTCATTATCTATTTATCAAAATAAGGTGCACCAGATCACTTTACACATGAAGTTCTAAGAGGAAATGTCAAATTATTCAAAATAATTTATCAGTGCAAAAAAATGGTATTTGATTAACTTTGCCAGAGTTTCAAATCATCCTAAGACAGTTAAATCACAGTTTCTCCAATATCATCAAAAAGGGCAAGGTGAAGGTTATATCTACATGTATGAGCTACTATTATCTAAACATCCTATAATAAATTTCAGAGGTTAATATTACTATAAAATTACCCCTACAAAAACCTCAAGAAGATCCAAGGTCATAGGACCCCTTAATTATTCCATAAGGTGTATAGATCTAAATAATTTCCAAGTGATTAAAGTGGGGTGCATGTGTCCAAATACCACAAAATTCCTTCCTATGGCATTTCACAACCCTATGAAACACCAAGTACAAACAAAGACATATCACCCCATGTCCTTCACAACCCCCCCCCCCCAAAGTTCAACCTTAGGGTTTAAACTAGGGTCCCAGGGCAAATCCACCCTAATCCACCCCAAACTCCATGTGAAGGTGTTTATTGTCATAATAAATCAGTGGCCCAAGTTTCAACCTCTGTTGAGGTGATTTGGTCACTCAATACCCACAAGGGACAATTGACCTAAACAACCCTTTTTGGCCTAGGCTAGGGTTTACCAAATTCAAACCAAATCATCTCCAAATGGGCTGAAATTTTATACAGAGTCCTATATTGACCCCATGGACCACTCACCAAATTTTGGGAGAATTTGGAGGTAATTAGAACCTTTAATTAAACCTTACATGAAGAATGAAATAATTTCCAAAACTTTAGAAACATGTTTTCCAAAAATTCCCATTTTTGATATGTTATATATCTAGATATGAGGGACTCATGCTCAAAATTTCAAGTCATTTGGAGGTCAAGTTTGATGGGGGCACCCCCAAATAATATCTGATCAACCCTAAGTATAGAACTCACCAAAATGAGTGATGTGGTTCGATCTAAACTCAGAATTGGTTCAAATCAATTTAAAAAAAAACTGCACCCAAATGGCTACACATTTAATGTTGACAACTTTTTCTAAGAAAGCCCCTAAGTATTTTTAATTTAAATTCCAAAACAGGTGAAATTATGTGATAGAATATACATAAATTAAATTTAATATATTAGATCTTGCACGGATCTTAAAGCAGGATCGTACGGGCCCTGACTTTCTTCTTCCTCTAGCCAATGACCCAGATCTATCTGACCTGGAGCAAACTCCAAGCCCAATTGCCGACCCTCCGACCACCTCCCCAGCCAACCACCACCACCACCACCTCCATTGAGGTTAGGGCTATCAACTAGAGGTGGTATAGCCGCCGAAGACGCCAGATTCCGACAAACCTGACAACTTCATTTTAAAAGAAAAGCTGTGGTTTAAAAAAATTCCATTGGATCATGCTCAAATTATCCCGATTCTCATCTCTAAAGATTCCTAAGATCTAACCCATGAAGAAGGAGTAGAGGAGGACCTGGTTTGCGGCTTGAATGAGTGTGCTTTGCCTCCTCACCATTTCCGGCCACCAAACTTTGCTCCTTTACAACCTCTACACTAACCTCAACTGAATTGAAAAGTAATCGAGGGAAACTCTTGCCCTTGCTCTGGTGAAGGTCCTTAAAGAAGGAATTTGGGAGAGGAGGCTTGTAACTCCCCACTATCATCAAACTCCATTAATGGCCATAAAGTCCATTTTTTCGGTTTAAACCAAATTAAAAAAGGCTGAGCCACCCCAATGGCTGCGCACCTCCAGAAAGCTTCTCCTCTCCCTCAGAGGAGTAAAAACCCTATAAAAGTGGGGGTTATGGAGCCTCCATGGCCATGATGGCCATTAAACCCTAGCTTTCTCTCTCCTCCAAATTTGGGGAAATGTCCATTCTATCTCTCCTAGTCACCAATCTCTGAAATAAGTGGGCCCCAAAGGTGCATCTCCATCTCCTACACTAATGGGCCACACTAGTTTGGGCTTAGCCTACTTGGATTGTGCTAGCTTAGCACAAATTGACCAATTTGAGCTATGGGTTGAGTTTGTCCAAATTAGCCACTTGGGCGACTTAGGCATGGGACTTTTGCGTCCATTGGGTCCCCCATGATGCCAAGAGACTAAGAGTGAGGTCATTTGACATTTAGGTGGTCAATTGACCCAAATTGAGCTAAGTTGACTTTCTTAGGCTTAAGGTTGACCTTGACAACTTGGCCTCTTTTGTTGACTTCAATGGGTCTCTATGGCCCTAATGGACCCTCTAATGGGTTAGAGATGTTGTGGTGGGGTCATGGAGTCATGGTGAAGCCCTATAGTCATACCTAAGCTAGTAATTGAAATTTTACTATTTTTAGACCAAGGTGGTTCACACCCTAATTCCCATGTTCACTCAAACCATTTAGTGCTTCCCAGGGTTTTGTCGTGACCCAGTCATGACAAAGCCATCGTAGGGGTCTAGATGTCTGAGGGATGTTATAAATCCCAATACATAAAAATAAAAATTTCTTTCTCGAAATTAAGGTTAGGCCTATGGGGTTTCACATATGAGAAATAAAATGTAACATCCCGAGAGGTTGAAGAGGATACCTGACATAAAAAGTTTTGGGTACCATTGCTGCATGAAGTCCTGTGGCTCCCACGTGTGATCCTCTTATCCATGATTCCTCCACAAGACCATGACCAATGGAACCTTCTTGCGCCGCAAGAACCGTAACCCAGTATCATCTATCCAGATCGGCTCCAAGTTCACCGATCGATCAGAGGCTATAGACCCATCTGTAGTCGTAATTTGCTGCTCCAGCCGAAGTAGAGTTCTCTTGAGAGAGGAGATGTGGAATACGTCATGCAAACCCACTAGCTCTGGCAGCAGCTCCAGACTATAAGCTAAGGGACTGATCCGCTCCAAGATCCTGTAAGGCCCCATGTATCTCGGACTGAGATTCTTCCAACCACGCACCCGCGAGACTCCATGCATCAGCGATATCTTTAGAAACACCCTGTCTCCTACCTGAAACTCTTCTTGATGATTTCGAGCATCGTAATACTTAGTCTGACTGCTCTGGGCCTCCAACATTTTGTCCCGAATCAACCACACCTGAGCATCTGAATCCTCGACAAACTCCGAGCCAAATGCATTAGGATCCTCATCCTAGATCCAAGACAAAGGTGTCCTACATCTCCAGCCGTATAAATCCTCATAAGGGGCCATGCCGATGCTTGACTAGTGGCTATTTTTGTACGAAAATTTGATTAATGGTAGCTACCTCTCCCATGGCTCTCCGCGATCCAGTATGCAAAGACGTAACAAATCCTCCAGTGTCCGCTTGGTGCGCTCTATCTTCCCATCCTTCTTAGGGTGGAAGGCGGTAATAAATGTCAACCGGGTCCCCAAATAAGCCTTGACCGACCTCCACTCCTTAGACGTAAATTGTCCATCACTATCAGACACTATTATCCTCGACACTCTATGGTATCGGACGAACTACTCTACAAACCTCCGCAACAAGTCGCCCACTAGAGCATCCTTCCTGATTGGTAGAAACTTGGCCACCTTTGTCAAATGATTGATGATCACCCATATCGAGTTGTTCCCTACATGTGACCGAGGAAGACCATGTATGAAATCCATGGCAATATCGTCGAACTTCCACTCCGGCACTGAAAGTGGCTGTAATAATTCATCTGGACTCTTTTACTCTTCCTTCACTAACTGACAAGCCTCATAATGGGTCACGAAGTATGTGATATCCCTTTTCATGTCCATCTAGGACATTATTCTTTTAAGGTCGGCCGTCATCTTGGTGATGCCCAGGTGCACCGAGTAGCTGCTGTAGTGAGCCTTGGTCATAATGTCCTCCTGAATCCTGCCCCCAGCCGGTATGTATAACCGTCCACTAAAGCACAACAAACCATCCCTATCTGTATACTCCCTGGTTGTGCCTGCCACCAAGGTCCTGAATACTGGCTCTAGCTTGTCATCCTTTCTATGCTTAGCCCTGATGCGATCTCGAATATCATCGGTAGTGCTCATTGCGGCTAGGTACTCCTCATAAAGCTCTGAGTCATCCGAGGATACCAAAGTAATCTTCATATCCTCCATCATCTGTATAAGCTCCATATCCATCAACTGGGGATCTGCTCCTGAAGTGGTAGTCCTCCGGCTCAGTGCATCTGCCACCACATTCTCCTTTCGCGGGTGATAGTGTATCGTGCACTCATAATCAGATAGAAACTCCACCCATCATCTCTGGTGGATATTCAACTCCTTCTGCGTGTCAACATATTTATGATTCTTATGATTCAAAAATATTTTGCAATGCACCCCATAAATATAGTGCCGCCAAATATTTAAAGAGAACACCACTGCTCCCATTCCAAGTCATGTATAAGGTAGTTCTGCATGTGCTTCTTCAGCTGGCGGGAGGCGTATGCTATCACATACCCATGCTGCATCATTACAACACCCATCTCCTAAAATGACGCTTCAATGTACACCTGGAAGCCCTCCTTCCTAGACGGAAGATTGAGGATAGGGGCCGACGTAAGCCGACCCTTCAACTCCTAGAAGGCCGCCTCGCACTGCGGGGTCCAAATGAATGGATTGTCTTTCTTTGTCAAAGAAGTTAGTGGGAGGGATATCTAAGAGAATCCATGAACAAACTTCCAATAATACTCGGCCAATCCCAGGAAACTTCGGACATTCGTGGCCGTCTTCAACTAAGGCCAGTCTCACACTTCCTTAATCTTTGCAGGATCTACTGCCCGTCCTGCTCCACTGATAATGTGGCATAAAAAGGCCACCTCCGTCAGCCAAAATTGGCACTTGCTGAACTTGGCATACAACTGATGCTCCCTGAGCTTATTTAGAGTCAAGGCCAGATGTTGGGAATGCTCTTCCTCCTTAATTGAATAAATGAGGATGTAATCTATGAATACAATGACAAACTTGTCGAGGTACGACTCGAACACCTTGTTCATCAAGCTTATGAAGGCCAATGGAGCATTCATGAGCCTAAAGGGCATCACGATAAACTCATACAAGTCATACCTGCTGCTAAATACCATCTTCGGGATGTCTTCTTCCTGAATCCATAATTGATAGTACCCCGATCTCAGATCAAGCTTCGAGAACCAATGTGATCCCTCTGGCTGATCAAATAACTCATCAATCCTTGGAAGTGGATATGTGTTCCAGACTATCAATCGATTTAGTGCATGATAGTCGATGCACAACCTGAGGGTCCCATCTTTCTTCTTCAAAAACAAGACCGAAGCTCCCCAAGGTGAAGAACTTGTCCTAACAAATCTGGCCTCCACTAGCTCATTTGGCTAACTCCTGATCTCCACCAGCTCTTTTGGAGCCATCCGATAGGGAGCCCTAGACACCGACTTAGCTCTAGGAACCAACTGTATCTAAAAAACTTTCTCCCGATGCGGTCACAATCATGGTAACTTATCTAGAATCACAACCGCAAAGTCTCGCACCACCGATATATCAGCAATGATTGTCTTGACCTCGACCATCTTGAAGAACACCTGATAGACTTAATCTCCCTACATGTGGGCCTTGACAATCTGAGTAGAAGATAACATCCTACGGGAGATGGGAGTAATACCTTCGATGGTTGCGTAGGCGCTGTCATAACTCAGAATAACCTTCCTTGTCGGGCAATCTATCTGGTCATGGTTCCAAGTAAGCCACCTCATGCCCAGGACTAGGTCGAAGTCCGACATACTCAAGACTGTAGTCGGGGCCTCGAGTGTCAGACCATCAATAGTCACCTTCAGGAGGCACTTAATAGTAGCTGAGACCTCCGTCCCGTTGGGGAGACGCACACTCCTAGCGAGTCCCCAAAAATGTTTGACTCCTTCCAGTCTCTTTACGAACTCCACGGATACGAAGTTATGCGACGCCCCCATATCCACCAAGGTATGGGCAGGTTTGCCGCAGACCATAACTATTCCTATTTATTTATATATGGTTAGGTAACTGGGCCTATAGTTTTCTTTCCCAGTATGCTACTGTTGTTTGTTGTTTCTAAAGTTCCAAAAGTAAATAATAACATAAAATTACTAGCATACTTATAATCACCCTGCTCGGGTTTCGAGGTAGGGCCAAGTCTAGAGCATACACATGCTCCCTTTCTTGCCTCTGATCTCCTCCCTGGAAACCACGTCCTCTTCCACGGCCTCGACCTGCAAACTACTGAGCGGGTGGGGCAGCCTGTGGTGCCGGTATAAGTGCCCCTCTCATGGGGCAGTTTCTTTGAATCTGCCCTACCTGATGATAGTTATAGCACTCAGGCGAGGGAAGAGCCACACCTCCGGGCCTCTATATCTCCTGCATCTTAAGAGGTTGAGGGGCCAGTACCACAGGATCCCTAAGCTCCTACCTCACCTCTTGGTGGGGTTGGTCCTCCGCCCTTCTCTCATCAGCAAAGCGGCCCCTCCCTGATAATTCATGCCTCTACAACCCTGATCCTAAGTTGGCCTCTTTCGTCCTTGAGTCATGTGCCAATCATCCCCCATCCTCTTTGTCATCTCCAGAATTCAAGGTATAGGCCCGTCAGATACAAACAAAAGAGCCTATCTTAGGTCCTCTCTAAGGCCCTTATAGAACCTCTTGGTATACACCACATCATCCAGTTGATAGGAGTCCGCAAACAAGGCTAATGAGTGAACTCCCGATGGTACTCCAACACCGTCCTGCTGCCCTGCATCAGCAACACAAACCTATCTTCCAGCTTATCTCTTGCCGACTGTGGGATGAAGTGCTCTAATAGTTCGGTCCTGAACTCCTCCCAAATGATGTCAAGAACCTACCGATCTACAAACACCATATCCAGAAGTGTCTCCACCATCTCTTTGCATGAGACTCCAAGCAGGAGACCACCAGAGGCACCCTCTCCTCGTACGACCACCGTATCATGGTTAGCATCTAGAACATGATATAAAGCCACTCTTCCGTCTGTATGGCAGACTTCGTCCCAATGTAAGATTGGGGAGAGAGTCCTTGGAAGATGCTTAACCAATTGGCCCTCAGGTTCGGCTGCAAAGTCGGAGCCTGCTGGGCCCTAAAGACCTCCAGAATGGCTGTCAGAGTCTTCCCCACCTCCGACTATAGAAATGGAGTGGGAGCCGGTGGAGGTAGTGCAACATTCAAAGTTTTATAGGCTCCGCCCAGTGGTGTAGGATGTGTCGAGGGCTGCATAACAAAGGCCACTTGTAAGAAATTTGACCCAAACCTAGTTAAAAGTGGACAATTACATGTGATCCCCCATATGGGCACACCACAGCTTCCGCTGCTTAGTTTATCCCCAAACTAAACTCGAGCGGGGGTGACCCAGGGTTAGTAGACTTCTACTCTTTCGATCGAGGTTTCACTCTGATACCGGTTTATATGACCCCATTTTATTTAAACCAACATGGTCTTATGCCCAGAACCGCTGCTTTGCGGTGATACCAACACATCTAGGAAGGTTGTCACTACAAAATGCCAATCCTGCCGGCCATACCGATCATAAAAGGGAAGAGTAAGTACAAGAGTAAAGTAAACACATATATTGATCCATCAGAAATCACATGAAAAAACAAAAATCTCCACGAAGGGAGAGTCCACAGTTACGATAAAGCAAAATACTAAAGAGGTCTCCTACCCGATACTTCATGATCTTTACAACAAGTCACTCAATGCGGAAGCAAATCTATAATAACTACTAATGATCGGGACTCACTATCCCTGCTGCCTGAACTCCCATGCTAGACTATCCCGTCTCCAAGCGCACCGAACTCTGGGGCTGCATCTCCTGGTTCGTCTCCACGATCCCCTAAAATGATTTCGTCTACGACCGTTAGTCTAAAAGAACTAAATCCTATCATCGCCCACCCCTCCCCCATGGCTCCTAGGCACCGAGCAGGGAGAACGAAAGGGAAGTTAATGAAGGTGGGGAGTACAAAGAAAGTAGGTGACGGCAGAACTAGTTTATCATGAGTATAAAACCACAGCAAGTGTAAGTAAGCAAATAGTAGGCAAGCATAATAAGTATACACATGAACAAGGTGAGCAAGTAAAAGTTCATGAAGATAAACTAAGTAAGTAACCATGACCTATAGGAATGCCTATACAAACCTATAGACCAAGGGGTCGTTTTGCAAGGCATATTGTATAAAGATTCCCAAACCAATTTATACAATAGGTGTCAAGGGTTATGAAGGATCAAGCGCATACCCAACTACACCAAAAGCCCGGACTGTTGGAGAGGGTGCTACTTAATTTTTTATATAAGTAGCAGAGCGCCACGGGTCAAGTGAAGGAACGCCGGACCCAACAATCCCCCCCCCCCCCCGGCGTCCAGCACAACCCGTCGGCTCAGATGTGTGGTTACCACATGGCCCACACGGCTCAGAGGTGGGGTTACCACATGTCCACGGTTGCCTGACCCACCGGACCCACACAGGTAGAAGGGAAAAATCAGGATTTAATAGCGCCCCCCCCCCCCGTCTTGAACCCGTGACCTCCTCTGATACCAATTGAAGGATCAAGCGCATACCCAACTGCACCAAAAGCCCGGACTGTTGGAGAGGGTGCTACTTAATTTTTTATATAAGTAGCAGAGCGCCACGGGTCAAGTGAAGGAACGCCGGACCCAACAGGTTATATGCAATGATTATACAGTCATGAAAGTATGTTATGGTATGAACATGGAAGTGCAACTCACACACCTGACTCTATGTACACAGACCTTTAGTTTCCCCTTTTGGAGCCTAACCTCCTAGGATTCCTCCGTAATGGCAAACTGAAGCGGTGGGTTGGGCCTTGCCCACCTCTGAACTGGTATCAGCACTACCAGTCAGATCTATCGTACGCTTCAACATTTGTGCACTAAGAGGAGCTCTTGCGTACTCTTGCTGGTTGGCAAACCAGACTTTATTTGGCTAAGTGCTATACCACACTTGCCGAGTCAACGTATTGGTGTTGGTGTGACGACTCTCCTATACCGAAGTCCCACGACCTTATATTTATGCACAGGCAACATTAATGTATTTCCCACCGAGCCCATGCTTCTCGGACTATCACGTCCATTACAAATATCTACCGAGCCATCGGCTCGCTGGGCTAACCTGCCCATCACCAAACCACCGAGCCTACTGCTCGTGAGACCCAACCTAACTCCCACCACATCGGGGAGTGTGAGTGTAAGTGTAATCCTAGAGTATTTCTATTTACTCTTGTATTCCTTTTAGTCTTACGACTTGCGTTAACCTTGGACTGCCCAGGGTATTCCCTATGAAGGGCTCTCGAGGGCACTAGGAACTACGATGGGCTGAAGTCCAAAGCTCCCTTTCACAAGGTACATATTATTATTGGTATCTACCCACAGCCAACCCCATTTAAAGTTATACTAAATCTAACGTTAGTGTATTCTTGACTCTCTTTCCCTCCACAGAAGGACGATTTTCGTCGATCCCGAGCACCATTTAACACCAGTCAACCCAACACTTCCACATCATGACTCCTAATGATGAACTCATTTTCACATCACCTAAATCAGTAAACTATTAACCCCATCTCCCTATGTCCATTCCACATATTATCACAATTTTCACAGTTTTACTAAATGCAGACCAATCTAAGTTAATGATGTACATGACAGGAGGTACTCCAAATTTTCATCCAAAAGCCCTAAGATAATTATTGGGGTCTTTCATGACACATTTAGCCTAAATTTAGAAACTTGTAATTTTCCTAATTAATTTGACATTTATTAAATTTTCCCAAAAGTTAGGTCATGGGTGATTTTGAACATGAAGTACTCGTTGTCCCTTAAGTTATGGCCACCCAAAAATTATGAACACTATATGATAGAAAAATATTAGTGATTATCAAATTTCACAGATTTTCATAAATGTATTATCCTCTAAATATTTAATTCATGGTAATTCAAATAATTAAAGGTAATGAAAGGACTACCATAATTCATAGCCCAAAAATTATACAAAAATTACCCGAGCCTTATTCTGATCATAAAACATTACTAACTAAGTTTCATACAATTTCAAGGTAAGTGAACTATATTGAAAAATTTCTCAAATAAATCCACGATAGTGAACTTTGTTAAGAAACATTCTTGTAAACTCATCCAAATAACATATAGTAAATTTCTAAGCTTTATTATTCCTTAAAAAGTTCTTTGGCCAAGTAATATAATTTTCCAGCATGATATAGTATTAATTATCTATTTATCAATATAAGGTGCACCAAATCACTTTACACATGAAGTCCTAAGAGGAAATGCCCATTTATTCCAAATAATTTATTAGTGCACAAAAATGGTATTTGAATAACTTTGTAGAGTTTCAAATCATCCTAAGACAGTTAAATCACAGTTTCTCCAATATCTTTAAAAAGGGCTAGGTGAAGGTTATATCTACATGCATGAGCTACTGTTATTTAAACATCCTATAATAAATTTTAGAGGTTAATATTACTATATCATTACCCCTACAAAAATCTCATAAAGATCCAAGATCATAGGACCACTTAATTATTCCATAAGGTGTATAGATCTAAATAATTTCCAAGTGATTAAAGTGGGGTGCATGTGTCCAAATACCACCAAATTACTTCCCAGGGCATTTCACCACCCTAAGATTTCATGAAATAAACACCAAGTCCATACAAAGACATATCACCCCATGTCCTTCACAACCCCCCCTAAAGTTCAACCCTAGGGTTTGAACTAGGTTCCTAGTGCAAATCCATCCTAATCCACCCCAAACTCCATGTGAAGGTGTTTATTGTCATAAGAAATAAGTAGCCCAAGTTTCAACCTCTATTGAGGTGATTTGGTCACTCAATACCCACAAGGGACACTTGACTTAAAAAGCCCTTTTTGACCTAGGCTAGGGTTTTCCAAATTACAAACCAAATCATCTCCAAATGGGGTGAAATTTTATACAGAGTCCTATATTGACCCCAAGGACCACTCACCAATATTTGGGAGGGTTTTGAGGTCATTAGACCCTTTAATTTAACCTTTCATGAAGAATGAAATAATTTCAAAAACTTTAGAAAAATGTTTTCCAAAAATTCCCATTTTTAGATATGTTATAGATCTAGATATGAGTGACTCATGATCCAAATTTCAAGTTATTTGTAGGTAAGTTTGATGGGAGCACCCCAAATAATCTCCAATCAACCCTAAGTATAGACCTCAACAAAATGTGTGTTGTTGTCTGACCTAAACTCCAAATTGGTTCAAATTAATTTCAAAATAAAATTGATCCATAGGGCTACACATTTTATGTTAACCACTTTTTTTGAGAAGGCCCCTAAGTATTTTTAATTTAAATTCAAAAAGAGGTAAAATTATGTGACAGAATATACATAAATTAAATTTAATATATTATATCTTGCACGAATCTTAAAGCAGGATCGGACGGGCCCTGGCTTTCTTTTTCCTCCGGCCAATGGCCAAGATCTACCCGACCTGGAGCAAACTCCAAGCCCAATTGTTGGCCCTCCGGCCACCTCCCCGACAAACCACCGCCACCACCACCTCTGTTGAGGTGAGGGCTATCGGCCAGAGGTGGTTTGGCCGCCGGAGATGGAAGATTTTGGCGAACCCGACACCCTCATTTTCATGGAAAACCAATTGAAAAACTCCACTAGATCGTGCTCAATTGAGCGCGATTCTCATCTATAAAGATTCTTAAGATCCAACCCATGAAGAAGGAGTAGAGGAGTACCTGGTTTACGGCTTGAATGCGTGTGCTTTGCCACCTCACCATTTCCGGCCACCAAACTTTGGCTCCTATACAACCTCTACACAAAACTTAATGGAATTGAAAAGTAATCGGGGGAACCGCTTGCCCTTACTCTGGTGAAGGTCTGTAAAGAAGGAATTTGGGAGAGGAGGCTTTTAAGTCCCCACTATCATCAGACTCCATTTATGGCCATAAACTCCATTTTTTCGGTTTCAACCAAATTAAGGAGGCCGAGCCACCCCAATGGCCGGCCACCTCCAGAAATCTTCTCCTCTCCCTCAGATGATTAAAAGCCCCATAAAAGTGGGGGTTATGGATCCTCCATGGCCATGATGGCCATTAAGCCCTAGCTTTCTCTCTCCTCCAAATTTGGGGAAACTCCCATTCTCCCTCTCCTAGTCACCAACATCTGAAATTGTTGAGCCCCAAAGGTGCATCTCCATCTCCTAGAACAATGGGCTACACTAGTTTGGGCTTAGCCTACTTGGATTGGGCTGGGTTAGCCCAAATTAACCAATTTGAGTTATGGGTTGAGTTTGTCCAACTTAGCAACTTGGGTGACTTAGGCATGGGGCTTTTGGGGCCATTGGGTCCCCCATGATGCCAAGAGACTAAGGGTTAGGTCATTTTACACATATGTTGTCAATTGACCCAAATTGTGCAAAGTTGACTTTCTTAGGTTTAAGGTTGACCTTGGTCAACTTGGCCTCTTTTGTTGACTCCAATGGGTCTCTATGGCCATAATGGACCCTCTAATGGGTTAGAGATGTTGTGGTGGTGTCATGGAGTCATGGTGAAGCCCTATGATCATACCTAAGCTAGTAATTGGAGTTCTACTATTTGCAGACCAAGGTGATTCACAACCTAATTCCCATTTTCACCCAAACCCTTTAGTGCTTCCCAGGGTTTTATCATGACCTTGTCATGACAAAACCATCCTAGGGGTCTATAAGTCTGAGGAATATTACCCAAGATCCTTCCTCAGTCTTTATAACATAAGTTTACAACTTAGAGAATAAATTTCCTACACACTCAGCTCTCAAAGAGATCTCACAAGTTAAATAGGAAAATAACAAGTAGACTTATCTGAGTTAACAAATTCTTCAATTCAGTAACAATATAGGATTAATTCTTTATGAACAGACTTGCTGAAATGAAACTTCACTGATCTTCAATGTTCTTGATGATGATTGGCTTGAATCTTTGAAGAACTTGTTGAATAAATCCATCTTAATCCTCTGATTGACTTGTTGAAAGGATCAGAAGAATTTCTTGAAGACCTGTGTCTTCCTTCTTCTCGGAGTTGTCTCCCTTCTCTGACTTAGGACAAATCAGAATGAGTGAATTGATTGATTGATTGATACTATTTTGTGTTGACGACCCCTCTATTTATAGCCTTCACTGGTTGCTGGCTTTTGATTGATGGCATCATCATATGCCATCAAACTACAAGTTTTCCTTCAAACAGATTCTGAAGAGATGTCAAGTCACGGTAGTTGATATGACACTTATCACTTGACTTGACACTAGGCTATGTTGACTCTATACAACTTTAGGATCATAAGTGTAGAGAATTCCCAAGTGTCTCGACACAATAATATTTAGTGTTCTTTGACTATAAACTGCAAGGTGTCAAGACATCTGCTTTAAATCTTCACTTTGTCGAGATATTTGAATTGTCTCGACACTACAGTCTGCTGGGTGTCGACATCTTTACGTCTACACTTTCGTTCTTCATTGTGTTGAGATAGTTGTATTGTCTCGACACTACTGTCCTGAGCTTTAAGGTGTCGAGATATATGACTTGTCTCGACACTGTTGACTTGATCTTCAAGGTATCGAGATAACTGAATTGTCTTGACATAACTATCTGAACTATCGAGTGAAGTGTTGTGTCTTGACACTACTTTCTTCTATCTTTCTGATCTCAAAACTTCTCCTACAAAGGTGTCGATATAGTTGTGAAGTGTGTCTACACTTTTGTACTAAGTTATTTCTTCTACGCTACAACTTGCTGGGCTTTGATTGTCTTGACTTCACTCAGCACTATTAGCTGTATGACATTGAGTGAACTGACTTCACTTAATGTATGTGAACTTAGTCAATTTTCTTCAGCAATTGTCTTGATACTTGGCGTTGAGTGAGCTTGCTTCAATCAACGCATGTGGACTTAGGCAATTTCCTGCCTTTCCAGTCAACTTCTTTAAGTCCATCTATCAATGTCACTTGGACCACCTGTCCAACCAATATTACATAGACTAACCTGCATACATGAACTAAAACATACATAAAATACAACTGTATGTATATCATTCAGTTGAAAGTGCTTGTTCAAATCAAGTACATTATTTCCAATGTACCCAACAATCTCCCCCATTTTGGAGAAGTCATAACCCCAATTAAATGATATACACCACAATACCAAAACAATATAATTATCATGTAAATGTTAAGTACTGTAACAGAAATACAAAACAAATGAAAACAACAAGACAAAAATAGTAAAGAGCGAATAAACTTTTTCATTTCATTTTTGACAATGTTTAAATAGTTCTGAATTTACAATGTACTATTACAAAATTACAGAGTTTCTAGAAAAGAGAAATAATCTAAGATTATTCTGGCTCTTTGATGACAATGCCTTTTCCTGATTGTATCTTGGCCTTGACTTCAGGCACCTTGTCATCATCCTTCTTCTTGCCTTTGTCATCCTTGGCCTTCAAGATCTCTTATTCCTTAAGCCTTTCCCTTTCAAGATAATGATAGGGCTTAGGGAAATACTTGTTAGGTTTAATAGAATAAGCAGGGATCTCCCCTGCCTTCAGATCTTTTCTGAATTTATTGATGATCTCTTCCTTGTTGATGCCCAAAAATGGAGAGGAGGGCTCGCAGGCACCAGCAACTAACGGGTGTTCGATCTCACAAGAGAGGTGAAGAAGAAGGTTTTCGATATAAAGGAGAGGTTGTTGAGGGTGTTGGGAATAGCAGGGAAGGTTGATCAGGAACTATCGAGTAGACAGCTACTTTGATGGTCAGCCTTACAGTTGATGTCGAGAAAAGAGATGACTTAAGAAGAACAGGGGGCCGCTAGCAGCGGTAACAACAGACTTCACCCACCGCGGCTTAAATGCCACTTTTGCGATGGGCTTTACCTTTATTATAATTCAGAGTTACAGCTTGAGGTCGCACCTTTACATAGAAAGCAAATAAAGAGTACTGAAAGATAGGGGATAGACCAAATTTACTCTAGGGGGTGGGGGTGAATAAAGTAAATTAAAACTTTTGGCTATTTTTAAATTATATCAGAAAAATTAGTGATAATAGTAGTAGTATAGAAATGAAATAAAAACTAGGCTAAGCTACACTATCACAACACAGTAAAATAAAGAGAAAATGAACACACAGATAACACAAGAATTTATAGTGGTTCCCCAAATCTGGGTACATCCACTCTTCTACCACCCTGGCTGGAATCCACTAACAGGTTTTTGATCAGGTGACTTCCACAACATGTTTTTGCTCAGGTGCCGCTCACCACAAGATCTATTTGGAAGAAGATCTCATAACCCTTTAGGCTTTTGATCAGGTGCCCAAAAACCAACATAAGAACTTTTGAAGGGAGTTAATAAACCAATTTTACAGTGAGGTAAGAAAGGTGATGTTGTCTTCTCTTTTTTCTAATCAATAGAGAAGACTTAGTGGATTGCAGTTGTCAAATCTCCCCCTAAGATGTTGAAATGTTCAGGAAGACTTAGAGCTTTTCTCAGGGGTATAGGTCTTCTGCCTTGACTTGCTGAAATCCAGGAACTTGTAGACAGATCTAAAGTTGTTGTCTTTGATGATTCCTGGAGTAGAAGTTGAAGAAGACAAATGATATCTGATTGATGTTCTTCTTTAGTCTTCGGTAAGATCAAGGGGAAAACAGATTGTTTTTCTGCACAGAGAAAGAGATGATGTTGTTTTGTATTTTATTTTGTGTCTCTGTATCTCTTTTTCTCTGTGTATGTATGTATCTTGTTGAAAGCCGTCTCCAAAAATCCCTTTTGTATCCTTCTTACTAATTCTGCTTTGACTTTTGAATTCTAAGCATTAATTGCTGATTGGATTCTGGAAAATGAAACGGCTGGAATATCGTCTTTATTGAGTTTCCACAACTGTCCCAGTAAAATAAGAAAGTAATTAACTCTAATGAAATCCATAATTAATGCTTCCATGAACGATTATATTCTTGAGAATATGAGCATTCATTACTAAGAGAATTATTGCCAAAGAATAGAATGAATAGAGGGACAAATATGGAAAACTTATCATTCTAACTTGGGATAGAGTTCGTCGACCTCTGGGCAGATTTCGTCGACCAGAGTTCCAAGTTCGTCGAGCTGAGAAATCCTATTCATCGACCTGAGCTCAGCAAACAATAGTCTGGCAATATCTTGTTAATTTTGAGCTCCAAGTTCGTCAACCAGATAATCTATTTATAGGAAGAAATCGTCGACCTGTCAAAGAAAGAACTCTGAGTTCATCGATCTGAGATAGACGATCGTCGAGATGAGTTCAAAGAACTTTGAAATAATAATCTGAACACCGAATTCTTCTAATTCTTGAGTCCCTTGAAGTCCACTGTAGGCTGGACATGAAGATTGATTCTAATGACTAGCCTAAACTCTAGGACTAACAGACTTGACCCTTGCTATACAAGGTGGGTCAAACATCCTAATAGTGAACCTAGACCAAATCCAAACCAGGGATCCAACAATCTCCCCCTATTTGCGTGAGATCACTAAACAAAAAGATAAAATACAATCATAAAGCATGACAACAGATATCTAGCAAAGAATAAAAATCGAGCAGATATATACAACAACTGCTTCATGATGAATTAACATAATAGTTCTGAAAATAAACTTATCAAAAAGTTATTTGTTTTCTTTGGACTTTTCTTTCTCAGCTTTCTCAGAAGGCTGTCTGAATATGATTTCTCTGTTAGGATTAGCAGCTTCTTTCTTAGACATTATCATGTAAGCAGCTCCAATAATATTACAAGATATAGCTCTTAGAATAATAGCATCGGGATGGAGACTCATGTAACCATCTACATTGAAAAATTTGTTTGCTTTATCATACCTTTTTAGCTATTCTTTTCTGTAGGAGGACATATTGGAGTGCTTAGATGGATCCTTGCCTTCTACTTTTGCTTTGTTAATCAATGATAGTCCAATTAACTCTTGGAATCTGGCCATTTTGGCAGTGGTCTCTTGTTCTTGATCCACATAGGGAATTGGAGGAGATTCTGGCCTTTTTGGACTATTCTCTTTTTCAGGTTCAACTGGAGCTTTTGGAGGACTTGCTGGTCTAGGAGGAAGATAAGAACTGCTTCTTGATGATTTATGATGTTGATGATGTTGCTCACTGCTTCCTTGAAAATAAGATCTTGAAGATCTGTCTTGCCTTTGGTATGTTTGGGTGTATGAGGTAGATCTTTGTGATATATTTCCTGAAGCACTTGCTGCTACTGGAGGATGAGGAGGATCTCTCCTGTTACTTTTAGAAGGAGGAGGAGGAGAGTACCTTCTGCTCTTCTTCCTTGATTTCTGTTCATTCTTAGACAGCCACATCCATTGAGGTATGCCAGGGTAAGAAGTAATCTTGTTCAGAATGTAGTATGGTGTGTCATGAGTTGGATTAGGCTTGGGAACAGCCTTAGGAATAACTTTCCTCTTCATAGATATCTTCTTATTAGCTTTTGGATCATCAGAGTCTTTAGAGTCCTCATCATCATTATTGTCTTCGGAAGATTCAGGAGGATTATCATACATATCATCAATCTCTTTCAAGGCTTCCTTGGAGATTTGCTTTTCAGGTTGAGATAGCACTTGAACTTTTGGAACTTCTGGTTCAACAATACTTTCAGTAACAATCTGAATATCATCTTCTTCTATATCAGCAAACAAAAATTCATCCATATTTGGTAAAGGGGAATCAGCCCACATGCGAGGAGGAGTATTGCAAACCTCTTCAGGAACTGATATTTCTTAAATTTTAGGAACTGCAAAACTTGCCCTTAGTTTCTTTACAACCTCAGGACTTATTGGGGAAGTATAGTAGACAATAGCCATAGATTGCTCTTGAAAAACATTTAAAAGATAATTTAAATAAGCAGAATCAAAAGAATTCAATTAACTGAATAAATCCACTGTGGGATTAACAAAGCAAAAGAACTCAATAAACTGAATAAATCCACTGTTGGATTTACAAATCAATCACCAACAGTTAAGATCTCTGGTAGATTTTCTTGTTCATCTGTACAAATCTTATCAATCTCAACTGTTGTATTAATATATACATCTATATCTACTATTGTTGTTGTTGTTACTGCTAGAGGAGAGAGCACTGGAACTTCTTCATTAGATATCTCCCCCTGTCTAATTTCAGAGGGTCCTGAAGCCAGGCCCCTAGAAGAAGAAGGGACAGTGGGGGCAGCATCAAAGAGAGCAAATTGAATCAACAAGAGGTTGAATTGCCTCTACTATGAGATTTTTGAGGATAAGAGTGATGAGTTCTAGGAGATGGGAGATGGAAGGGGAATCCAATTGTATAAACTCAGAAGGTTTCTGAGTAGATACAGACGGATGGATGATGAAGGGAAGGTGTGGTGTCAGTCATTGGTTCATCTATGGATGATAGTGTGTGGATGGGAGATGATGCTAGTAGGTCAAAAGATGGAATTGACATGAGGTTGGAGAGAGGTATATCATCAAGATGATGTGGTAGTGGAGATGAAGGGGGTGTGATGTGCTCTAGAGATGCAATGGGAGTTGGTTCATGCACTGGATAGATGGGTGGTGTTTGAGTATGAATTTGTAATGTGGAGGGTTATTGAGGGGAGTTGATGAAGGAATTGAATCCTGTGGAAGAGTAGGTTGTTGTTGAGAGGGATATAATGGAATCTGAATGGAGGGAATATCTTTTAGAGGGGGTGGAGATGCTATCACTGCCCAGGTGTCCTCAGTAGTTCTAGAAGAGGATGAAGCCTTGGATGGCTTAATGATTGTCCTCTCCCATCTTCCAAACAAGGCACAAGTCAGTCTTTTGGAAGCATTTATGAATATGATTTGGGAGACTAGTGATTTAGATGCCTTTTCCTGAAGGAAAATCCCAAGAATTCTCCCAAAACAAACTTCCTTCTTTGTTTTTTTCTTTTTAATTAAATCAAACAGAATACTTGACCAATTCGCTGCTTTCTTATTCACCACAACACACATTACCAAATATTACTGCCTAGTAATGTATTCATGAGCAGTATGCTTGCCTAGCAAGACTTTTCCCACAACATTAGGAAGAAACTTATATTTAGTGGACAAGTTCTTTTTGAGGAGCTTGTTAGGGTTCTCACCAGTATGAACCATTTTAATTAACATATCATCAAAATCAGAACTTTCTATCTCAATATCTTCATCGCCATTTACCAAACCAAAAATTTCTATTAAGACGGTGGGGGTTAGAGTAACATGATACTAGGAGATGGTGTCGGTCATGGAATCGGCATCGGGAGTAGTTGATGTATGCACCCATTCTCTTATCTCATTCACTGCTATCTTGATCCTGGTGGTCCTAACCTTCTTTAACTATTGATCCTCAAAAAACTGCAGTATATCCAAGAATATCTGATCAGAGTGTTGGAAAGATTTAAAATCAATATCAAACCTTGTATCGAATTTCATGCTAGCGAGAGAGCTTGCTGGAATAGCCATTGTCATCCTGCAAAAAGAAAAAAAAGATCAAGTGCAAGAGAAATATGAAAGCGCGGGATGGAGCTTGAAAAAAAACCATATTATAAGGTTTTGGAATATGAAGCGACGAGCTCTATCCTATGAAAATAAACAAGATTCTTCGATCTGAGTTCGATGAAATATTTTATTGACAAAAGAGTTTGTCGTTCTCAGTCTGAAGAGAGGAAAACTTTTTGTTGTGCTCAGGTCGACGAATAGTTTTCTGAAGCAAGATCGTCAATCTCAGGTCGACGAAAATGATTTCACACAGAGATATCGTCGATCTCTGTTCGACGAACTGTGACAAATTTTTTTACCACAAACAGAAATTAAATTAAAGCTTCTTCATTCATCATACCAAGCTGATTCATAAAGAACAGATGATTCCTCTCATCCAAGGGTTTGGTGAAGATGTCTACTCTTTGCAAATCAGTGCAGATGTAGACAAGCTTAATTTTTTTTTGTCCACACAATCTCTAATGAAATGATGCCTTATTTCTATATGCTTAGTTCTACTATGATGCACTGAATTCATTGTAATGGAAATTACACTTGTATTATCACATAGTCTAGTTGAATTATTTAAGTTGAAACCATAATCTAGGAGTTGGTTCTGAATCCACAGTATCGGGGAACAATAACTGCCAACTGCTATGTATTCAGCTTCTGTAGTTGAAGTAGACACATATATTTCCTTTAGCAAAACCAGGACACAAGTCTAGCACCAAGGAATTGGCATGTCCCTGAGATGATTTTTCTGTCCACTCAACATCTAGTAAAGTCAGCATCTGAGTATCCATTCAACTCAAACTCTGACTCAGTTGGATACCATAGTCCTAGACTAGGGCAACCCTTTATATATCTTAAAATCCTTTTTAGAAAAGTAATGTGAGATTCTTTAGGGTTCACCTAGAACTTAGCACAAAGGCATGTAGCAAACACTATGTCTGGCCAACTTACTGTGAGATATAACAGGGACCCAATAATACCACTATATAATTTCTGATCAACAGGCTTGCCATGCTTATCAGAGTCAATCACAGCATTAGAAGCCATGAGTGTTTTCTTTTCTGAGGCATCTGACATCCCAAACTTTTTGATTAGCTCCTTAGCATACTTAGACTGGGATATGAAGATTCCATCAGGCAGTTACTTTACTTGGAGACCAAGAAAGTAAGAGACCTCACCCATGCTACTCATTTCAAACATGGAATGTATTAGGTTAGAGAACCTCTTGCATGGTTTGGAATCTGTAGAGCCAAAGATAATGCCATCTACATAAATTTGTACTAATAAGATTTGATCCTTATGATGTCTAGTGAACAATATCCTATCTACTATTCCCCAAGAGAATTTATGCTATAGAAGAAAGCTAGCTTAGGTTTCATACCAAGCTCTTAGAGCTTGCTTTAGACCATAGAGAGCTTATGCAATTTAAAGACATAAGAAGGATGGGTTGGAGAAATAAAACCTAGTGGTTTCTCTACATAAACCTTTTATTAAAGTTCACCATTTAAGAATGTAATTTTGACATCCATTTGATATACTTTGATCTTCTTGTAGGCAGCATAAGCAAGGAAGATTCTGATTGCTTCCAGCCTTGCAATAGGGGTAAATGTCTGGTCATAGTCAATGCCTTCCTCTTGTTTGTAGCCTTGAGAAACAAGACTTGTCTTGTTCCTGATGATAATACCTTAGGTATCTAGTTTATTCCAGAATACCCATTTAGTTCCAATGACTGGGTAGTATTTGGGTCTTGTAACTAAATCCCATACTCTATATCTCTTAAACTTGTTGAGCTCCTCTTGCATTACAATAATCCAGCGTGGATCTTGCTCGGCTTATTTAATGGATTGGGGCTCAATTTGAGATATAAAGCATGCATGCATCATGCCTTGGTGGATTTGATGCCTTGTCTGCACACTCACTGATATGTCTCCAATCACTTGAGATACATGGTGATCTCTAAGTGACAAATTCAGTAGGAGTTGGTTCAGCAATAGCTTGGGAAATTAATTCGTCTTGTGGAATTATGGGAGTTGTTGTTGGTTCAACATCCACTTCAGTGGATTCATCTTCACTATCTTCAACAACATATGGAGAAGGATGTGCAAAAACCTCATTGGTGAGGTTCAACTCATCCAACTTTTCACACAAATGTGGTTCCTGCAAAGTTTCATTAGTAGAAGGATTCTTCTCCTTATAAAACATGTTAGTTTCATCAAATTATATATGCACAGTCTCTTCCATTTTCATAGTAGATTTATTATAAACACTATAGGCCTTGCTGATTTAGGAATATCTAAGAAAAATTCCTATTTCAGCTTTGCCTTCAAATTTTCTAAAGTGTTTCTTATTGTTATTGTGAATGTAACAAGTACAACCAAAAATTCGAAAATAATATACTTCAGGTTTCTTCCCTTTGAGTAGTTCATAGGGAGTCTTGGCCTTAAGCTTATGTATCAGACTCTTATTCAGTACATAATTTGTTATGCTTACAGCCTCTGCCCAAAAGGATAGGGGCAAGTAAGCATCTGCAAATAATGTGCCTGTAGCTTCAATTAGGGTCTTATTTTTCCTTTCAACTTCCCCATTTTGTTGAGGAGTTCTAGGAGCAGAGAAGCAATGTATGATACCTTCCATCTTACAGAATTTTTGCATGGGAAGAGACTCAAACTTAGTACCATGATCACTTCTGATCAATGCAACTAGAGTCGAATACTCAATCCTTATGCTCTTAAGAAGATCTGTAAGTACCTTAAAGTTTTCAGACTTGTTTCTCAAGAAAAACACCCAAGTGAACTTTGAGAAGTCATCTACAATCACTAAGGTATAATATTTTCCTCCCAAGCTCAATACATCAATGGGTCCAAAAAGATCCATATAAAGCAAATACAGAATCCTAGGTGAATCACTCTTATTATGTGACTTAAAACTATTTTTTATTTGCTTGCCTAATTAACAAGCCCTGCAAAGGCTTTCCTTCTTGTAAGGGCAAGAAGGCAATCCTCTAACAAGGTTATCCCTAGAGAGTTTAGCAATGTTTTTCAAATTAACATATCCTAATCTCTTGTGACATAGTTTATTATTATTTCTTGTTTGATTAAACAGACATATTTCTGACTTAGCAGACTTAAAGTTTACAACATAAATGTTTCCTACTCTAGTTTCAGTTAAAACAACTTTATTATCTACTGAAGTAATAATAACAGAGGTTTTATTAAATGATACCTGAAACCTTTTATCACATAATTGACTTATGGATATTAGGTTGTGCTTCAGTCCACTTACATATGCTACCTTCAAGAAAGTGATAGCTCCAATTTTGACCTACCCATAGCCTTCAGTTTGGCCACAGTTGGAGTCACCAAATATTACTTTTAGACCAAGCTTAGACTTGTAATTGATTAGATTGTCCTTGCTGCCAGTCAGGTGCTTTGAACAACCACTATCCAAATACCACTGTTCCTCTATGGTGGGATAGTCTTACACCTGCATTTAAACAGATTAGATATTCTTGACCCGGGTTACATTGGGTCCTTGTTTCTTTTCATACTTAAAAATGGAAATAAAGGAACATTCAAGTTAATTTTTATACCCTAGGGGGTGATATCTTCATGGTGGAATTATCCACTGGGTGAAAGGATTAATATATTCTCTTAGTTGATTAAATGATCAGTAAGAATTAAAATTTATGTTATTCTGAACTGGGGTCGACGAATTCTGGTAAGTTGGTCGATCTGAGGTCGATGAATAGAGATGAGTTCGTTGAACTCCGCTCAGAGAATGGAAATATTCATTCTCTGTGCACCAATATCTTCGATCTCCACTCAAAGAACCTTACTGTTATCGTCGATCGCAGTACAGAGAATAATTATAAAAGAAGTTTGCGTTCAGAGTTCGTCGACTTGAGTTCGACGAACTGTACACATTTCGTCGATCTAAGTTTGACAAAATCTGATGAACATTGTTATTATTTACATTCTTCTTGTTCTTTTTCTTTTTCTTATATTTCTTGGTTATTTCAGTTGGTTTGGTCTCATGTAATTTCTCTTTGCCTTTTTCAGAGATAAATTTGATAGGTGTAGAAAGTATATTTTTCTTTAATATGAGGGTAAGCTTGATCAAGCACCTAAGTCTAGCTTGCCATTTAATTTCGCATTAACAGTGCTTGTGATTTCCATCAGCTTAAGGCTTCTACCATTGAGAGATTCCTCAAGTTGCTTTTCCTCACATAATTCAGTTTTTAGCAAAATGATTGGTTCATTAGCAATTGTTAGTTCATCCTTTAATTTGATGTTTTCTGATAGAAGATTGTCTTGATCAGTTATCCTATCTCTAAGTAGTTTTATTTTCTTCTCAGAATTTATCAAATCAATACACAGTGATTTAAATTTAGTTCTAAAATCATCTGAATTAAAATCAAAGGAGGATAGTACCTGATCTTCTTCAGATTGAGGTTCTTCACTGTCTGATTGCATAGCTTCTGAGAGGCTACCTGATGCATTGATAGCCATCGAGCAAACTTCTCTTGCTTTTTTTCCTCTTTGTAACGCCCATGATTTTTCGATGATTTTATTTTAAAGGGAAATGTCATATTTACGATTTCGTGGCATTACTTTTAACGTCGAGTTGACGACGCATTGCCATTAAAGCATTTTCGTGTCCGTGCGGTCAAGTCGGTCAAATTCTTATTGTAATTGGGAAAAAAAATTCATTTTGAAATTTAAGTTAAGTAATCTTGGACTTGTTTGTAAAGTTTCGTCACAATCCGAGCATTTTTGGAGTCTCGGCACATGATTTATTATCTCGAGAATGGTACGTCGGATTCTAAGGTTTTCTACGCTTCTAATTCGTAGAGTCAGCGATTGATTCCAAAATATTAGTCAAATCGGAACTTCTGCAATTTGTCCTACTTGTACTCGAGATCCCCCCTTTCATTCTCGAGAACTCCCAGTTGTTCTCGAGAAGTCATGACTTAATGTTTTCGAGAAGCTCTGCTCTAGTTCTCGAGAAGTCTATCCTAGTTCTCGAGAAGTCTGTCCTAGTTCTCGAGAAGTCCTGTGTTGTTCTCGAGAAGTCCTATGCTGCACTCGAGAGGTCCGTTTCGGCCTGCGTTCACTCAAAATGGTGGCGTATCAAAAAATGGTAAACATGAAATTTGTTAGCCTCGACGATATCTACAACTTTCATGTTGAGCACTTTTTAAATTTGAAGCCATCTTAGACACTTTTTTCGAATTTCCCAAAACTGCTCGAAAATAAACGGCATCATTGATTTCTACCCGAGAACCCTTGTTCTACTCGAGAACTACTGTTTATTCTCGAGAATTATGGTCTTATTCTCGAGAAATACTTAATTCTCTCTAGTTCTACTATTTTGTTCTCGAGAACTATAAGTTTCTTTCGAGAACTTTGCTCTCTTTCTCGAGTAGCCCCCTTTCCCCTTGAGTAGTCCTGTATAGTCTGCATTCAGGCCCATTTTTGAGGGTCAAAACAGCACCGTATTGAAAAACAGTCAACATTAAATTTGTTCTTTTCGACGAGATCTACAATTTTCATATTGGTCACCTTTCGATTTGGAACCATCTTAGATCTCTGTGTTTGATTCTCCCAAAACTGCTCATAGTTAGCCCATTTGATTGACTCTCTCGAGTCCTAAGCCTTTTATCTCGAGATCCAATGTTTCTCTTGAGATTCATAGCCTCTACATCTCGAGATATGATGTTTCTCTCGAGATCCATATCTTTTTTTCTCGAGAACCAATGTTTTTCTCGAGAGCCAACTTCTCCCTCTCGAGTAGGTCTGTTTCCTCTCGAGTGGTTCTGTACCGTCTGTGTTCGGACACCGTTTTGGGGTCAAAACATTGTTGTACGAAAAAATTGTCAACATAAAATTTGTTCGTCTCGACGAGATCTACAACTTTCATGTTGGGCACTTAACGATTGGAAGCCATCTTAAATCTCTATTTTCAGTTTCCCCGTAACCACTCATAAATCACTCGTTTTCTTGTATTTAGACAAAAAATTTATAAGTGCTTTTACATATATATATATATATATATATATATATATATATATATATATATTCTTAGACTAAGGTTTGAACAGAACTTCTTCTTCTCTGATTCCTTCTCTACCGAACCAGAACAGCGAGCGAGAGAGATTTCCTTTTAGTGAATCTTCTGGTGGCCGTCGACGAAGCTCCAGTGCTCAAAATCTTCGTCCGAATATAGATACGGAAAGCTCTCACTGAGAGCAACACTATCGTGGTAAATTTTTTCCCTTTCCTTGAGTTTTATCATTAGGTTTTTTCGGCCCTAACCTCCTTTAGCCATTTTTGTTTAGATTTCAACCCCGCTCGTGTTCTTTTGCCCCGATCTACAACGTGGATGTGATTCAGAGGACTTTTCTAGTAAAACCATGACAAGTGGTGGTTTCCCCTCGTTACTCCTTGTCCGATTTGATGGTAACGGCTATGTTTTCATGTTCCTTAAAATTTCTACGCTTATTCTTCAAAATTATAGTTATGATTAACATTCTCAATGATCACATGAGGTTGTAACGTTTTGTCATGGTGAACTCAATTTTTGTCCGGATATGTTTGATCATTCTTGAAGTGTCTTATTGATGGCTTTAAACACCTTAGATTTTGTTATTGAATGGATTAGAGTTATTTAGGATTGTAAATCGTTCTTAAGGGTTGATCAACCATATCATATATCTAGTAATGTCAAGTAGAATTCGACGAGCCAAATCTCGAGATATGTGATGTTTTCTTGGTGGTTTTCTTTATTGCGGGAGTTAGTGGATGATTCCACCTCTGTAGTATTTATTTCCTTCATTAGTGTCCTATGGAAGTCTACATGTGTTTTTGGGTGGTGTGTCAAAGAGTGACCACCTTGCCCCTATTTTTGGGTGGTGAGTCCAAGAGTGACCACCTCGCCCGTGTTTATGGGTGGTGTGTCCACGAGTGACCACCTCGCTCGTGTTTTTGGGTCGAGTCAACCATAGGTGCCTAATAAGGGTTTGTATTTCTTCCATACGAATGGTTCATGTTGTCACCTTATAGACTCGTGCGTTAGTGTACTATAATTGTACGTGATGAATCACGTAAGAGTTCTTTTTTTTTCGATAATGACTTGTTCCTCCTTTTGTGCTTTATTTCATTACTATTGGTCTTGGGTTGGTACCCCTTGATCTTTGTTTATTATGGATTATTTATTCTCTGCCACCATTTGTACTTTCTTGCTGAGGTGTTCTGTCTTTGAAATGCCCCAGGTTCAGAGCAGTAGCAGATAACAGAGCTAGTTTTGGTGTTTCTGGGCGGCAGTGTTGGCCATTGTTGTTATCTCGTCTCAACGAGGTAGATTTTTATTTATTTAGTTACTGGTTCAGAATTACTTTTCTGTAAGTGGGTTCGCGTCAGTTGTTGGCGCCAACAGCTTTGTTAGTTGTTTGATACTTGCTAGCTGCTTATTTATCTATATGTGGATGTGGATTACTTGCTATCTGGGAGGATTATTAGTAGGAATGCATGTTTGGTATTTTTTTTAAGAATAAAATCTATTACCATTACTTCATGCACTACTTAATTTAAAAACTCCAACTTGTTATATTTAGCGACCATAAATGCTATCCTTACTACTATTATAAATTTAGAGTCTTGCATAGCATGAGTTGTCCTTTGGGGATGTTTATACTCATGTAGGATGTTGGAGTCAATCTAAACAAGTATTTTTCCACAGCGTATAATTATATTTTGATTCGTGGACTAAATGAGCCATTAAGCCGAGGGATATGGCTAACTATTGCACTTAACTAATTTTTCCTTAAAAATAACTTAAACAATTTTTCTTCATGATTAAGTAGGTGTCTTCATGAGCGTCCGCAGTTATCCCCTGCTGACGTGGCATCATGACACCATTTTCCCTTACTTTGATATGTTATTATATGCGGTGAAAATGCGGGTTGTGATAGTTGGTATCAGAGGGAGGTTGCTTGATAATTTGTCGGGCAACCTTTCCTTGTTAGTGTTAGTGGTTTACTGAAATTTCATACACACACCGATGTATCATCAGTACGTCTTAGCCGAAGCATAGTCAATACACTCATAGCATGATAAGAAGTATACGAGGCATATTATGTAGTATGGGATGCATAATATTTGTTTGTATATGGATCAACCATAGGTGGCAACATGTGACAGTTATGTAGTATGGGATACATAACCACAATCACATGGGTGCCCATTTGCACATTTTCTTTTCTCATTACATGCGATGTTATGTAGTATGAGATGCATAACATTTCATGTGTACGCCGCTCATGCAAGCATTACGACCTTTTTTTTAGAATGCATAGCACGACATACATTGCATATCATCGCATAGGCACGCGTGCTAAGTTAAGGTTTACATGATGTCACATGTACACACATGATTTTAAATAAGAATAAAGAACTCATGCATTCATGTTGTAGGCACACGAGTCAATAGGATGAGAGGATATCATCCTATGTTGGACATAACATCATTTTAAAATCCCAGAGCAAGTTGCAGCATAAGCAAGTGTCTTTTTAGTATTGTCTGAACTAGTCGTGTGGCTTCATTATAAACTAGGATTATGATGAGTTGTCTGTTTGCTTTCTAGAAATACTGCCAAAGCATCCTGCAATGAGGTCGACTCCCCAGTCAGAGGGTGAGTCATCAGGCGCGCAAAGTGATGCAATTATCGAGAGTCTTCATCAGAGAAATGAGGCTCTATTGAGACAATTAGTTGCGATGCAATCGAAAATTCAGTCTTTATTGTTTATCGTTCCCGCGCATAAACCTTTAGTGCAAGATCCTACCTTGGGCCAAGTCATGCCTGATACCCCTGCTCCTCTGGTGCCCCCGATGGAGATACCACCAGAAATGAATTTCACAACGCACTTCCAGCGGTTGGGACCTCCCACCTACGACGGGCGTGCCAACTTTATGGTTTTAGATGATTGGATCATCTCCATCGAGTAGATGTTTTCATATTCAAGGATTCTAGAAGCCTAGGAGGTTATGATTGCAGCCTATCAGTTAAAAGGCCTAGCAAAGAGTTGATGGATTCATGAAAAGGAGAGTCTGAAGGAAGGCTGTTCCTGGGAATCTTTTAAGAAGATGCTGCTGAAAAAGTTTCTACCCTCGGTTGAGCAGGATCGCCTGATGAATAACTTCCTGCATTTGAAGCAGAGATAGCTCACCGAGAGAAAGTACGAGATTGAGTTTAGTAAACTGAGTAGGTTTGCTCCTGATTTGGTAGCTTCTGAGGAGGGTAGAGTGAAACATTTCTAGGGAGGATTAAGAAGCGATGTCCAGCTGTTGGCATGCACTTACCAAGCTTAAGGTTATGTTGAAGCAATGGAAGTTGCTTAGAAAGTGGAGGCGATTAAAAATGCTAAGAATCGTGGTGCTGCGGCAAGGATAGAGAAAAGAAAAGGTGTTGAGGATGATAGCTCCAGGGCATCTGGCCCTTCTTCGAAAAAGAAAAGTAAGGAACTGTGTAGCTTCTATTATCATCCTGGCCACCCTTATGAAAGGTGTTTCAAGAGGAATGCCACCCTGAAGCAGCAGCAAGTGCACGCCATTTAAGGTGCACCCAAGGAAGTGCTTGCGTGCTCGTTCTGTGCAAGGAAGGGTCACGATGTGAGTCATTGCTGGATGAAGGTAAGGACATGCTTCTAGTGCGGGCAGAAGGGACACCAGAAATCTTCGTGCCCCCAGGCTCAATCCCCACTGCAGTCTGCCCCACTTCAAGCTCTACCGCCGCCACCAACCCTAGATAAAGAAAAGAAAAAGTGAACGTGATGACCAGCGAGGAAGCTCAAACCTCTATGCAAGTGATATCAGGTTAGCCCAAGTTTAAAATAACCTTATTATTTATCGTTGTTGCCCTAGTTGTCGTTCGTTTAGTTATGTATGTTATGGTTTTAGGGGATTTTAAGGTGCAGAATAGGTGGGCGCACGTTTTTTTCGAATCGGGTGTCACCCATTCCTTTGTGTCCCGGAGATTTGTTAATAAACATCGCCTGAATGTGGATCAATTAGGAGACTCCTTCAATGTCAAGCTTCCCTCCAGTGATTCGGTGATATCTAGCTAAGGAGTTCTGAGATGCCCTATTTATCTTGGATATTTTCTGGCCTTTGCTAATTTGATGATTTTAGATCTGGCTGACTTCGACGTGATTTTGGTCATGGACTGGCTATCTAAGTATGATGCGGTCATCCAGTGCAAGGCTAAGTGACTAGATTTTAGGATGGACGACAACAAACCTATGAGCGTCTATGGATTTCAGGACAGAGTTTCCCCTATCATTTCTGCAGTATGTGCTATAGAGTCTGGTTTCGAGGCATTTTTAGTTTCTATTTTTGCTCTGGAAACAGCTTTTGTTACACCACGTCTTGAGGATGTCTCGGTGGTGCGAGAGTTTCCAGATGTCTTTCCTGATAGTCTTCCAGGACTTCCTCCTGAAAGGGAGATAGAGTTTTTGATAGACCTCGAGCCAAGTACTCGTCCTATTGCCAAGGCAACGTACCGTATGGCTCAGCGGGAGTTGGATGAGTTACGTACTCAGCTCGATGAGCTGCTGAGTTCTGGTTTTATTAGACCAAGTTCTTCTCCATGGGATGCTCCTGTTTTGTTCGTAAAGAAGAAAGTTGGATCGATGAGGCTTTGCATCGTTTATAGGGAATTGAACAAGGTAACCTTTAAGAATAGATATCCTCTTCCAAGGATTGATGATCTGTTCGATCAGTTGCATGGTAGCTCGATATTTTCAAAGATCGATCTTCGCTGAGGCTACCACCAGTTGAGGATTCGTGAGGAAGATATTCCTCGAACCGCTTTTCGTTCGCGGCATAGACATTATGAGTTTTTGGTGATGTCTTTCGGTTTAACCAATGCACCCTCTACTTTCATGGATTTGATGAATAGGGTGTTTAAGGATTTCTTGGACCAATTCGTTTTTGTGTTCATAGATGATGTCTTGGTTTATTCCCGCAAAGTCGAGGAGCATACTCAGCATTTGCGCTTGGTTTTGTCGACCCTGAGGGAGCATAAGCTATATGCGAAGTTAAGTAAATGTGAGTTCTGGCTACCTCAGGTGTCCTTTCTGGGTCATGTGGTAAGCAAGGACGGTATTTCTGTAGACCCGACCAAGATTTCTGCTGTAATGAAATGGGAAAGACCTTCTACACCTAAGGAGATTAGGAGAATCTTAGGCCTGGCTGGCAATTATAGAAGATTCGTGGAAGGATTTTCGGTGTTGTCTGCTCCTCTATCTAGACTTACTCATAAGAATACTGCATTCATTTGGAGTGATAAGTGTGAAGAGGCTTTCAAAGATTTGAAGAAGAGACTATGTACTGCCCCAATTTTAACCTTGCATACTAAAGGAGTTGAGTATGATGTGTATGCCGATGCATCACAAAATAGACTTGGTTGTGTTTTAATGCAAGATGGTAAGGGTATCGCGTATGGATCGAGGCAACTAAAGATTCACGAGAGAAACTATCCTACACACGATTTGGAGTTTGCTGCCGTAATTTATGCATTGAAGCTATGGCGATACTTATTGTATTGTGTGCTGTGCAAGATTTATACTGACCATAAGAGTTTGAAGTACGTCTTCACTTAGAAGGAACTAAATCTGCGCCAGCGTTGGTGGTTAGAATATGTGGCGGATTATGAAGTGGAAATTCTTTATCATCCAGGAAATACTAATGTTGTAGCCGATGCTTTGAGTAGAAAGACCACTAAAAATTTTAATCTATCAGTACAGTCCTTGGTAGAAGAATTCTTGCAGATGGATATTGAGGTTGGGAGTCATGTTGTGCCTGCTAGTTTAGAAGCAAAAGAACCTTCTTGGATTTCCCTTACTCGAGCACACCAGATGGATGATCCTGATTTGTTGTACCTCTGAAATAGAACTGTGAAGGGAGAGATACAAGATTTCTCCTTGGATGAGTTGGATACCTTGAGGTATCGGGGTAGATTTTTCTTCCCCGCCTTTGGCGATATTTGAGCTAAGATCTGTGTTGAAGCTCATGGTTCCAGTGTAGCCTATCACCATGGTTCCACTAAGATGTATAAGGATCTGAATCAAATTGTTTAGTGGTCAGGGATGAAGAGCAATATCGTAAAGTTTGTATCGGAATATTATACGTGTCAGCATGTCAAGGCTGATCATAGAAGGTCTGGTGGTAAATTGACACCTCTTGATATTCCAAGTTGGAAATGGGAGAGTATTTCAATGGATTTTATCACTGGTCTACCAAAATCTCCTCCCGGGCATGACTCTATTTGGGTGATAGTCAACGGATTGTCAATGTGTGCTCACTTTGTTCTGTTTAAAATTGGGTATTCAATGAAGAAGATAGCTGAGCTATATATTGAAGAGTTCATCAGGTTACATGGAGTTCCTGTTAGCATTGTATCAGATCGGGAATCAAGATTTACGTCTTGCTTTTGGAAGAACTTGCAAGAGGGGTTTGGTACCGACTTGAGGTATTCCACCGCCTACCATCCGCAGACGAATGGGCAGACAGAAAGAGTAAATCCGATCGTGGAGGACATGATTATATGTTACATTTTTGACCACGGTGGAGCGTGGGATGAGTGCTTGAGGCTAATGGAGTTTGCTTACAATAATTATTATCAAGAGAGTCTGCAGATGGCCCCGTTTGAGGCCTTATATGGGAGGCATTGTAGAACTCTGTTGTTTTGGGCTTAAGTTGGTGAGAGACTGTTACTCGGTCCGGAAGCCCTTGAGGAGATGAATTGTGTCGTGACTCATATTCGAGAAAAGCTCTGTGTGGCTCAAGAGCGCTATGAGAAGTATGCCAATCAACGAAGGGTTGATCTGGAGTTTACCGTTGGAGACTTGGTTTTTCTGAAGGTTTCTACGATGTCTGGTGTTAAAAGGTTTGGAAGGAACCACAAGTTATACCGCCTGTATGTGGGAACTTTCCAGATTATTGAACGCATCGGAGTGTCAGCATATAGGCTGGATTTGCCTGCGACCTTCCCTGGTGTCCATGATGTGTTCCATGTGAGCCAGTTGCGGAAGTGTGTTCGTAATGATCGTCAAGTCCTCATCTCGATGCCCCAGATTCAGCGCAACCTTATGAATGTGGAAGAACCTATTCGTATTCTTGATTCTCAAGAGCGTGTGTTGCGAAAAAAGACAATCCCCATGGTGAAGATTCTTTGGAGAAATCAAGACGTCGAGAGCGCGACGTGGGAATTGGAATCAGCAATGAGAGAATCTCATCCACACCTCTTCCCTTAGTTTCGGGTATGTCGTTTTGTTTGCAGTTATGTTTGATTTATCGTCTTGATTTGGTTTTGGAGTTGGGTTAAGTTTCGAGACGAAACTTCTTTTTAGGGGGAGTGACTGTAACGCCCCCGATTTTTCGATGATTTTATTTAAAAGAGAAACGTCATATTTACATTATCTTGGCGTTACTTTTAATGTCGAGTTCACAGCGCAATACCGTTAAGGTATTTTCGTGTCCGTGCGGTCGAGTCGGCCGAATACTTATTGTAATTTGTAAAAAAAATTCATTTTGAAATTTAAGTTAAGTTATCTTGGACTTGCCTTTCAAGTTTCGTCGCAATCCGAGCATTTTTTGAGTATCGACGCGTGATTTAATATCTCGAGAATGGTACGTCGGATTCTAAGGTTGTCTACGCAGCTAATTTGTAGAGTCAGCGATTCATTCCAAAATATTAGTCAAATCGGAACTTCTGCAATTTGTCATGCTTGTACTCGAGATCCCCCCTTTCGTTCTCGAGAACTGCCAGTTGTTCTCGAGAAGTCATGACTTAATGTTTTCGAGATGCTCTGCTCTAGTTCTCGAGAAGTCTATCCTAGTTCTCGAGAAGTCTGTCCTAGTTCTCGAGAAGTCCTATGATGTTCTCGAGATGTCCTATGCTGCACTCGGGAGGTCCGTTTTGGCCTACGTTCGGGCACCATTTTGAGTGTCAAAATGGAATCGAATCAAAAAATAGTAAACATTCAATTTGTTGGCCTTGACAATATCTAAAACTTTCATATTGACTAATTTTTGATTTGAATCCTTCTTAGACTCCTATTTTCGATTTTCCCAAAACTGCTCGTAAATAAGCTGCATCATTGATTTCTACCCGAGAACCCTTGTTCAACTCGAGAACTACTATTTATTCTCGAGAATTATGGTCTTATTCTCGAGAAATACTTAATTCTCTCGAGTCCTACTGTTTTGTTCTCGAGAACTATAAGTTTCTCTCGAGAACTTTGCTCTCTTTCTCGAGTAGCCCCCTTCCCTCTCGAGTAGTCTTGTATAGTCTGCATTCGGGCACATTTTTTAGGGTCAAAACAGCACTGTATGGCAAAACGGTCAACAATAAATTTGTTTGTTTTGACGATATCTACAACTTTCATGTTGGGCACTTTGCAATTTGGAGCCATATTAGACCACTATTTTTGATTCTCCCGAAACTGCTCATAGGTAGCCCGTTTGATTGACTCTCTCGAGTCCTAAGCCATTTATCTCGAGATCCAATGTTTCTCTTGA
Source organism: Platanthera zijinensis (assembly GCA_039513925.1). Classification (NCBI taxonomy): domain Eukaryota; kingdom Viridiplantae; phylum Streptophyta; class Magnoliopsida; order Asparagales; family Orchidaceae; genus Platanthera; species Platanthera zijinensis. The sequence continues at coordinate 110,909,557 of CM077080.1, forward strand.
GAGACATATCCTCTCCATCTCGAGATATGATGTTCCTCTCGAGATCCATAGCATTTTTTCTCGAGAACCAATGTTTTTCTCGAGAGCCAACCTCTCCCTCTCGAGTAGGTCTGTTTCCTCTCGAGTGGTTATGTACCGTCTGTGTTCGGACATCGTTTGGGGGGTCAAAACGGTGTTGTACGAAACAATAGTCAACATGACATTTCTTTGTATCAACAAGATCTACAACTTTCATGTTGGGCACCTTTCAATTTGAAGCAATCTTAAATCTCTATTATTCATTTCTCCGTAGCCACTCATAAATCACAAGTTTTTTTTGTATTTAGACAAAAAAATTATAAGTACTTTTTCACACACACACACACACATACATATATATATATATATATATATATATATATATATATATATATATATATATATATATATATATATATATATATTCTTAGACTTAGGTTTAAATAGAACTTCTTCTTCTCCAATTCCTTTTTCTCCCGAACAAGAACAACGAGCGAGAGAGAGTTCTTTTTCGTGAATCTTCTGGTGGCCGCCATTGGAGCTCCGGTGCTCGAAATCTTCATCCGAATATATATCCGGAAAGCTCTCACCGAGAGCTACGCTATCGTGGTTCATATTGCCTCTTTCCTTGAGTTCTATCATTAGGGCTTTTCGGCCCTAACTTACTTTTCGGTCATTTTTATTTAGATTTCAACTCCTCCCGCGTTCTTTTGCCCTGATCTACAACGTGGAGTGATTTAGAGGACTTTTCCAGTAAAACCAAGGCAAGTGGTGGTTTCCCCTCGTTTCTTTTTGTCTGATTTGATGGTAACGGCTATGTTTTCATGTTCCTTAAAATTTTCTACGCTTATTCTTCCAAATTATAGTTATGATTAACCTTCTCAATGATCACATGAGGTTGTAACGTTTTGTAATGGTCAACTCGATTTTTGTCTGGATATGTTTGATCATTCTTGAAGTGTCTTATTGATGGATTTAAATGCCTTAGCTTTTGTTATTGAACGGACTAGAGTTATTTAGGATTGTAAATAGTTCTTAAGCGTTGATCAAACTTGTAAGGTATCTAGTAATGTCAAGTAGAATCCGACTAGCCAAATCTCGAGATATGTGGTGTTTTCTTGGTGATTTTCTTGATTACGGGAGTAAGTAGACGATTTCACCTACGCAAGTTTGTTTCCTTTATTAGTGTCCTATGGAAGTCTACCTGTGTTTTTTGGTGGTGTGTCCAAGAGTGACCATCTCGCCCGTGTTTTTGGGTGGTGAGACCAAGAGTGACCACCTCGCCCGTGTTTCTGGGTGGTGTGTCCACGAGTGACCACCTCGCTCGCGTTTTTGGGTAGAGTCAACTACATGTGCCTAATAAGAGTTTGTATTTCTTCCTTACGGTTCATTTTGTCACCTTATAGCCTCGTGCGTCTGGTGTACTATTTTTGTACGTGACGAATCACGTAAGAGTTCTTTTTTTCCGATGATGACTTGTTCCTTCTTTTTTGCTTTATTTCAGTATTATTGGTCTTGGGTTGGTACCCCTGTATCATTGTTTATTATGGCTTATTTATTCTCTGCCACCAATTGTACTTTCTTGCTGAGGTGTTCTGTCTTTGGAATTCTCCAGGTTCAGAGCAGTAGCAGATAGCAGAGCTAGTTTTGGTGTTTTTGGGCAGCAGTGTTGGCCGTTGTTGTTACCTCATCTCAACGAGGTACATTGTTGTTTATTTAGTTACTGGTTCAGAATTACTTTTCTGTAAGTGGGTTCGTGTTAGTTGTTGGCGCCCATAGCTTTGTTAGTTGTTTGATACTTGCTAGCTGCCTATTTCTCAATATGTGGATGTGGATTACTTGCTCTCTTGGAGGATTATTGCTAGGAATGCATGTTAAGTATTTTTGTAAAAATAAAATCTATTACCATTAATTCATGCACTGCATAATTTAAAAACTCCAACTTGTTATATTTAGCGATCGTAAATGCTATCCTTACTAATATTATAAATTTTTTAGTTTTACATAGCATGAGTTTTCCATTGGGGACGTTTATACTCATGTAGGATGTTGGAGTCAATATAAATAGGTATTTTCCCGTATCGTATATTTATATTTTGATTCGTGGACTAAATGAGCCATTAAGCCGGGGATACGGCTAACTATTGCACTTAACTAATTTTTTCCTTAAAAATAACTTAAACAATTTTTCTTCGTTATTAAGTAGGTGTCTGCCTGAGCGTCCGCAGTTATCCCCTGCTGACGTGGCATCATGACGCGCATTTTCCCTTACTCTAATATGTTATTATATGCAGTGAAAATGCGGGTTGTGACACTCTTCATGTTCACTAGAGCTGGATGATGAAGATTCATCTTTTGTTTCACTCCAGGTTTCAGCAACAAAGCCTTTCTCCTTCCTATTATGCTTGCTGGAGGAGGGCTTGCTGTAGTGCTGCTTCCTGGGCTCCTTTTCTCTTCTTCTCTCCTTTTGATTCTCTGGACACTCTGATATGATATGTCCAGGTTTTCTGCATCTAAATTTTGATGATTTATAACATCATATTTATGATGTCGTGACATTACTTTAAATGTTGAGTTGATGGCGCAATGTCGCTAAGGCATTTTCGTGTCCGTGCGGTTGAATCGGTCGAATTCTTGTTGTAATTGGGAAAATTTTTTCATTCTGAAATTTAAGTTAAGTAATCTTGGACTTGCTTGACAAGTTTCGTCGCAATCCGAGCATTTTTGAAGTCTCGGCACGTGATTTAATATCTCGAGAATGGTACGTCGGATTCTAAGGTTGTCTAAGCTGCTAATTCGTAGAGTAAGCGATTCATTCCAAAATATTAGTCAAATCGGAACTTTTGCAATTTGTCCTACTTGTACTTGAGATCCCCCCTTTCATTCTCGAGAACTCCCAGTTGTTCTCGAGAAGTCATGACTTAATTTTTTCGAGAAGCTCTGCACTAGTTCTCGAGAAGTCTATCCTAGTTCTCGAGAAGTCTGTTCTCGTTCTCGAGAAGTCCTATGCTGCACTCGAGAGGTCTGTTTCGGCCTGTGTTCGGGTGCTGTTTTGAGTGTCAAAACGGAGGCCTATCAAAAAATAGTAAACATGAAATTTGTTTGCCTTAACGATATCTACAACTTTCATGTTGACCAATTTTTGATTTAAAGCAATCTTAGACTCTTATTTTCAATTTTCCCAAAACTGCTCGAAAATAAGCTGCATCATTGATTTCTACCCGAGAACCCTTGTTCTACTCGAGAACTACTATTTATTCTCGAGAATTATGGTCTTATTCTCGAGAAATACTTAATTCTCTCGAGTCCTACTGTTTTTTTCTCGATAACTATAAGTTTCTCTCGAGAACTTTGCTCTCTTTCTCGAGTAGCCCCCTTCCCTCTCGAGTAGTCCTGTATAGTCTGCATTCGGGCATATTTTTGAGGGTCAAAACAGAACTATATGGAAAAACGGTCAACATGAAATTTGTTTGTTTTGACGAGATCTACAACTTTCATGTTGGGCACTTTGCGATTTGGAGCAAAATTAGACCCCTATTTTTGATTCTCCCGAAACTGCTCATAGGTAGCCCGTTTGATTGACTCTCTCGAGTCCTAAGCCATTTATCTTGAGATCCAATGTTTCTCTCGAGAGCCATAGCCTCTCCATCTTGAGATATGATGTTACTCTCGAGATCCATAAAAATTTTTTCTCGAGAACCAATGTTTTTCTCGAGAGCCAACTTCTCCCTCTCGAGTAGGTCTGTTTCCTCTCGAGTGGTTTTGTACCGTCTGTGTTTGGACATCATTTAGGGGGTCAGAACGGTGTTGTACGAAACAATGGTCAACATGACATTTGTTTGTATCGACGAGATCTACAACTTTCATGTTGGGCACCGTTCGATTTGAAGCCATCTTAAATCTCTATTATTCATTTCTCCGTAGTCACTCATAAATCACACGTTATTTTGTATTTAGACAAAAAAATTATAAGTACTTTTACACACACACACACACACACACACACACACACACACACACATATATATATATATATATATATATATATATATATTCTTAGACTTAGGTTTGAATAGAACTTCTTCTTCTCCGATTCCTTCTCTTCCGAACCAGAATAGCGAGCGAGAGAGAGAGAGTTCTTTTTCGTAAATATTCCGGTGGCCGCCAACGGAGCTCCGGTGCTCGAAATCTTCGTCCGAATATAGATCCAGAAAGCTCACACCGAGAGCCATGCTATTGTGGTAAATTTTCCCCCTTTCCTTGAGTTTTATCATTCGGGTTTTTCGGCCCTAACCTCTTTTTCGGCCATTTTTGTTTAGATTTCAACTCATCTCGTGTTTTTTTGCCCCGATCTACAACGTGGAGTGATTCTGGGAACTTTTCCGGTAAAACCAAGGCAAGTGGTGGTTTTCCCTCGTTTCTCCTTGTCTTATTTGATGGTAACTGCTATGTTTTCATGTTCCTTAAAATTTTCTACGCTTAATCTTCAAAATTATAGTTATGATTAACCTTCTCAATGATCACATGAGGTTGTAACGTTTTGTCATAGTGAACTCGATTGTTGTCCGGATATGTTTGATCATTCTTGAAGTTTCTTATTGATGGATTTAAACGCCTTAAATTTGGTTATTGAACGGATTAGAGTTATTTAGGATTGTAAATCATTCTTAAGGGTTTTTCAACCATGTCATATATCTAGTAATGTTAAGTAGAATTTGACGAGTCAAATCTCGTGATATGTGATGTTTTCTTGGTAGTTTTCTATTCCACCTCTGCAGTATTTGTTTCCTTCATTAGTGTCATGTGGAAGTCTACATGTGTTTTTGGGTGGTGTGTCCAAGAGTGACCACCTCGCCCGTGTTTTTGGGTGGTGAGTCCAAGAGTGACCACCTCGCCCGTATTTCTGGGTGGTGTGTCCACGAGTGACCACCTCGCTCGTGTTTTTGGGTAGAGTCCACAAAATGTGCCTAATAAGGGTTTGTATTTCTTCCTTACGAATGGTTCATGTTGTCACCTTATAGCCTCGTGCGTCTGGTATACTATTGTTGTACCTGACGAATCACGTAAGTGTTCTTTTTTTCCGATGATGACTTGTTCCTCCTTTTGTGCTTTATTTCAGTACTGTTGGTATTGGGTTGGTACCCCTCAATCTTTGTTTATTATGGATTATTTATTTTCTGGCACCATTTGTACTTTCTTCCTGAGGTGTTCTGTTTTTGGAATGCCTTAGGTTTAGAGCAGTAGCAGATAACAGAGCTAGTTTTGGTGTTTCTGGGCAGCAGTATTGGCTGTTGTTATTACCTCGTCTCTATGAGGTAGATTGTTGTTTATTTAGTTACTGGTTCAGAATTACTTTTTTATTAGTGGGTTCGTGTTAGTTGTTTGCACCCACATCTTTGTTAGTTGTTTGATACTTGCTAGCTGCTTATTTCTCTATATGTGGATGTGGATTACGTGCTCTCTGGGAGGATTATTGGTAGGAATGCATGTTAGGTAATTTTTTTAAGAATAAAATCTATTACCATTACTTCATGCACTGCATAATTTAAAAAATCCAACTTGTTATATTTAGCGGCCGTAAAAGCTATCCTTACTACTATTATAAATTTAGAGTCTTGCAAAGCATGAGTTGTCCTTTGGGGACGTTTATACTCATGTAGGATGTTTGAGTCAATCTAAATAAGTATTTTTCCGCAGCGTATAATTATATTTTGATTCGTGGGCTAAATGAGCCATTAAGCAGAGGGATACGGCTAACTATTGCACTTAACTAATTTTTTCCTTAAAAATAACTTAAATAATTTTTCTTCAAGATTAAGTAGGTGTCTTACTGAGCGTCTGCAGCTATCCCCTGCTGACGTTGCATCATGACACGCATTTTCCCTTACTCTGATATGTTATTATATACGGTTAAAATGTGGGTTGTGATAGTTGGTATCAGAGGGAGGTTGCTTGACAATTGGTCGGGCAACCTTCCCTTGTTAGTGTTAGTGGTTTAGTGACATTTCATACACACACCGATGTGTCATCAGTACGTCTTAGGCGAAGCATAGTCACTACACTCATAGCATGATAAGAAGTATACGGGGCATATTATGTAGTATGGGATGCCTAATATGTGTTTGTATATGGATCCACCATAGGTGGCAACATGTGGCGGTTATGTAGTATGCGATGCATAACAACCATCACATGGGTGCCAATTAGCACATTTTATTTTCTCGTTGCATGCGATGTTATGTAGTATGGGATTCATAACATTTCATGTGTACACCGCTCATGCATGCATTAAGGCCTTTTTTCAAATGCATAGCATGATATACATTGCATATCATCGCATAGGCACGCGTGCTAAGTTAAGGTTTACATGATGTCACATGTACACACATGATTTTAAATTAGAATAAAGAACTCATGCATTCATGTCGTAGGTACACAAGTCAATAAGATGAGAGGATATCATCCAAAGTAGGACATAACATCATTTTAAAATCTAAGAGCAAGTTGCAGCGTAAGCAAGTGTCTTTTTAGTATTGTCTGAACTAGTAGTGTGGCTTCATTGTAAGCTAGGATTTTGATGAGTTGTCTGTTTGCTTTCTAGAAATGCCGCCAAAGTGTACTGCAATGAGGTCAACTCCCTTGTCGGAGGGTGAGTCATCAGGAGCGCAAAGTGATACGATTATCGAGAGTCTGCATCAGAGAAATAAGGCCCTATCGAGACAATTAGTTGCGATGCAATTGCAAATTAAGTTTTTGTTTTCTGCCATTCCCGGGCAGCAATATTTAGTGCAAGAGCCTGCTTGGGCCAAGTCGTGCCCGATACCCCTGCTCCTCTGGTGCCCCCGATGGCGATACCACAAGAAATGAATTTCATAACGCACTTCCAGCGGTATGGACCTCCAACCTACGACGGGAGTGCCAACTTTATTGTTTTAGATGATTTAATCATCTCCATCGAGGAGATGTTTTCGTATTCCAGGATTCTAGAAGTCCAGGAGGTTATGATTGCAGCCTATCTGTTAAAATTCTTTGCAAAGAGTTGGTGGATTCGTAAAAAGGAGAGTCTGAAGGAAGGCTGTTCCTGGGACTCTTTTAAGAAGATGCTGCTGAAAAAGTTTCTGCCCTCGTACGAGCAGGATTTCCTGATGAATAACTTCCTGCATTTGATGCAGAGACAGCTCACCGTGAGTGAGTACAAGATTGAGTTTAGCAAACTAAGTAGGTTTGATCCTGATTTGGTAGCTTCTGAGGAGGGTAGAGTGAAACGTTTCTTGGGAGGATTAAGAAGCGATGTCCAGCAGTTGGCATGCGCTTACCGAGCTGAAGGTTATGATAAAGCAGTGGAAGCCACTTTGAAAGTGGAGGCGATTGAAAATGCTAAGAACCGTGGTGTTGCGGCAAGGAAAGAGAAAAAGAAATGTGTTGAGGATGGTAGCTCCAGGGCGTCTGGCCCTTATTCAAAAAAGAAAAGTAAGGAAGTGTATAGCTTCTGTGGTCGTCCTAGACACCCTTACGAAAGGTGTTTCAAGAGGACTGCCACCCTGAAGCAGCAGCAGGTGCACGCCATTCAAGGTGCACCCAAGGAAGAGCTTGCGTACTTGTTCTGTGCAAGGAAGGGTCACGATGTGAGTCATTGTTGGATGAAGGAAAGGACATGCTTCTAGTGCGGGCAGAAGGGACACCAGAAATCTTCGTGCCCCTAGGATCAATCCCCACTACAACCTGCCCTGCTTCAAGCTCTACCTCCGCCACTAACCCTGGATAAAGGAAAAGGAAAACTGAACTTGATGACCAGCATGGAAGCACAAACCTCTACACAAGTGATATCACGTTAGCCCAAGTTTAAAATAGCCTTATTATTTATTATTGTTGCCCTAGTTGTCGTTCGCTTAGTTATGTATGTTACGGTTTTAGGGGAGTTTAAGGTGTAGAATAGGTCGGCGCGCGTTTTTTTGATTTGGGTGCCACCCATTCCTTTGTGGTCCGGAGATTTGTTGATAAACATCGCCTGAATGTGGATCAATTAGGAGACTCCTTCAATATAAAGCTTCCCTCCGGTGATTTGGTGATATCCAGCCAAGGAGTTCTTAGATGCCCTATTTATCGTGGCAATTTTATGGCCTTTGCTGATTTGATGATTTTAGATCTGACTGACTTCGATGTGATTTTGGGCATGGACTGGCTGTCCAAGTATAATGCGGTCATCCAGTGCAAGGCTAAGTGACTGGATTTCAGGATGGACGACGACTAACCTATGGGCGTCTATGGATTTCAGGACAGAGTTTACCCGGTCATTTCTACGGTATGTGCTTGTCGTGCTATAGAGTCTGGTTGCGAGGCATTTTTTGTTTCTATTTCTGCTCTAGAAATAGCTTTTGTTACACCTCGTCTTGAGGATGTCTCGGTGGTGCGAGAGTTTCCAGATGTCTTTCCTGATAGTCTTCCAGGACATCCTCCAGAAAGGGAGATAGAGTTTGTGATAGACCTCGAGCCAGGTACTCGTCCTATTGCCAAGGCATCATACCGTATGGATCTGCGTAAGTTGGATGAGTTGCATACTCAGCTCGATGAGCTGCTGAGTTGTGGTTTTATTAGACCAAGTTCTTTTCCATAAGGTGCTCTTGTTTTGTTCGTAAAGAAGAAAGATGGATCGATGAGGCTTTGCATCGATTATAAGGAATTGAATAAGGTAACCATTAAGAATAGATATCCTCTGCCAAGGATTGATGATCTGTTCGATCAGTTGCGTGGTATCTCGGTATTTTCAAAGATCGATCTTTGCTCAGGCTATCACCAATTGAGGATTCGTGAGGCAGATATTCCTCGAAATGCTTTTCGTTCGTGGCATAGACATTATGAGTTTTTGGTGATGTCTTTCAGTTTAACCAATGCACCCTCTGCTTTCATAGATTCGATGAATAGGGTGTTTAAGGATTTCTTGAACCGATTCGTTATTGTGTTCATAGATGATTTCTTGGTTTATTCACGCAATGTCGAGGAGCATACTCAGCATTTGCGTTTGGTTTTGTCGACCCTGAGGGAGCATAAGCTATATGCGAAGTTAAGTAAATGTGAGTTCTGGCTACCTCAGGTGTCCTTTCTGGGTCATGTGGTAAGAAAAGGATGGTATTTCTGTAGACCCGACCAAGATTTCTACTGTGATGAAATGGGAGAGACCTTCTACACCTAAGGAGATTAGGAGAATCTTAGGCCTGGCTGGCTATTATAGAAGATTCGTGGAAGGATTTTCGGTGAAGATTCGTGGAAGGATTTTCGGTGTTGTCTGCTCCTCTAAGTAGACTTACTCTGAAGAATACTGCATTCATTTAGAGTGATAAGTGTGAAGAGACTTTCCAAGAGTTGAAGAAGAGACTGTGTACTGCCCCAATTTTAACCTTACCTACTGAAGGAGTTGAGTATGCTGTGTATATCGATGCATCACACAACAGACTTGGTTGTGTTTTAATGCAAGATGGTAAGGTGATCGCGTATGGATCGAGGCAACTAAAGATTCACAAGAGAAACTATCCTACGTACGATTTGGTGTTTGTTGCCGTAATTTATGCGCTGAAGCTATGGCGACACTTATTGTATGGCACGTTGTGCAAGATCTATACGGAGTATAAGAGTTTGAAGTACGTCTTCACTCAGAAGGAACTAAATCTGCACCAGCATCGGTGGTTAGAATATATGGTGGATTATGAAGTGGAAATTCTTTATGATCCAGGAAAGACTAATGTAGTAGTCGATGCTTTGAGTAGAAAGACCGCTAAAATTTTTAATCTATCGGTACAGTCCTTGGTAGATAAATTCTTGCTGATGGATATTGAGGTTGGGAGTCGTGTTGTGCCTACTAGTTTGGAAGCGAAAGAGCCTTCTTGGATTTCCCTTACTCGAGCACACCAGATGGATGATCCTGATTTGTTGTACCTCCGAAATAAAACTATGAAGGGAGAGCTACCAGATTTATCCTTGGATGAGTTGGATAGCTTGAGGTATCGGGGTAGATTTTGCGTCCCCGCCTTTGGCGATATTCGAGCTAAGATCTATGCTGAAGCTCATAGTTCCAGTGTAGCCTATCACCCTGGTTCCACTAAGATGTATAAGGATCTAAAGTAAATTGTTTGGTGGTCAGGGATGAAGAGCGATATCGCAAAGTTTGTATCGGAATGGTATACGTATCAGCATGTCAAGGCTGATCATCGAAGGCCTGGTGGTAAATTGGCACCGCTTGATATTCCAAGTTGGAAATGGGAGAGTATTTCAAAGGATTTTATCACCGGTCTACCAAAATCTCCTCGTGGGCATGACTCTATTTGGGTGATAGTCGACAGATTGACAAAGTGTGCTCACTTTGTTCCGTTTAAGATTGGATATTCGATGAAGAAGATATCTGAGCTATATCTTGAAGAGGTCATCAGGTTATATGGAGTGCCTGTTAGCATTATATCAGATCGGGACTCCAGATTTATGTCTCGCTTTTTGAAGAGCTTGCAAGAGGGGTTGGGTACCGACTTGAGGTATTCCACCGCCTACCATCCGCAGATGAATGGGTAAACAGAAAGAGAAAATCAGATCGTGGAGGACATGATTAGATGTTACATTTTGGACCACGGTGGAGCGTGGGATGAGCGTCTTAGGCTAATGGAGTTTGCTTACAATAATTATTATCAAGAGAGTCTGCAGATGGCCCCGTTTGAGGCCTTGTTTGGGAGGCGTTTTAGAACTCCATTGTTTTGGGATGAAGTTGGTGAGAGACCATTGCTCGGTCCGGAAGCCCTTGAGGAGATGAATTGTGTCGTGACTCATATTTGAGAAAAGCTCTGTGTGGCTCAAGAGCTCTATGAGAAGTATGTCAATAAACGAAGGGTTGATCTGGAGTTTACCGTTGGAGACTTGGTTTTTCTGAAGGTTTCTACGATGTCTGGAGTTAAAAGGTTTGGAAGGAACAACAAGTTAGACCCCCGGTACGTGGTAACTTTCCAGATTCTTGAACGCATCGGAGTGTCAGCTTATAGGCTGGATTTGCCTACGACCCTCCCTGGTGTCCATGATGTGTTCCATGTGAGATAGTTGCTGAAGTGTGTTCGTAATGATCGTCAAGTCCTCGACTCAATGCCCCAGATTCAGCCCAACCTTACGTATGTGTAAGAACCTATTCGTATTCTGGATTCTCAAGATCGTGTGTTGCGAAGAAAGACAATCCCCATGGTCAAGATTCTTTTGAGAAATCAAGACGTCAAGAGCACGGCATGGATTGGAATCAGCAATGAGAGAATCTAATCCGCACCTCTTCTCTTAGTTTCGGGTATTTCGTTATGTTTGTAGTTATGTTTGATTTATTGTCCTTATTTGGTTTTGGAGTTGTGTTAAGTTTCGAGACGAAACATCTTTTTAGGGGGAGTGACTATAACGCCCCCGATTTTTCGATGATTTTATTTAAAAGGGAAATGTCATATTTACGATATCGTGGCGTTACTTTTAACATCGAGTTGACGGAGCAATGCCGTTAAGGCATTTTCGTGTCTGTGCGGTCGAGTCGGCCGAATTCTTGTTGTAATTGGGAAATTTTTTTATTTTGAAATTTAAGTTAAGTTATCTTGGACTTGCCTTTCAAGTTTCGTCGCAATCCGAGCATTTTTGGAGTATCGGCGCGTGATTTAATATCTCGAGAATGGTACGTCGGATTCTAAGATTCTCTACGCTGCTAATTCGTAGAGTCAGCGATTCATTCAAAAATATTAGTCAAATCGGAACTTCTGCAATTTGTCCTGCTTGTACTCGAGATCCCCCTTTTCATTCTCGAGAACTCCCAGTTGTCCTCGAGAAGTCATGACTTAATGTTTTCGAGAAGCTCTGCTCTAGTTCTCGAGAAGTCTATCCTAGTTCTCGAGAAGTTTGTCCTAGTTCTTGAGAAGTCCTTTGATGTTCTCGAGATGTCCTATGCTGTACTCGAGAGGTCCGTTTTGGCCTGGGTTCGGGCGCCATTTTGAGTGTCAAAATGGCATCGTAACAAAAAATGGTAAACATAAAATTTGTTTGCCTCAACGATATCTACAACTTTCATGTTGACTACTTTTTGATTTGAATCCAAATTAGACTCTTATTTTTTATTTTCCCAAAACTTTTCGTAAATAAGCTGCATCATTGATTTCTACCCGAGAACCCTTGTTCTACTCGAGAACTACTATTTATTCTCGAGAATTATGGTCTTACTCTCGAGAAATACTTAATTATTTCGAGTCCTACTATTTTTTCCTCGAGAACTATAAGTTTCTCTCAAGAACTTTGCTCTCTTTCTTGAGTAGCCCCCTTTCCTCTCGAGTAGTCCTGTATAGTCTGTGTTCGAGTGCATTTTTGAGGGTCAAAACCACACCGTATGGAAAAACGGTCAACATGAAATTTTTTTATCTCGATGTGATATACAAATTCCATGTTGGGCACTTTGCGATTTGGAGCCATCTTAGGTCTCTATTTTCGATTCTCCCGAAACTACTCATAGGTAGCCCGTTTGATTGACTCTCTCGAGTCCTAAGCCTTTTATATCAAGATCCAATGTTTCTCTCAAGAGCCATAGCCTCTCCATCTCGAGATATGATGTTCTTCTCGAGATCCATAGCATTTTTTCTCGAGAGCCAAGCTCTCCCTCTCGAGTAGGTCTGTTTCCTCTCGAGTGGTTCTGTACGGTCTGTGTTCGGACACCGTTTGGGGGGTCAAAATGGTGTTGTACGAAAAAATGGTCAACATGACATTTGTTAGTCTTGATGAGATCTACAACTCTCTTGTTGGGCACTTTTTGATTTGAAGCCATCTAAAATCTATAATTTCCATTTCCCCATAGCCACTCATAAATCACACGTTTTTTTGTATTTAGACAAAAAATTTATAAGTACTTTTACACACACACACACACACATATATATATATATATATATATATATATATATATATATATATATATATATATATATATATTCTTATACTTAGGTTTGAACAGAACTTCTTCTTCTCCGATTCCTTCTCTCCCGAACCAGAACAGCGAGAGAGAGAGAGTTCTTTTTCGTGAATCTTCCGGTGGCCGCCGACGGAGCTCCGGTGCTCAAAATCTTCTTCTGAATATAGATCCGGAAAGCTCTTATCGAGAGCTATGCTATCTTTGTAAATTTTTCTCCTTTCCTTGAGTTTTATCGTTAGGTTTTTTCAGCCCTAACCTCCTTTTCGGCCATTTTTGTTTAGATTTTAACTCCTCCCGTATTCTTTTGCCCCGATCTACAACGTGGAGTGATTCAGAGGACTTTTCCGATAAAACCAAGGTAAGTGGTGGTTTCCCCTCATTTCTCCTTGTCTGATTTGATGGTAACGGCTATGTTTTCATGTTCCTTAAAATTTTCTACGCTTATTCTTCCAAATTATAGTTATGATTAACCTTCTCAATGATCACATGAGGTTGTAATGTTTTGTACTGGTGAACTTGATTTTTGTCTGGATATGTTTGATCATTCTTGAAGTGTCTTATTGATGGCTTTAGATGCCTTAGATTTCGTTATTGAACGGATTAGAGTTATTTAGGATTGTAAATCGTTCTTAAGGGTTGATCAACCATGTCTTGTATGTAGTAATGTCAAGTAGAATCCAACGAGCCAAATCTCGAGATTTGTGGTGTTTTCTTGGTGGTTTTCTTGATTGCGGGAGTTAGTTGACGATTCCACCTCCGCAGTATTTGTTTCCTTCATTAGAGTCCTGTGGAAGTCTACCTGTGTTTTTGGGTGGTGTGTCCAAGAGTGACCACCTTGCCCGTGTTTTTGGGTGGTGAGTCCAAGAGTGACAACCTCGCCCGTGTTTCTACGTGGTGTGTCCACGAGTGACCACCTCACCCGTGTTTTTGGGTAGAGTAAACCACAGGTGCCAAATAAGAGTTTGTATTTCTTCCTTACGAATGGTTCATGTTGTCACCTTATAGCCTCGTGCGTCTGGTGTACTATTCTTGTACGTGACGAATCACGTAAGAGTTCTTTTTTTTGATGATGACTCGTTCCTCCTTTTGTGCTTTATTTCAGTACTGTAGGTCTTGGGTTGGTACCCCTTGATCTTTGTTTATTATGGCTTATTTATTCTCTGCCACCAATTGTACTTTCTTGCTGAGGTGTTCTGTCTTTGGAATGCCCCAGGTTCATAGCAGTAGCAGATAACGGAGCTAGTTTTTGTGTATCTGGGCAGCAGTGTTGGCCATGGTTGTTACCTCGTCTCAACGAGGTAGATTATTGTTTATTTTGTTACTTGTTCAGAATTACTTTTTTGTAAGTGGGTTCATGTTAGTTGTTGGCGCCCACAACTTTGTTAGTTTTTTGATACTTGCTAGCTGCTTATTTCTCTATACGTGGATGTGGATTACTTGCTCTCTGGGAGGATTGCTAGGAATACATATTAGGTATTTTTTTAAGAATAAAATCTATTACCATTAATTCATGAACTGCATAATTTAAAAACTCTAACTTGTTATATTTAGCGACCGTAAAAGCTATCCTTACTACTATTATAAATTTAGAGTCTTGCATAGCATGAGTTGTCCTTTGGGGACGTTTATACTCTTGTAGGATGTTGGAGTCAATCTAAATAAGTATTTTTCCGTAGCATATATTTATATTTTGATTCGTGGACTAAATAAGCCATTAATCCGAGAGATATGGCTAACTATTGCACTTAACTAATTTTTTCCTTAAAAATAACTTAAACAATTTTTCTTCGTGATTAAGTAGGTGTCTGCCTGAGCGTCCGCAGTTATCCCCTGCTGACGTGGCATCATGACGCGTATTTTCCCTTACTCTGATATGTTATTATATGTAGTGAAAATGCGGGTTGTGACACTCTTCATGTTCTCTGGAGCTGAAGATGAAGATTCATCTTCTTTTTCACTCCAGGTTTTAGCAATAAAGCCTTTCTCCGTCCTCTTATGCTTGCTAGAGGAGGGATTGTTGTAGTGCTACTTCCTGGGCTCCTTTTCTCTTCTTCTCTCCTTCTTTTGATTCTCTGGACACTCTGATATGATATGTCCATGTTTCCTGCATCCAAAACACACAATCTCTTTAGTAAGTATTTTTCATACCTTGGTTTGTCATCCTGTCTAGATGAATTCCTTCTGAAATCCTTCTTGCCGATTTTGTAGAATCTTTTGTCTAGGAGACTGAGAAATTCTTCACTAGCTAAGGTATCTTCTATTTCTTCAGATTCTTTGAATGCCATTTTTGGCTCCTTTCTAACTGATGAGGGAGTCTTCTGCTGAACAGCTTCTCTAGTCTTCATTAATTGCTCATATGATTTGAGCTTTCCAAGTAAAGATTCAGTGGAATTCTAATTCAAACTTCTGGCCTTTTTGATTGGCCAGATTCCGGAATCCCATGAGTTATGGAAGCACATGAGAATCTTTTCATTGATATCAGTCAGGGTTATGTCCTTATCAAGGGTTTTCAGCTTATTGACAATTTAGCTAAGTCTATTGTACATATCACCCACTGACTCAAATTCTTCCTTCTTGAAGTTCTAATACTGGGAGATGAGATTAGACCTTCTATCTTTTCTTTCATCAGCAGATCCAGCAACCATATAATTGAGAGATTCCCAGATGGCTTTAGCAGAGATGCATTCAGCCACCTTCTAGAATTTGTCATCTGGCATAGTCTATGCTAAGATGTTCCTGGCCTTGGAATCTGCTATCTTGGCCTTCTTCTGTGCATATGTCCACTCAAGTGGTGGAACATCTTGTGTGCTGGAAGTTGCAGTAGATGTAGTCACTGGAGCTGGTGGACCTATCATGATAGAATTTAAAATATCTTCATCAATGGAGTTCATATATAATTTAATTCTTATCTTCTAGATAGCAAACTTGTTCAAGTTGCAAACTGGAGGTCTGGTACTTTCATAATCCTTGTTCTGTGCCATGATATATAATAAACAAAATAACTAGGGAAGAAGAAATCAGATCTATCTAGGATCTTTTAGTTCAAGTGTTAGCTTATGAAACCAAAGGAACACCCCTCTTTTACCAATTGAAAGATAGGCGATAAACTTGATTTACTCTAGAGGGGGGGGGGGGGTGAATCGAGTAAATTAAAAGTTTGGCTGTTTTTAAATTATATCAGAGAAATTAGTGATAATAGTAGTAGTGTAGAAATGAAATAAAAACTAGGCTAAGCTACACTATCACAGCACAACAAAACAAAGAGAAAACTAACACACACACAACACAAGAATTTTATAGTGGTTCCCCAAATCTGGGTACATCAACTCTTCTATCACCCTGGTAGGAATCCACTAACAGGTTTTTGACCATGTTACTGCCACCATATGTTTTTGCTCAGGTGCCTTGTTACCACAAGATCTATTTGCAGGGAGATCTCACGACCCTTTAGGCTTTTGATCAGGTGCCCAAAAACCAACACAAGAACTTTTGAAGGGAGTTAATAAACCCTTTTTACAGTGAGGTAAGAAAAGTGATGTTGTCTTCTCTTTTCTCTATTCAACAGAGAAGACTTAGTTGATTGCAGTTATCAAAGCTCCCCTGAGATGTTGAAATGTTCAGGAAGACTTGGAGCTTTGCTCAGGGTATATGTCTTCTGCCTTGACTTGTTGAAATTTAGGAACTTGTAGACAGATCTAGAGTTATTGTCTTTGATGATTCCTGGAGTAGAAGTTGAAGAAGACAAATGATATCTTATTGATGTTCTTCTTCAGTCTTCTGTAAGATCAAGCGAAAAAAGATTATTTTCTGCACAGAGAATAAAATGATGTTGTTTTGTATTTTGTTTTGTGTCTCTGTATCTCTTTTTCTCTATGTATGTATGTATCTTGTTAAAAGCCATCTCCAAAAATATCTTTTGTATCCTGCTTACTAATTCTGCTTTGAATTTTGAATTCTAAGCATTAATTGCTGATTTGATTCTAGAGAATGAAATGGCTGGAATATCGTCTTTATTGAGTTTCCCCAACTGTCCCAGTAAAATAAGCAAGTAATTAACTCTAATGAAATCCATAATTAATTTTGCCATGAACGATTATATTCTTGAGAATATGAGCATTAATTACTCAGAGAATTATTGCCAAAGAATAGAATGAATAGTGGTACAAATATAGAAAACTTATCATTCTGAGTCTGGATAGAGTTCGTCAACCTCTGGGAAGATTTCGTCGACCGGAGTTCCAAGTGCATCGAGCTGAGAAATCCTATTTGTCGACTTGAGCTCAACAAACAACAGTCTGGCAATATCTTGTTTATTCTGAGCTCCAAGTTTGTCAACCAGAGAATCTATCTAGAGGAAGAAAACGACGACCTAAGCTCTAATTTAATCAAGCTTAACTCAAAGAAAGAACTCTGAATTAATCGATCTAAGATCGACGATCATCGAGCTGAGTTCGAAGAACTTCGAAATAATAATCTGAACTCTGAATTCTTCTAATTCTTGAGTCTCCTGAAGTCCACTGCAGGCTAGACATGAAGATTGATTCTAATGACTAGCCTAAACTCTAGGACTAACAGACTTGACCCTGGCTATACAAGGTGGGTCAAACATCCTAATAGTGAACCTAGACCAAATTCAAACCAGGGATCCAACAATCTCCTCCTATTTGGGTGCGGTCACTAAACAAAAAGATAAAATACAATCATAAAGCATGACAACAGTTATCTGGCAGAGAATAAAAATCTAGCAGATATATACAACAACTGCTTCATGATGAATTAACATAATAGTTTTGAAAATAAACTTATCAAAAAGTTATTTGTTTTCTTTGGAATTTTCTTTCTCAGCTTTCTCAGAAGGCTGTCTGAATATGATTTCTCTGTTAGGATTAGCAGCTTCTTTTTTGGACATTGTCATGTTAGCAGCTCCAATAATATTGCAAGATATAGCTCTTGGTATAATAGCTTCGGGATGGAGACTCATGTAACCATCTACATTGAAAAATTTGTTTGCTTTATC
Source organism: Platanthera zijinensis (assembly GCA_039513925.1). NCBI lineage: Eukaryota > Viridiplantae > Streptophyta > Magnoliopsida > Asparagales > Orchidaceae > Platanthera > Platanthera zijinensis. Next base: position 110,927,547 of record CM077080.1, read on the forward strand.
ATACCTTTTTAGCTATTCTTTTATGTAGGAGGACATAGTGGAGTACTGAGACGGATCCATGCCTTCTACTTTTGCTTTGTTAATCAATGATAGTCCAATTAACTCTTTGAATCTGGCCATTTATGCAGTGGTCTCTTTTTCTGGATCCACATAGGGAATTGGAGGAGATTCTGTCCTTTTTGGACTATTCTCTTTTTCAGGTTCAACTGGAGCTTTTGGAGGACTTGCTGGTCTAGGAGGAAGATAAGAACTGCTTCTTGATGATTTATGATGTTGATGATGTTGCTCACTGCTTCCTTGAAAATAAGATCTTGAAGATCTGTCTTGCATTTGGTATGTTTGGGTGTATGAGGTAGATCTTTGTTATATATTTCCTTAAGTACATGCTGCTACTGGAGGATGAGATGGATCTCTCCTGTTACTTTTAGAAGGAGGAGGAGGAGAGTACCTTCTGCTCTTCTTCCTTGCTTTCCTTTCATTCTTAGACAGCCACATCCTTTGAGGTATGCTAGGGTAAGAAGTAATCTTTTTCAGAATGTAGTATTGTGTGTCATGAGTTGGATTCGGCTTGGGAACAGCCTTAGGAATAACTTTCCTCTTAATAGATATCTTCTTCTTAGCTTTTGGATCATCAGAGTTTTTAGAGTCCTCATCATCATTATTGTCTTCAGAAGATTCAGGAGGATTATCATACATATCATCAATCTCTTTTAAGGCTTCCTTGGAGATTTGCTTTTCAGCTTATGATAGCACTTGAACTTCTGGAACTTCTGGTTCAGCACTACTTTCAGTAATAATCTGAATATCATCTTCTTCCATATAAGCAAACAAAAAGTCATCCATATTTGGTAAAGGGGACTCAGCCCACATGCGAGGAGGAGGATTGCAAACCTCTTCAGCAACTGATATTTCTTAAATTTCAGGAACTACAAAACTTGCCCTTAGTTGCTTTACAACCTAAGGACTTAATGGGGAAGTATAACAGGCTATAGCCATAGATTGCTCTTGAAAAACTTTTAGAAGATAATTTTAATAAGCAGATTCAAAAGAATTCAATAAACTTAATAAATCCACTGTGGGATTGACAAAGCAAAAGAACTCAATAAACTGAATAAATCCACTGTGGGATTGACAAATCAATCACCAATAGTTAAGATCTCTGGTAAATTTTCTTGTTCATCTGTACAAATCTTGTCAATCTCAACTGTTGTATTAATATATACATCTATATCTACTGTTGTTATTGTTGCTACTGTTGGAGGAGAGAGCACTGGAACTTCTTTATTTGACATGTCCCCCTGCCTGGTTTCAGAGGGTCCTGAAGTCGGGCCCCTAGAAGAAGAAGGGGCAGTGGGGGCAGCAATAAAGAAAGAAAAAAGAGAGGAAATGGAATCAACAAGAGGTTGAATTGCCTCTGCTATGAGATTTTTGAGGATAGGAGTGATGAGTTCCAGGAGATGGGAGATGGAAGGGGAATCTAATTGTATAAACTCAGAAGGTGTCTGAGTAGACACTACAAGAAAAATGACTTTTAGTGACGAAAATTTTGGTCACAAAATATTGTAGTTTGGTCACTAAAGACATTTAGCAACTAAATTTTATCTGTCACAAGGTGGTTGCAAAATGTGTGTCACAAAATGTATTTAGCAACCAAAAAAATTTCGTCACTAAATGTATATTTATAGTGACAATTAATTTTCGTCACTAAATATACTATTTTAGTGACCATTAATTTGCGTCACTGAATGTGCATTTTTAGCGACAACTAGTTTCATCACTAAATGTATATTATTTGCACAGCTATTTTTCGTTAAATACATTGTGGTTGCAATGCAATAATGACTTTTGTTACTGAAATTATTTATTCATCATTAAATACAACAATAAATAAAATATATTTATTTGCTAAAAAAAATTAAAGAAAGAAAAGATAATATTTCTTTTAAATTTATTAATAAATAGGTGGGAGATAGCCCAAACCCTTTAGTACGACCAATAAAGTCTTTTCACTCTACTAAACTTAATACATAAGAAAATTCCATAATAAACAAACATTATATAATTCTTTTTTTACATGTAATACACAAAAAAAATTTGTGATTTCTTCATCCACTTGAAGCTCCCTTGTCTGTAAGCTCCTCATATGCACCATTCCTCTGTTTGAGAACAATTCATGTACAAATTAGAAAACATAACGCGATAAAACAATATACATAAGATATTGAAATATAAGCTTGTGCTTACAGGTCAATAAAATTGCTCTCACAGTGAATGAGTGATACCAAATACATATGAGCATGTCTGCAACAATATATAAAGTCTGTGTAGAAGAAAATCTAAAATTAAAGGCATTATTATAGAATACTATGGATAGCTCCTTACCAAGCATTTCTGTCAGTAGGAAGCTGCAGCAAACATCACAGTTTAGCAAAAATATAATATGTGACCTAGGCCAATATTGTAATGCATGTTGCACAAGTACGAAGGATGCTCATCAACAAAAGGCTGGCTGGCTGAATTTGTGAAGCCTCCAGGAATGACCAAGAATTTAGATCATCGGATGAAATGAGGCCCTAATGATTATCCATGAAGGATTAATCAGACAGGGTTGCAATAACAACAACAATCAAGGAGAACATATATGCAATGCAGACTTGAGCTAAATATTGGCATAAGTAAACCATGTTCGGGCTCTAAATTGATGCATTTTCTAAGGCAGTCTCATAAGAATATCAAGGACAGCTACAACCATGACAGTGATGTGGTTTTCAATCTCTGTAAAATGTTATGCAAAAAGATATATTTATCACCAAAAACTAGGGTTTCATAAAACTAGCTGCAATAAAAAAGTGTAGAAAAGAGTAATAACTAATAACTATTACAAAATTTTCTTCTCACAATCAACGACCTTTCTCATGTGTTACCTTAGATGCGTGAAGCCACATTTGACTAGCTCCCCGCTTTCCCAAATTGTTGTGATTGATTTCAAAGGCATATCAAACAAGTCTGGCGCCGAAAATAAATCATCGATGATGATTCAACGAATATTAGAATTTTTAACGGATAAAAATCAGCAAAGATCACACCAGCGAGTCTCCGGAGCTTGTGCTAGGATGTATGGAATTAGCTTTTCTAAAACTGACAAAGGATTCTCCTTCATAAGCTTGTCTTTCTCATCTACTTCCGCTGAAACAGATTGAAACAATGGTAATATGTTCTCTAGTGCCATATGAATAAGTCTATGGAGCTAAAAAATAGAAAATGAAAAAAAAAATCAGTAAAGCGATATTACACAATAACATGAAACTCAAGGCAAAAGTTTGCCACAAGAACCTTCAGTGTTTCCTCAGCAGCCATATCATCTAAAAACTGGAAATCTTTTGTGATTCTAGAGAAGAAGCGTCCAAGAGTATGCACATGATTCTCTTATAAGTTGAAAAACATCCGCCAATTCCAGGACAGGGCATGGCTTTCAATGTCTGCATAATATTTTAATTCAATGTCCAATAGTTAAATAAAATTGAGAAAGATGATGAAAACATTTGAACAGCAGAGTTCCTACAGTTTTGGTTTTAGCACTAATAGCCTTGCCTTCATTGCCAGACACTGCAGGTAAATTTATATACAACTCTTCCTTGCTAAGTTACAGACCTTTCTATTTACAGATTCAATCCTTCATTTTCTCAAGCCTTTATCTCTTATTTTGGACCTTTAGTTTTAAAAAACATTGTCTCAATTGCTTCACAGTTATGAAGAGCAGATAAGGAGAAATGGGGTTGGATCTACAATATTAGCGGTCAACATTAAGAATCATTTTCAATGTGGGTTTTTAGAATTTGATATTGTTTTTGGATGAGTAGTTTAGTTATTTAAAATTGTATTGGTGCATGCCATTTGATGATAAACATTACAAAAGAAGACCAACCAAAATAAGCATCATTACCGGGGTGGTGTTTCCATGACTTTGCCCTTGAAATCTGATGTTGGTCTGCTCATATGGCAATCTAAGTAAAATTAGAAGAACTGCTAAAACGCATTCCAAAACCATCCAAGCAACAGTAATTACAGCTAAAATCTCGGGAAAAAAATGATCAAACAATATTATCTAGGACAATGATGTAAAGCCTTTATATAAATAAAAAACCTGCGGACATAACATGTAGATCAACAAATTAAGACTAAGGATCTGATTCAAAATCTTATAAGATCTGTAGTTGAACAACAAGCATCAACAATAAAGGTATATCCTGCATCAATGATATTTATAACATAAGCTGGACAAAAATTAGTATTAAAACTTATAAGAGAATGAGGAAATCTGGAACAAATATGAATGGTGAGGGAAATTACTGATGAGTCTGTTGAGGAGTGAGGTTGGTAATGGATGGCATCGTAGGATATCTCATCCATGCCGCTCTATCAACAGAAGTAGGGAGCCCTCCAAATTCATTTCATCAAATGAACTTGCATCACTCACACCAATGTCTTTACTTCTTCCAAAGTGCTTCACCATTAAATAATCATAATATTATATTATAAGAAAACTTTCGTAGGAATCATTAGAAAGACCACTTTGATCTTACCGAGCATCTTACATAAGGGTAAATACTTATTTACCATAGATTGACAATAAATAATTTATCTAAGATCAAATAAGCATAAAAGGAGTTATGGAGAAAAAATTATGGTATGTTTGGGTTCAATTGCATCACGGAGAAAATTAACTATGGGAAGCAGTAGAGGGAAATTAATTTATAAAGGCCCCTCTTCAATAGTGGCAAGAAGATTGAAGCTGCCACTATCGAAGCTAATGCAATTGCAAAAAATAATCGTGAACCTAGAGTAGTTGTTCAAACTATTAGTGAGGTTTATCAATCATCATGGAAAATGATCTATTTTGGGCATGCCACAAGAGGAAATGCTGAACATGAAGTTTTTCAGAGCTGCATAGGCAAAAAAATGCAAAATTACACTATGACACAATGTGAAAATGATCTATAAAAATAAAATAGAGGCTTATATATTATTTGTAAAAATAAAATAAAGGTTTATATATAAACCATGACACAATATGTAGACACTTCTTCTATAAACAATACGCAACATTAGGATAAATGGATTAAAATAGAAGAAATGGGAAAAAAGGGAGAGGGCTCGTCGTCGAGGGCTAGAATTAGGCAAAGCATTTTGAATCATTCATCCACATCCCACCTGTACATCTGTCAAAGTTTCTCACATTTAAATTTTTTTTAAGTTAAACTATGACAAAAAAGAACAACTTAAACCATCTAATATTTAAGGAAGCTAAACATTCACACTTGTCATAGAGTATGTAGAATCCTGTGAAATTGCAAACTAAAAATTAGAGCAGTACCAACCGTATGGGAAGTTACGTAGGAAATGAGTAAAGACATCCTAGTAATTTCATGTCTAAAATCAACAGTGAATGAGTAAAATTGAAATGAAAACCTCTCATGGTGGAGGGCTGAAATAGAAGGGAAGGCTGAAATGGGGGGACAAAGAACTCACAGTGGAGGGCGGATGTTGTTTTCCCCAGCGGTGAAGAACTGTGACATTTGTATATCTACGATGGCATAAGAACTGCGACTACGACGGACAAAGCACTGCGAGTAGAATTGATGAGACAAGTGAAGGGAAGGCTGAAATGGGGGGTGGGAGAGAGAACAAAGAGGTATAACTCACGTTAGAGTGTGTCTAGTTGTCCCCAACAGCGGTGGTGGTAGTTGACCTCAGTACCGCATAAGAACTGCGATGGCGATGCACCATGACGTGCGAAGGAAGCGGGATTAAAACTCCGACGACGGGATTAGAACTCCGATGGGTGGAAGATCTACGACAGGATTAGAACTTCAACTGGCGGTGTGATGAGAGGTGTGAGGGGGAGTGTTAGGTTACGATGTGTGGAAGCGGGAGGGATTGGCTGTGGGGTAGAGGAAATTTAGGGCTTAAGTGAAGAAATGAAAACACAAGTGGGAAGAAATGAAAAAACAGAGGCGGGTTCCGAAATAAAAAGCCTCTGATGTTAATAACTTTAATTATAATTTATATTTTTTGTGACCACTATATTTCGTTACTAAATAGTCATTTTTAGTGACAAAAATTAATTTGGTTACTAAAAATAAATTTTTTTGTGAGGTAAATTTATTTTAGTCACAAAAAAAATAATTTTAGCATCCAACATTTTTTTTGTCACTAATTAATTATAAATTATCATTTAGTGACCAATTTATACATTCGTCACAAAAGGTATATTTTTAGCGATTAAAAATATTTCGTTACAAATATTTTTTCACTAAAAGCTTATTTTCTTGTAGTGAGATACAGAAGGATGGATGATGAAGGGAAAGGTGTGGTGTCAGTCATTTGTTCATCTGTGGATGATGGTGTGTGGATGGGAGATGATGTTAGTAGGTCAAAAGATGGAATTGACATGAGGTTGGAGAGAGGTATGTCATCAAGATGATGTGGTAGTGGAGATGAAGGGGGTGTGATGTGCTCTAGAGATGCAATGGGAGTTGGTTCATGCATTGGAGAGATGGGATGTGTTGGAGTATGAATTTGTAATGTGGAGGGTTGTTGGAGGGGTGTTGATGAAGGAATTGAATCCTGTGGAGGAGTAGGTTATTGTTGAGATGGAGGTAATGGAATCTGAATGGAGAGAATATCTTTTAGAGGGGGTGGAGTGGCTGTCACTGCCCTAGTGTCCTCAGTAGTTCTAGAAGAGGATGAAGCCTTGGATGGCCTAATGATTATCCTCTCCAATCTTCCAAAAAAGGCACAAGTCAGCCTTTTGGAAGCATTTATGAATATGGTTTGGGAGACCAGTTATTTAGATGCCTTTTCCTGAAGGAAAATCCCAAGAATTCTCTCAAAACAAACTTCCTTCTTTGTTTTTTTTTCTTTTTAATTAAATCAAATAGAATCCTTGCCCAATTCACTGCTTTCTTATTCACCACAACACACATTACCAAATATTGGTGCCTGGTAATGTATTCATGAGTAGTATGCTTGCCTAGCAAGACTTTTCCCACAACATCAGCAAGAAACTTGTATTCAGTGGACAAGTTCTTATTGAGGAGCTTGTTAGGTTTCCCACCAGTATGACCCATTTTAATTAACATATCATCAAAATCAGAACTTTCTATCTCAATATCTTCATCGCCATTTACCAAACCAAAAATTTCTATTAAGACGGTTGGGGTTAGAGTAACATGATACCCAGAGATGGTGTCGGTCATGGAATCACCATCAGGAGTAGTTGATGTATGCACCCATTCTCTTATCTCATTCACTGTTATCTTGATCCTGGTGGTCATAACCTTCTTTAACTGTTGATCCTCAAACAACTGCAGTATATCCAAGAATATCTGATCGGAGTGTTGGAAAGATTCAAAATCAATATCAAACCATGTATCGAATTACATGCTAGCGAGAGAGCTTGTTGGAATCGCCATTGTCGTCCTGCAAAATGAAAAAAAGATCAAGTGAAAGAGAAATATGAAAGCGCAGGATGGAGCTCGAAGAAAAACCATATTATAAGGTTTTGGAATATGAAGCGACGAGCTCTATCCAGCGAAAATGAACAAGATTTTTTGATCTGAGTTCGATGAAATATTTTATTGACAAAAGAGTTCGTCGATCTCAGTCTGAAGAGAGGAAAATTTTTTGTCGTGCTCAGGTCGACGAATAGTTTTCTGAAGCAATATAGTCGATCTCAGGTCGACGAAAATGATTTCACATAGAGATATTGTCAATCTCTGTTTGACGAACTGTGACAAATTCTTTGACCACAAATAGAAATTAAATTAAAGCTTCTCCATTTATCATACCAAACTGATTCATAAATAGCAGATGATTCCTCTCATCCAAGGGTTTGGTGAAGATGTCTGCTTTTTGCAAATCAGTTTAGATATAGACAAGCTTAATTTTATTTTTGTCCACACAATCTCTAATGAAATGATGTCTTATTTCTATATGTTTAGTTCTACTATGATGCAATGGATTAATGGAAATTGCACTTGTATTATCACATAGTAAGGTTGAATTATTTAAGTTGAAACCATAATCTTGGAGTTGGTTCTGAATCTACAGTATCTGGGAACAATAACTGCCAACTACTATATATTCAGCTTCTGTAGTTGAAGTAGACACAGATGTTTGCTTTTTGCAAAACCAAGACTGAAGTCTAGCACTAAGGAATTGGCATGTCCCTGAGGTGCTTTTTCTATCCACTCAACATCCAGCAAAGTCAGCATCTGAGTATCCAGTCAACTCAAACTCTGACACAGTTGGATACCAGAGTCCTAGACTAGGGAAACCCTTTATATATCTTAAAATCCCTTTTAGAAAAGTAAGGTGAGATTCTTTAGGGTTCACCTGGAACCTAGTGTAAGACCCCCTTTTTTTTAAACACCGGGGTCTTAGGCCTAGAACCGCCGCTTTGCGGTGACACCTTCTCGCCCTGAAGGGTCATCACCGCGAAACACCGATTCTGCCGGCGGAATCTATCATAACCGCATCAAGGAAATAGAGAACAACCAGTCCATAGAGATCATATATATAGAAATAAAAGTCTCCATGAAGGGAGTGTCCATAGAAAAATATATCAGAGTACTAAAATACGGGCTTATGCCTGGTACATCATGTCCTCACTATAAATCACTCATGCAGAAGCAAAAAATAGAACATCTACTCAAGGTCGAGACTCACGGTCCCGGCTGTATGAACTTCGGAGCTAGACTACCCCATCTCCAAGCTCACTGGTCTCTGGGGCTGCTCCCCCGTGCTGGGCTCCACGATTCCCTAAAATGATGCGGTTCGAAAACCATTAGTCATAAATACTAAGCCCTATCATTCCCTACCCCTTCCCCCATGGCTCCTAAGTACCGAGCAGAGAGGAAGAAAGGGAAGGACATGAAGGTGGAGATTAAATCAAAAGAAACAGGTGGCAGCGGAACTAATCTAGCAATTCTATAATAAATAATGGAAATAAGACGAAATTTGAAAAGTAACCTTCACTTATGTGAGAACACATATGCCATGGGGTCTTCTGCAAGGCTCCAATCGTATAAAAAGTCTCATACCAATTTATACGTCTGGGTGTCGGTTATCAAACAGCAGTATATATATATCAAAATTGACCTTAATTTATAAACTTGCCCACACAAGCTTATAGACAAAGGGGTCGTTTTGTAAGTCCTAATATATAAGCATCCCATTCTACTTATACCTTAGGTGTCAGAGGTTAAATGAATCGATTATGCTATGACATGCTAGTGGGTATGATGGAACATGCAAGTGCAACACACACACCCGACTCTGTGCACACAGACCTTTAGTTCCCCCTTTCTGGAGCCGTAACCTCCCAGAATACCTCTATAATGGCAGACGGAAGCGATGGGTTGGGCCTCGCCCACCTCTAAACCAGTAAAGCACTACCGGTCAGACCTATAGTACTCCTCAACGCTTGGTGCACAAAGCGAACTCCTGCGTACTCTTGTCGGCTGGCGCACAGGACTTCTGTTGGAGAAGTGCTAACCACACTTGCCGAGTCAGCGTATTGGTGTCGGTGCAACGACCCTCCAATACCGAAGACCCACCACCTTAATTTTCTTTCCTTTTATGCACATGCAAATTTAACGTATTCAATAAAAAAAACAAAAACCGAGCCGAAGCTCCCCGGACTAAAACGTCCATCTCAAACAATCTAGCCGAAACTCCCCAGACCAAAACATTCGTCTCTTAACTAATCGAGTCGAAGCTCCTCGGACCATTCCGTCCGTCTCTTAACTAATCGATCCGAAGATCCCAACAATCTTCCTGTGCTAACAGTGTTTGTGAAATGTGCAACCCTAATTACTAAGTTACTTTTTTCAGCTTGTTAATACAGTTTACGTTAACCCAGGACTGCCCCCGGTATACCACGTGAAGGGCTCTCAAGGGGCACTAGGAACTATGATGGTAGCTGAAGCCCATCGTTCCCTTTCGCAAGGCACTTATTGTTATTGGTTGATTCCCTTTACCCATTCCCTTCTCATATTAAGATAAACTAACCTAGTGTGATTTATAACCTTCCTCTCTTCAGGAAACGATCTTTCGTCGAACCCGAGCACCTCTTAACTCTAGCCAACACCACTTCTCACTAACCTTCCCATCCTTATATGGTGAACACTTTCATATCCATCCAATTCAGTAGATTAACTAACTCCAACGTTGTGCCCCATCATATCCTATGATTGTTAACACAAATTGCTATTGTAGACTATCCTATGTTATATGTCGAACTGGATAGGACATGATCCAATACTCATACAAATACCCTAATTTATTTACTGGGGGTATATCATGATATAATTAGCCTATAATCAGAAAATTATAATTTTTCCTAATTTATCTGGCATTTAATTAATTTCCTCAAAAATTCCAAGGGCTACCGGTTTGAACATGAACTACCCTAAGTACTCATGCAAGATGTCCAACAAAATTATTATAAATATTATGTTATCTTAATATGGTAAATCCAAAGTATCACAATTTTTCTATCATCAAAAGGGCACTAAAACTTTTTTAGCAATATTTTCTATCTTTCATTATTTATGAATCAAGTACAGATAATATCCATCCAAAAATTATAAATTAATTATACTATGCAGATACAATCTTAAAAATAGCATTGGCCAAGTTTCATAATTTTTCAGCAAGTATTAATCTCTGAATAAATTAATTAGCAAAAATCTCCATAAGGTGGACTTGTAAAGAAAGTGCTGTAATTAAGATTCTAAAAATCATGAATAAATGTCTACTTGCATATAATGGCCTTAAAGTCTCAATTCCTAAGCTTCATAATTTTTCAACAGCAATATCATCATAATTAATTTTTAAACCATAAAACCCATTTTTAACATTTGTGAATAAAGTACTAGATTTACTCTACTAAAAATTATACAAAAATTCATAAGCAACCATTCGGACCTAAAACATTTACTTCTAAGATTTAATGGGGTTTCAAAGAACAAAAAGATCTAAATAATTAAAACATCAATTAGGGTTATAACAATCTTTACAAATGAAGTGCTAGAAAAAAAAACATCATAAAATTCCAGTAAAATTTCTATAGGTTCTACCCATTTCAAAACTCACTCTACCCGAGTTTCACTATTTTTAAATAATGTTTAGTGACTGATTTTACTTATTTTAGATTTTACCCTAAAACTAAGGTTAGGGTTTTGAGGTATCTACCTATCTCCAAATCCTCCGAGCTTCCATCCAGATGATTTATATTATGATAATATCAACTCTTCTGAATTTCAAGGCAATACGAGGGCATTTGCCCCCATGTCCTTCACAACCCTCAAAACCCTCCCTTTAGGGTTTGAGTTTGGATCCTAGGGTAAATAAACCCTAAATCATACCATTTTCCCCAAGTGGGTTATAATAACCCTTCTAAGTCAGTAATAAAAATATCAGCCTCTGTTGAGGTAATTGGACCGTTCCAACCTCTTAGTGCACTTTTTACTCAAAAATGCCTCATTAATGCCTGGTTTAGGATAGGTGATTTTCTACCCAAAACTCATCCAAATGAGTTGGAATTTTGTACAGAGCAAGGTTTTATAGCCAGGGACCACTCACCAAAATTTGGGAGGAATTGGAGGTCATTTGAGCACTTATATAAATTACTCTAACTTTATTATATTAAAACAAAAACCTTAGGCAAAGTATATCCAAAAATTCCCATTTTTGGACAGCCTCTAGGTATGGCTAAGGGTAGCCCCCTGCCCAAATTTCAAGTCATTTGGAAAAGGGACGAAGAGTGCGCATTCATTTTAGTTTCTGCCTAACTCTAGGTACATCCCCCACTAAAACGGGTGTTGCGGTCTAACAACTTACCCAAACGAGTTGAAATTAATTTTAAATTAATTTAGACTTGAAGGGCTACAACTTTTGTGACTGGCGATTGTTCCTAAATCGGCCTCTAAGTACCTCATTTTGCACCATCACAATGCGCCCATTTAATGTATCTTCTCTTTATATACTTTATACATAATATTTATATTATAAAAATGTTTTTGTTGTTCATCTTCTAATGAACCCGAAAACCTCAAATAGAAAAACTTATATTTCCTATAGCTCTTCCGCGTTCCGTCGCTGGCCGTCCGGTCACTTCCCTTACCATCCACCACCACCACTACCTCCGTCGAGGCGAAGGCTATCGGTCGGCGGTGGTTTGGCCGCCGGAGGTGGTGGTTTCCGGCGGAGCCGAAAATATATTTTTCATGGTTTTTCCATGAAAACGCGAGATAGGTCCGGCTCCGTTGAGCACAAACTTCCTTTCTAAGATCCTAAGATCTACCCATAAAAGAAGAAGTAGAGGAGGACCTTGTTCGCAGTTTGGAGGCGAGATGAATGTCGGGTTGCCATGGTACAGTGGTGGCATTGCCGAACTTCTTCTACAACAAGAACACCAACTCTAATCCGTTTGGTCAAGAGTGTAAACTTTTCATCTTGCTCTAAGTGGGCTTTTATAGATCACCAAGTGGGGAGGGGAAAGGGTAAAGCATTTAAGGCCATGAAGGCTCACCTCTTAATATTATTTTGTTTATGTTGGAGGGAGAGGAAAAGGTGGAAGATGAAAAGATTTGTCCGAGTGGAGATTTCCTATTGGAGCAACTCTTCCTCATTTTATTAAGTAATTAGAGAAGGAAACGGCCCATAAATACTCCTGGTGTAACTCCCCATAATCAGAGTTAATTATGGCATATGTTAAAGAAATTTCCAGCCTGGCTGACGTTTCGGCCTTTGTCACGGGCGTGACACGTAGGTCACAGGCGTGACACTAGTCCATTCGTCGTTCTCGAGTCGACGACCGATTTTTATGCATCGGTTCACAGGTAACCCCCCATATCACGGGCATGACACGTTTGTCACGGGCATGACAGGTGTTCTTCGGTCGACGTTCGTCGATCTGAGGTCGACGTTCGGTGGGGGCGTCACGCCCTAAGTCACGGGCATGACGGGACTGTCACGGGCATGACAGGTGTTCTTCGGTCGACGTTCGTCGATCTGAGGTCGACGGTCGGTGGGAGCGTCACGCCCTAAGTTACGGGCGTGATGGGCCTTTCACGGGCGTGACGGGCCTGTCATGGGCGTGATAGGTGTTCTTTGGTCGACGTTCATCGATCTGAGGTCGACGGTTGGTGTGGGCGTCATGCCCTAAGTCATAGGCGTGATGGGCCTTGTCACGGGCGTGTCCATCCCATGACATGAGTTCTGAGCTCGGCAATCAGCTTCCTGATTTCGTCGACCATCGGAGGAGGTCACGGGAGTGACGGGCCCGTCACGGGCATGACCAACCCGTGACTCAGGATTTCAGTCGACGGACTTCCGAGGATTGAGTCTTCGGCTAGCCGTCGTGCCTGAACCTATTTTTAGATCGGTTATTGTCAATTTCTGGGGTTTTCTAGGGATCTATCACGGCAGACCGACTCCTAGGGGTCTAGTCGGAAATGGGATGTTTAAAATCCCAAAAAACAAAACAAAAATTTCGTCCCCGAAATTGAGGTTAAGCCTACGGGGATTTCTACCAGAATAAAATAAACTTGTAACATCCCATATGGTTTTCCTATTTAGTCGAAGCGACTACTTGTTCAATAAACGAAGGCAATTCCCAATAAATAAGAGATTAGCCCCTACTTTCCTGACTGAGAGCGCATGCCTAAGTTCTAAATTTTCCTTATCTAGTCCTACCGGTTCAATACAAGAAGGTAATTTATAGTATACCGAGAGGTGGTAAGGTATACCTGACTGAACAACTCCGAGTATTTTTGCCTCATCAAGTCCTACGGTTCCCAGGTGTGCTCCTCCTGACCGTGGTTCCTTTACAGAACCTTGACTGAGGGGATCTTCTTGCACTGCAAGATCCGTACTCCTTTGTCATCGATCCGAACTGGCTCCAAGTGAATAGAGCGGTCTGAAGCTACCGGCCCTTCGGTGGTCAAAATCTGCTGCTCCTAGCATAGTAGAGCCCTCCTCAGCGAAGAAATGTGGAAGACGTCGTGCAGAGCTGCCAGCTCTGGTGGCAACTCCATCCTGTAGGCTAGGGCCCCGATCCGCTCCAGGATCTTATAAGGTCCCATTACCTAGGGCTAAGCTTCTTCCTCCGACCGCGCACCCGTGAAACTCCATGCATGGGCCGGATCTTAAAAAACACCCGGTCCCCCACCATAAACTCCACATGACGATGTCGGGCATCATAGTTGTTGGAACACTCTATTACTGATTTTGGTAAGGATCACTATGTCCTTAGGAATATGTCTTGACCTTATTGTATAGTTTTAAAGGTCAACTAGAATGGGTCTAAGGCTTAGAACTTAGGTTTGAAAGCTGCCCACAAGACCTTCTAGTTCAGATTACAAGTGCAGAAGACTAAGGCAATTATCGTCGAGCTCAGATCGACGAGGTGTCGAACTAAGTTTGACTATCTCTGAGCTCAGTTCAACGAGTCATCGAACTCGGTTCCACGATCTTCGAGCTCAGATCGACGTTTCTGTCTCTAGCCAAAATCCAGATCTCTGAGCTCAGGTCGACGATAGTTGAGCTTAGATCGACGATCTCTATTTCAAGTCAAGTTCCAGTCTCTGAGCTCAGGTCGACTGTAGTCGAGCTCAGATCGACGATTTTTTGGAGAGATCGACGATTTCAGGATTTCAAATTCAGTCAGTTATGGAATTCAAATTTATTCATATCCAGCAGTTAATGCAAAGGATTTTGTAGCCGTTTCAATTAATCTAGAGCAAGTTTCAAGGAGACTAAAAGAGAATGTCACTTAGGACTTTCCTCAAGAGACAGATATCAATTAAGGAAGTCATTTATGACTGGCTAACGGCTATTTAGAAGGTTGGATTTCAATATATCTTTTCAGACAATAGAGATAGACAATAATAATCATCAACACAGGATATCAGATAAAAAGAGAAAAACGAAGAACAACATTTGATATCTGTGTGACACACAAAAACTACAGGATTACAGTTTCTCATTTCAATTGTTCAAGGCTTCATCAATCAAGACTCCATACACAACACATTTCAGTCTTTGCTGAAATCATTCTTTGCTGGAGATCTCAATTATTCTGAAGGCCTATCACCCTGTACAAAGCTTCTCTTCCTGAACAACTACAAATCTCAGGGGGAGCTTTGACAACATCAATCCACTAGTCTTCGCTTTGAATGTTGAACAGAGAAGAACAACTTCACCTCTTTTATTTTTCTTTGGTGTAAAATGGTTACTCAAAACTCCCTTCAAAAGTTTTGTGTTTGGTTTCTGAGACCTTGTCAAAACTCAGTGGTGGCAAGATATCTGATCAAAAAATATGGTTTTGTTTTGAGCACCTTATCAAAAGCTCATTGGTGCCCAGGACACCTGATCAACTATTCTTGTAGTGGATTCCTACCTAGGGTGGTAGAAGAGTCAATGTACCCAGGTTGATAGGGAAACCACTATAAATCCTTGTGTCTTCTGGTTGTTGTGTTTGATTTGCTGTGTGCTGTGTTTTTTTGTTTCTTGCTTAGTTTTATTTACTGCAAGCACAATACACCTATATATAAATAAAGTCTTCCACTGCAAAATAATTTTTAAATTGGAAAATTATTTTAATATACTCTATTCACCCCTCCCTCTAGAGTAAAGGTAGATCTTACCCTCACTTTCAATAGTACTTAGCCTGTCTGCTCTGCGCCTCTAACATTCTGTCTCTGATCAGTCTCACCTGAGCCTCAGTGTCTTCAACAAAATTCGATCCCAACGCCTTCAAATACTCGTCCTGAATCCAAGAAAGCAGGGTCCTGCATTTCCTTCCATATAAGGCTTTGTTAGGCGCCATCCTGATGCTGTACTGGTATCTGTTGTTATAGGAGAACTCGACTAGGGGTAAGAGCTTCTCCCACGGTTCACTGCAGTCCAAAATGCATAGCCTCAAAAGATCTTCTAGCGTCTGATTGGTGCGTTCCGCCTGCCCATCCGTCTGGGGATGGAATGCGGTGCTGAAGGTCAATCACGTGCCTAAGTAAGCCTTCACGGATCTCCACTCCCTGGAATTGAACCGGCCATCCCAATCCGACACGAACGTCTTGGGAACCCCGTGATATCGAACGAATTGCTCCACAAATCTCTGCGCTAGTACTTCCACAGAGTCATCCTTCCTTATCAGAATGAATCTGGCAACCTTCGTCAACCGATCGACGATGACCCAAATCGAGTCGTTTCCCGTCCGTGATCGGGGAAGTCCATGAATAAAGTCCATTGTGATGTATTCAAACTTCCACTCCGGCACCGTAAGTGGCTGTAGCAATCCTGCGGGGTTCCTACACTATGTGATGAAGGCTACTAGGTGACATTCAAAAAATCCTCATGCAAAATCAAATTAGAGGACAACACAACTGTGTTGACAAGTAAAAGGAAAGGTAACATCTATCTTCTATATTTTCATTCAACTAAGATAGATATCTGCTTGTTCAACTCTGCTAGTAAACCAAATGAACTATGTCATAAGAGATTATGACATATAAACCTTAGAACCATTGCTAGGCTATCCAAGGATAACCTTATTAGAGGACTACCTTCTGGCCCCTACAAGAAAGAAAGACTTTGTAGGGCTTGTCAATTAGGCAAGCAAACTAAAAATAGTTTCAAGTCACTTAATAAGAGTATTCACCTAGGATTTTGTATCTGTTACACATGGATCTTTTTGGACCCATTACAGTACAAAGCCTAGGAGGGAAATCTTACACTTTAGTAGTTATAGATGACTTCTCTAGATTCACATGGGTGTTCTTTCTGAGGAAGAAGTCTGATAACTTTAAGTGTTTGACAGAGTTTCACAAATGTATACAGATTGAGTTCAATACTCACATTTCCCTGATTAGAAGAGATCATGGGATAGAGTTTGGTTCTCTTCTTATGCAAGAGTTTTGTCAGAGTGAAGGGATCAGGCACACTTTCTCAGCTCCTAGAACTCCTCAACAAAATTGGGTATCTGAAAGGAAAAATAGAACCCTTATTGAATCTGCTACTACATTGTTGACAGATGCTCACCTTCCTCTATCCTTTTGGGCAGAGGCAGTAAGCACCTCAAACTATGTGCTTATAAGGAGAAGAATACTTCTACCATAGAACCTTTGTAAGTGCTTTCTCTTTCAGAAAATTTGAACAGGTTACACATTATAGAAAAGGATACAATACATTCACCTATCCAACAAAGAGGTGGAAGTAGTGAAGATGAAGAGGACACTCAACATCTTGGTGAGAACCACATTGAAGAGCCAGTTATTGTTCCACAAGAGTAAACAACAACACAGGTTGGTGAACAATCAACACCCCCTGTTGATTTCATCAAGAGATCATCCAATCTCCCAAGTGATTGGAGACATCTCAGCTGGTGTGCAAACCAGAAATCAGGTCAACAAAAATCTTATGCACACCTACTTTTTATCTCAAATTGAGCCTCAATCCATACAAGATGCAGAACAAGATCCACACTGGATCATTGCAATGCAAGAGGAGTTACATCAATTTGAGAGGAACAAAGTTTGGGAGCTAGTGCCAAGGCCAAAGGATCACTCCATTATTGGAACAAAATAGGTGTTCAGGAATAAACTGGATGATCAAGGAATCATTGTAAGGAAAAAGGCAAGGCTATGTTCACAAGGACACTCACAAGAAGAAGGAATAAATTATGACCAGACCTTTGCACCAGTTGCAATGTTGGAGGCCATAAGAATATTTCTTGCTTATGCAACTCACAAGGGATTCAAGGTCTATCAAATGGATGTAAAGAGTGCATTTCTCAATGGAGATATCAAGGAAGAAGTCTATGTTAGACAACCCCAGGTTTTATCTCTCCAACTCATCCTGATTTTGTTTTTAAATTGCATAAAGCATTGTATGGTCTGAAGCAAGCTCCCAGAGCATGGTATGAGACCTTAGCATGCTTTTTTTGAAAAATGATTTTATAAGGGGTAGAGTAGACCAAACTCTTTTTATTAGAACCCATAAGTCCAATACCCTACTAGTAAATATTTATGTAGATGATATTATCTTTGAATCTACTGATTCAAATTTGTGCAAAAGGTTTTCCAACCTAATGCATTCTAAATTTGAAATGAGTAGCATGGGTGAGATTTCCTTCTTTGTAGGATTGCAAGTCAAACAGCATGCTGATGGCATATTCATTTCTCAAACCAAGTATAAAAAAGAGTTGGTTAAGAAATTTGGTTTGTCTGAAGCATCCTGCATGAAAACACCTATGCCTACTAA
The DNA here is from genome assembly GCA_039513925.1 of Platanthera zijinensis. NCBI lineage: Eukaryota > Viridiplantae > Streptophyta > Magnoliopsida > Asparagales > Orchidaceae > Platanthera > Platanthera zijinensis. Next base: position 110,945,877 of record CM077080.1, read on the forward strand.
TGTTGTATTAGATGCTGATGAACACGGGAAACCTGTTGATCAGACAACATATAGAGCAATGATTGGCTCTTTATTGTACCTTACAGCTAGTAGACCTGACATAATGTTTGCTACATGCATATGTGCTAGATTCCAAGTAAGCCCTAGAGAGTCACACCTAACATTAGTAAAAAGGATTCTTAGGTATGTGAAAAGTTGTCCAAATCTAGGTCTCTGATATCCAAAAGATTCAGGATTTTAATTAACTAGATTTTTAGATGCTGATTATGCTGGATGTAGAGTAGACAGGAAAAGCACCAGTGGAACTTGTTAGTTTCTTTGTGACAGACTTGTCTCCTGGTTTTGTAAGAAACAAACATCTGTGTCCACATAAACTGCTGAAACTGAATACATGGCAGCAGGTAGTTATTGCTCACAGATATTGTGGATTCAAAATCAGCTCCTAGACTATGGTTACAACTTAGATATGTCAAAAATATTTTGTGATAACACCAGTGCAATTTCTATAGTACAAAATGCAGTCCTCCATAGTAGGACAAAACATATAGAGATTAAGCATCACTTTTTAAGAGATAATGTTGAGAAGAATAAAATTGAACTTTAATATATCCCAACTGATTTGCAAAGGGGAGATATTTTCACCAAACCCTTGGATGAAAAGAAACACACATTCTTCCTGAATCAGTTAGGAATGTTAGATGGAGGATGTTTAAATTAAGATCCAAGATTTTAAAACCTTAAAATTGACCAAGACGAGGCTAAAAACTTGATTTTTCTAGTTTCTATAGGTTATTTCTGATCTCTTAACTACGCTCGACGTTTTTCCCCAAGAACGTCGAACGGAGATCGACGTTCTCAGAAATCGTTGACCGGAGTTCAGCACTTTCCAGATAGTGCTAGGCTATCTATTTCCGGTAAAAGATCGTCGAACGGAGCTCGACGCTCTCCAATATCGTCGAACGAAGATCGACGATGTTGAAGACCTTTCAGATTCCTTTAAAAGCCCAGATCGTCGAACTGAGTTCAAAGATCTTTCCTTTTCTGCGTCAAACCCTAATATAAAATTCATTTTTCGATCGTCGTTCTCTTTTGCGCTTTCATACTATCTGCAGAGCTTCTCTTTCCCTCCAAACCTCTCCGCACTCAGTCTTGTTTGTTCATTTTTGCAGGTAAACATGGTCGTCTCTATTACCGTCTTAGCAGCAATGAAGTTTGACATCAGCTTCGACATCGACATGGACTCATTCAAAGGCAGTGATCAAATCTTCAAGGATATTCTAGAACTGTTAAAGGAACAATAGTTGGTTCCTATCATGTCTACAAGGATGAAATTGGCTACAAATTAGATAAATGAATGGGTGTATACAGCACACAACTTGGATCAAAACAAAATGATTGGAACAATATCAGGAACCCAGGTATCCCTAACTCCTGCTCTTATAACAGAAGTTTTCCAATTGAGTACTACGCATGTTTAATTAGAACTGTTTGGAGAGGAATTTTCTAGTATGTTGGATAGAATGGGTCACTCAGCAGCAAACCCTAATAAGTTGCTTAAGAAGAATCTGTCAGTGGAGTACAGATTTTTAGCTGATGTTGTGGGAAAGGTACTGTTAGCAAAGCATTCTGCTCATGATACTATATCTAGGTATCAATTCTGTTTGATGGGTGCCTTAGTTGATAAGAAACATTTAAATTGGGGAGAAATATTCTTTGATTTAATTAAGAAAAAGATTAACAAGAATTTTGTTTATTTTGGGAGGATGTTAGGCCTGTTTCTACATAACAGATGCCCCAGACTTCTTGTGTCCAATGGCATGCACATCAATGCCTCCAAGAGACTCTCCTGTGCTCTCTTTGGAAAGTGGGATAGGCAAATTTCCAAACCCAACAGGGGTCCAACAGTTACCTCAACTTCAGGCACAAGGACTGTACAAGTCAATTCCCCTCAGGCAACCTCCCCCTTGGAAGAATTGCCTGCCTCCTCCTCATCTCCACCATCTCCACCTATTGTTTCTTCATCCATCCCTACATCCACCATCACCATTTCCATTTCATCCCCCATCACTATTTCATTTCCTATCTCAACTCCATCTCCATCTATCTCTTCATCACCACCAGCAACTCATCATGCACAATTCCATCCCCTACATTATTATCCCCCTCTTGATATTGATTCATCCATCCATCTTCCATCATTCAAACTCTTAGATGATTCCTTCATGGATGATTCTCATTCCTCACCCCTTGAGCCCCCATCATCTTCTACTTCTTACAAACAATTGCTTCAAGATATTCTTGCTCAGCAGTCCTTCACCCCATCCATTTCCATTCAAGTTACATCCCTCACCACCATTCCCATTTCTCAACCATCCATCCCACTGCCATCCACATAATCTCTCAATATAACTGCAGCTCCTCCAACATCATAAACCTCTACACCTTTATCCTCTACCTCTACTCAAGCATCCCTTGAGCAAGTAGGTCTTCCAGCCCTTGCAGATAAGCTTTATGAGATGTTCGCTCCCAGGCTAGCACTCATACTGGAGACCTCCATGGCTCCACTTCTTAAATCAATCACTGAGTTATCTGCCAGGCTCTCCTCCTTCTATCCTCCTCAGGCAATCCCTTCTGTGGGGTGCCTTGATCAAGTTTCAACTGAACCCAGGCAGGGGGAGATGCCACATGAAGAAGAGATGCTGCCTGCTCCAGATGAAGAAATGTCAGTTGCTCCAGCCCCAGCTCAAGTTCTATCTTTCAGTTCAGTTGACTTTAAGTCACTGCTTTCAGCATTTGATGCTCTCCAAAGAAGATATCTTCCAGCTCAAGAAGCTGAGGATATTACTAAGGCCATTGTGCCTATTTCCAGTTGTGATCCCAGCCTGATATCTTCATTTATCAATTCTATCAAGGCTGTGGAATTTGTTACTTCTGCTGATATTGTGTGTGTTGATTCTTCTGCTGATGAAGTTAGTTTTGATACTGCTAATGATTTGATGATGACAGAGGCTAATGATTCAGAGCCTACTATTATTATTGTTGAGCCTGCTGTTCCAGCTTTTGTTTATGAATTTGCTGCTGCTATTATTACTGTTTCTGATGTTCCTGCTGCTCCAGCTATTAGTGTTGTTGTTTCTGTCGTTAGTACTACTTCTGTTTCTGCAAGTATTGTTACTTCTGCTTTTGCTCCAGTTTCTGTCACTGCTTCTGTTACTGCTGCTGCTGCTTCAACTGAAGAATCTAAAAATAGAAAGATTATATTAAAAGGATTGATGAGCTGTATGACAATCCTAAAAGCTCAGACAGTGATGAGAATAGGACTGATTCTGATCACTCCTCTGCAACCATTGCAAGGAAGAGGAAAGCAAGAAGCAAAGCCTTCATGAGAGTTCCTCCACAGAAAGTCATAAATGATAATGATATTCCTTATTACATTCTGCATGACTGCCCAATAACTGAACAATGGATACAATTCTCAAAGAACCTATTGAAGGCCATGAAGAAGAGGAGGAAGTATGACAAAGGCACATCACATCATCATCCTCCTCCTCCTCCCTCTCAAGATGCCGAAATTGGTGGAAGTTCTGCTTCACATTACTCTCATGTTAAAACTCAAAGTTCCTCTCAAATTCAAGACAGATCCCAATCCAGAGGATATCAACAAAGAGGCTACCAATCCAGAAGAGGCCAATATAGAGGAAATCAAAGAGGACACAGAGTTTATTCCAGAGGACAATCAAGACAACATCCTTATCATAAGGAAGGACAAGGCCCCATTGATTCAACTTCTGGTCCTTTCCCTTACAAGCTTAAAGAAATTGTTACTTCAAGAGCTCTTCCTGCTGATACAATCAATAGATATGAACCTCCTGTTCCCTTTGAAGATCCAGAGAACAATCCCCTTTCTTGGATAGCAAGGATGAAAGAATTAGCTACTTTAGATCAAATAAAGAAGGCAAGAGAATAAGGGAGAGATACTTCAAACATCACTACTCTATCTGAACAAAGGAAGAAAGAACTTGAAAGATACTCCTCCAGAAAATTCTTTGATCCAGAGAGTTACTTGAAGCTGCACCCAGAGGCTGTTGTTCCCAGACCCAAACCTCAAACATCCCTAGGTGCTACTGATGACAGAAGATCCAAGAAGGAAGCTCAAAATCCCAATAGAGAAATCTTATTCAAAAAGAGAGAAGAAAAGGACTAATTGTGTAAGCTGAACAATACATATCTATCTCTGACAATCTGCTCTGATTATATTTGCTTCTGCAATGCTGCATTTCATTATTCTGCAATGTTGTATTTGCTTTTGTTTCTTCTTGTATGTTTTTTAATTTTTATGTCATGTAAATAGTAATCCTAACCCAAATAGGGGGAGATTGTTGGAATACCCTATTACTGATTTGGATAAGGATCACTATGTCCTTAGGAATATGTTTTGACCTCATTATATAGTTTTAAAGGTCAACTAGAATAGGTCTAAGGCTTAGAAATTTTGTTTGAAAGCTACCCATAAGACCTTCTAAATAAGATTACAAGTGCAGAAGACTAAGGCAATTATCGTCGAGCTCAGATCGACGAGGCGTCGAACTCAGTTCGACTTTCTCTGAGCTTAGTTTAACGAGTCGTCAAACTCGGTTTGACGATCTTCGAGCTCAGATTGACGTTTCTATCTCTAGCCAAAATCCAGATTTTTGAGCTCAGGTCAATGATAGTTGAGCTCAGATCGACGATCTCTGTTTCAAGTCATGTTCCAGTCTCTGAGCTCAGGTCGACTGTAGTCGAGCTCAGGTCGATGATTTTCTGGAGAGATCGACGATTTCAGGATTTCAAATTCAGTTGGTTATGGAATTCAAATTTATTCATATCAAGCAGTTAATGCAATGGATTTTGTAGCCGTTTCAATTAATCTAGAGAAAGTTTAAAGGATACTAAAAGAGAATGTCACTTAGGACTTTCTTCCAGAGACAGATATCAATTAAGGAAGTCATTTATGACTGGCTAACGGCTATCTAGAAGGTTGGATTTCAATATATCTTTTTAGACAATAGAGACAGACAATAATAATCATCAACACAGGATATCAGATAACAAGAGAAAAACTAATAACAACATTTGAGATCTGTGTGACACACAACAAGTACAGGATTATAGTTTCTCATTTCAATTGTTCATGGCTTCATCAATCAAGACTCCAGACACAACACATTTCAGTCTTTGCTGAAATCATTCTTTGCTGGAGATCTCAATTATTCTGAAGGCCTATCACCCTGTGCAAAGCTTCTCTTCCTGAACAACTGTAAATCTCAGGGGTGCTTGACAACATCAATCCACTAGTCTTCTCTTTGACTGTTGAACAGATAAGAACAACTTCACCTCTTTTATTTTTCTTTGGTGTAAAAGGGTTACTCAAAACTCCCTTCAAAAGTTTTCTGTTTGGTTTCTGAGACCTTGTCAAAACTCAGTCGTGGCAAGACACCTGATCAAAAAATCTGGTTTGGTTTTTTAGCACCTTATCAAAAGCTCATTGGTGCCCAGGACACCTGATCAACTATTCCTGCAGTGGATTCCTACCTAGGGTGGTAGAAGTGTGGATGTACCCAGGTTGATTGGGGAACAACCATAGATCCTTGTGTCTTCTGGTTGTTGTGTTTGATTTGCTGTGTGTTGTGTTCTTTGTTTCTTGCTTATTTTTATTTATTGCAAGCACAATACACCAATATATAAATAAAGTCTTCCACTGTAAAATAATTTTTAAATTGGAAAATTATTTTAATATACAATATTCACCCCCCCCCCCCCCTCTAGAGTAAAGGTAGATCTTACCCTCACTTTCAATTGGTATCAGAGCGAGGTTGGTTATTCAACAAATAAATCTTCATCAGATTGGTTGTTCCTACAGGCTAACACCTGAACCAAAAGATCTCTGATAAGATCAATCTTTAATAGAGGGTTATTATTTCTATTATTTTTATTTTCATATAAAACCATGGCACAGAACAAAGATTATGCTAGCACAAAACCTCCAGTGTGCAATCTTCCTAAGTTTGCACTTTGGAAGGCAAGGATTAGATTATATATGAATTCTATTGATGAGGATATCTATAATTCTGTTTTGACAGTGTGTCCAAGACCTCCAACAACTACAAGTACAAATGCTGTTCCACCCCCTTCAAGAACAGGTGCAAAAATCAAAAAGTGGAAAGTTGCTGATGCTAAGGCAATGAACATATTGGCTCAGACTATGTCTGATGACATATTTCAAAAAGTGACTGAATGCAACCACGTAAAAGAAATATGGGACAAGCTATCTGAGCTTGTGTCAGGATCAGATGATGAAAGATATGACAGAAGATCCCATCTCATAACCCAGTATGAGAATTTCAAGAAGGGAGAAACTGAGTCAGTTGCTGACATGTACAACAGACTCAGTCTAATTGTTAGTGAACTAAAAACTTTGGATAAAGAGATCTCATTGACTGAACTCAATTATAAGATCCTAATATGCTTCCCCAGCACTTGGGACTCAAGGATCTGGCCAATCAAGGATGCCAAAAGCCTAAATGAGATCACCACTGAGGATCTATTAGGCAAGATCAAGTCTTATGAGCTGCTCATCAAAAATAGAGAGGAAGAGCAAAAGACAACTTCTCCAGCAACAAAGAAAGAGAAGACAATTGCTTTCAAAGCTACAAAAGAACTGCCTGAAGACAAGGTCACAGGCAATGAAGAGTTAATGAGTCTACTAGCCAAAAGATTCTATAAGATGGCTAGAAAAGATTTCAGGAAAAGGTCATCCAGAGGCCATGAAAAGCCAAGGTATGACAAGTCCAGTAACAAAGAAATTATTTGTTTTGGATGCAGGAAACCAGTCCACATTGTGCCTGATTGTCCAGAGAATCAAAATAAGGACAAGAAAGATAAGAAAGACAGGAGAAGAGACAAAGACTTTAGAAGAAACAACAATGACAAATCCTCCTCCAGCAAGAACAAACACACCAGGAAGGGATTTGTAGCTGAAACCTGGAGTGAAACTGAAGAAGAATCAGAGGCATCATCAAGCTCAAGTGATGATGAAGATGATGCTCAAGAGAAGGAGTCTTGCATGATGGCTATCAATGCCTCTCAACATAATTCTGATGCAGAACAAAGTTAGAATCTGAATATGAACATGAAGCTGAAGAAGATCGGGTAATAGATTCTTTTGATTTCAATTTAGAGGACTTTAGATCTGAATTTAAGGCACTTTGTTTAGACCTGCTAAAGTCTGAGAAAGAGATTATCTCTCTCAGAAATCAATTGTCTGGACATAGCACTTTAAAATCAGATAACCTCAAACTCTCTGAGGAGTTGGAATGCTGTAGTGAGAAGATAGCTTCACTGAAAAGTGAACTATCCCAGGAAAAGAAGTTTGAAGAATCCCTCAATGGGAGAAGCATCAGACTGATGGACATCACAAGCACAGTGAACTCAAGACTTAACAGTACACTGGGCTTGGGTGCTTCATCCAGCCAACCTATAGTGTTAATAACCCCAATTAAGTTTATCTCAGATAAAGGAAAGGAAGTTGTAGAGGTAGCTAGGAAGAATCCTGACTTACCTAAGAAAAACAAAGTTCAACGAAAAACGTCGAATAGAGCTCGACGATCGCGGAACAGAGCTCAGCGATCTCAAGCTGAATCGTCGAACTCAGGTCGACGATCTCTGAACTCTGAACTCTGAACTCTGGCAAAGTCGATCTTTGAACAGAGCTCGACGATCTGACCCAAGATTGTCGAACTCAGCTCAGAGATCGTCGAACAGAGATCAGAGCTTTGAATAAGGTTTAAAGGGTAAATCAAACTTCAATCCTAGTGGTCCCACATCCCAAAGCTTTAACCCTTATACTGAATGGATAATACCTCCTAGGATATATCATCCTGAAGGTTATAAGAGTCAACCAGGGATGTCTTTTATTTCAGAATTTAAAGGTTATCAACCTAGGCCCAAGGTAAATAAGGTCAAAAACAAATAAATTGTTTTATATACAGGTGAAGACCTATCCAATAATAAACCAGTAATGGTATTTGGATAGTGGGTGCTCAAAGCGCATGACAGGAAGCAAGGAGAATCTTATATCCTTCAAAGTCAAGCTTAGACCCAAAGTAATATTTGGATATTCAAACTTTTGACAGACCAAGGGATATGGTGCAGTCCAAATTTGCTCAGTCACATTCAAGAAGGTAGCCTATGTAGAAGGACTGAAGCACAATTTAATCAGCATCAGTCAACTATGTGATGAAGGCTACCAGGTGAATTTCAACAAATCTTCATGCAAAATCAAATCAGAGGACAACACAACTGTGTTGACAGGTAAAAGGAAAGGTAAAATTTATCTTGTAGATTTTCATTCAACTAAGGTAGATATTTGCTTGTTCAACTCTGTTAGTAAACCAAATGAACTTTGGCATAAGAGATTAGGACATATAAACCTTAGAACCATTGCTAGTCTATCCAAGGACAACCTTATTAGAGGACTACCTTTTGGCCCTTACAAGAAGGAAGGACTTTGTAGGGCTTATCAGTTAGGAAAGCAAACTAAAAATAGCTTTAAGTCACTTAATAAGAGTGATTCACCTAGGATCTTGTATCTGTTACACATGGATCTTTTTGGACCCATTACAGTACAAAGCCTAGGATGGAAATTTTACACTTTAGTGGTTGTAGATGACTTCTCTAGATTCACATGGGTGTTCTTTCTAAGGAAGAAGTCTGATAACTTTAAGTGTTTGACAGAGTTTCTCAAATGCTTATAGATTGAGTTCAATACTCACATTGCCCTAAAAAGAAGTGATTACGGGACAGAGTTTGATTATCTTCTTATGCAAGAGTTCTGTCAGAGTGAAGGGATCAGGCAGACTTTCTCAGCTCCTAGAACTCCTCAACAAAATGGGGTAGCTGAAAGGAAAAATAGAACCCTTATTGAATCTGCTACTACATTATTGACAGATGTTCACCTTCCTCTATACTTTTGGGCAGAGGCAGTAAGCACCTAAAACTATATGCTGAACAGAAGTTTGATACATAAGCTGAAGGGCAAGACACCCTATGAATTACTCAAAGGGAAGAAACCTAAAGTAGATTATTTCAAAATTTTTGGTTGTATTTGTTACATACACAATAATGACAAGAAATACATAACAAAATTTCAAGCCAAAGCTGATGAAGGAGTGTTTCTGGGATACTCAATGATCAGTAAAGCTTATAGGGTGTATAACATATCTTCTCTTAAAATTGAAGAATCTGTACATGTATCTTTTGATGAAACTAACATGTCTTATAAGGAGAAGAATACTTCTACCATAGAACCTTTGTAGGTGCATTCTCTTTCATAATGTTTGAACAGGTTACACATTATAGAAAAGGTTACAACACATTCACCTATCCAATAAAGAGGTGGAAGTAGTGAAGATGAAGAGGACACTCAACATCTTGGTGAGAACCACATTGAAGAGCCAGTTATTGTTCCACAAGAGGAAATAACAACACAGGTTGGTGAACAATCAACACCCCCTGTTTATTTAGTAACATCAAGAGATCATCCAATCTCCCAAGTTATTGAAGATATCTCAGCTGGTGTGCAAAATAGAAATCAGGTCAACAAAAATCTGATGCACACCTGCTTTTTATCTCAAATTGAGCCTCAATCCATACAAGATGCAGAACAAGATCCACACTTGATCATTGCAATGCAAGAGGAGTTACATCAATTTTAGAGGAAAAAAGTTTGGGAGCTAGTGCCAAGGCCAAAGGATCACTCCATTGTTGGAACAAAATGGGTGTTCAGGAACAAACTGGATGATCAAGGAATCATTGTAAGGAAAAAGGCAAGGCTAGTTGCACAAGGATACTCACAAGAAGAAGGAATAGATTATGACCAGACCTTTGCCCTAGTGGCAAGGTTGGAGGCCATAAGAATATTTCTAGCTTATGCAGCTCACAAGTGATTCAAGGTCTATCAAATGGATGTAAAGAGTGCATTTCTTAATGGAGATATCAAGGAAGAAGTCTATGTTAGACAACCCCCAGGTTTATCTCTCCAACTCATCCTGATTATGTTTTTAAATTTCATAAAGCATTGTATGGTCTCAAGCAAGCTCCCAGAGCATGGTATGAGACCTTAGCATGCTTTCTTTTGAAAAATGATTTTATAAGGGGTAGAGTAGACCAAACTTTTTTTATTAAAACCCATAAGTCCAATACCCTACTAGTACAAATTTATGTAGATGATATTATCTTTGGATCTACTGATTCAAATTTGTGCAAAAGGTTTTCCAACCTAATGCATTCTAAATTTGAAATGTGTAGCATGAGTGAGCTTTCCTTCTTTCTAGGATTGCAAGTCAAACAGCATGCTGATGGCATATTCATTTCTCAAACCAAGTATGCAAAAGAGTTGGTTAAGAAATTTGGTATGTCTGAAGCATCCTGCATGAAAACACATATGCCTACTAATGCTGTATTAGATGCTGATGAACATGGGAAACCTGTTGATCAGACAACATATAGATAAATGATTGGCTCTTTATTGTACCTTACAGCTAGAAGACCTGACATAATATTTGCTACATGCATATGTTCTAGATTCCAAGTAAGCCCTAGAGAGTCACACCTAACATTAGTAAAAAGGATTCTTAGGTATGTGAAAGTTGTCCAAATTTAGGTCTATGGTATCCAAAAGATTCAGGATTTGAATTAACTGGATTTTCAGATGCTAATTATGCAGGATGTAGAGTAGATAGAAACAACACCAGTGGAACTTGTCAGTTTCTTGGTGATAGACTTGTCTCTTGGTTTTGTAATAAACAAACATCTGTGTCCACATCAACTGCTGAAACTGAATATATGGCAGCAGGTAGTTATTGCTCACAGATATTGTGGATTCAAAATCAGCTCCTAGATTATGGTTACAACTTAGATAAGTCAAAAATATTTTGTGATAACACCAGTGCTATTTTTATAACACAAAATCCAGTCCTCCATAGTAGGACAAAACATATAAAGATTAGGCATCACTTTTTAAGAGATTATGTTGAGAAGAATAAAATTGAACTTCAATATATCCCAACTGATTTGCAAAGGGGAGATATTTTCACCAAACCCTTGGATGAATAGAAACACACATTCTTCCTTAATCAGTTAGGAATGTTAGATGGAAGAAGTTTAAATTAAGATCCAAGATTTTAAAACCTTAAAATTGACCAAGACTAGGCTAAAAACTTGATTTTTCTAGTGTCTATAAGTTATTTCTGATCTCTGAACTGCGCTCGACATTTTTCCCCAAGATCGTCGAACGGAGATCGACGTTCTCAGAAATCGTTGACCTGAGTTCAGCGCTTTCCAGATAGTGCTAGGCTATCTCTTTCTGGTCAAAGATCGTCGAACGGAGCTCGACGCTCTCCAATATCGTCAAACGGAGATCGACGATGTTGAAGACCTTTCAGATTTCTATAGAAGGCCAGATCGTCGAACTGAGTTCAACGATCTTTCCTTTTCTACGTCGAACCCTAATATAAAATTGATTTTTTGGCCGTCGTTCTCTTTTGCGCTTTCATACTTTCTGCAGAGCTTATCTTTCCCTCCAAACCTCTCTGCACTCGGTCTTGTTTGTTCATTTTTGCAGGTAAACATGGCCGTCTCTGTTGTCGTATTAGCAGAAATGAAGTTTGACACCGGCTTCGACATCGACATGGACTCATTCGAAGGAAGTGATCAAATCTTCAAGGATATTCTGGAACTGTTCAAGGAACAATAGTTGGTTCCTATCATGTCTACAAGGATGAAATTTGCTGCAGATGAGATAAAGGAATGGGTGTATACAACACACAACTTGGATCAAAACACAGTGATTGGAACAATATCAGGAACCCAGGTATCCCTAACTCCTGCTCTTATAACAGAAGTTTTCCAATTGAGTACTGGGAATGATTCAGTAGAACTGTCTGGAGAGGAATTTTCTAGTATGTTGGATAGAATGGGTCACTCAACAGCAAACCCTAATAAGTTGCTTAAGAAGAATCTGTCAGTGGAGTACAGATTTTTAGCTGATGTTGTGGGAAATGTACTGTTAGCAAAGCATTCTGCTCATGAGACTATATCTAGGTATCAATTCTGTTTGATGGGTGCCTTAGTTGATAGGAAACATTTGAATTGGGGAGAAATATTCTTTGATTTAATTAAGAAAAAGATTAACAAGAATTTTGTTAATTTTTGGAGTATTTTAGGCCTGTTTCTACATAACAGATGCCCCCAACTTCTTGTGTCCAATGGCATGCACATCAATTACTCCGAGAGACTCTCCTGTGCTCTCTTTGGAAAGTGGGACAGGAAAATTGCCAAACCCAGCAGGGGTCCAATAGTTACCTCAACTTTAGTCACAAGGACTGTACAAGTCACTTCCCCTCAGGAAACTGCCCCTTGGAAGAATTGCCTGCCTCCTTCTCATCTCCACCATCTCCACCTATTGTTTCTTCATCCATCCCTACATCCACCATCACCATTTCTATTTCATCCCCCATCACTATTTCATCTCTCATCTCAACTCCATCTCCATCTATCTCTTCACCACCACCAGCAACTCATCAAGCACAATTCCATCCCTTACATTATTATCCCCCTCTTGACATTGATTCATCCATCCATCTTCAATCATTCAACCTATTAGATGATAACTTCATGGATGATTCTCATTCCTCACCCCTTGAGCCCCTATCATCTTCTACTTCTTACCAACAATTTCTTCAAGATATTCTTGCTCAGCCATCCTTCACCCCATCCATTTCCATTTAAGTGACATCCCTCACCACCATTCCCATTTCTCAACCATCCATCCCACTGCCATCCACATCATCTCTCAACATAACTACAGCTCCTCCAACATCATCAACCTCTGCACCTTTATCCTCTACCTCTACTCAAGCATCCCTTGAGCAAGTAGATCTTCCAGCACTTGTAGATAAGCTTTATGAGATGTTAGCTCCCAGGCTAGCACTCCTGCTGGAGACCTCCATGGCTCCACTTCTTAAATCAATCACTGAGTTATCTGCCAGGCTCTTCTCCTTCTATCCTCCTCAGGCAATCCCTTCTGTGGGGTGCCTTGATCCAGTTTCAACTGAATCCAGGCAGGGGGAATGCCATATGAAGAAGAGATGCTGCCTGCTCCATATGAAGAAATGCTAGTTGCTCCAGCCCTAGCTCCAGTTCTATCTTTCAGTTCAGTTGACTTTAAGTCACTGCTTTCAGCATTTGATGCTCTCCATAGCAGATATCTTCCAGCTCAAGAAGCTGAGGATCTTACTAAGGCCATTGTGCCTATTTCTAGTTGTGATCCCAACCTGATATCTTCATATATCAATTCTATCAAGGCAGTGGAATTTGTTACTTTTGCTGATACTGTGTGTGTTGATGCTGCTGCTGATGAAGTTAGTTTTGATACTGCTAATGATTTGATGATGATAGAGGCTAATGATTCAGAGCCTGCTATTATTGTTGGTTAGCCTGCTGTTCCAGCTTTTGTTTCAGAATCTGCTGCTGATGTTATTACTGTTTTTGATGTTCCTGCTGCTCCAACTATTAGTGTTGCTATTTCTGTTGTTAGTACTACTTCTGTTTCTGCCAGTATTTCTACTTCTGCTTTTGCTCCAGTTTTTGTCACTGCTTCTATTACTGCTGCTGCTGCTTCAACTTAACAATCTAAACAACAGAAAGATTATATTAAAATGATTGATGAGCTGTATGAGAATCCTCAAAGCCCAGACAGTGATGAGAATAGGACTGATTCTGATCACTCCTCTACAACCATTGCAAGGAAGAGGAAAGTAAGAAGCAAAGCCTTGATGAGAGTTCCTCCACAAAAAGTCACAAATGATAATGATATTCCTTATTACATTCTGCATGACTGCCCAATAACTGAACCATGGATGCAATTCTCAAAGAACCAATTGAAGGCCATGAAGAAGAGGAGGAAGTATGACAAAGGCACATCACATCATCATCCTCCTCCTCCTCCCTCTCCAGATGCAGGAACTGGTGGAAGTTCTGCTTCACAATCCTCTCATGCTAAAACTCAAAGTTCCTCTCAAATTCAAGACAGATCCCAATCCAGAGGATGTCAACAAAGAGGCTACAAATCCAGAAGAGGCTAATATAGAGGAAATCAAAGAGGACACAGAGTTTATTCTAGAGGACAATCAAGACAACATCCTTATCACAGGGAAGGATAAGGCCCCATTTATTCAACTTCTGATCCTTTCCCTTACAAGCTTAAAGAAATTGTTACTTCAAGAGCTCCTCCTGCTGATACAATCAATAGATATGAACCTGCTGTTCCCTTTGAAGATCCAGAGACCATTCCCTTTTCTTGGATGGTAAGGATGAAAGAATTAGCTGCTTTAGATCAAATAAAGAAGGCAAGAGAACAAGGGAGAGATACTTCAAACATCACTACTCTATCTGAACAAAGGAAGAAAGAACTTGAAAGAAACTCCTCCAGAAAATTATTTGATCCAGAGAGTTACTTGAAGCTGCACCCAGAGGCTGTTGTTCCCAGAACCAAATCTCATACCTCCCTAGGTGTTACTGATGACGGAAGATCCAAGAAGAAATCTCAAAATCCCAACAGAGAAATCTTATTAAAAAGGAGAGAAGAAAAGGACTAATTGTGTAAGCTGAACAATACATATCTATCTCTGACAATCTGTTGTGATTATATTTGCTTCTGTAATACTGCATTTAATTATTCTGCAATGTTGTATTTGCTTTTGTTTTTGCTTGTATGCTTTTTAATTCCTATGTCATGTAAATAGTAATCCTAACCCAAATAGGAGGAGATTATTGGAACACCCTATTACTGATCTTGGTAAGGATCACTATGTCCTTAAGAATATGTCTTGACCTCATTGTATAGTTTTAAAGGTCAACTAGAATAGGTCTAAGGCTTAGAACTTAGGTTTGAAAGATGCCCACAAGACCTTCTAGTTCAGATTACAAGTGCAGAAGACTAAGGCAATTATCGTCGAGCTCAGATCGACGAGGCGTCGAACTCAGTTCGACTATCTCTGAGCTCAGTTCAACGAGTCGTCGAACTCGGTTCGACGATCTTCGAGCTCAGATCTACATTTCTGTCTCTAGCCAAAATCAAGATCTCTGAGCTCAGGTCGACGATAGTTGAGATCAGATCGACGATCTTTGTTTCAAGTCAAGTTCAAGTCTCTGAGCTACAATCGACTGTAGTCGAGCTCAGATCAACAATTTTTTGGAGAGATCGACGATTTCAGGATTTCAAATTCAGTCAGTTATGGAATTCAAATTTATTCATATCCAGCAGTTAATGCAAAGGATTTTGTAGCCGTTTAAATTAATTTGGAGAAAGTTTCAAGGTGACTAAAAGAGAATATCACTTAGGACTTTCCTCCAGAGACAGATATCAATTAAGGAAGTCATTTATGACTGGCTAACGGCTATCTAGAAGGTTGGATTTCAGTATATCTTTTCAGAAAATAGAGACAAACAATAATAATCATCAACACAGGATATCAGATAATAAGTGAAAAACCAAGAACAACATCTGAGATCTGTGTGACACACAACAACTACAGGAATACAGTTTCTCATTTCAATTGTTCAAGGCTTCATCAATCAAGACTCCAGACACAACACATTTCAGTCTTTGCTGAAATCATTCTTTGCTGGAGATCTCAATTATTTTGAAGGCCTATCACCCTGTGAAAAGCTTCTCTTCCTGAACAACTGCAAATCTCAGGGGGAGCTTTGACAACATCAATCCACTCTCTTTGACTGTTGAACAGAGAAGAACAACTTCACCTCTTTTATTTTTCTTTGGTGTAAAAGGGTTACTCAAAACTCCCTTCAAAAGTTTTGTGTTTGGTTTCTTAGACCTTGTCAAAACTCAGTGGTGGCAAGAAACCTGATCAAAAAATCTGGTTTGGTTTTTGAGCACCTTATCAAAAGCTCATTGGTGCCCAAGACACCTGATCAACTATTCCCGCAGTGGATTCCTACCTAGGGTGGTAGAAGAGTGGATGTACCCAAGTTGATTGGGGAACCACTATAGATCCTTGTGTCTTCTGGTTGCTGTGTTTGATTTGCTGTGTGCTGTGTTTTTTGTTTCTTGCTTAGTTTTATTTACTGCAAGCACAATACACCAATATATAAATATAGTCTTCCACTGCAAAATAATTTTTAAATTGGAAATTTATTTAATATACTCTATTCACCCCCCCCCCCTCTAGAGTAAAGGTAGATCTTACCCTCACTTTCAATAGTAATTAGCCTGTTTGCTCTACAACTCTAGCATTCTGTCTCTGATCAGTCTCACCTGAGCCTCAGTGTCTTCAACAAAATTCGATCCCAACACCTTCAGATCCTCGTCCTGAATCAAAGAAAGCAGGGTCCTATATTTCCTTCCATACAAGGCTTCGTAAGGCGACATCATGATGCTGTATTAGTAGATGTTGTTATAGGAGAACTCGACTAGGGGTAAGAGCTTCTCCCACGGTTCCCTGCGGTCCAAAATGCATAGCCTCAGAAGATCTTCCAGCATCCGATTGGTGCGTCCCGTCTGCCCATCCGTCTGGGGATGGAATGCGGTGCTGAAGGTCAATCACGTGCCTAAGTAAGCCTTCACGGATCTCCACTCCCTGGAATTGAACCGGCCATCCCGATCCGACACGATCGTCTTGGGCACCCCATGATATCGAACGAACTGCTCCACAAATCTCCGCACTAGTACTCCCACAGAGTCATCCTTCCTGATCGGAATGAATCTGGCCACCTTCGTCAACCGATCGACGATGACCCAAATCGAGTCGTTTCCCGTCTGTGATCGGGGAAGTCCATGAATAAAGTCCATCGCGATGTATTCAAACTTCCACTCCGACACCGTAAGTGGCTGTAGCAATCCTGCGGGGTTCCTGCACTCAACCTTCACCAGCTGGCATGCCTCGCAATGAGTCATGAAGTATGTAATGTCCTTCTTCATCCCTGGACAAAACATCGTCTTCTTCAATTCTGCCATCATCTTAGTGATCCCCGGGTGTATAGAATATCTACTATAATGTGCCTCCGCAATGATGTCCTCCCTAATCTGGCCTCCTGCGGGTATATAGACCTTGCCTCTAAAACATAGCAATCCATCTCTCAGTGAATAATCTCCCATCGAACCCTCCTCCAAGGCTTGGAATATCGACTCTGCCCATGCATCTGTCCTCTGTCCGTCCCGGATGCGGTCTCGAATATCATCTTTTGCAACCATCGATGGTAGATACTCCATATACAGCTCTGGATCATTCTCGGACACTAGGGATATCTGTATATCTCTGAAAGACCGGACCAGCTCCATGGACATCAGTTGTGGTCCCTTCCCTGCGGTATCTCCTCTCCAGCTCAGAGCATCTGCCACCACGTTCGCCTTCCTAGGGTGGTAGTGCATGGTGTACTCGTAATCTGACAGGAACTCCATCCAACGTCTCTGTCTGATATTGAGTTACTTTTGTGTGTCCACGTATTTCAAATTCTTGTGATCTGAGAAGATGTCACAGTGAACCCCGTAGAGGTAGTGTCGCAAAATCTTCAGAGCAAAGATCACTACACCCATCTCCAGATCATGCACCGGATAGTTCTTCTCACGTATCTTCAGCTGTCAGGAGGCGTAGGCTTTTATGTGCCCATTCTGTATCAGAACGACACCCATCACCTGGTAGGAGGCGTCTGTGTACACCTGGAATCCCTCCCTTCCCGACGGAAGAGCGAGAATGGGACCCGAGGTAAGCCGACCTTTCAACTCCATAATGGACGCCTCGCACTGTGGCGTCCAAACGAAAGGTGATTCCTTCTTTGTCAGGGATGTAAGAGGGAGTGCAATCCGGGAAAATCCTTCGACGAACTTACGGTAATATCCGGCAAGCCCCAGGAAGCTCCGTACATCCATGGTTGTCTTCAACGGTGACCAATCCTGAACTGCCCGAACCTTGGCCGGGTTTACTGCCAACCCAGCACCGCTGATAATATGACCTAAGAAGGCCACCTCCTTAAACCAAAACTGGCATTTGTTAAACTTTGCATACAGCTAGTGCTCCCGTAGCCTCTCTAGAGTCAACATCAGGTGTCGTGTATTCTCTTCCTCCATCCTTGAGTAGATGAGGATGTCGTCAATAAATACGATGACGAATACATCCAAATACTCCTTGAACACCATGTTCATGAGGCTTGAAAATGCTGACGGTGCATTTGTAAGCCCGAAGGGCATCACGGTAAACTCAAATAGTCTGTATCTACTACTAAAGGCGGTCTTCGGAATGTCCTCCTCTCGAATCCGTAGCTGGTAATAACCTGACCTCAAGTCAAGTTTCGAGAAGAAATGTGCTCCCTCCAGTTGATCAAACAACTCGTCAATCCGCGGAAGCGGGTATGTATTCCGGACCGTCAGTCTGTTCAGCGCTCAATAATCAATACACAAGCGGAGACTTCCGTCCTTTTTCTTGACAAATAGCATCGGGGCTTCCCACGGTGAAGAGCTCGGCCGGACAAACCCTGCCTCTATTAGTTCCTGCAACTGGCTTCAGAACTCTGTCAACTCTTTCGGGGCCATCCGGAAAGTGGCCCATGATGCCAGCTTGGCCCCCGGCACAAGCTGTATCTGGAAGTCCTGCTCTTGGTGTGGAGGTAGTCCTAGCAGTTTCTCTGGAAAGATGTCAGCAAAATCTCGCACCACCGAGATGTCTGTCAAAGACTCCTTGACTTCCGCCATCTCAAATTGAATCTGATAAACCTCCTCTCCCTGCAGATGGGCCTTAACGTCCTGTACTGAAGATAAGAGTATACGAGAGTCAGGTCTTATACCTTCGATGACAATGAAAGAGTCCTCGTGCCTCACGGTTATCCTCTTCGCTTGGCAATCAATCTGGGCATGGTTCCAGTGCAGCCATACCATGCCCAGGATCAAGTCATAGTCCGTCAACTTCAAAAGCGTCGCCGGAGCCTCAAACGTCTTTCCACCGATTTCTACCTCCATGTTGCAGTGGTCTGAGGTAAGGAGTTCTGATCTATCGGGTAGTCGCACCCTCATCAACGAGCCCCTGAATCGCTCCACGCCTTCCAATCCTTCTACGAACGTCTCCGACATGAAGGAGTGAGAAGTTACGATATCCAAAAGCGTGCAGGCAGCCTTTCCGCCGATGAAGACTATACATGGGGAGGTTAAATGTCTTAGGATTCTATAACGAGTTTTTCTTTACTATTTATTCTATCTAATGAAGTTCTACAAAATTTGTCAACTGAGAAAAAGGAGAATTCGTTTTAAATAATTAAACATGTCGGCATAGCTACTATGACCTGCTATGGGTTTTTGAGGTTGTGCAAGGTCCAAAGCATACACCGGCTCCCTTTCTTGTCTACGATCTCCCGCCTGGTATTCACGACCTCGGTCGCGTCCTCGGCCTCCGAAATGCTGAGCAGGTGGGCCACCCTGTGGTGCTGGAGGTGGTGCCCCCCTAATGGTGCAGTTTCTCCGGAGGTGCCCAATCTGATGACAATGGAAGCACTCTGGTGGGGGATACGCCATACCCCCGGGTCTCGGCATCTCCCGCATCCGAAGAGGTTGAGGGGCCAATATCGACTGCTTTGTCGACTCCTGCCTTACTTCCTGACGAGGCTGGTCCTTTGTCCTTCTCCCATCTGGTATAGCACCTCGCTGCTGATCATTTCTGGCTCTCCGGCCCTGAAGTGGTGTGCTAATTAGCCTCAATCCTCTTTGCCATCTCCAAAATCAGGGAGATAGGCCCGTCGGATACAAACAATAAGGCCTCCCTCAACTCCTCTTTTAGGCCCTTATAGAACCTCTTGATTTACCCTGCTTCGTCCAGCTAGTAATAATCTGCATATCATGCCAGATAGTCGAACTCCCGATGGTACTCAACCACCGTCCTGTTGCCCTGCTTCAGCTGTAAGAACCGCTCCTCCAACTCATCCCTGGCCGACTGCGGAACAAAATGCTCCAGCAGTGCGGCTGAACTCATCCAGGTGAGAGGTCTAAGTTGTTAGCCTAAATCACCGAAATGCGTGTCAAATGCGGGCAAATATCAAGCAATCACAGAAGACAAGAGATTTATAGTGGCCAATCTTGGGTACGTCCACTTTCCTCGATCTAGCAAATTACTAGACTCGGCTACTCCACTATCTCGGATTGAAAACAATCCTACACCTCGGAACCACGTTCCTACAAATCTCGATCCCAAAACGGACTCGGAGACAAAACTTCCTACAAGTCTCGGAGAAGAATCTCCTACAATGAAATTTGGTTTGTCAGATCTGGATCTGTCTTCTTCTTTAGGAACTTCGGCTTGATCAGAAAATGTAGAAGACGACTAGAGAAATATCCACGAATCTGAGATCTAGCTCGATCGAGAAAGTAGATCTGGAATCTTTTCAAGATCGAGGCTCTTTCTTCTGGATCGCCGATGAAAACGAAGGTCGCGATCCAAACTTTTCTTCTTCTTCCGTGAACGGCAATGGCGGCGGCGTGAAATTAGGGTTCACGGAATTCCTCTTTCTTAAAAAGAATATTTCTGTAATAACGCTTGAAAAGTCATTTCTGAAAAGACCTATTTATAGGTGGGTTCCAACGGTCATAACATTGATTAATGATGACACGTGGCTGACAGATTCAAAGTACTTATGATGAAAAAGGACTTAGAATAATTCTGGAGAAGTTGACTGCGATACTCGAGTAATGGAGGATATACACGAGTATGGAGAGATGGATTACTCGAGTAGCAAGAGGCAGTATCTCGAGTATAGAAAGAGAATTACAGGAGAGAAGAAAGAATTACTCGAGTATCAAAAATGGTATACTCGAGTATCAGAAGTGTATACTCGTATACTCGAGTATCAAGACGATATACTCGACTATCAAGACGATATACTCGAGTATCAGAAAATATACCTCATTTATATCAGAGTCAATTACTCGAGTATGGAAGAATTTACTCGAGTATCAAAAATCAATTACTCGAGTATGAACATACTTACTCGAGTATCAGAAGATATACTCGAGTATCAGAATATATACTCGAGTATCAGAAAACACTTACTCGAGTATAAACATACTTACTCGAGTATCAGAATATATACTCGAGTATCAGAATATATACTCAAGTATCAGAAAGCACTTACTCGAGTATAAACATACTTACTCGAGTATCAGAATATATACTCGAGTATCAGAATATATACTCGAGTATCAGAAAGCACTTACTCGAGTATAAACATACTACTCGAGTATCGAATATATACTCGAGTATCAGAATATATACTCGAGTATCAGAAAGCACTTACTCGAGTATAAACATACTTACTCGAGTATCAGTACTCGAGTATCAGAATATATACCTGCACTTTCGAGTATAAACATACTTACTCGTGTATTACAAGGAAATACTCGAGTATAAAGGACTTAGGAAAATTCTAAGAGGAAATTTGCTCCAATGCTTCTGTCCATCAATCCAAGTGCATGAAGGAAGTGTATCCCAATAGAGAGGCTATGCATGGGCCAACACTTTGGATCACACAATGAGGGATTACATTGTATGGTCCTGTGTTTGGTGACCCATTATAGACTGACATTGGTCTACAGCAATTAGCTGGCATCAAATACACCTTAATTCATCTTAGTTCCTGACCTCCTACAAATCTGAGGTATTGTGGAGACAAATCCCAACACCAGGTAATTTCCGCAACCTCCCTATCGACAAACGTCGTGTCCAGCAGTTTCTTACACCACCTCTTGGTATGGTACTCCAAGAAAGAGACAACCAAAGACACCCTCTCCTCCCAGGGGTACCATATCCCGGTCAGCATTTCGTACATAATATCCAGCCACTCTTCCGTCCGAACTGCCATTTCTGTCACCAAGAAGAACGGGGGAGAAAGTCCTCGGAAGATGCTCAACCAGTTGGCCCCTGGGTTTGGCTGCGGAGCCGGAGCCTGTTGAGTCCGGAAGGCCTGAAGGATAGCTGAAAGAGACTGCCCCATGTCTAACTGAAGGAAAGGAGTGGGGACTGGTGGAGGTGGTGCAACATACGGAGTCTGTTGAACTCCACCTTATGGCGTAGGCTGTGCTAGAAGATGCGTAACTGAATGATGTAAGTTGTCTACCTAAATCACCTAGAGTGGGGTGAATAGGTGAGATATGAGTCTAATGCGGAATAAAAAATGTAGCAACTAGCACAAATAAGTAAGCAAGCAATCACATAGATGACAATAGATTTTTAATGGTTCCCCGATCTTGGGTACGTCCACTTTCCTCACCGATCTAGCAAATCGCTAGACTCTGCTACTCCACTATCTCGGATTGCAAACCAATCCTAAACCTCAGAACCACATTCCTACAAAACTCGATCCAACTGGATCTACACTCGGAAGATAAAAACTTCCTACCACTCGGAGAACAACGCTCCTACACTCGGAGATTAATCTCCTACAAGATTTACAAATACAGATTGAAAATACAAACAGAAATATTCTCAGATCTGAAATAATTTGTCTATAGGTATTCTTCTAGAATCATTGCGACTCTTTCAAAATTTGTAGAAGAAGATCCTTTGAAAATCTGACCTAGAGAAAACTTGAATCTACTTGATCAAGGAAAGAAAAAACGATTCCTTAATCAGCAGATCTTCTAGATCGAATGTAGAGAGATCGATCTTGACGAGAGCGGCGGCTTCAGATGTCGTTCTTGAGAAAAGTCAGCCAAACCAGTAATTTAGGAAAGTACGGAATCTGCTCTTAAGAGATTCTTCTTTTTCTTTTTTACTTAGGGTTATGTCTTAGGGAAAAGACTTTATATAGGATTACCCTTAACGGATAGAAAGGATATTAATGACGACACGTGGACAAATCATGTCGAGTTATTTGAAATTTCGGCCGTTCTGGACTTAGAACAAAAATTTCTGGAAAAACGACTTAGTTCTCAAGAAGTGGTTATAGTTCTCGAGAACTAGGAATTGAGTTCTCGAGAACTGTCAAGACTTCTCAGGAACTAAGTTCTTTAGAAAAGATTTGGACTTCTCGAGAACACAAGGTTTAGTTCTCGAGAACTAATTGACTTCTCGAGAACTTTTCTTAGAAAAATTCCTGAACTTCTCGAGAACTTAACTTAGAAAATTTTTTGAGGCAAATCCTGACTATTCAAGAAATTGAGCTGGCAGTTCTCGAGAACTGAAGCCAAGCTTCTCGAGAACAAGAAAGACTTCTCGAGAACTATACCTTAGGCTTCTCGAAAACTGAACAAGACTTCTCGAGAACAAAGAGGACTTCTCGAGAACTATAACTTAGAAAATTTCTTTAATCTGTCCAGACTATTCATGAACTATGTAGTTAAGCTTCTCGAGAACTATGAGAGCTTCTCGAGAACTAAACTACACTTCTCGAGAACTCTGAAGTTGCTTCTCGAGAACTTTACTTAGATAATTTTTCAAGACTTTTAGAGAATGTTATCTTCTGGTCCAGTCTTCATCCCATGGTCCCAATGTTTGAACATGAGGTGTATCTTAATTGAGAGGCTACACATGAGTCAAAACTTTGGATCACACAGTGAGGGATTACACTGTATGGTCTTGCATTCCTGACCCACTGTAGACTGACATTGGTCTACACTTAGCACTGAAAATCTGCAAACATTGAACTAGAACAAGGATATCAAATACAACTTAATTCATCTTAGTTCAAGGGTGACTTCATGCAAATCTGGATTATTGTGCATGCAATACCCAACAATCTCCCCCTTTTTGTAGAAGTCAGAACCCTCTATACTAAGGAGAATTATCATAATAAGGAAAGAACTGGAAGAAAGGAAATTGAATATAAATGCAAAGACAGATTAATTAAAGGCACAATATGCAAAACTAGGAATTGTATATATAAGTAATGTTTTAGAATCAATCAGCATCCATTTCCTAAAAATTCTCAAAAAAACATCATGAATCAATCTTTGCTTTGCTGTTGCCGGTCTTGGTTTTCCTGCTGCCTCCTCTGATAACTGAAAGGCTTAGGATAGTACCTTGGGGGCTTTGGAGGAGCTTTAGGATTATTCTTTCCATATTCTCTGTCATATATCCTCCTTTTGGTCATGGACTTTTCATATAACTCCCACTCAACTGAGCTGTAGTGAAGATGTCTATTTTCAGTAAAGTCCATGACTAGTTTAAGAGTTTCAAGAATTAGAGCTTTGGAAGTTGGGCTCCAAACTTCAGCAAATTCCTTTGCTTTTCTTCTTTTTGCCTCTGGCTGGGGAACAAATTTGCTAGCAGAAGGACCTTCCCCATACTTCCTTTTCTTGGGGATGTGAACCTCTGGTAGATTTTGAGGAATAATGTCATCCCAAACTTGGGAATAGGAAGCTGGAGGAGGTTCCTGATCTTCTGGTCTTGGGGAGAATGTAGGCATTTGAGGTTGGTGCACTTGGCTGGACTCTCCTTGAGCAAGAGGATTTATGTGATAAGGAATAATGTTGGGGTCAGCCTGAAAATATGGGAAGATCTGGTTGTGCATCCAGACAGCTGTATCATATATATGGAATTTTACTGATTGAATATGTTCTAAGACATCCTTACTGATTGCAGTTAATTTCTAATCCCAGATAGTTTTGGAATTTGCAGTAAGCTTTTCTACCTGTTCTTTCACTATGGTTTCCCCCTTTCTAATTTCTACAGATAGCTGGTCTATGGAGTCTTCTATGAAAGTACCAACTTAATTGCATACCTTCATGACATTCTCTTCAGCTCTCTTTTCCAACTGAATTTGATTGTTTGCCAGGGTGACACATTGGTCCATGACTTGACCAATGCTTGTGATGGTGTGATCTATGGCTTTTCCTCCAATTTTTAACAATCCTTTGAGAGAATCAGTGTTGGCTTGAATCTCTGCAAAGCCTCTACTCATTTATTTCTCAAGGGAAGTTACATGATCTTTGACAGTCTGAAGAGATTCATCAAAATATTTCCTCTGGTTAGCTTTTATTTCTTCAATCCTTGACAGAATATCTGAATTTGCAATTACAACAGCAGGAGCAGGAGCAGGGGTGGTAGAATCAATCATAGGTGGTGGAGGAGCTTTCCATGGGGGGAATTCTTCCAGTATTATAGAGCTCTGTGCTCTTACAGTATAAGATACTTTATCTCCCTCCTCATCAACAAATCTAGGAAGGGAGAAATCAAGATTCCTGAGAGGGGCTTCCACCTCCTTAGGGGCTTGCACATCCTCTTCAGATAGAAGGGTGGTCTCTAGTGGAGTTGATTCTTTTCTTAGAGAGGGATAAGGAGTAGCTTGGGTTGAGGGATCTCTGGATGGGTCTTTAGGGAGATCTTTGGAAAGGGGAGAAAGAGGTTCTTCTGAGGTGAGCTCTACTATCATCTTGTCTATAGCTTCATTTGTGTCTTTGAGAATTTCTTGGGCTGGAACATCTGATAGGTATGGCACTAGAGAGATTGCCACAAGGCTCCTGACTGGAGATATCACTGGGCTTCTTAGAGGAGATCTGGCTGGAGGAGTAGGAATTCTGGTACCTGAGGTAGAGTGTGCAGGCTCCCCCTCTGTTGCTGCACCAGATGGTTCAGCAACATGATGTAGAGGAAACTTCTTTAGCTATCTGCCTTGGGTTCTTCAGCTTTAACTCCCATCTCTAGATGGAGGCTAAGGAAATCTTCTTAAGGTGGTGAATTGCGGTACCTTTGGAGGTTTTGAAGGTAACAGGATCAATCTCTCGCAAAATCAATGAGATTATCCTTACAAATTTAGGAGCTTGGATGCTGTCCCTGATCAACTCAAACACCATCATGCCAAACTGAAATTTATTCCTTGAGACAATGGCTGTCATTACTCCAAATAGATCATTAGTAATGAAACTAATTGACCCTGTTTTGCACCATAGGATTTTTCAAATAATGTTTGCAAGAAATTTCCCTGCATTATTGAAAAGGTTTCTCCCGAAGGAGTGAAATTCATAAGAAACTCCACAGAAGGAGTAGGTCCTGTCATAGTCTCCCAAAGTAAGGTCATCTTCCTCATCTACAACTGCCATTCTCAGAAGCTGGGAAACTCTCGTCTTGTTCAACTTTATCTTGATCCCTATGACTTGAGTTTTCAGAATCTTACCATTTCTTTTCACCTTAGCATTTCTTGAAGAACTCCTCGACATCAGGAAAAAGAATCTTGCAGGGTTCTGTCAAAACGAACATGAGGCCGGCGGTTTCGATAAGAATGAGAAGGTTCTTCAAATCGTCTGAAATCTCTGCAATTCCTACGACTACCAGTTCGCTGCCGACTCCAATCTTGGAAACCTCCGCCATGAAAGCTTACGGTGGCGACGGGTTGAGCGCGAGATTGCAGCGGAGACAGAGGTTTCTTACGACAGAAGACGAAGAGTTTTGAGAGAAATGATTTTGAAATGGCGGTTGATTTAAGATTTCTAAAATATTATATATATATAGAACCCTAGTAATGTCAATTATGAGTCTAGTTAACCTTGGATTAGGACAGAAATTAAGAGGTTTTTGAGATAGAAGAGTTAGCAGAAATCGTCAAAATGACGGGCCGTTTCTCGAGAGGTAATCTTTCGTTCTCGAGAAGTGGCAGATAGTTCTCGAGAAGCGAGGATGGTTCTCGAGAACTGGCAGATAGTTCTCGAGAACTGGCAGATAGTTCTCGATAAGCAAGCTTTTTAGTTCTCGAGAACTGGCAGATAGTTCTCGGGAAGTAAGTATAGTTCTCGAAGTGATGACGACGGCCACCAGGACGGTCAACATGAGACAGAAGTTGTCGAGGATGCGATGCCAGCCAAGGACTTGCGGCGCCGTAGCGGTCATGGCTACAAGCTTCGCCCTCGCAATAAGACCAAGGCTACATTTTGATTTTTATGAGCTTGGGTGTGCCTTTATCCGTTTCATGCTTATTATTTGATAACAATGTTTATTTACATTTTCTTTTATGTGGTGTGCACTTAGCCACTTGTATTTGCTTATGATGTAAGCCTTATATAAGGCCATGAACTATTCATATTTGGTAGACAATACATTGAAATCAAAATTGAAAACTTGCCAACCCTAAATCTTCCATCTCTCTTTCTCCTAGCCGCCGCCCCTCTTTCTTTCTTCCTCCAAGCCGCCGGCCCCAAGGCTCCCTCCTCTCAAGTGCTCGGCCACCACCTTCTTCCCCTCTTGCTCTCGGCCGCCCCCCTCTCTCTAGTGCTCGGCCACCAACCTCACCCTCTTGCTCTCGGCCAACCGAGATCACCTCTCTCCAAGGATATTCGGCCCATGCATGAGAGGTTGCCTTGCAAAGAAAGAAGTTAGGGATTCCTCCACAGCGTGACGAGAAGGAGTTTAGCACGTTCATCATCCGTAGCGCGTCTCCCGTGGATCTTCAACGGAGGAGCGATCAAACTTGGTGGATCCACGCATCGCGGATCTACAAATCCAAGGGGGGTAACGAAAATTTCTACCAAGAGTTTTCTTTCTCTAGATAGGTCTTGTGGTGGACGAATTTTTGCGTTATTTTCCGATTTGTTTTTCTTCGCGATTAATCAAATAATAGATTGGTATTTTTCGTTTGGATTTCCGAAAGACTCGTAAGAGGATTGGCGATCCTCGCTTTCTTTTGTTGGGATAGATCCTACAATCTTTCGAATCATTTGTTCTTGGTGGATCTATTTTGGTACAATCCAATAGCTCGATCGGGGTCGATATTATCCCATTTAGTCGGAAGGAATTTGGCCTATAGCCAACTTTCGATCTACTTGCGGAACGGCGATCCGTATGTTAGCGCGAACGATAAATAAAACAATTGTTGTGGCTGCGAATTCGTTAGTGTGTGGATTAGAGAGCATTGAGCGTTGTCATAAGCGTCGTCGCGGCCTCCATGACATATCCATAGAAGATACCCTACATCAATTTGATATCAGAGGGAGGTTGTGTTGATTTTTCAATCGACACCATCCTTACTCTTTTCTGTCGTAGGGTTTTCACTCTTTAGTGGTTATGCACGATTTGTCATAAACAACGTAAAAATTGAAATTTCTACGTTCTGGTCTGCATTTAGTAAAAAAAAAATTCGGCAGAAAATTCCAAAAAAAATTCTGAGTACTCTCCTAATTTTTCTAAGAAAAAAATTCAAAGAAAGTTTTTCAATCCGCCCACTCTACAAGCGTAAAGAAATTACAACATCATAATTTTAATCTGGTCAAAACCACGTTTTCTCTTGTGTTCATGCGCACTAGGCTTGGCACGGAGTATTTCACATCCACGTCAACCATGGCAGATGGTCATGATGATGAGCACGCTTCGGCCACAATCGCGGAGCTTTGAGAAGAGTTAAACACAAGGTTCGATGCACTCACCAAACTAATTCAAGGGTTAGCGTTAAATCAAGCGGCGCCTCGAAACCACGGAGTGGGTAGAAATAGACCGGGTCCCCAACCCCAGGCAGCCAACCCACGAGATGATAGACAAAATCAACCACGTGATCAGAACGATGAGTACCCACCCCGAGGTCATTATGAGTTCGACATAACTAGGGCCGTAAAAATAGACTCACCCTCATATGATGGTATGGGAGAGCCCCAACTATTCCTATACTGGATCATGGGAATCGAGTGCTATTTTGAATGGCACGACTTGACGGACGTTGAGAAAATGAAGGTTGCACGGATGAAACTACTAGGAAGGGCCAAAACATAATGGTTGAACGAAGAGAGACGATTAGGTACCGTTAATGGAGCACACCCAATTGGGTGGGCTGCCATGAAAGCACTTTTACACGACCAATATGTTCCCACATATCACCAGACCCAAATGTTCGACGACTTAGCCTCCCTTCATCAAGGAAACTCTTCGGTAGCAGATTACATGGGACACCTTAAGGATATGTTGGTGCGTTGTGATGTTCGTGAGATGCCCGAAGTCACACTCTCCCGATTTCGTAAGGGACTCAACCTGGACATTCAAGGCAAGCTCTTGCGTTATGGTCACACAGACTTTAACACCACGTTCAATGCCGCCTTGGATATTGAAAAACACAACGCCTACAAGGCCAAAGGACGAAACTTTCAGAAGGGAAAATCCATCTTAGGACCGCATCCTTTTTCCTCCATGGGAGACGCGGGTTAGGTGGACATTTTGGTCGAGACAAAACGATAACACTCGTAGAGGATAAATTCTTTTGGCCGGGCCTCAAACCCATGGTCAACAAAATCGTAGGAAGTTGTCGTGTTTGTCAACTAGCTAAGGGGAACAAGACCAACGCGAGTCTGTACACTCCACTCCCGATTCCGTCGGTATCATGGGAAGATGTCAGCATGGATTTTATTTTGGGTTTACCCATGACATTGCGGCGTCATAATTCTATTCAAGTCGTAGTAGACCGTTTCTCCAAAATGGCCTATTTTATCGCAAGTAATAATACCTACGATGCATCAAATGTAGCAAAATTGTATTTCAAGGAGGTCGTGGCACATCGGGGTGTTCCCAAGACGATAGTGAGTGATAGGGATATAAAATTTACAAGTTATTTTTGGAAGACACTCTGGAAACTCATGGACAATAAACTTATGTTTTTGTCGGCCTATCATCCCAAAACGGATGGGCAAACGGAAGTTGTCAACCGTAGCTTGGGAGGGTTACTTCGTTGTTTAGTAGGCAAACATAATGGTACGTGGGATCTTATCCTTCCGCATGCCCAACTAGCGTACATTAACTCTAAGAACAGGTCCACTGGGTTGTCTCCGAATGAGATAGTGCATGGTTATAAGGCGCCAGTGCCTCTTGACTTGGTTCCATTACCGCCTTCTTTTAAGTCAAGTCAATTTGCACAGGACTTCACTTCACACGTTCACACTCTCCATGAGCACATTGGTAAGACGTTAGCTAAACAATATTCTATCTATCAATCGAATGCTAACGTACATCGGCGAGCAGTCTCCTTGAACATTGGCGATTTGGTTATGGTTCATCTTATCCCTGAACGGATGCCTTCGGGAACCATAAAAAAATTAGCGAACAAGAAAGCCGGTCCTTTTCGGGTTTTGAAGAAGTTAGGCGAAAATGCTTATTTGTTAGAGTTACCCGTTGATAGGGGAATCTCCCCTGTGTTTAACATTTCGGATTTAATGCTTTATATTGCTCCACCACCTGAACTGTCTGTCTCTCCGTTTAATATTTCCACTATACAATCTAATGGGGTTGGGGGTGAGATTATTTCTGGATCGCTTTCTCCTTTGGATTCTACGGGTGGTATGCCGTCTATTGATGATACAACTTGTTTTTCTGCTTCACCTAACGCTTTTCCGAGGTTTCCCCGGACAGATTTCTTGCCTGACAGGATTTTGCAGGATGATGTGTTTTCCACTCCCGACGGTGACATTCACAGGTTTTTGGTTCGTTGGCGTGGTCGGTCGGCTTCGGACGACTCTTGGCTCTATGCTGCACAGGTGGATCTTTTTGACGCGGACCTCATACGCTGTTACCTTTAAACCCACTCATCGGTGATGAGTCCTTTTAAGCGGAGGAGGATTGATGGCGATGGCCACAAGGACGGTCAACATGGGACAGAAGTTGTCGAGGATGCGATGCCGGCCAAGGACTTGCGGCGCCGTAGCGCTCATGGCTACAAGCTTCGCCCTCGCAATAAGACCAAGGCTACATTTTGATTTTTATGAGCTTGGGTGTGCCTTAATCCGTTTCATGCTTATTATTTGAAAATAATGTTTATTTGCATTTTCTTTTATGTGGTGTGCACTTAGCCACTGGTATTTGCTTATGATGTAAGCCTTATATAAGGCCATGAACTCTTCATATTTGGTAGACAATATATTGAAATAAAAATTGAAAACATGCCAACCCTAAATCTTCCCTCTCTCTTTCTCCTAGCCGCCGCCCCTCTTTCTTTCTTCCTCCAAGCCGCCGGCCCCAAGGCTCCCTCCTCTCAAGTGCTCGGCAACCACCTTCTTCCCCTCTTGCTCTCGGCCGCCCCCATCTCTCTAGTGCTCGGCCACACAACCTCACCCTCTTACTCTGGGCCAATCGAGATCCCCTCTCTCCAAGGATATTCGGCCCATGCATGAGAGGTTGCCTTGCAAAGAAAGAAGTTAGGGATTCCTCCACGGCGTGAAGTGAAGGAGTTTAGCACGTTTATCATCGGTAGCGCGTCTCCCGTGGATCTTCAATGGAGGAGCGATCAAACTTGGTGGATCCACACATCGCGGATCTACAAAACCAAGGGGGTAACGAAAATTTCTACCAAGAGTTTTCTTTCTCTAGATAGTTCTTGTGGTGGACGAATTTTTGCATTATTTTCCGATTTATTTTTCTTCGCGATTAATCAAATAATAGATTGGTATTTTTCGTTTGGATTTCCGAAAGACTCGTAAGAGGATTGGCGATCCTCGCTTTATTTTGTTGGGATAGATCCTACCATCTTTCGAATCATTTGTTCTTGGTGGATCTATTTTAGTACAACCCAATAGCTCGATCGGGATCGATATTATCACATTTTGCCGGAAGGAATTTGGCCTATAGCCAACTTTCGATCTACTTGCGGAACGACGATCCGTATGTTAGCGCGAACGATAAATAAAACAATTGTTGTGGCTGAGAATTCGTTAGCGTGTGGATTAGAGAGCATTGAGCGTTGTCATAAGCGTCGTCGCGGCCTCCGTGACATATCCCTAAAAGATACCCTACATTAGAGAGCTATCCTTCTACTTGAGAAATTCTAACCTTTTTGGAGATTCCTCGATTCTTGAGCCTTTGAACTGATCACCTTGGCCTAATCTTCCTTGTTCATTAGCCCAAGTTCAGTTTTGAAGAAATTGAACTTGGTCTCGTCCAGCAGCTTTGTGAAAATATCTGCAACCTGCCGATCTGTTGGCACGTACTGCAGATCCACATCCCGAATGAAGTGGTATCTCAACTCGATGTGCTTTGTCCGACTGTGTGAGACAGGGTTGTTTGTGATTGCGATTGCGCTGGAGGAGTCACAGAATAATGGAATGTCCTTGACCTTGATATTGTAATCCTCTAGTTGGTTCTTTAGCCAAAGCAACTGTGCATAACAACTACCAGCAGAAATGTATTCTGATTCGGTCGTTGAGATTGTGACACAGTTTTGCTTTTTACTGCTCCAAGAGATAAGCCTTCTTCCTAGGAATTGGCAAGTCCCAGAAGTGCTTTTCCTATCGTCTTTGCTTCCTGCAAAATCTGCATCTGAAAATCCAATCAGTTCACTATCATTACTTCTTGGGTACCATAAGCCAAGATTTGGTGTACCTTTAAGGTATCTCAAAATTCGCTTCGCAGCAATATAGTGAGATTCCTTTGAGTTCACCTGGAATCTAGCGCATACACATGTTGAGAACATTATATCTGGTCTACTTGCGGTAAGGTAGAGCAAGGACCCAATTATGCTTCTGTACTTGGATTTATCAAAAGGTTTCCCTTTCTCATCCTTGTCCAGAGACATAACTGAGGCCATTGGAGTCCTCATAGAGGTTGCATTCTCCATTACGAATTTCTTAAGTATCTCTTTGGTGAACATGGTCTGTGAGATGAAAATTCCATCCTCAGATTGTTTCACCTGAAGCCCTAAGAAATACTTCAGCTCTCCCATACTGCTCATTTTAAACTTCCCTTGCATAAGTTTAGAAAACTTCTTGTAGAGGTTGTTATCCGTAGAGCCAAAAATGATGTCATCGACATAGATTTACACTAGCAAAATCTTTCCATTTATTTCCCTAAGAAATAATGTCTTGTCTATCTTTCCTCTTATGAACTTGTTCTCAAGAAGAAAGCTAAACAACGTCTCATACCAAGCTCGAGGAGCTTGTTTAAGACCATATAATGCTTTCTGCAGTAAATAAACATGATTAGGAAAAGTTGAGTCAACAAAACCTGGTGGTTGCTCTACATACACTTCTTCCTTTATGTTACCATTCAGGAAGGCGGATTTTACATCCATCTTATAGACGGTAAAGCCCTTAAGTGTAGCATAAGCAAGGAATAACCTGATCTCCTCCAGTCTTGCCACTGGAGCATACGTTTGATCGAAGTCGATTCCTTCTTCTTGACGATAGCCCTTGGTAACGAGTCTGGCTTTGTTCTTTATAATAGTTCCATCTTCGTCCATCTTGTTCCGGTAGACCCATTTTGTCCCGATGACGTTCTTACTCTTGGGTCTAGGAACAAGTGTCCAAACTTTGCAACATTTGAACTGATTTAACTCTTCTTCCATGGCAAGAATCCAGGATGCATCCGAGTTTGCTTCCTCAAACTTCTTAGGTTCAACCGGTGATAGAAAACATAAGAATAACTTGTCATTAGTTGTACCTCGACGAGTTCTGACACCATCCCGGGGATCTCCTATGATCTTGTCCAAGGGATGATCCTTCAGGTTTCTGAGCTCTAGGGTCCTTGCATCAGGGATCTCTTTAGCCACTAGAGTTGCATCTTCAGCTTGGATGAATTCTTCTTCTTGATCATCTATCTCTCCAATCAGGGTTGAAAGTGAGGGGATAAGTTGTAAACTACTCTAGAGGGGGGGGGGTGAATAGAGTATTCAAATTTTATGAACAACTAGTCAGCTCCCTTGGAGTTTATTTGCGGAATAAATAATCTGATACTTGAACCCTAAGAGCCTAACACAGTGAAGTGCACAAGTGAGAGAGTTAACTGAAATTTCAGTTTAACTATAAACCTATCACAGCAACTAGCAATCCTAGGTAGTTCTATCACAGCCACAGAATAAACAATTAAACAAGATAGCCAGAGACACAGGATATATAGTGGTTCCCTCTAAATAGGTACTCCACTCTTCTACCACCCTGGTAGGAATCCACTACAGGTTTTTGCTAAGGTGCCCTACCACCAATGATCTGATTCAGGTAGATCAAACAGACCCTTTGAGCTTTTGATAAGGATGCTCAACCACAGGTTGTTGATAAGGTGCCCTGTCACCAATGTTCACTTTTGAAGAGGTGTGAACAAACTCTTTTACAAAGGGGTTGAGAGGGTTAGATTATCTTCTCTGTTGTAAATACAGATTAGAGAAGACTTGTGGATTCTCTAAAGAATCAAAGTCTCCCCCTGGCTCAGTAAAAGTCCAGGGAAAGCCTTTGCTTCAGGATGAAGGAGTTTCAGATATACTGAAACTAAATCCTCAGAGATCTGTAGACTGATTTCTATCAGGTCTTCAGATTCTGGAATAATTGAAGCAGAACTGGAGCTCTTTCTGAAGTCTTGAAAACTCTAAGCAGATGCTCAGGAGACTTGAGAATGAAAGTAGTTGCTCTGGGCTTTTTCTTCAGGAGAGCTTTTCTTCTTCTTTTTGTGAGATGGTGAAGAGTTGCTCTGAAGATGCTTGAGAGAATGCAGCACTAAGAAAAAAATCTCTCTGTATCTGTAACTTGTTATTTTTCTGAGAAAAAATCTCTCTTAAATATGTCTTCTCATTTTTCCTTTGGAACGGCTCTATTGATTTGAATTCTCGAGCCCTGCAACAGATTATCTCAAAATAGAATATAGCAATAGGAATAGAATGACCTATTGGCTTACTGTCAGTCCCAATAAGGAATTAAATAAGTGGGAAAATATCTCAGTATAAAGACTTACCATTCTTGGAAATAGCAAACAGTGCCAACGGCTAGAATACAGCCTGACAATATATTGTGTATAATAGGACAAAAATGCTTTATCAAAATACTGAATCCCGTGATTTAAGCTTGACATATTTGGTAATTAATTTATTTTGAATTTAAGCCATAAATCTGCAAAAACAACTTCAGAAAATTCTCTAACCACAAGCTAAAACACTTGGAAATAAACCAAGGGATAGAATGAATACAAAAAGATAAAGGCAGACAATAATCGTCGAACAGGGGTTCGATGATCGTCGACCTAGCTAACAGATCGTCGACTAAAAGCAGAAATCTGTCGAAGTAGAAATCGTCGAACAGAAATCGTCGACCAGCTCAAGATATCGTCAACTAAAGCAGAAAATCTGTCGAAACAGAAATCGTCGAACATCTCATGATGTCGACGACTAAGGCAAATATCTGTCGAGACAGATATCGTCGAACATCTCATGATGTCGACGACTAAGACAGAAATCTGTCGAGACAGAAATCGTGAAGCAAGAACACGATCGTTGAACTGCTGATGGCAGATCGTCGACCAACCTTCAGAGCATAATAAACTTGCTCTGAGATCGTCGACCATCGGTCGACGATAATTGTCTTGACTTCAACGATTCTATAGCGCTGCTATCGTCGACCAATGATCGACGATCGCGAGGCCTCGTTCGACGATGGTCGAACGGAAAATGCCTTAATCAAAAATACATCTAGAACATCTAGCCTAAGCTCTAGGTCAGTTATAAACTGTCCTAGGGAAACTGAACAAGGCCTAATCATGATCATATATAGTTATATGGATCAAGAGGGGCTGGAAAGGGATTACATAAGCCAAATCACATCTAGGGTACCAACAATCTCCCCCTATTTGGGTTATGTTATCCAATCCGATCTAAAAACTAATGCACACAATAACAAAAGCAGAGATTAACCAAAAATTTAAATCACAGGCGATCCACAGAAAAACATAAAAACATAAATCAGCAGAACTATAAAGTATCAAGCAAATTTATCAGAGGTTTTAGCATCAGATGAGTTCTTAGGGATTACAACTGGTTTGAAAATAATTTCTCTGTTTGGATTTGCAGCTTGTCTTTTGGATAGCATTAGGTCATGTTCACCAATAATTTTCTTTTCAGCATAGCTTGGCAGAACTGCAGCAGGGTGCAACTTCATGTATTCTTCAGTATTAAAAATATCAGAGTTGACTTGAATTTTGCTGAGTTCCTTTTCTCTGAATTCAGACATAGTTGTATATGCTGTAGGGTCTAGTCCTTGAGCTTTGGCTCTCTCCATCATGCTTAGAGCAATAGATTCCTTAAATCTTGCCATAGAGGCAATTCTTTCAGTTTCAGTCATATCTGATGGAGAGGGTGGTCTGTCAGTATCAGCTTGAGCTGCAATCTCCATGTTCCTTTGAAGAGCTGTGGCTAATTTGCTTGAGCCAAGAGGAATCTATGCAGCCTTCTTAGGATCAGTTTCAGCATATAGAGATCTTGGAGGTGCAAGTTCAGTGAACTTCTTGTGGGATTTCTCTGAATAGACCACTCTTTTTCTTTTTGTTTCAACTGTCTCAGAAGCAGCAGGTTTCCTTGATGTGGAGGATGGACCTCTCCTGGGAGGAGAAGGTTTCCATTCTGGAACTTTCTTTTTAGGAGAAGGAGGAGGAGAGAAAGTAGGTTGCTGAAATGTCATCTCCTTTATTTGTTCCATGGGAGCATTTTCATTTCTTTTCCTTCCTTGTCCTGATACATCTTGGCCTCCCTGGCTTTGGTTACTCCTTCTCTGGTAGGACTGAAAGGTGTTAGACCTGGCTGATTTTGCAGATGGGGCAGAAGAGAGACTTCCAGAGGCTCCAGCACCAGGAGGTGGAGGAGGACCTCTGGGGGGGAATTTCTGAATTGGAGTGTCATATATTTTTGTTCTCTTCTTCTCTCTTGTCTGATTCTTTGAGAGTCTCATCCATGGTTGAAATTCTTTGCTCTTGGGATCAATTCCCTTCAGAATGAAATAGGGAACATCCTTGTCTGGATTAGCAGTAGGAGGAGCAGATACTTTTCTTTTCTTGGATACAGCCTTTTTCTTCTTCTGGGTGCTATCAGAATCCTCAGAATCATCATCATCAGAGGATTGGGATGAGGTTCTGCCAGCATAATCATCAAAGTCTTGTTCTGAGATATCCTTGGTAACTATAGCATGTTCAGCCTTTTCTTTCTCCTGCTTCTCTCTATCTTCTTTTTCTCTTGCTTCCTCAATGGCATCTTGCTCAAGGAGGACATCAAGATCAACATTTGGAGATCTCTTCTAGAGTTCTGATTCAGGATACAAGTCAGGAACTATCCTGGGGACCAGTTCTGCAATAGAAGGAATGGGTAGAGGATAGGTAAGGATAGGTGGAGAAAAGATGACTGTATCTGCAGGGGCAGATGCTTTTCCTAGAGAGATGGCTAGGGAAACCATATGAGATTTAGCCAACTCTTCAATGTACTCAGAGGCAATATTCTCAGCCATAAAGGCTATATATTGTTCAAGTTTTAGAGTACCTGAGCTTGATTCCTTTTTCAGTCATCTTGGAGGCATTCTCTGGTAAGTCTTGCACAGCCTCAGCTTCTCCAGCAGCAGCAGCAGCAGCAGCATTCTCAAGTTGTTGAACCACTACTTCTGAGTCAGTAGTGTTCATTGGAACTTTTTCACACAAGTCCATGAGGACTTCCTCATTATCTCTCTCAGAGACTTCTTCATCAGAAGCTAGATTCACTAGGGAGTGAATGTCTTTGTTAGATAAAGATATCAATTTAAAGTCCTGATTATAACCTTTAGAGGAAGTGTTTTACCTTCTGGTTGCTCTGGATCTTTCATCAGAGACTCTTTCTCTGGAATAGCTTCCTTTAGAGGCTCTTGAGGTTCTTCTACAATTGCTGGAAGGAGAAGGGAAGAATTGTCCTGAAGGGTCAAGGCATCACCTGAGACCACTTCAACAGACATCTCCCCCTGCATGACTTCAGTGGGGACTGGAGTCATGCATCTTACTGAAGAGGGCTCAGCAGAGGGTGGAAGTGATTTGATGGCTTCAGTAAGGGCATTGATGGATGCAATGAGAGGGGCATTGGCAGCCTCAATCATTTTTTGGAGGGATGGAGTGATGAGCTTTACAATATATGCAAGCAATTCAGGAGTTATCTGAAATGCTGAGGGTGTGGAGGTGGATGGATGACTGTGGGATGCAACTTGAGGTGGTGATGGAAGGGAAGCAGTATGATCTACCACATGATCAAATGAATCATGTGGAGATGGGTGATCATCACCATGAGTGTGGGATTCATGTTGAGAGAGGTGTGTGAGGATGGTAGCAGTTACTATATCAACACTGGCTGAGGCTGCCAGATGTTGTGGTGTGGGTGACTGGGGTGGAGATGCATGTAGGATGGGAGATGCATGTAGGGATTCATGTTGTGGTGGCACTGCAGATTGTGTGGAGGGTAATGCAGGAGATGAGGATGCAGGGGTAAAGAGGGAGGATGGAGGGATTACTGAGCCTTCCCCAGCAAGCTGGAGAGTGGCTGAATCAGCCCTTGTGTCTGATGGAGGGTTAGGATCAACCCTGGCTGACTTCTTGATGACTCTCTGGGATTTCTTGAACAGAGAGGGGTCCAACCTCTTGCTGGCGTTGACTGCAGCGGGTGCAGAAACAAGTAGCAGGGGTGCTATCACATACAGAAACACACCCAACACCCTGACAAGGTTTACTTCTTTCTTGTTGTTCTTTCTCCTTATCAGTTCAAACAGAACTTTTCCCCAGGCTATCTGCGTCTTATTCACCAAAGCTGACATTAAGGCAAATTGTTGCCTGTTGATGTTGTCGTGAGCAGAGTGTTTTCCCAAAACGACCTTGCCCACCAGGTCTGCCAGAAACTTATACTCTGGAGACAGATTGATCTTCAGCAGCTTAGCTGGAATACCCTCAGCATGGCCCATCACAGTTAGCATGCGGCCATATTCCTCTGTATTTTGCTCATAGTCCTCAGTACCGGTTGGTAGTCCAAACAGCTCAGTCAGAACTTCAGGAGTCAGAATGACCTCCTCTCCATTTATCTTTCCAGTCATGGCTTCGTCGCTGGAGGACGAAGTATATACCCATTCTCGAATCTCTGGTATATGAATCTTCGGTGAGAATGACATAAATCTCTTTAGGCCTTGATCTTCACACAGCTGCAGAATGACTTGGATGGGTTGATCACATCGACTGAAGGAATCGAAGTCGACACAGAATCCAGTGTCGAACTTCATCCCGAAGAGAACTGCTGAAGGAATCGCCATTGGATTGAAGAGAGAATGGAGAATCGAGATGCAAGGCAGGGGAGAAGAGAATCGCGCGGGATTAGAGTTCGAGAGCGAATTCTAAGCCAGAAGATGGAATATGAAAAGACGGAGCGGAAGAACGACGATCTCCAGACCTAAATCGACTATCAGATATAAATCTGCGATCGTCGAACCCGGAACAAAATCGGTCGTCGAACAATGACCGACGATAGTCAATATTTGACTAATCGTTAAACATCGACCGACTACAAGCAATCACCACGATTGTCGATCAATATATGTTGGTCGACGATTCTCCACACAGCACAGAAAATCTGTCGTCGACCATTGGTCGACGATAGATACCTAAGGAGAGATCGTTGACCAGTTGATCGACGATTTCTGCCTTACTACAAAAACTATCTGTCGTCGACCATTGGTCGACGATAGATACCTAACCTGGTCGAAGATCGTCGAGCAGTCGTTCGACGATTTTAGACAGAAAACAAATCTATCCAAATTTTCACTACTCTGAACCATTGATCATACCAAGCTGGTTCAGGAAGAACAAATGCCTTTGTTCATCAAGGGACTTAGTGAAAATATCTCCTCTCTGCAGGTCTGTGGATATAAATTCCATTGCTATCTTGTTCTTTTCCACATTATCTCTCAGAAAATGATGTCTAATCTCAATGTGCTTGGTCCTGGAATGGTGCACAGGATTTTGAGCAATTGATATTGCACTGGTACTGTCATACAGAATTTTTGTTTTTGAGTGTGTGTACCCATAATCCACTAGCTGATTTTGAATCCACAGGATCTGTGAACAACAACTAGCTGCTGATATATATTCAGCCTCAGCAGTTGAAGTAGACACAGATGCCTGTTTCTTACAAAACCAAGAGACAAGTCTCTCTCCCAGGAACTGACAGGTCCCTGAGGTGCTTTTCCTGTCAACTCTACAACCAGCATAATCAGCATCTGAATATCCAATTAATTCAAATCCTGACTCAGCTGGGTACCACAGTCCTAAGTTAGGGCATCCCTTAAGGTATCTCAAGATCCTCTTGAGAAGAGTTAAGTGAGATTCCTTTGGGTTGACCTGAAACCTAGCACATAGGCATGTAGCAAACATTATGTCAGGCCTACTTGCAGTCAAATACAGCAGGGAACCAACAATGGCTCTATAGTTCTTTTGATCAACAGACTTGCCATTGACATCAGAATCAATAACTGCATTTGAGGCCATAGGTGTGCTCATTGATGAAGCATCAGACATTCCAAATCTTTTAACCAGCTCTCTGGCATATTTTGATTGAGAAATGAAGATACCATCAACACACTGTTTCACTTGGAGACCAAGGAAATAGGATAACTCGCCCATGCTGCTCATCTCAAACTTGGAGTGCATTAGTTCAGAGAACCTCTTGCATAGTTTGGGATCAGTGGAGCCAAATATAATGTCATCTACATAGATTTGAACTAACAGTTGTGAGTCCTTATGATGTCTAATAAATAGGGTTCTATCTACTACACCTCTCACAAACTTGTGTTCTAGAAGGAAATTTGCTAAGGTCTCATACCAAGCTCTAGGAGCTTGCTTAAGTCCATATAGAGCCTTTTGGAGTTTGAACACGTGAGTGGGTAAGGTTGATGAAACAAACCCTGGTGGTTGTTCAACAAACACTTCTTCCTTTAAATCTCCATTGAGGAAGGCACTCTTCACATCCATTTAAAAGACCTTAAATCTCTTATAGGCAGCATAGGCTAGGAAAATCCTAATGGCTTCTAGTCTAGCTACAGGGGCAAAAGTCTGATCATAATCTATGCCTTCCTCCTGTCTATAGCCTTGAGCTACTAGCCTAGCCTTATTCCTAACTACTATGCCTTGGGCATCAAGCTTGTTTCTAAACACCCACTTGGTGCCTATGATCAGTTGGCCTCTTGGTCTTGGAACCAAAGTCCAAACTTTACATCTTTCAAACTGGTTAAGTTCCTCTTGCATGGCTATAATCCAGTGTGGATCAAGCTCAGCATCTTTAATGGTTAGGGGCTCAACCTGAGAAAGGAAACAAGCAAACATCACATCTTTGTTGAGTTGATGTCTTGTCTGGACTCCTACTGAAATGTCTCCAATCACTTGAGATACAGGGTGATCTCTAAGTGTGACAAGATTAGTAGGTTCAACAATGATCTGATCTTCAACATGTTCAAGATTTAATTCCTCATGTGGAATTTGATCAACTGTTGGAGCAGGTGCTTTAACTTCTAAAAGTTCTACATCAGATTCAAAATCTGAAGAAGCAACTTGAGGAGTTTGTTGGGGATGATTCTCCTGTGTGAGTCTCAAACCTTCCAAATCCTTACTTACTCCTAGGACTTGCACTGTACTATTAGAGGAAGAGTCCTTCTCCTTATAATACATGACTGTCTCATCAAAAGAGACATGTGCAGACTCTTCTATCTTAAGAGAGGATATATTAAGGACCCTATAGGCTTTGCTTACTTGAGAGTATCCTAGAAAAACTCCCATTGAAGCTTTTGCCTCAAATTTTCTAAGGTATTCTTTGTTATTGTTATGAACAAAAGCAACACAGCCAAATACTCTAAAATAGTCTATTTTAGGTTTCACTTGCTTAAGTAACTCATAGGGAGTCTTACCCTTAAGTTTATGTATCAGACTTCTGTTCAATACATAGTTAGCTATGCTAACTGCTTCAGCCCAAAAGGACAGAGGCATGTTAGCATCTGCCAACAATGTACTTGCAGCTTCAATTAGGGTTCTGTTTTTCCTTTCAACTACCCCATTTTGTTGAGGAGTTCTAGGAGCAGAGAAGCTATGTTTGATACCTTCCTTCTCACAGAATTCTTGCATAAGAAGAGACTCAAACTCAGTACCATGATCACTTCTGATCAAGGCAATCTGAGTAGAATACTCACTCTGTATACACTTTAGAAAATTTGTAAGAACCTTGAAGTTATC
This sequence comes from Platanthera zijinensis, assembly GCA_039513925.1. NCBI lineage: Eukaryota > Viridiplantae > Streptophyta > Magnoliopsida > Asparagales > Orchidaceae > Platanthera > Platanthera zijinensis. Next base: position 110,987,882 of record CM077080.1, read on the forward strand.
AGCCTTAGTTCTCAAGAAGAATACCCAAGTGAACCTAGAGAAGTCATCTACAATTACTAGAGTGTAAGACTTTCCTCCAAGACTCTGTACAGCAATAGGACCAAATAAATCCAAATGTAGCAAGTATAGAATCCTGGGAGAATCACTTTTATTAACTGATTTAAAGCTATTTCTTGTTTGCTTACCTAATTGACAAGCTTTGCAAAGGCCTTCCTTCTTGTAGGGGCAAGAAGGTAAGCCTCTTACAAGATTGTATTTAGCCAACCTAGAAATGTTTTTCAAATTTACATGACTAAGTCTCTTATGCCAAAGGGTATTATTACTGGTTACTTCATTAAATAAGCATATTTCAGATTTGGATGAGTTAAAATCTACAAAATAAACATTACCAATTCTAATACCTACTAACACAACAGTATTATTTAAAGCAATATTACAAACAGTGTCAGTAAACCATACCTTGTACCCAACATCACACATTTGGCTTACAGAGATTAGGTTGTGCTTTACTCCTGAGACATAAGCAACCTTCTTGAATGTTACAGCTCCTATGGTGAAGCTGCCATACCCTTCAGTCTGTCCACAACTGGAATCCCCAAATACAACTTTTGGTCCCAGCTTGGCTTTGAACCCTGACAGATTCTTCTTCTTTCCTGTCATATGCTTTGAGCATCCACTATCCAGATACCATTTGTCATGTATGACTGGATAGGTCTTCACCTGCAGAGAGAACAGTTATACATTGTGGACCCAGGTTACCTTGGGTCCAGTATTCTTCACAAAAGAAAAACTAGATATAAAAGATTTTGCAGGCTTAGATTTATATCCTAAAGGGTGTGATCTCCTAGGTGGGATAATCCATTCAGTTGAAGGATTAAACAACCTAGGGTAGTGATTGGGATTTGCAATTCTGGAAGTTTGAAATTTATTTTCCAGCTTAAGTCCAGATCGTCGATCCACGGTCGACGATCGCAAGCCATATCGTCGATCATTTGTAGTAGTGCTATGTTCTGGATTCCACGATCGTCGATCACTGGTCGACGACTCAAGATGAGATCGTCGATCTCCTGCACCAAAGATATCATACTTGGTGAAGGTGTTCAGCGATCGTCGATAGACGTTCGATGATTGGTTTGACGATCGTCGATTAATGTTCGACGATTTTTGTAAAGCTAGAAATTTTTTCTTCTTGTTCTCTTTCTTAATCTTATTCTGAATTTTCTTACATTTTTCAATTTCCTCAGTATTCTTTATTCCTGATTCAGAAATAAATTTTACTGGAGTGCTAAATCTCTCCTTTGTGAGGAGGATGGGTTCACTAGATGTAGCACCTAAGCCTAGTTTATCATTACCAACCCTAGTATTTGCTATACTGGTTATTTCAGATAATTTAAGGCTTCTGCCATTTAATTGTTCTTCTAACCTCTTAGATTTAGCTAGTTCTAATTTTAGGAATGTTACTTCTCCTCTTAAGCTTTCTACTTCTTTTTCTAATCTGATTATTTCAGTACCTTCCATGTCTAGTTCCATTATCTTTGATCTAAGTGACTTGATTTCTTTTTCAGATAACAGTAGATCTAAACATAGAGTTTTAAATTTTAATTTGAACTCAGGAGATGAAAAATCAAATGAGTTGATTACCTGGTCTTCCATATGAAGATCTTCTTCATTGTCTCCTTCTTCTTCAGAATTCTCTGCAGCTGACAAAGAGCTGCAGGCATTGATAGCCATGAGGCAGACCTCTTTGGCTTTCTTCTCTTCTTCTCCTTCTGAATCACTGGAGCTAGAGGAGCAGGTATCCTCTTCTGTTTCACTCCAGGTAGCAGCCATAAATCCCTTGTCCTTCTTCTTGTATTTGTGTGAGGAGGACTTGGAGTGGTGCTTCCTGTACTCTTTCTCATGTTTCTTCTCCTTGTGTTTCTTCTCTGGACAATCTGGAGCAATGTGTCCAGGCTTGCTGCAAACATAACAGATGATTTCTTTAGATGGAGTCTTGTCATACCTTGGTTTGTCCTCATACTTGGAGGACTTCTTTCTGAGGTCTCTTCTTCCCATGTTGAAGAACCTCTTGGCAATGAGTGCCAGTAACTCCTCATTTGATTGACTTCCTTCAGAAGTCTCAGCAGCCTTAAGAGCTAGAGAGTGCTCTTTCTTTGTAGGTGTAGGAGTTTTTACTTCAGTTGCAGCAGCTCTGCTCTTTAAAGTTTGCTCATATGACTTGAGCTTTCCCAACAGAGCTTCTGTGGAGAGTTCCACAGTGTTTCTTCCATCCTTGATGGGCCATATCCTTGAGTCCCAAGAGATGGGAAGGCACATCAGGATCTTGTCATTGACTTCTGACAAAGTTATCTCCTTGTCCAAAGACCTCAGTTCACTTATTATTGAACTGAGTCTTGTGTACATTGAGTCAATGTCTTCAGCATCATCCTTCTTTAATTTTTCATACTGAGAGGTGAGGTTGGATCTCCTGTCCTTCCTCTCATCAGCTGAGCCAGCAACTATGTGGTTGAGGGAATCCCACATAGCTTTGGCTGAGGTACATTCAGCAAGCTTCTGGAATATTTCATCAGACATTGTCTGAGCTAGGATATTCATTGCTTTTGCATCAGCTGCTTTTGCCTTCTTGTAGCTTTCATTGTAATCAGGAGGTGGCACAGCACTGAGATCAGCAGATGTGATAGAAGCAGCAGCAGGCCTAGCAGGTGGTCCTGTCAAAATAGAAGCAAAGATATCTTCATCAATAGAATTCATGTATAGTCTTATCCTGGCCTTCCATATGCCAAACTTGGACAAGTTGCATACAGGAGGTCTGGTGCTTGCATAATCCTTAGATTGGGCCATGCGTGAAAGTGTTTGTGAATGGTATCAGGAAACAACTTATCACTGGATCTTTTAAGTCAGGTGTTAGCCAGTATGAACACCTAACCTCCCTCTGATACCAATTGAAAGTGAGGGGATAAGTTGTAAACTACTCTAGAGGGGGGGTGAATAGAGTATTCAAATTTTATGAACAACTAGTCAGCTCCCTTGGAGTTTATTTGCGGAATAAATAATCTGATACTTGAACCCTAAGAGCCTAACACAGTGAAGTGCACAAGTGAGAGAGTTAACTGAAATTTCAGTTTAACTATAAGCCTATCACAGCAACTAGCAATCCTAGGTAGTTCTATCACAGCCACAGAATAGACAATTAAACAAGATAGCCAGAGACACAGGATATATAGTGGTTCCCTCTAAATAGGTACTCCACTCTTCTACCACCCTGGTAGGAATCCACTACAGGTTTTTGCTAAGGTGCCCTGCCACCAATGATTTGATTCAGGTAGATCAAACAGACCCTTTGAGCTTTTGATAAGGATGCTCAACCACAGGTTGTTGATAAGGTGCCCTGTCACCAATGTTCACTTTTGAAGAGGTGTGAACAAACTCTTTTACAAAGGGGTTGAGAGGGTTAGATTATCTTCTCTGTTGTAAATACAGATTAGAGAAGACTTGTGGATTCTCTAAAGAATTAAAGTCTCCCCCTGGCTCAGTGAAAGTCCAGGGAAAGCCTTTGCTTCAGGATGAAGGAGTTTCAGATATACTGAAACTAAATCCTCAGAGATCTGTAGACTGATTTTTATCAGGTCTTCAGATTCTGGAATAATTGAAGCAGAACTGGAGCTCTTTCTGAAGTCTTGAAAACTCTAAGCAGATGCTCAGGAGACTTGAGAATGAAAGTAGTTGCTCTGGGCTTTTTCTTCAAGAGAGCTTTTCTTCTTCTTTTTGTGAGATGGTGAAGAGTTGCTCTGAAGATGCTTGAGAGAATGCAGCACTAAGAAAAAAATCTCTCTGTATCTGTAACTTGTTATTTTTCTGAGAAAAAAATCTCTCTTAAATATGTCTTCTCATTTTTCCTTTGGAACGGCTCTATTGATTTGAATTCTCGAGCCCTGCAACAGATTATCTCAAAATAGAATATAGCAATAGGAATAGAATGACCTATTGGCTTACTGTCAGTCCCAATAAGGAATTAAATAAGTGGGAAAATATCTCAGTATAAAGACTTACCATTCTTAGAAATAGCAAACAGTGCCAACGGCTAGAATATAGCCTGGCAATATATTTTGTATAATAGGACAAAAATGCTTTATCAAAATACTGAATCCCGTGATTTAAGCTTGACATATTTGGTAATTAATTTATTTTGAATTTAAGCCATAAATCTGCAAAAACAACTTCAGAAAATTCTCTAACCACAAGCTAAAACACTTGGAAATAAACCAAGGGATAGAATGAATACAAAAAGATAAAGGCAGACAATAATCGTCGAACAGGGGTTCGATGATCGTCGACCTAGCTAACAGATCGTCGACTAAAAGCAGAAATCTGTTGAAGCAGAAATCGTCGAACAGAAATCGTCGACCAGCTCAAGATATCGTCGACTAAAGCAGAAAATCTGTCGAAACAGAAATCGTCGAACATCTCATGATGTCGACGACTAAGGCAAATATCTGTCGAGACAGATATCGTCGAACATCTCATGATGTCGACGACTAAGACAGAAATCTGTCGAGACAGAAATCGTGAAGCAAGAACACGATCGTTGAACTGCTGATGGCAGATCGTCGACCAACCTTCAGAGCATAATAAACTTGCTCTGAGATCGTCGACCATCGGTCGACGATAATTGTCTTGACTTCAACGATTCTATAGCCCTGCTATCGTCGACCAATGATCGACGATCGCGAGGCCTCGTTCGACGATGGTCGAACGGAAAATGCCTTAACCAAAAATACATCTAGAACATCTAGCCTAAGCTCTAGGTCAGTTATAAACTGTCCTAGGGAAACTGAACAAGGCCTAATCATGATCATATATAGTTATATGGATCAAGAGGGGCTGGAAAGGGATTACATAAGCCAAATCACATCTAGTGTACCAACAGGGGTTGTAGAGGTTATCTTGATGAACTTTTCATCTTTATCTTCATTAGGATCATCCAGGCTGAGTTTCTTTATCTTTGTACCTGCATCTTCAATGAGCACACTAGAAGAGTTGCTTTGCAGCAAACTCGTCTCATCAAATACAATGTGTATTGATTCTTCTACTACCAGAGTTTTTCTATTAAATACTCTATAGGCCTTACTATGGCTACTATAACCTACAAAAATACCTTCAAAGCTTTTCTCGCTAAACTTGGTAGTGTGATACTTGCCGTTGTTAAGTACGAAGCACTTACAGCCAAAGATTCTAAAATATGAAATGGTTGGTTTCCTGCCTTTTAGAAGTTCGTAAGGAGTCTTATCATGGTTCTTGTTGATGAGTGCTCGATTTTGCACGTGACAAGCGGTGTTGACGGCTTCAGCCCAGAAGTACTCTAGAAGTGAGGCATCACTCAACATAGTCCGACAAGCCTCTATGAGTGTTCTGTTCCTTCTCTCAACTACTCCATTTTGCCGTGGAGTGCGAGGAGAGGAAAAATCATGAAAGATACCTTGACTTTCACAGTATTCTGTCATGGACCCAGACTTGAATTCCGTTCCATTATCACTTCTGATTTTGACTACGAAGCAGTTGTATTCATTCTGGACTTGCCTAACAAAATTAGTGAAAATATTGAAGGTATCTGACTTGTGTTTCAGAAAGAACACCCACGCAAAGCGCGAGTAATCATCCACAATAACCAATGTATATTCCTTACCTCCCAAACTTCTAACTTATGGTGGACCGAACAAGTCCATATGAAGAAGCTGTAAGCTTCTATTAGAATCCTTGTCTATAATGCTTTTAAATGAACTCCTTCTTTGCTTGCCTTTTATACATGCTTGACAAGGGCTGTCCTTAACGTACTTGACATTAGGGGCATCACGTACTAAGTTTTGTGAGAATAGTTTATTAATAGTTTTGAAATTAATATGTGTTAGTCTCTTGTGCCATTGGTCAGCAAGAGATGCACTACTTTTTGCTAAAAGACATACTAGTGTAGAGGAGTCAATACCGATGAAATTTAAACAGAAAATATTTCTGCTTCGAGTGCCTGATAAAATAGTTTCCATATTGTCAAACGATTTTTATCAGACATTTGACAGCATGGAATTCAACCACGTATCCTTTGTCGCATAGTTTGCTTATGCTGATGAGATTGTGTTCCAATCCTTCAACATAGGCTACATCCGAAAAGGATACGTTACTGTTAGTAATCATACCATAGCCTTTGGTAATTCCTCGGTATGAACCTCCAAAGATGACCTTTGGTCCGTTCAACACCGGTGAAAAGTTTTGGAGTAGGCTCCTTATCCCGGTCATATGCCGAGAACATCCACTGTCCAAATACCCGATTGGCATTTTAATGTCCTTTGGACGTACCTGCAATTATAATCGCTTAGCCTTAGGAACCCAAACACATTTGGGTCCTTGGTCTCGAGTTAGAATACTCCCCCTATGAGTATTAGCCTCATGAGTGGTCATTCTCACATTGCTAACTTGAGGAGTTGCAGCATTTTTAGGATTGAACAAACAATTTATGGCAAAGTGACCAACTCTACCACAACACCAATAGTCGAATTTGTTATATCTTTGCCTTATAATCCACTGCTTGACCTTCTTGAGAGGAGGTCCAGAAGGGGTAGCATCCTTGGAGGAATAAGCTTCATGATGATGGCAACTACATGAAGTCTTCTCCATCATAGGCTTTTCCACAACAGGTTTTACCTTTGGTGCCTTCTTGATGTTATGACCATGAGCATAAGGTCCATAGCTCTGAAGTTGAATCTCTTCATAAGGTGCCTTGAAGACACTCTCGCCAAAGTTACGAGGGCGAGTCCAACCTTGGTGCCTTGACTTAGGCTTCTCTGGGATCTGCCTAGTGAAGTGTCCATAGGTGGACTCATAGTCAAATTCATTCGCAGGAAAGATAACTTTCTTAAACGAGACTGGCTCCATAGGAGCTTTCCCTTTTTCCTCGGCCAAGGCCTTCTTGGCATCCTTATTCTTTCTCTTGGCCTTCCTTCTCCTAGAGGATTTACTAGGAGCACCTTTGTGGCCTAGACAAGCACCCTTGGCCTTAGCTGAGAATTAAGCAATCAGAGGAAGTACAGTCTTAGGCTTAGAGAAACCTTCTACAAGTTTCTTTTCAGCTGAGAGTTGTTCTTCCAACTCCTTGATGATTTTCTCCTTAAGGTCAAGGTGCTTAAGAGCCTTGTTATATTCTTCAATAGATTTATTGAAGTCTTCCTTGAGAGAGTCAGTCTTTGAGACTTCTTCTCTTAAGGTGCTCTCTGTAGCTTTTAGAGACTTTATCACTTTAGCTTGAGTTTTCACGACTCGGCGACATTTGTTGTAAGCCTCGAGTAACTCCTTATATTGTCCTATGAGTTCAGATTTATCCTCAGAGTGATAGCTCTCTTGTTCATTATCATCATCAGATTTTGAAAGAGGGGTGTGAGATTTTACCTCCCCAGTGAACTGGGGGACTTGTTCATCATCAGTTAGAGCCATTATCCCAAAGTATACTTCTTCCTCTTCTGCACTCGACTCAGATGAGTCGGAGTCACTGAGGGTTTTGCCCTTCCTGGCCAACAGGCTCTTTTCTGTCCTCTTTTTACTGTAGGACTTCTTATCTTCTCTTTTGCCACCCTCATTCTTCTTGTGGGGGCAATCCACAATGACGTGACCTGGCTTATTACAGCAATAACAAACGATGTCAGTCGAATAATGTTTATTCGATTTAAAACCATACCTATCGTGGCTGCTTGAACCTTTTCTATGACGATCACAATCATTGTGTGATCTTCTATAGGAGGCATCCTTGTCTTTCCATTACTTCTTATTACTCAAGAATTTCTTGAATTGCCTTGAGAGTAGAGAGAACTCTCCATCAGATAGATCTGAGCCAGAGGAGCTTTGCTCAGATGATTCTTCTTCATCAACTTCAGGAGCTGGGGCAGGAGAGCTTGCCTTTGTCTTCCTTGAGCTATCTGCCTTCAGAGCGATAGACTTCTCCTTGGATGCAGACCTGCTCATCTCTTCTTCAGCTTTTCTTGAGTTGATTTGGAGCTCGTAATACATAAGCTTTCAAAATAGATTTTGTGGGTCCGTCTCAGCTAACCTTCCGAACTTCCGAATAGAGCATACCTTATTATCCCATTCCTTGGTCAAGGATCTTGAGAATTTGTCATTCAGTTCCCCATTTGTTAAGACTCGGCCATAAACCCTTTGGCCATTGACTATCTTGAAGAAGTTCTCAAAGGCATCAGCTATGGCTTCCTTGTGACCTTGCCTGAAGGCTTCATACTTTTGATTTAGAAGGGATCTCCGATCATCCCTAACTTCTTCAGTGCCTTCCATCAGAGTCACCAGGGATTGCCACATCTCCTTGGCAGACTGGCAATGAATCGGATTTTACAGCATCGAGTCATCGACTGCACTTGCTATAATATTTTTATCTTTCTTGTCCAGGGAGACAAGTGCAATCTCGTCCTTATCCAAATCCATCACCTTCTTTGGGACTTGTCTGGTTGGATCTATTGCAGATGCAATCATAGGAACATACGGACCTTCTTCAACAATCATGAAGATCTAAGGGTCCACTGCTTCCATGAAGAATTTAACTCTTTCCTTCCAAATAGGAAAATTATTCTTGGTGCATATAGGGAGCTTAGCAAAATCCTTGGTCTTACTCATGCTTGATACTTCTCTAAAGATAACTTGGGAAGGATCAGATCAAGGTGTTAACCTTTTAACGATCAATCTTCCTCTGATACTAATTGAAAGATGTAAGTTGTCTACCTAAATCACCTAGAGGGGGGTGAATAGGTGAGAAGTGCGTCTAATGCGTAAAAAAAAAAATTATCAACTAGCACAAATAAGTAAGCAAGCAATTGCTAATGAACAAATCATTTTACTAAAAACTAAATTATGTGAGGAAATGCAACTTTAGGAATCTCTCAATGGGAGAAGCCTTAAGCTGATGGAAATCACAAGCACTGTTAATGCCAGATTAAATGGCAAGCTGGGTTTAGATGCTTCATCAAGCTTACCCCCATATTAAAGAAAAATATACTTTCTACACCTATCAAATTTATCTTTGAAAAAGGCAAAGAGAAATTACATGAGAACAAACCAACTGAAATAACCAAGAAAACTAAGAAAAAGAAAAAGACCAAGAAGAATGTAAATAATAACAATGTTCAGCAGATTTTGTCAAACTCAGATCAACGAAATGTGTACAGTTCGCCAAACCCAAGTCGACGAACTCTGAACGCAAACTTCTATTATAATTATTCTCCGAACTGCAATCGACGAAACCAGTAAGGTTCTTCGAGTGGACATCGACGATATTTGTGCACAGAGAATGTATATTTCCATTCTCTGAGTGGATTTCAACGAACTCATCTCTATTCGTCGACCTCAGATCGACGAACTTACCATAATTCGTCGACCCCTGTTCAGAATAATAGAAATTTTAATTCTTACTGATTATTTAATCAACTAAGAGAATATATTAATCCATTCACCCAGTGGATAATTCCACCAAGAAGATATCACCCCCTAGGGTATAAAAATTAACCTGAATGTTTCTTTATTTCTAATTTTAAGTATGAAAAGAAACAAGGTCCCAAGGTAATCTTGGTCAAGAATATCTAATCTGTTTAAATGCAGGTGAAAGACTATCCCACCATAGAGGAACAATAGTACCTGGATAGTGGCTGTTCAAAGCACATGACTGGCATCAAGGACAATCTAATCAACTTAAAGCCTAAGCTTGGTCCAAAAGTAATATTTGGTGACTCCAACTGTGGCCAAACTGAAGGCTATGGGAAGGTCAAAATTGGAGCTATCACTTTCTTGAAGGTAGCATATATAAGTGGACTAAAGCACAACCTAATATCCATTAGTCAATTATGTGATAAAAGGTTTCAGGTATCATTTAATAAAACCTCTTGTATTATTACTTCAGTAGATAACAAAGTTGTTTTAACTGAAACAAGAGTAGGAAACATTTATGTAGTAAACTTTAAGTCTGCTAAGTCAGAAATATGTCTGTTTTATCAAACAAATAATAAAAATAAACTATGTCACAAGAGATTAGGACATGTTAATTTTAAAAACATTGCTAAACTCTATAGGGAAAAACTTGTTAGAGGATTGCCTTCTTGCCCCTATAAGAAGGAAAGCCTTTGCAGGGCTTGTCAATTAGGCAAGCAAACCAAAAACAGTTTTTAGTCACTTAATAAGAGTGATTCACCTAGGATTCTGTATTTGCTTCATATGGATCTTTTTGGACCCATTGATGTACTGAGCCTGGGAGGAAAATCTTATACCTTAGTGATTGTAGATGACTTCTCAAGGTTCACTTGGGTGTTCTTCTTGAGAAACAAGTCTGAAAACTTTAAGGTACTTAATGATTTTCTTAAGAGCATAAGGATTGAGTATTCTACTCCAGTTACATTGATCAGAAGTGATCATGGTACTAAGTTTGAGTCTATTCCCATGCAAAAATTCTGTGAGATGGAAGGTATCAGACATTGCTTCTCTGCTCCTAGAACTTCTCAACAAAATGGGGTAGCTGAAAGGAAAAACAGGACCCTAATTGAAGCTGCAGGAACATTATTTGCAGATGCTTACTTGCCCCTATCCTTTTGGGCAGAGGATAAACAGGACCCTAATTGAAGCTGTAGGAACATTATTTGCAGATGCTTACTTGCCCCTATCCTTTTGGGAACAACAAATTATGTACTGAATAAGAGTCTGATACATAAACATAAGGGCAAGACTCCATATGAACTACTCAAAGGGAAGCAACCTAAACTAGATTATTTTCGAATTTTTGGTTGTACTTGTTACATTCACAATAACAATAAGAAACACTTTAGAAAATTTGAATCCAAAGCTGACATAGGAATTTTTCTCTGATATTCCTAAATCAGCAAGGCCTACAAGGTTTATAATAAATCTATTATGAAAATGGAAGAGACTGTGCATATATCATTTGATGAAACTTACATGTTTTATAAGGAGAAAAATCCTTATACCAATAAAACTTTGCAGGAAGCACACTTGTGTCAGAAGTTGGATGAGTTGACCCTCACCAATGAGGTTTTTGCACATCCTTCTCCACATACTATTGAAGATAGTGAAGATGAATCCACTGTAGTTGATGTTGAACCAACAACAGCTCCCATAATTCCGCAAGAAGAATTAATTCCCCAAGGTGTTGCTGAACCAACTCCTACTGAATTTATCACACTTAGAGATCACCTTGCATCTCAAGTGATTGGAGACATGTCAATGAGTGTGCAGAAAAGGCATACACTCCACCAAGACATGATGCATGCCTGCTTCATATCTCAAATTAAGCCCCAATCTATTAAATATGCTGAGCAAGATCCACACTGGATTATTGTAATGCAAGAGGAGCTCAACAAGTTTGAGAGATGTAGAGTCTGGGATTTAGTTCCAAGACCCAAATACTACCCAGTCATTAGAAATAAATGGGTATTCTGGAATAAACTAGATGACCAAGGTATTATCATCAGGAACAAGGCAAGGCGAGTTTCTCAAGGCTACAGACAAGAGGAAGGCATTGACTATGACCAGACATTTGCACCTGTTGCAAGGCTGGAAGCAATCAGAATCTTCCTTGCTTATGCTGCATACAAGAAGTTAAAATTATATCAAATGGATGTCAAAATTGAATTCTTAAATGGTGAACTTAAAAAAGAGGCTTATGTGGAGCAACCGCCAGGTTTTATTTCTCCAACCCATCCTTTTTATGTCTTTAAATTGCATAAGCTCTCTATGGTCTAAAGCAAGCTCTAAGAGCTTGGTATGAAACCTTAGCTAGCTTTCTTCTATAGCATAAATTCTTTAGGGGAATAGTAGATAGGATATTGTTCACTAGACATCATAAGGATCAAATCTTATTAGTAAAAATTTATGTAGATGACATTATCTTTGGCTCTACTGATTCCAAACTATGCAAGAGGTTCTCTAAACTAATGCATTCCATATTTGAAATGAGTAGCATGGGTGAGCTCTCTTACTTTCTTGGTCTCCAAGTAAAGTAACTGCCTGATGGCATCTTCATATCCACGTCTAAGTATGCTAAGGAGCTAATCAAAAAGTTTGGGATGTCAGATGTGTCAGAAAAGAAAACACTCATGGCTTCTAATGCTGTGATTGACTCCGATAAGCATGGCAAGCCTGTTGATCAGAAATTATATAGGGGTATTATTTGGTCCCCGTTATATCTCACAGCATGTTGGTCAGATATAGTGTTTGCTACATGCCTTTGTGCTAGGTGTAACGTCCCATTTCCGGCTAGACCCCTAGGAGTCGGTCTGCCGTGACAGAACCCCCGAAAACCCCAGAAATTGACAGTAACCGATCTAAAAATAGGTTCGGAACGACGGATAGCCGAAGACGCAATCCTCGGAAGTCCATCGACCGAAATCCCGAGTCATGGGTTGGTCACGCCCGTGACTAGCCCGTCACACTCGTGACCTCCTCCGATGGTCGACGAAATCAGGAAGCTGATCGCAGAGCTTAAAACTCATGTCACGGGATGGTCACGCCCATGACAAGGCCCGTCACGCCCATGACTTAGGGCTTGACGCCCCCACCGACCGTCGACCCCAGATCGACGAACTTCGACCAAAGAATACCTGTCACGTTCGTGACAGGCCCATCACGCCCGTGACTTAGGGCGTGACGCACCCACCGACCGTTGACCTCAGATCGACGAACGTCGAACAAAGAACACCTGTCACGCCCGTGACAGGCCCGTCATGCCCGTGACTTAGGGCATGATGCCCCTACCGACCGTCGACCTCAGATCGACCAACGTCGACCGAAGAACACCTGTCACGCCTGTGACAAACATGTCACGCCCGTGACAAACGTGTCACGCCCGTGACATGGGGGGTTACCCGTGAACCGACGCAGAAAAATCGGTCGTTGACTCGAGAATGATGAATGGACTAGTGTCACGCCCGTGACCTACGTGTCACGCCCGTGACAAAGGCCGAAACGTAAGCTAGGTTGGAAATTTCTTTAACACATGCCATAATTAACTCTGATTATGGGGAGTTACACCAGGAGTATTTATGGGTCGTTTCCTTCTCTAATTACTTAATAAAATGAGGAAGAGTTGGTCCAATAAAAAATTGCCACTTGGACACATCTTTTCATCTTCCACCTTTTCTTCTCCCTCCACCATAACCAAAATACTATTAAGAGGAGAGCCTTCATGGACTTAAATACTTTACCCTTTCTCCTCCCCACTTGGTGATCTATAAAATCCCCCTTAGAGCAAGATTAGAAGTTTACACTCTTGACCAAACGAATTAGAGTTGGTGTTCTTGCTGTAGGAGAAGTTCGGCAACGCCACCACCGCGCCATGGCAACCCGACGTTCATCTCGCCTTCAAACCGTGAACAAGGTCCTCCTCTACTTCTTTTTTTATGGGTAGATCTTAGGATCTTAGAAAGGAAGTTTGTGCTCAACGGAGCCAGACCTATCTCGCGTTTTCATGGAAAAACCTTGAAAAATATATTTTCGGGTCCGCCGGAAACCGCCACCTCCAGCGGCCAAACCACCGCTGACCGATAGTCATCGCCTCGATGGAGGTTGTGGTGGTGGTTGTTGTCCAGGGAAGTGACCGGACGGTCGGCGACGGATCGCGGAAGAGATACAGGAAATATAAGTTTTCTAGTTTAGGTTTTCGGGTTCTGTAGAAGATGAACAGCAAAAATATTTTTATAATATAAAAATTATGTATATAGTATATATGGAGAAGATACATTTAACGTCGAGTTGATGGCGCAATGCCGTTAAGGCATTTTTGTGACTGTGCGGTCGAGTCGGCCGAATTCTTGTTATAATTGGGAAAATTTTTGCATTTTGAAATTCAAGTTAAGTAATCTTGGACTTGCTTGTCAAGTTTCGTCGCAATCCGAGAATTTTTGGAGTCTCGGCGCGTGATTTAATATCTCGAGAATGGTATGTTGGATTCTATGGTTGTCTACACTACTAATTCGTAGAGTCGGCGATTCATTCCAAAATATTAGTCAAATCGGAACTTCTGTAATTTGTCCAGCTTGTACTCGAGATCCCCCCTTTCGTTCTCGAGAACTCCCAGTTGTTCTCGAGAAGTCATGACTTAATGTTTTCGAGAAGCTCTGCTCTTGTTATCAAGAAGTCTATCCTAGTTTTCGAGAAGTCTGTCCTAGTTCTCGAGAAGTCCTATGCTGTTCTCGAGAAGTCCTATGCTGCACTCGAGAGGTCCATTTCGGCCTTCGTTCGGGTGTCATTTTTAGTGTCAAAACGGCGTTGTATCAAAAAATGGAAAACATAAAATTTGTTTGTATCGACGATATCTACAACTTTCATGTTTACCACTTTTTGATTTGAAGCCATCTTAGTCTCCTATTTTTGATTTTCCCAAAATTGCTCGTAAATAAGCTGCATCATTGATTTCTACCAGAGAACCCTTGTTCTACTCGAGAACTACTATTTATTCTCGCGAATTATGGTCTTATTCTCGAGAAATACTTATTTCTATCGAGTCCTACTATTTTTTTCTCGAGAACTATAAGTTTCTCTCGAGAACTTTGCTCTCTTTCTCGAGTAGCTCCCTTTCCTCTCGAGTAGTCCTGTATAATATGCGTACGGGCACATTTTTGAGGGTCCAAACGGTACCATATGGAAGAACGGTCAACATGAAATTTGTTTTTTTCGACGATATCTAAAACTTTCATGTTGGGAACTTTTCGATCTGCAGCCATCTTAGACCTCTATTTTTAATTATTCCAAAACTGCTCATAGGTAGCCCTTTTGATTGACTCTCTCGAGTCCTAAGCCTTTTATCTCGAGATCCAATTTTTCTCTCGAGAGACATAGCCTCTCCATATCGAGATATGATGTTCCTCTCGAGATCCATAGCTTTTTTTCTCGAGAACCAATGTTTTTCTCGAGAGCAAACCTCTCCCTCTCGAGTAGGTCTGTTTCCTCTCGAGTGGTTCTGTACCGTCTGTGTTCGAACACCGTTTTGAGGGTCAAAACGGTGTTGTACGAAAACATAGTCAACATAAAATTTGTTCGTATCGATGAGATTTACAACTTTCATGTTTGGCACTTGTCGATTTGAAGCCATATTAAATCACTATTTTCAGTTTCCCCGTAGCCACTCATAAATCACACGTTTTCTTGTATTTAGACAAAAAATTTATAAATACTTTTACATATATATATATATATATATATATATATATATATATATATATATATATATATATATATATATATTTAGACTTAGGTTTGAACAGAACTTCTTCTTCTCCGATTCCTTCTCTCCCGAACCAGAACAGCGAGCGAAAGAGAGAGTTCTTTTTCGTGAATCTTTCGGTGGCCGCCGAAGGAGCTCCGATGCTCGAAATCTTCGTCCGAATATAGATCCGGAAAGCTCTCACCGAGATCTATGCTATCATGGTAAAATTTTCCCCTTTCCTTGAGTTTTATCGTTAGGGTTCTTCGGCCCTAACCTCATTTTCGGCCATTTTTGTTTAGATTTCAACTCCTCTCATGTTCTTTTGCCCCGATCTACAATGTGGAGTGATTCAGAGGACTTTTCCGGTAAAACCAAGGCAAGTGGTGGTTTCCCTCGTTTCTCATTGTTCGATTTGATGGTAACGGCTATGTTTTCATGTTCTTTAAAATTTTCTACGCTTATTCTTCCAAATTATAGTTATGATTAACCTTCTCAATGATCACATGAGGTTGTAACGTTTTGTCATGATGAACTCGATTTTTGTCCGGATATGTTTAATCATTCTTGAAGTGTCTTATTGATGGCTTTAAACGCCTTAGATTTCGTTATTGAACGGATTAGAGTTATTTAGGATTGTAAATCGTTCTTAAAGGTTGATCAACCATATCATATATCTAGTAATGTCAAGTAGAATCCGACGAGCCAAATCTCGAGATATGTGGTGTTTTCCTGGTGGTTTTCTTGATTATAGGAGTTAGTGGACGATTCCACCTCTGCAGTGTTTGTTTCCTTCATTAGTGTCCTGTGGAAGTCTACCTGTGTTTTTGGGTGGTTTGTCCAAGAGTTACCACCTCGCCCGTATTTTTGGGTGGTGAGTCCAAGAGTGACCACCTCGCTCGTGTTTCTGGGTGGTGTTTCCAGGAGTGACAAACTCGCCAGTGTTTTTGGGTAAAGCCAACCACAGGTGCCTAATAAGGGTTTGTATTTCTTCCTTATGAATGGTTTATGTTGTCACCTTATAGCCTCGTGCGTCTGGTGTACTATTATTGTACGTGACGAATTACGTAAGAGTTCTTTTTTTTTCCAATGATGACTTGTTCCTCCTTTTGTGCTTTATTTTAGTACTGATGGTCTTGGGTTGGTATCCCTTGATCTTTGTTTATTATGGCTTATTTATTCTCTGCAACCATTTGTACTTTCTTGCTGAGTTATTCTTTCTTTGGAATGCCCCAGGTTCAGAGCAGTAGCAGATAACAGAGCTAGTTTTGGTGTTTCTGGGCGGCAGTGTTGGCCGTTGCTGTTACCTCGTCTCAGCGAGGTAGAGTGTTGTTTATTTAGTTACTTGTTCAGAATTACTTTTCTATAAGTGGGTTCGTGTCAGTTGTTGGCACCCACAACTTTGTAAGTTGTTTGATACTTGTTAGCTGCTTATTTCTCTATATGTGGATGTGAATTACTTGCTCTCTGGGAGGATTATTGGTAGGAATGCATGCTAGGTATTTTTTTAAAAAATAAAATATATTACCATTACTTCATGCACTACATAATTTAAAAACTCCAACTTGTTATATTTAGCGACCGTAAAAGCTATCATTACTACTATTATAAATTTAGAGTCTTGCATAGCATGAGTTGTCCTTTGGGGGCGTTTATACTCATGTAGGATGTTGGAGTCAATCTAAATAAGTATTTTTCTGCAGCGTATAATTATATTTTTATTCGTGGACTAAATGAGCCATTAAGCAGAGAGATACAGCTAACTATTGCACTTAACTAATTTTTTCCTTTAAAAAAACTTAAACAATTTTTCTTCATGATTAAGTAGGTATCTGCCTGAGCATCCGCAATTATCCCCTGCTGACGTGGCATCATGACGCGCATCTTCCCTTACTCTGATATGTTATTATATGCGGTGAAAATGCGGGTTGTGACAGTTGGTATCAGAGGGAGGTTGCTTGACAATTGGTCGGGCAACCTTCCCTTGTTAGTGTTCGTGGTTTAGTTACATTTCATATACACACCGATGTGTCATCAATACGTCTTAGCCGAAGCATAGTCACTACACTCATAGCATGATAAGAAGTATACGTGGCATATTATGTAGTATGGGATGCATAATATGTGTTTGTATATGGATCCACCATAAGTGGCAACATGTGACAGTTATGTAGTATGAAATGCCCATTAGCATGTTTTCTTTTCTCGTTGCATGCGATGTTATGTAGTATGGGATGCATAATATTTCATGTGTACGCCATTCATGCATGAATTAAGTCCTTTTTTTAGAATGCATAGCACGACATACATTGCATATCATCGCATAGGCACGCGTGCTAAGTTAAGGTTTACATGATGACACATGTACACACATGATTTAAATAAGAATGAAGAACTCAAGCATTCATGTCATTGGAACATGATTCAATAGGATGAGAGGATATCATCCTAAGTAGGACATATCATCATTTTAAAATTCCAGAGCAAGTTACAGTGTAAGCAAGTGTCTTTTTAGTATTGTCTGAACTAGTCGTGTGGCTTCATTGTAAGCTAGGATTTTGATGAGTTGTCTGTTTGCTTTCTAGAAATGTCGCCAAAGAGTCCTGCAACGAGGTCGACTCCCCAGTCGGAGCGTGATTCATTAGGCGTGAAAAGTAATGCGATTATCGAGAGTCTGTGTTAGAGCAATGAGGCTCTATCGAGACAATTAGTTGCGATGAAATCACAAATTCAGTCTTTGTTGTCTGCCGCTCCCGTGCAGCAACCTTTAGTGCAAGATCCTGCCTTGGGCCAAGTAGTGCCCGATACCCCTGCTCCTCGGGTGCCCCCAATGGCGATACCACCAGAAATGAATTTCATATCGCACTTCCTGCTGTTGGGACCTCCCACCTACGACGGGAGTGCCAACTTTATGGTTTTAGATTATTGCATCATCTCCATCGAGGAGATGTTTTCTTATTCCGAGATTCTAGAAGCCCAGAAGGTAATGATTGCAGCCTATCAGTTAAAAGGCCTAGCAAAGAGTTGGTGGATTCGTGAAAAGGAGAGTCTGAAGGAAGGCTGTTCCTCGGACTCTTTTAAGAAGATATTGCTGAAAAAGTTTCTGCCCTCGGTCGAGCAGGATCGCCTGATGAATAACTTCCTGCATTTGAAGCAGAGATAGCTCACCGTGAGCGAGTACGAGATTGAGTTTAGCAAACTGAGTAGGTTTGCTCCTGATTTGGTAGCTTCTTAGGAGGGTAGAGTGAAATGTTTCTTGGGAGGATTAAGAAGTGATGTCCAGCAGTTGACATGCGCTTACCGAGCTGAAGGTTATGCTGAAGCAGTGGAAGCCGCTTTGAAAGTGGAGGCGATTGGAAATGCTAAGAATCGTGGTGCTGTGGCAAGGAAAGAGAAAAGGAAAGGTGTTGTGGATGGTAGCTCCAGGGTGTCTGGACCTTCTTCGAAAAAGGAAAGTAAGGAAGTGTGTAGATTCTGTTGTCGTCCTGACCACCCTTACAAAAGGTGTTTCAAGAGGACTGCCACCCTGAAGCAGCAACAGGTGTACGTTATTTAAGGTGCACCTAAGGGAGAGCTTGTGTGCTTGTTCTGTGCAAGGAAAGGTCACGATGTGAGTCGTTGCTGGATGAAGGTAAGGACATGCTTCCAGTGCGGGCAGAAGGGTACACCAGAAATCTTTGTGCCTCAAGGCTCAATCCCCACTGCAGCTTGCCCCGCTTCAAGCTCTACTACCGCCACCAACCCTGGATAAAGGAAAAGGAAAGCTGAACGTGATGACCAGTAAGGAAGCTCAAACCTCTACGCAAGTGATATCAGGTTAGTCCAAGTTTAAAATAACCTTATTATTTATCATTTTTGGGCTAGTTATCATTCGTTTAATTATGTATATTACGGTTTTAGGGGATTTTTAAGTGCGGAATAGGTGGGCGCGCGTTCTTTTCGATTCGAGTTCCACCAAAACCTTTGTGGCCCGGAGATTTGTTGATAAACATCGCCTGAATGTGGATCAATTAGGAGACTCCTTCAATGTCAAGCTTCCCTCCGGTGATTCGGTGATATCTAGCTAAGGAGATCTGAGATGCCCTATTTATCTTGGCAATTTTCTGGCCTTTGCTGATTTGATGATTTTAGATCTGGATGACTTCGACGTGATTTTTAGGCATGGACTGGCTGTCCAAGTATGATGCGGTCATCCAGTGACAAGGCTAAGCAACTGGATTTAAGGATGGACGTCGGCCAACCTATGAGCGTCTATGGATTTCAGGACAGAGTTTCCCCTATCATTTTCTACGGTACGTGCTTGTCGTGCTATAGAGTCTGGTTGCGAGGCGTTTTTAGTTTCTATTTATGCTCTGGAAACAACTTTTGTTACACCACATCTTGAGGATGTCTTGGTGGTGCGAGAGTTTCCAGATGTCTTTCCTGATAGTCTTCCAGGACTTCATCCTGAAAGGGAGATAGAGTTTGTAAAATACCTCGAGCCAGGTACTCGTCCTATTGCCAAGGCACCGAACCATATGGCTCCGCGTGAGTTGGATGAGTTGCGTACTCAGCTCGATGAGCTGCTGAGTTGTGGTTTTATTAGACCAAGTTCTTCTCTATGGGGTGCTCCTTTTTTGTTCATAAAGAAGAAAGATGGATCGATGAAGCTTTGCATCGATTATAGGGAATTTAACAAGGTAACCATTAAGAATAGATATCCTTTGCCAAGTATTGATGATATGTTCGATCAGTTGTGTGGTAGCTCGGTATTTTCAAAGATCGATCTTCGCTCAGGCTACCACCAGTTAAGGATTCATGAGGCAGATATTCCTCAAACCTCTTTCTGTTTGCGGCATGGACATTATGAGTTTTTGGTGATGTCTTTCGGTTTAACCAATGCACCCTCTGCTATCATGGATTTGATGAATAGGATGTTTAAG
This sequence comes from Platanthera zijinensis, assembly GCA_039513925.1. Lineage (NCBI taxonomy): Eukaryota > Viridiplantae > Streptophyta > Magnoliopsida > Asparagales > Orchidaceae > Platanthera > Platanthera zijinensis. Next base: position 111,008,051 of record CM077080.1, read on the forward strand.
GAATTCTTGGACCGATTCATTATTGTGTTTATAGATGATGTCTTGGTTTATTCCTGCAATGTCGAGGAGCATACTCAGTATATGCGTTTGGTTTTGTCGACCCTGAGGGAGCATAAGCTATATATGAAGTTGAGTAAATGTGAGTTCTGGCTACCTCAGGTGTCCTTTCTGGGTCATATGGTAAGCAAGGACGGTATTTCTGTAGACCCGACCAAGATTTCTACTGTGATGGAATGAGAGACCTTCTACACCTAAGGAGATTAGGAGATTCTAAGGCCTGGCTGGCTATTATAGAAGATTCGTGTAAGGATTTTTGGTGTTGTCTGCTCCTCTAACTAGACTTACTCAGAAGAATGCTGCTTTCATATGGAGTGATGTGTTAAGAGGCTTTCCAAGGGTTGAAGAAGAGACTGTGTACTGCCCCAATTTTAACCTTACCTACTGAAGGAGTTGAGTATGCTGTGTATGTTGATGCATCACACATCGGACTAGGTTGTGTTTTAATACAAGATGATAAGGTGATCGCGTATGGATCGAGGCAACTAAAGATTCCCGAGAGAAGCTATCCTACGCACGATTTGGAGTTTACTGCCATAATTTATGCGTTGAAGCTGTGGAGACACTTATTATATGGCGCACTGTGCAAGATCTATATGGACCATAAGAGTTTGAAGTACGTCTTCACTCAGAAGGAACTAAATCTATGCCAGCGTCGTTGGTTAGAATATGAGGCGGATTATGAAGTGGAAATTCATTATCATCCAGGAAAGACTAATGTAGTAGCCGATGCTTTTAGTAGAAAGACTGCTAAAATTTTTAATCTATCGGTACAGTCCTTGGTAGAAGAATTCTTGCTGATGGATATTAAGGTTGTGAGTCGTACTGTGCCTGCTAGTTTTGAAGAGAAAGAACCTTATTTGATTTCCCTTACTCGAGCACACCAGATGGATGATCCTGATTTATTGCACCTCCGAAAAAGAACTGTGAAGGGAGAGCTACAAGATTCCTCCTTGGATGAGTTTGATACCTTGAGGTATTGGGGTAGATTTTGTGTCCCCGCCTTTGGCGATATTCAAGCTAAGATCTGTGCTGATGCTCATGGTTCTAGTGTAGCCTATCACCCTGGTTCCACTAAAATATATAAGGATCTAAGGTAAATTGTTTGGTGGTCAGGGATGAAGAGCGATATCATAAAGTTTGTATCGGAATGTTATACATGTCAGCGTGTCAAGGCTGATCATAGAAGGCCTTGTGGTTAATTGACACTACTTGATATTCCAAGTTGGAAATGGGAGAGTATTTCAATGGATTTTATCACCGGTCTACCAAAATCTCCTCGTGGGCATGAATCTGTTTGGGTGATAGTCGACATATTGACAAAGTGTGCTCACTTTGTTCCGTTTAAGATTGGGTATTCGATGAAGAAGATAGCTTAGCTATATCTTGAAGAGGTCATCAGGTTACATGGAGTGCCTGTTTGCATTGTATCAAATCGGGACTCCAGATTTACGTCTCGCTTTTGGAAGAGCTTGCAAGAGGGGTTGGATACCGACTTGAGTTATTCCACCACCTACCATCCGCAGAACGAATGGGCAAACAAAAAGTGTAAATCAGATCGTGGAGGACATGATTATATTTTACATTTTGGACTACGGTGGATCGTGGGATGAGCGTCTGAGGCTAATGGAGTTTGCTTATAATAATTGTTATCAAGAGAGTCTGCAGATGGCCCCATTTGAGGCCTTATATGGGAGACATTGTAGGACTCCGTTGTTTTGGGCTGAAGTTGGTGAGAGACCGTTTCTCGGTCCAGAAGCCCTTGAGGAGATGAATTGTGTCGTGACTCATATTCGAGAAAAGCTCCATGTTGGTCAAGAGCGCTATGAGAAGTATGCCAATCAATGAAGGGTTTATCTGGAGTTTACCGTTGGAGACTTGGTTTTTCTGAAGGTTTCTCCGATGTATGGCATTAAAAGGTTTGGAAGGAAGCACAAGTTAAACCCCCGGTACGTGGGACCTTTCCAGATTCTTGAATGCATCGGAGTGTCAGCTTATAGGCTGGATTTGCCTGCGACCTTCCCGTGTGTCCATGATGTGTTCCATGTGATTCAGTTGCAGAAGTGTGTTTGTAATGATAGTCAAGTCCTCGACTCGATGCCCCAGATTCAGCACAACCTAACGTATGTGGAAGAACCTATTCGTATTCTTGATTCTCAAGAGCGTGTGTTGTGAAGAAAGACCATCCCCATGGTAAAGATTCTTTGGAGAAATAAAGACGTCGAGAGAGCGATGTGGGAATTGGAATCAGCAATGAGAGAATCTCATCCGCACCTCTTCTCTTAGTTTCGGGTATGTCGTTATGTTTGCAGTTATGTTTGATTTATCGTCTTGATTTGGTTTTCGAGTTGTGTTAAGTTTCGAGACAAAACTTCTTTTTAGGGGGAGTGAATGTAACGCCCCCGATTTTTCGATGATTTTATTTAAAAGGAATACATGATATTTACGATGTCGTGGCGTTACTTTTAATGTCGAATTGACGGTGCAATGCCGTTAAGGAATTTTCGTGTCCGTGCGGTCGAGTCGGCCGAATTCTTGTTGTAATTGGGAAAATTTTTGCATTTTGAAATTTAAGTTAAGTTATCTTGGACTTGCTTGTCAAGTTTCATCGCAATCCTTGCATTTTTGGAGTCTAGACGCGTGATTTAATATTTCGAGAATGGTACGTCGGATTCTAAGGTTGTCTACGCTTCTAATTCGTGAGTCAGCGATTCATTCAAAAATATTAGTCAAATTGGAACTTCTGCAATTTGTCCTTCTTATACTCGAGATCCACCTTTCTTTCTCGAGAACTCCCAGTTGTTCTCGAGAAGTCATCACTTAATGTTTTTCGAGAAGCTCTGGTCTAGTTCTCGAGAAGTCTATCCTAGTTCTCGAGAAGTCTGTCCTAGTTCTCGAGAAGTCCTATGTTGTTCTCGAGAAGTCCTATGCTGCACTCGAGAGGTCCGTTTTTGCCTGCGTTCGGGCGCCGTTTTGAGTGTCAAAACGGTGTCATATCAAAAAGTGTTAAACATGAAATTTGTTCGCCTCGACGATATCTACAACTTTTATGTTGACCACTTTTTGATTTGAAACCATCTTGACTCCTATTTTCGATTTTCCCAAAACTGCTCGTAAATAAGCTGCATCATGATTTCTACCCGAGAACCCTTGTTCTACTCGAGAACTACTGTTTATTCTCGAGAATTATGGTCTTATTCTCGAGAAATACTAAATTCTCTCGAGTCCTACTATTTTTTTCTCGAGAACTATAAGTTTCTCTCGAGAACTTTGCTCTCTTTCTCGAGTATCCCCCTTTCCTCTCGAGTAGTCCTGTATAGTCTGCGTTCAGGCACATTTTTGAGGGTCAAAATGGCACTATATGGAAAACGGTCAACATCAAATTTGTTCGTTTCGACGAGATCTACAACTTCCATGTTGGAAAAGATTCTATTTGGAGTCATCTTAGACCTCTATTTTCTATTCTCCCAAAACTGCTCATAGGTAGCCCGTTTGATTGACTCTCTCGAGTCCTAAGCCTTTTATCTCGAGATCCAATGTTTCTCTCGAGAGCCATAGCCTCTCCATCTCGAGATATGATGTTCCTCTCGAGATCCATAGCTTTTTTTCTCGAGAACCAATGTTTTTCTTTAGAGCCAACCTCTCCCACTCGAGTAGGTCTGTTTCCTCTCGAGTGGTTTTGTACCGTCTGTGTTTGGACACCGTTGTGAGTGTCAAAACAGTGTTTTATGAAAAATGGTGACATTAAGATTGTTTGTCTCTACGAGATCTATAACTTTCATGTTGGGCACTTTTCGATTTGAAGCCATCTTAAATCTCTATTTTCCGTTTTCCCGTAGCCACTCATAAATCACTCGTTTTCTTGTATTTAGACATTAAAAATTATAAGAACTTTTACACACACACACACACACACATATATATATATGTATATATATATATATATATATATATATATTCTTAGACTTAGGTTTGAATAGAACTTCTTCTTCTCTGATTTCTTCTCTCCCGAACCAGAACAGCGAGCGAGAGAGAGAGTTCTTTTTCGTGAATCTTTCAGTGGCCACCGACGGAGCTCTGGTGCTCGAAATTTTCATCCGAATATAGATCCGGAAAGCTCTCACCGAGAGCTACGCTATCGTGGTAAATTTTTCCCTTTCCTTGAGATTTATCGTTAGGTTTTTTGTCCCTAACCTCCTTTTCGGCCATTTTTGTTTAGATTTCAACTCCTCTCGTGTTCTTTTGCCCCGATCTACAACGTGGAGTGATTCAGAGGACTTTTCCAATAAAACCAAGGCAAGTGGTGGTTTCCCCTCATTTCTCCTTATCTGATTTGATGGTAACAGCTATGTTTTCATGTTCCTTAAAATTTTCTACGCTTATTCTTCCAAATTATAGTTATGATTAACCTTCTCAATGATTACATGAAGTTGTAACGTTTTGTCATGGTGAACTTGATTTTTGTCCGGATATGTTTGATCATTCTTGAAGTGTCTTATTGATGGCTTTAAATACCTTAGATTTCATTATTGAATGGATTAGAGTTATTTAGGATTGTAAATCATTCTTAAGGGTTTATCAACCATGTAATTTATCTAGTAATGTCAAGTAGAATCCAACGAGCCAAATCTCGAGATATGTGGGGTTTTCTCGGTAGTTTTCTTGATTGCGGGAGTTAGTGGACGATTCCACCTCCGCAGTGTTTGTTTACTCCATTAGTGTCCTGCGAAAGTCTACCTGTGTTTTTGGGTGGTGTTTCCAAGAGTGACAACCTTGCCTGTGTTTTTGGGTGGTGAGTCCAAGAGTGACCACCTCGCCCGTGTTTCTGGGTGGTGTGTCCACGTGTGACCACCTCGCCCGTGTTTTTGGGTAGAGTCAACAACAGGTGCCTAATAAGGGTTTGTATTTCTTCCTTACAAATGGTTCATGTTGTCACCTTATAGCCTCGTGCGTCTGGTGTACTATATTTGTACGTGACGAATCACGTAAGAGTTCTTTTTTTTCGATGATGACTTATTCCTCCTTTTGTGCTTTATTTCATTACTGTTGGTCTTGGGTTGGTACCCCTTGTTCTTTGTTTATTATGGCTTATTTATTCTCTGCCACCATTTGTACTTTGTTACTGAGGAGTTCTTTATTTGGAATGCCCCAGGTTCAGAGCAGTAGCAGATAGCAGAACTAGTTTTGGTGTTTCTGGGCGGCAGTGTTGGTCGTGGTTGTTACCTCGTCTCAACGAGGTAGATTGTTATTTATTTAGTTACTGGTTCAGAATTACTTTTCTGTAAGTGGGTTCATGTCAGTTGTTGGTGCCCACAGCTTTATTAGTTGTTTTATACTTGTTAGCTGCTTATTTTTCTATATATGGATGTGGATTACTAGCTCTTTGGGATGATTATTGCAAGGAATTTATGTTAGGTATTTTTTTAAGAATAAAATCTATTACCATTACTTCATGCACTGCATAATTTAAAAACTCCAACTTGTTATATTTAACGATCGTAAAATCTATCCTTACTATTATTATAAATTTAGAGTCTTGCATAGCATGAGTTATCCTTTGGGGACGTTTATACTCATGTAGGATGTTGGAGTAAATCTAAATAAGTATTTTTCCACAGCATATAATTATATTTTGATTCGTGGACTAAATGAGCCATTAAGCTGAGGGATACGGCTAACTATTGCACTTAACTAATTTTTTCCTTAAAAGTAACTTAAACAATTTTTCTTCATGATTAAGTAGGTGTCTGCCTAAGCGTCAATAGTTATCCCCTGTTGGCGTGGCATCATGACGCGCATTTTCCCTTACTTTGATATGCTATTATATGCAGTGAAAATGCGGGTTGTGACACTCTTCATGTTCACTGGAAGATGAAGATTCATCTTCTGTTTCACTCCAGGATTCAGCAACAAAGCCTTTGTCCTTCCTCTTATGCTTGCTGGAGGAAGGGTTGCTGTAGTGTTGCTTCCTGGGCTCCTTTTCTCTTCTTCTCTCCTTCTTTTTATTCTCTGGACACTCTGATATGATATGTCCAGGTTTCCTGCATCCAAAACACACAATCTCTTTAGTAAGTGTTTTTCATACGTTGTTTTTTCATTCTGTCTAGATGAATTCCATCTGAAATCCTTCTTGCCCATTTTGTAGAATCTTTTGGCTAGGAGACTCAGTAATTCTTCACTAGCTAAGGGAGCTTCTATTTCTTCAGATTATTTGAATACTATGTTTTGGTCCTTTCTAACTTATGAGGGAGTCTTCTTCTCAGCAGCTTCTCTAGTCTTCATTAATTGCTCATATAATTTGAGCTTTCCCAGTAGAGATTTAGTGGAAATCTCATTCAGACTTCTGGCCTTTTTGATTAGTCAGATTCTGGAATCCCATGAGCTGCGGAAGCACATGAGAATCTTTTCATTGATCTCAGTTAGGGTTATGTCCTTGTCCAGGGTTTTCAGCTCATTGACAATTGAGCTAAGTCTATTATACATATCACCCACTGACTCAAATTCTTCCTTCTTGAAGTTCTCATACTGGGAGATGAGATTAGACCTTCTATCTTTTCTTTTATTAGCAGATCCAGCAACCATCTAATTGAGAGAGTCCTAGATAGCTTCAGCAGAGGTGCATTCAGCCACCTTCTGGAATTTGTCCTCTGGCATAGTCTGTACTAAGATGTTTATGGCCTTGGCATCTGCTATCTTGGCCTTCTTATGTGCATATGTCCACTCAAGTGGTGGAACAGCTTGTGTGCTGGAAGTTGCAGTAAATGTAGCCACTGGAGCTGGTGGACCTGTCAAGATAGAATTAAAAATATCTTCATCAATGGAGTTCATGTATAATTTAATTCTAGCCTTCTAGATATCAAACTTGTTCAAGTTACAAACTGGAGTTCTGGTGCTTGCATAATCCTTGTTCTGTGCCATGATATATAATTAACAAAATAACTAGGGAAGAAGAAATCAGATCTATCTAAGATCTTTTAGTTCAAGTGTTAGCTTGTGAAACCAGAGGAACACCCCTCTGATACCAATTTAAAGATAGGGGGATAAACCTGATTTACTCTAGAGAGGGGGGGGGTGAATAGAGTAAATTAAAAGTTTTGGTTGTTTTTAAATTTTATCAGAGAAATTAGTGATAATAGTAGTAGTATAGAAATGAAATAAAAACTAGGCTAAGCTACACTATCACATCACAACAAAACAAAGAGAAAATGAACACACACACAACACAAGAATTTTATAGTGGTTCCCCAAATCTGGGTACATCGACTCTTCTACCACCCTGGTAGGAATCTACTAACAGGTTTTTTACCAGGTGACTACCACCACAGGTTTTTGCTCAGGTGCCCTGTCACCACAAGATCTATTTGCAGGGAGATCTCACAACCGTTTAGGCTTTTGATCAGTTTCCCAAAAACAAACACAAGAACTTTTGAAGGGAGTTAATAAACACTTTTTATAGTGAGGTAAGAAAAGTGATGTTGTCTTCTCTTTTCTCTAATCAACAGAGAAGACTTAGTGGATTGCAGTTGTCAAAGCTCCCCCTGAGATGTTGAAATGTTCAGGAAGACTTGGAGCTTTGCTCAGGGTATAGGTCTTCTGCCTTGACTTGTTGAAATCCAGGAACTTGTAGATAGATCTAGTGTTGTTGTCTTTTATGATTCCTGGAGTAGAAGTTGAAGAAGACGATATCTAATTGATGTTCTTCTTCAGTATTCTATAAGATCAAGGGGAAAACAGATTATATTTCTGCAAAGAGAAAGATATGATGTTGTTCTGTATTTTGTTCTGTCTCTATATCTCTTTTCTCTGTGTATGTATCTTGTTGAAAGCCGTCTCCAAAAATCTCTTTTGTATCCTGCTTACTAATTCTGCTTTGAATTTTGAATTCTAAGTATTAATTACTGATTGGATTTTAGAGAATGAAACGGCTGGAATATTGTCTTTATTGAGTTTCCCCAACTATCCCAGTAAAATAAGCAAGTAATTAACTCTGATGAAATCCTTAATTAATGCGGCCATGAACGACTTTATTCTTGAGAATATGAGCATTAATTACTGAGAGAATTATTGACAAAGAATAAATGAATAGTGGGACAGATATGGAAAACTTATCATTCTGACTCGGGATAGAGTTCATCGACATCTGGGCAGATTTCGTTGACCGGAGTTCCAAGTTCTTCGAGCTGAGAAATCCTGTTTGTCAACCTGAGCTCAGCGAACAACAGTCGGGCAATATCTTGTTTATTCTGAGCTCCAAGTTCCTCGACTAGAGAATCTATCTAGAGGAAGAAATCATCGACCTGAGCTTGAATATCGTCGAGCTCAACTCAGAGAAAGAACTCTGAGTTCGTCGATCTGAGATCGACGATTGTCGAGCTGAGTTCGAAGAACTTTGAACTAATAATCTGAACTCTGAATTCTTCTAAGTCTTGAGTATCTTGAAGTCCACTACAGGATGGACATGAACATTAATTCTAATGACTATCCAAAACTCTAGGACTAAAAGACTTGACCCTTGCTATATAAGGTGGGTCAAATATCCTAATAGTTAACCTATCCCAAATCCAAACCAGGGATTCAACAGGTATAACGGGGGAAGCTGGCGACTAAGGAAGGAAAATGCCAGAGGCTAGAGAAGAGTAGGTTGGACAGGCCGCCAGTCTTGATGTCTCAGTCTGCGCGAGTTGACTGCAAGAGTCTGCCCGGTTTAGCGATCAGATCGCATGTTAGTGCCAGCAGACTGGGAAGTTATGTCCGCAAGCTCTATTGCCTTGGGTTTCCCACTTCACCGTGCCAGCTAAATGAGAGGTATAAAGGGCTATTTATAGGCCCAAGGAGTTAACGGCTTTGGTAACGTCACCCCCAGTAGAGCGGTGAGTTGAGCGAGTAAAGAGGGAGTCTGCCGAGTCTGCACCATACTGTGTAGATAGGGACTACTTGAGCTGATCATGTTTTTTGCAAACTGGGATCAGTTCTCCTCTACTGTACTGAGCGAGCCTGCGTCGAGCTATGCGAGCTGAGGAGCAGTTCGCCTGCTGCTGGGAAGCATTCGGAGCAGATAAGCTGGAGGGCTAGCTGGCGGACTACGGAATGAGTCCACCTAGCTTGCTATTGAGAGGATGAGGCAGATCGCCGACTGCTGAGCTGGGGTTCTTCTGGCGGACTGCACAATGAGTCCCCCCAACTCGGGGAGGATGGGTTGAGCAGGCTGCCTCCTACTAGAGGCTTGTCCCACTTGCTTGACGACCTTGCAGGTTGAGAAGGCAGGTCGCACACTGCTTAGTGGTGGCCTGGAGAGTTGGTCGCCTTCTGGATGTTGTGGGGGCTAGATAGCTGGAGGAAGGAGCAAGTTTGCCTCCCTTAGGCAGACTAGAGACTAAGTCCGCCACCTCTTGCTGAATAGAAGGATCAGGTTGCCCTCTTTGCTGATCTAACCCCATGGCCTGCAGGGGCAGACTGAGGAAGCAGTACGCAGCCCCTACAGATCGAGCGGATGCTGCGTGACCTGGGCAGTCTAGTTGGGGGGATTGCCTTAGCTGCACGGCTTGAGCGGATAGAGAAGTCTGTACACCCATCCTTAGAAAAAAGGGGGCTGACAGGCCGCGACCTTCAGGCAAAACCTGGAGTAGGCCGCGACTTGAGAGCTGGCTATCTTGGGAGGGATCACCGATTTCTGGGTCAATATTGCTACTTTGTATGCTTGACCCATTCTTTTTATGAGTACCATTTTCCCCTGTCTACTTTATTATTGTTAACTGCTTTCCATATATTGAGTATAATAGATCTGGAAGTTGGACTCCACTGCTCAAAATATGTCTTTGCTTCAGCCTGCTTCCTGAATCTCTTCTTAGATAATTGAGCTTCTTTTTCTTTGAGCAAGGCAGGAGCAGCCTTATCCACCTCCTCATATACTACATTCTGAACTTGTGGTGGAGGACTATACATAGTCTGTACTATAGTGTGAATAGCCTCAAACTGAGCTGGTTAGCAGCCATACTCAGTAGTTTGATCATCAAAATAAAGACGAGGAAAGCCCAGAGTATCTCTGATGCTATTGGAGGTCCAAATAGCATGCTAAGAGCTTGAATTTATTATAATTCTCTCCCCCTTTATGAATTATCTATCCACATGATCCCTTAAGTCCTTTTTATGAAATCTGATTTGGCCTTCTAGATGAGTAATCACTGAGGACAAATGATTCTTCACTTTGAGCAAGTGATCGTCTAGTTCTTTGCCGGAAGACTTGACTACATTAACCAAAGAGTATGTATGTATAGATAGCTGAGATTCAACATCTTTGGAGGTAAAGCCTATCTTTGTATCCAGAGCTGTAGTTTGCTCAGCTAGATTTACTTTTGAAATATCATGCATTGCTATTATGTTGTTATTCAATCTTGTCTGGTTTTTAAGTACATAACCTTGTTTAATAGCTATATCTTTTTGAGTCTCCTTGGACTCCTTCTGCTGTTGAGCAAGGTAGACTACATCATTGCTCCTCTTTGGAAGAAGTCAGTCATATCCTTCATCAATAAGTTGACCTCAAATCTAATGGATTACATATCTTGTGCTAGCTGGAACTGTACCTCCTTAGTGTTTTCATCTACATATTTTTTCGATTGTCTTTTTTGTTGATCTAGCATTATTTACATTTAATCAATAGGGTGCTGAAATACAGAGAAGGAGGAGGAGGTGATATTCAAGATTGAAATGTTTTCTTATACCTCCTACTCTTTCCGAGTTTCTCATTTTTCCTTTTCTTAAGCTGAGAGGCTTCCTCCTCATCAGAATCTGAAGAACTGATAACTTCAACTGACGTAGGCTCTTTAGCTTCTTCAGCGTTGGGACCAGATCTGCTATCTCCCCCTCAACAGTCACACCTACTTCACCAAGGTTAAGTTGATCCATGGTTTCAACCTCTAGTTGTGCTGAAGAATCGGAATAATGATCATCTAGGAGTGTATCCTGTAACTTCCCCTGGATATCAACTTCTTTATCCATAGGAAATTATTCCTCAGTCTCCTTAGAGACAGCATTCTCATTCTCTTTATCAGACATTTGCACATCTTGTGCATGAACATTTTCTAAGTCTGGAAGATCATTTGGGTTCTCCCCCTCAATGTGATCCTTCTCTGGTCTTGTCTCCCCCTACATATGATCTCCAGTACTAGGAGAGGTCCTTGGAGAATTTTTTAGTGCCGCATCACCATATTTTTTTGTGCTGGAGCTTCCTTGTTCTTCAGATTCACTGGAAGATTCTTCTTCCAAGACCACTACTTTCTTATTCTTCTCTTTCTTCTTCTCTAGTACTTGTGTCTCTTTTGTTAATACTCTATCCCATCTTGCTAGAATTCGTATGTCCTTTCTTCTCATGTGATTGATCTTAGATCCAATCATGAGATTGAGACTATCAGGAAGTGCTTGGACCAAATAAAGGCTTATAATCCTTCCCATATTTGTCTTCTTTATGCTCTCTGCTATTTTGTCAACGACAATTTTTCTCCAATTGGTCTTCAATTTGAATATTATCCTTGTCATCAACTCAAACATTTGAGCAGATATTATGTCATGTGCTCTTATTTTGCATAGCAACACTTTTCCTATAATATCTGACTCAAATTTTCCTTGAGTATTCATTCCCTTCCTAATCAGGGTGCTTCCAAGCTTTGTGGTTGGGGCCACACAACTTCAAAACTTCTATAGTCTTGGCAGAATCTAGGTCATCTTCTTGATCAACCTTGGGTAAGTGAAAATCTTTGTCAACCTTATTCTTGTGATCTTAACTTTTGTTTAATTTACTGTGTACTTAATCTTGTTTGTATTTGAATCCAGTTGGGTTTTGGAAAATAACTCAAGAACCACTCGTTTTCAGATATTGGATGATTTTGAGAGCAAATACTCTAATTCTGCTCCTGTGATAAGGGTTATCACATCCTTGATTTCTTCTGATGCCAAGTCGAATCTATGTCGAACGAGTTCATATCCTTCGAAGACGTTGTCGTCACTTTTGGGAGCCATTGGAGAGAAGGAATCGAAAGAGGTGTGTCGACTAAATGATGTTCTAGGTCTCGACGCTCAGAAATCAAACTCTCAAGATATCAAGAAGGTGTAGTCGACCTCTATTCTCATTCCCAATTTATAGTCTAGGCTCTCCTGAAGTCGAAAAGGCGCGCTCCATTTAAACTGTTCCAAATTTTAAGGAAAAGACCTAGTGTCGACAATGGAAAAATTATCTGTCGAGATGTGTCAACACAAGTTGACACAAGGATAATGTATCTCGATATATACCTTAGGGTCTCGACACCCTTTGATGTCTCAACACTTACTTTGGTGTATCGACATATTTTCTTATGTCTTGACACAATTTTTGACTTAGCCAATATTTTGTCTTCTGAACTATAGAAACTTGATACTTAGATGTTTTTACTTGATATTTAATTAAGTAAACATAATTACTGATTAATATCTTATTCTTATTTTAATCAGTCGTTATATATGCATTAATTATTCCAAATTTAACATGTCAAGTTCAAACTTAAAGAAATTAAATTTCTCTTCATGTAGGGGATTAGTGAAAATATCAGCAATCTGTTTATTTGTAGGAACAAATTCTAGTTTAATGTATTCCTTTTCTACATGCTCCCTAATAAAGTGGTATCTAATCTCAATGTGTTTTATTTTACATGTGACACAGGATTATTTGCAATTGAAATGACACTAGTAGAATCACAATATAATGGAGTTTTACTTAGCTGAATGTCGTAGTCTTGTAATTGATGCTGAATCCAAAGCAATTGTGCACATAAACTTCAAGCTGAAATATACTCAGATTCAGCAGTGGATATTGATTCACTTGTTTGCTTTTTGTTGCTCCATAACACTAGCCTTCTTCTAAGGAACTGACATGAACCTGAAGTGCTATTCTTGTCATCGTTACGACCTGCATAATCTGCATCTGAATAGCCTAATAGTTCAAAATCACTATTCTTGGGATAACATAGGCCAAGACTAGGTGTGCCCTTTTGATATCTCAATATTCTTTTGATTGCTGTATAGTGAGACTCCTTAGGGCAAGCTTGATACATATCACATACATAAGTAGCATACATTATGTCTGGTCTACTGGCAGTTAGATAGAGTAATGATCGAACTATGCCCCTATACAAGGTGATATCAATTGACTTGCAAGAACCATCCTTGTCTAAAGACATACTGGATCCCATAGGAGTTCTCATGGAAGTGGTTATTTCCATTCCATACTTCTTGATTAACTCCTTGGTGAACTTAGACTGACTAATGAAAAGTCCATCTATAGTTTGCTTAACTTGGAGACCCAAAAAAAACTTGAGTTCACCCATGCTACTCATCTCAAACTTACCTTGCATAAGTTTGGAAAATTTGGTGCAAAGTGACTCATCAGTTGAACCAAATATAATATCATCTACATATATTTATACTATGATATTTTTGCCTTTGACTTCCCTTAGAAATAGTGTTTTGTCTATTTTCCCTCTTGAGAATTTGTTCTCTAGAATAAATTTAGACAGATTCTTATACCAAGCCCTTGGGGCTTGTTTTAACCCTTATAGAGCTCTTAATAAAAGATAAACATAAGTAGGATGAGTAGAGTCAATAAAACCTGAGGGTTGCTCAACATAGACCCTTTCTTTGAAGTTACCATTAAGGAAGGCTGACTTCATATCCATTTGGTAAACCTTGAATCCTTTATAGGCTATATATGCTAGGAAGAGTCCAATAGCTTCCAATCTAGCCACTAGTGCACAGGTTTGATCAAAATCTATACCCTCTTCGTGTCTATAGCCCTTTGCAACAAGTCTAGCCTTGTTTCTGACCATAACACCATTCTCATCCAGTTTGTTCTTGTAGATCCACTTGGTTTCTATGATGTTACAGTCATCTTGTCTGGGAAACAACTTCCAGGCATTATATCTCTTGAACTGGTTCAATTCTTCCTGCATAGCCTCTATCCAAAATGGGTCTATATTGGCTTCTTCAAACTTCTTTGGTTCATTTTGAGACAGAAAACTTGAGTACATTACAGTGTTGTGCTATCTACTTCTTGTGATCAAACCATGAGTTGCATCTCCAATGATCAGTTCCCTTAGATGATACCATAGATGTTTGACAACAACAAATAATGTGACCTCTTTTATTTAAACAACTTCATCTTGTTGCTGAGTCACTTCTTCTAGTTGTTCCTGTACAAGTTCTTCCTCAACAATGTTGACTCCATCTTGTATACATTGGCTTGCTGGAACTCTGTCTTCTATTGATAGATCCTTTAGCTTCAAGTCTTCTCGTATTGTGCTGATGTACCTGGCTTATCATTATAATACAAAGAACTTTCATCAAATGCAACATGAATAGACTCCTCTACAACTTGATCCCTCAAGTTGTAGACCCTATAGGACTTACTGTGGTTACCATAACTAACAAATATGCCTTCATAGGACTTTTAAGCAAACTTAGTTAAGTATGTTTTCCAGTTATAAAGGATAAAACACCTACATTCATAGATTATGAAGTAGGCTAAGTCTTGTTTTCTGCCCTTCATTAGCTCATAAGGAGTCTTATTTAGGATTTTTTGATTGAAGCTCTATTAAGAACATGACATGCTGTGTTAATAGTTTCAGCCCAGAAATATTCTGGGAGAGAAGAATCACTCAGTATGGTTCTTTCAGCTTCAATGAGAGTCATGTTCTTTCTTTTAACAATCCCATTTTGCTGGGGTGTTCTTGGAGAGGAAAACTCTTACTGAATGTCAAGTTCTTCACAAAACTTTGTCATGCATTCAGATTGAAACTCAATTCCATGATCTGATGGAACCGACCTCCCACGACATGTGGCCAAGGAGCGTCCTCCCTCTGACGATGATGGTGAACCGGTAGATTTCAATGGAGATGTCGGCCCGCAACACTTTGATGACGACGACAGCATGCTTACAGGCGACCCTTGGAAGCGTCTCCACAATAGCCGTCCGGAGCGCAAGCCCAATTATTATTTATTAATAATATATATTAATAAATAATAATTGAGTAGTAATATATTTTATTAGTTATTTTATTTCGAAATTATCATTTTTATTTCATGTTTAATTTCATGTATTATTTGTAACATGGTTATGTTAAAAAACCATGGTGTATGTGTTGTTTTATTTAAGTTTCATGTTGGGTTACATGTAGCCCTTTTCCCTTGATTGTAAAGCCTATATAAAGGCATGTACTCCTTTCTTTTTCTTTAGTGAATGAATGAAAAGAAAGTCTAATTTCAAGATTGAAATCCTCCTCCTTCTCCAAGGCAAATTTCGGCCCCCTCTATTCCTCTTCTTCTTCTTTGGCCGCCGGCCACCACCCAAAACTCCCTCACCCGAACAGCCCTCATCCTCTTCAAACCCGAGCCCCCCTCCACCACCACCAAATCCGAGCCCCACCTTCTCCTCTTTCCCTCCACACCAAATCTCTTTCCTAATCCAAAGTATTCTCTACAATATTCCCCCTTATTTACCATATTCAAAATATATCCTCGTCCATAAATTCTCTACCTACCATATTTGAATTATATCATTCCTTAACTATTTCTGATATCCTGCAACCTTTTCTCTCTCCTGCCTTATTGGGAAATATTATTTCCATATTCATAAGATTTCGCTGGGAGTTTCCAAATATAGCGTGATACGAAGAAGACGACGAATTTCTCTCCCTCCGGCGTATCTCTGGCAGAGCCGTTGAAGAACGATTCTAGTAGAGTGAACCAGATTCATCAAATCCGATTGGGTAACGAACATTTCCACCTTTATGTGTTTCTCTTCTTTAGATAGATCTTGTGGCATTTGGAAAATTGCGTGACTTGTGTAACGTTTGATTTTTTTGTGGTTAATTTATTTAAGTTATTGTCCTGTTACTTTATTTTCGTTTAAGTTCATGAGGCGTGGCGGCCCTCATTTGTATCTTGTTGGGAGAGAACCACCCTTGCCCGAATCTTTTGTTTTCAGTGTTTCTCTTTTGGTACAACACACTCGACCGAACCGTGTGGATTCTTTTTGCTTGAGAGGACCTTGGCCTATCGCCTTGGTATTATCTTAAGGGGCCTTACGAACCCCCCCCCCCCCGTAATCTTTACTTAATAAAAATATTAATTGAGTCGTTGTTGCGTTAGATGCTTGAGCGTGACGTGCAGGATATTGGAGAGCGTCGTGTTAGTTACGTCGAACACCATAACGCCCAAAAAGGATAAGCCTACATCAATTTGGTATCGAAGGGAGGTTCGTGTCAATTTCCTAATTGGCACCCTCCCCCTCTTATTTGACATGTTAACACGCACTCACTCGTTGCATGGTATTTCATAATAATCAATTTTTAAATTTTTGGTCTGCAAATAGCGGCCTAAAATTTTCAATTTTTTTCAAATTTCAAAAAAAAATAAAATTCTTGAAATCCTCTATCATTTTATTAGTAATAAATCAAAAAAATATTTTATTTTTAATAAGCCATTATTTTTAATAAGCCATTATTTTTATTAAATCTTTATAAATTTTTAATTTTGGTCTGCAAATAGCGGACTATTTTTTATTTTTTCCAGCAAAATCAAAAAAAAATTTATTTAATAATCTTCATATTATTTCCTGCAAGCAAACCAAAAATATATATTTTTACCCTAGCTATTAGGCGGGAATAATTCTATCTTTCCTAGAATTAGTTGTTCAGGTACCCTTTTCTTTGCATTCACACAAAATCCGGTTCGAGTGTCCTCTCCAATTCACACTGAAATGGCTTTCGACATTAACGCTTCCAATCGTCCCCTGACTTATCTACAAACTAATGTTTTTACCTATGATGGTTATGGGGATCCCAGGTATTTTAGATACTGTCTTAAGGGGGTAGAAACCTATTTTGAATATTGTCAATTGGGCGAATACCAAAAGGTTAGTGAAGGACTTTATTTCAAGAGCCTAAACACCTAGAGGGGGGGGGTGAAAAGGTTCTAATCCTTTTTAAAATTCTTTTTTAGGCAAACAGTAAGATGAATCTTTAACACAGATTATTCAATACACAGAATATAAAACACGTCACAGCATACACCAGATCTATAGTGGTTCCCCAAGATATGGGTACATCCACTTTCCTCCTTCGCCTATCCAGTAGATAACTGGATTCATCCTAACTTCCTTCCACTAGCTCGGATCTGCAGATCTTACAATCTCAGAACCAAAATGATTCCTACAGCTCAGACTGAACCCAGTCCTACCTCAGATTCTTCCCAAGAATCCTACCTCAGGCCTTAGCCCTACCTCAGCCTTTATAACTATGCTTACAACTCAGACTTATCACAAGTCCTACACCTCAGGCTATCAACCCTACCTCAGCCTTTATAATTTCAGGCTTATAACTCAGATCTAATAATAGATCTTACAAGAAATTTAATGTATTAAGAAATAGAAACATTCACCAGCTAGATTTCTCTGTTGGTGTACCCTTCTTGATCGGTTCTTGAATGAACTGACCCTTCTTATCCAACCTGACTTAGCTTTTCAAATCTTCTTGATAGAACAAAAATAAGGTGGATCTTCTCTTGTTGTTGAAGTTGATCTTTAGTCAGCTTCTTCCTTAAATTCAGATTGAAATCTGAATCTTACTTGCAGACAACTCTAGATCTTCCTTCGTAAGGGTTTCCCCTGTTCTTGTTGAAGAAATTCTCTCATTTTTCCCCTTTTTTTAATCGATCATCCACTGGTTGTTACAGATCTTACTCTTATATAGAGATTTCTCCACGGTTACCGGCTGATCCGGTTTATATTAAACTTCTGATAGTTCTGACAGAGGTGTCAGACCGGTTGGATATGACAGCTGTCAAGTCACCAGACATGTCAGTAGATTCTTCAAAGTTATTCCAACTCTGTACAAATCACTCAGCAGACTGCTTCATATGTGTCGAAAAATATAGGCTAAGTGTCGACACAAGTCTTCATGGTGTCGAATGTTTATAAAACGGCGTTGAGTGTGTGTCGACACAAGTCCTGTGTGTCTACACAACTGCTTCAAGTGTCGACACAGCTGTTGCTGGAAGATGGCGTTGAGTGTGTCGGCAGTGTTGAGTGTGTCCAAAAGGCGTTGAGTGTGTGTCGACATAAGTACTGTTTGTCGACACAATTGCTTCTGGTGTCGACATAGCTCCTGAGTGTCGACATAGCTTAAGCTTTAAATGTCGACACAACTTCTGCTTCAGGCGTCGACACAATTCAAGGTGTCGACACAGGTCCTTCTTTAGGTGTCGACTTAGCTTTGAGTGTAAGACCCCCTTTTTTTTTTCTTTTTCAAACCCGGGGTCTTAGGCCCAGAACCGCCGCTTTGCGGTGACACCTTCACGTCCTGAAGGGTCATCACCACAAGGCGCCGATTCCGCCGGCCATTTCGATCACAGAAGAGTAGCACAATTATAACAGTAAGAACAATGCAGTCCACAGTAATAAATCACATGTAAATAATAAAGCTCCACGAAGGGAGTGTCCACAGAAACATCAGAGTGCAGCATAATGTAAAACTAGAAATAAGGGCATAAGCCCTGTACATCAGAGTCCTCACTACAAGTCTCTCATGCGGAAGCGAAAACAAAAACTACTCGAGGTCGAGACTCACGGTCCCGGCTGTGTGAACTCCGGAGCTAGACTGCCCCATCTCCAGGCGCACCGATCTCTGGGGCTGCTCCTCCATGCTGGGCTCCACGATCCCCTAAATGATGCGGTTCGAAAACCGTTAGTCATAAAGACTAAGCCCTATCATCCCCTACCCCTTCCCCCATGGCTCCTAGGTACCGATCGGAGAGGAAGAAAGGGAAGGACATGAAGGTAGAGATAATCATGAAACAGATGGCAGCGGAAACTAATCTAGCATGTTGTATTCGGTGAGCAGTTATATGAAGGTTATAATAGGTCTAGCAGTAAGAAAAGCAATTATATAAATATAAACCTTCACTTATGCGAGAACACATAAGCAAAGGGATCTTTTGCAAGGCTCCCATCGTATAAGTGTCCCATACCACTTATACGTTGGGGTGTCGGTTATCAAACAGCAACGGTTGTTATATATTGAAATTAACCTTTGATTTATAAACTTGCCCACACAAGCTTATAGACCAAGGGGTCGTTTTGCAGGTCCTAATGTATAAGCGTCCCATACCACTTATACTTAAGGTGTCAGGGTTAAATGAATCGATTATGCTATGACATGCTAGTGGGTATGATGAAACATACAGTGCAACTCACACACCCGACTCTGTGCACACAGACCTTTAGTTCCCCCTTTCGGAGCCGTTACCTCCCAGGATACCTCCGTAGTGGAAAACGGAAGCGGTGGGTTGGGCCTCGCCCACCTCCAAAACCAGTAAAAGCACCACTGGTCTGACCTATCGTACGCCTCAACGCTTGGTGCACTAAGCGGACGCCTGCGTACTCTTGCCGGCTGGCGCACCGGACTTCTGCTGGCGAAGTGCTAATCACCCCGCCGAGTCAACGATATCGGTGTCGGTGCAATCGAACTCCCCGATATCAAAAGACCCACCACCTTAACTTTTCCTATTTTATGCTCATGCAAGTTTAATCGCAAAACCACAGAACCGAGCCGAAGCTCCCCGGACCAAACGTCCGTCTCCAACCAACTGAGCCGAAGCTCCCCGGACCATCCCGTCCGTCTCCAGAACAACCGAGCCGAAGCTCCCCGGACCCAAACGTCCGTTTCCAAATCATCCGAGCCGAAGCTCACCTCAATCTTCCTGTGCCAATAGTGTTTGTGAAAAGTGCAAACCTAGTTACTAAGTTACTCTTGCTAGTTTATTATTTCAGTTTACGTTAGCCCAGGACTGCCCCCGGTATACCCCGTGAAGGGCTCTCAAGGGGCACTAGGAACCAAGACGGTGCATTTACGGCCCGAAGTTCCCTTTCGCAAGACACTTATTGTTATTGGTTGTTTTCCCTTAGCCCGATTTCCTTCTCATATTACGATAGACTATCCTAGGGTGATTTTTAAACCTTCCACTCTTCGGGAAAAGCGATCTTTCGCCAAACCCGAGCACCTCTTAACTCTAACTATCACCACTACTCACTACTCTTTATATCTTCCTCAGATCATATCCTATTGCATTTCACAATTTACTAAATGCAGACCTACCTAGGCTACATGTCGAACCGGTTATGAAATGATCCATTACTCATTCAAATGCCCTAAATTATTTACTGGAGACTTACCATGACATAAATGACCTAAGTCCAGAAAATGGAAATTTTCCTAATTTATTTGGCATTTAATTAAATTCCTCGAAAATCCAAGAACTACCGGTTTGAACATGAACTACCCTAAGTTCTCATGCAAGATGTCCAGCAATTTTATGATAAATGCTAGGTTATCTCAAAAGGCTAAATCCTAAGTATCATAATTTTCTATCATCAAAATGACCTGAAAAACTATTTGGAAATAATCTCTAACTTCTATAGTTTATGAATCAAGTACAGAAAATATTCTTCCAAAAATTCTAAATAATTTATGACATGAAGATTAAGGCCTAAAATTTGCACTGGCTAAGTTTCATAATTTTCCAGCAAGTGTTCTATCCATAATAATTTTTTTAAACATAAAAGCCCTTTCTATCATTTGTGAATAAAGTACTAGATTTACTCAACATAAAATTCTATAAAAATTCAGGGATCAATGTTCTACTAGTCAAGATCTAAATCCAGAATTTTAACTGATTATAATTAATGTAAAGCCTCCAAATAATTGAAACAACAAATTGGGCTAATAATTCTTTAACACATGAAGTATAATATATATTAATCATAAAATTCCAGAAAAATTACCATAAGTCTAATACATCCTAAAACTCCCTCCTCCCGAGTTTCATAATTTTTGGATTAGATTTAGTGCTTAAAATAATTAAATTACATGTTTATCCTATTCCAAAATCTCAACTTTCGAGGTACCTAACTACCTCCAATTCCTTCACTATTTCAACCAGAGGGTTTTCATCATATCCTCCCCCTCTCCTCCAAATTTCAAGGGCATACAAGAGCTTTTGCTCCTATGTCCTTCACAAACCTCAAACTCCCACCCGTTGGAGTTGAGCCAATCTCTTAGGGTAAAATCCACCCTAAGCCACACCATGTTACCCAAGAGGGTAGACATAGACTCAACAAATCAGTGGCCAACAACTTCAGCCTCTTTTGAGGAGATTTGTCCACTCCATCTCCAATTGTACTTTTCCCAAAGTACCCCTCACCAAGACCTATCTAGGACTTGATAATTCCCTATTCAAAACTCGACCAATCGAGTTGAAATTTTGTACAGATCTTAATATTGATGTCAGGGACCACCACCCAAAATTTGGGGGAGTTTGGGCTTAATTTCATCTCCTAATTAATTTTATATTGTTTATTAAATTTTTACAAAAACTTTAGGCAAAAGTTCTCCAAAAATTCTCATTTTTGGACAGCCTCTTGATATACATATTATAGACCTCCAGTCCAAATTTCAAGTCATTTGGACATGTTATGAACCGTGGGCAACCATTTTAATTTCTGGTTAACCTAGGTCTTGATCCCACCAAAATGAGTGCTGTGTTCAAACCCCTCACCCAAATTGAATAAAATCAATTTTAAATTAAAGTAGACCCCGAGGGCTACAACTTTTGTGTCTGGTCATTTTTCCTAATTCGGCCTCTAAGTGCCTCATTTTGCAGCCTTAAAATATACCAAACCGAGTATATTTCTCCTTATAAAATTATTTACATAATTTATAAGTATAAAACGATTTACTGTTCATCTTCTACAGAACCCGAAACTAGAACCAGGAAGCCTTTTTTTCCTGTAACGTTTCCGTGATCCGTTGCCGGCCGTCCGGTCACTTCCCTGGCCAGCCACCACCACCACCACCTCCGTTGAGGCGATGGCTAGCGGTCGGCGGTGGTTTGGCCGCCAGAGGTGGCGGTTTCCGGCGAACTCAAAATACCTTTTTCATGGTTTTTCCATGAAAACGAGAGATGGATCCGGCTCCGTTGAGCGCGAACCTCCTTTCTAAGAATCCTAAGATCAACCCATGAAAGAGAAGGAGTAGAGGAGGACCTTGTTCGCGGTTTGAAGGCGAGAAGAACGTCGGGGTGCCATGGCGCGGTGGTGGCGTTTGCTGGACTTCTCCTACAGCAAGAACAAGGGTCTGTTCTGATTACTTGAGCGTGTAACCTTCTCCTCTTTCCCTAAGTGGGCTTTTATAACTCAGGAAGTGGGAAGATGAAATGGTAAAAGCCATTATGTCCATGAAGTTTCCCCCTTAACGTTTCGGTTACGGTGAAGGGATAAGAAACGGCGGAACTGAACAGGTGTGTCCAGCTGGCGGTTTTCTATTGGACCACCTTTTCCTCATTTATTATATGATTTCAGAAGGAAAACGGCCGGTAGTTACTCCTGGTGTAACTTCCCACACCAGCATTTATTACCACGCGTGTTGGAATAATTTCGGGCCTGGACCGTCGTTTCGGCCAATGTCACGGGCGTGACACATAGGTCACGGGCGTGACAGGTCCGAATAGTCAATCCTGGGTTCGACGATCGTCGAACTGAGATCGACGATCGTCGATGGATGGTCACGGGCGTGACACCTCGGGTCACGGGCGTGACAGGCCCAAACGGCAGATTGTGGGTCGATGATCGTCGAATTGAGATCGACGATCGTCGAAGGCTGGTCACGCCCTAGGTCACGGGCGTGACACGCCCGAACGGCAAATTTCGAGGTTGACGATCGTCGAGCTGAGATCGACGATCGTCGAAGGCTGGTCACGCCCATAGTCACGGGCGTGACACCTTGGTCACGGGCGTGACATGCCCAGACAGCACGTTCGGCGATCGTCTCGTGGAGATCGACGATCGTCGAAGTAGTCACGCCCAGGTCACGGGCGTGACGGGTCGGTCACGGGCGTGACCAACCCGTGACCCGAAAAATTGATCGCTTTGTTTCCACTTTTTGTGCTCCCTGGGGTTCTGACTCGACCAACCGACTCCTAGGGGTCTAGCCGAAAATGGGATGTTACAAATCCCAATAAACAAAACAAAAATTTCGTCCCGAAATTGAGGTTGAGCCTATGGGGATTTTTATCGGAATAAATTAAACTTGTAACATCCCATACGATCTTTCTATTGGGTTCAGGCGACTGTTCGTCTGATAACGAAGACAATCTCCCCAATAAACAAAAGATTAGCCCCTACCTTTCTGATTAAGTGCGCATGCCTAGGTCCTGGATATTCTGTATCTAGTCTTAACATTCCAAAACAAGAAGGCAATCTATAGTATACCGAGAGGTGGTGAGATGTACCTGACTGAACAACTCCGGGTATCTTTGCCTCATCAGATCCTGCGGTTCCCAGGTGTGCTCCTCCTGACCGTGATTTCTCCACAGAACCTTGACTAAGGGGATCTTTTTGCGGCGCAAGATCCGCACTCCTTTTTCGTCGATCCGAACCGGCTCCAAGTGAACAGATCGGTCTGAAGCTACCGGCCCTTCGGTGGTCAAAATCCGCTGCTCCGGGCGTAGTAGAGCCCTTCTCAGCGAAGAGATGTGGAAGACGTCGTGTAGAGCTGCCAGCTCCGGTGGCAACTCTAGCCTGTAGGCTAGGGGTCCGATCCGCTCCAAGATCCGGTAAGGGCCCATATACCTAGGGCTGAGTTTCTTCCTCCGACCGCGCACCCGTGAGACTCCGTGCATGGGTCGGATCTTCAAGAACACTCGATCCCCTACCCGAAACTCCACCTGACGATGCCGGGCGTCATAGTATTTGGCCTGTCTGCTCTGCGCCTCCAACATCCTATCTCTGATCAGTCTCACCTGAGCCTCGGTATCTTCAACGAAATCCGATCCCAGAAGCTTCGGATCCTCGTCTTGAACCCAAGAAAGCGGGGTCCTACATTTTCGTCCATACAAGGCTTCATAAGGCGCCATCCTGATGCTGGACTGGTAGCTGTTATTATAGGAGAACTCGACCAACGGTAACATCTTCTCCTAC
Organism: Platanthera zijinensis; assembly: GCA_039513925.1. Lineage (NCBI taxonomy): Eukaryota > Viridiplantae > Streptophyta > Magnoliopsida > Asparagales > Orchidaceae > Platanthera > Platanthera zijinensis. The sequence goes on from CM077080.1 coordinate 111,032,160, forward strand.
GGCTCCCCTCGGTCCAGTATACACAGTCGTAGTAGATCCTCCAACGTCATGTTGGTGCGCTCTGTCTGCCCGTCCGTCTGAGGGTGGAAGGCCGTGCTAAAAGTCAACCGGGTGCCCAAATATGCCTGCACTGACCGCCACTCCCTGGATGTAAACCGTCCATCGCGGTCCGATACTATCGTCCGGGGCACGCCATGATATCGGACATACTGCTCCACAAACTTCCGTACCAGCACTCCCACCGAGTCATCCTTCCTGATCGGTACAAAGCGGGCCACCTTCGTCAACCGATCGACAATCACCCAAATCGAGTCGTTCCCTGTCCGAGACCGGGGAAGACCATGTATAAAATCCATCGCTATATCGTCAAACTTCCACTCCGGCACCGGGAGTGGCTGTAACAATCTAGCGGGGTTCCTGCACTCCGCCTTCACCAACTGACACGCCTCGCAATGGGTCACGAAGTACGTAATGTCCTTCTTCATGCCCGGCCAAAACATCGTCCTCTTCAAATCAGCGGTCATCTTTGTGATCCCTGGGTGTACCGAGTACCGGCTGCAATGCGCCTCCATCATAATATCCTCTCGGATCTGGCCTCCTGCGGGTATATATACTCTGCCTCTGAAGTGGAGCAAACCATCTCTCAGGGAATAATCTCCTGTCGAACCTTCCTCCAAAGCTCGAAACATCGGCTCCGCCCACGCATCTGTCCTCTGTCCGTCCCGAATGCGATCCCGAATATCGTCAATGGCCACTATCGATGCCAGATACTCCCTATACAGATCTGGGTCATCCTCGGACACTAGGGATATCTGCATATCTCTGAATGACTGGACTAGCTCCATGGACATAACCTGGGGCCCAGCTTCGGAAGTGGCAGCTCTCCGGCTCAACGCGTCGGCCACCACGTTTGCCTTCCCTGGATGGTAGTGCATCTCATACTGATAATCTGCTAAGAACTCCACCCAACGCCTCTGTCTGATATTCAGCTCCTTCTGCGTGTCCACGTATTTCAGGTTTTTGTGATCGGAGAAGATATCGCAGTGGACTCCATAAAGATAATGGCGCCAGACCTTCAGAGCAAAAACGACCGCTCCCATCTCTAGGTCGTGCACCGGGTAGTTCCTCTCATGGGTCTTCAGCTGGCGGGAGGCATATGCTATGACATGTCCGTTCTGCATCAGCACTGCTCCCATTCCCTGGTATGATGCGTCGGTGTACACCTGGAATCCTTCCTTTCCAGATGGAAGGGCCAGAATAGGGGCTGAGATGAGTCGATCCTTCAGCTCCTGGAAAGCCGCCTGGCACTGCGGGGTCCAAACAAAAGGTGCCTCCTTCTTTGTCAAAGATGTGAGGGGGAGGGCAATCCGAGAGAACCCCTCCACGAACTTCCGGTAGTAACCGGCAAGTCCCAAGAAACTGCGTACGTCGGTGGCTGTCCTCAGCTGCGGCCAATCGCGAACTGCCCGAATCTTTGCTGGATCTACTGATAACCCGGCTCCGCTGATGATGTGGCCTAGGAAGGCCACCTCCTTTAACCAGAACTGACACTTGCTGAATTTTGCATAAAGGCGATGCTCCCGCAACCTCTCCAGGGTCAGTGCCAGATGCCGAGTGTGCTCCTCCTCCGTCCTAGAGTAGATCAGGATGTCGTCTATGAATACTATGACGAACACATCCAAGTAGGCCTCAAAAACCCTGTTCATGAGACTCATGAACGCCGACGGAGCATTCGTGAGCCCAAAGGGCATCACGGTGAACTCATACAGGCCATTTCTGCTACTAAAGGCCGTCTTCGGGATATCCTCCTCCTGGATCCGCAGCTGGTAGTATCCTGATCTCAAGTCCAGCTTCGAGAAATAATGGGCCCCCTCTAGCTGGTCGAATAATTCGTCTATCCGTGGGAGCGGATAGGTATTCCGGACGGTCAGCCTGTTCAGTGCTCGATAATCGATGCACAGGCGTAGTGTCCCATCCTTCTTCTTCACGAACAGGACCGGTGCTCCCCATGGCGAGGAACTCGATCTAACAAAACCTGCCTCAACTAATTCCTGCAACTGAGTCCGAAACTCTGCCAACTCCTTTGGGGCCATCCGATAAGGGGCCCTAGACGCCGGCTTGGCTCCCGGCACAAGCTGTATCTGAAAATCCTGCTCTCGGTGTGGAGGTAGTCCTGGCAGTTTCTCCGGAAAGATGTCAGCGAAATCTCGCACCACCGGGATGTCTGTCACTGACTCCTTAACCTCCGCCATCTCAAAAAGAATCTGATAGACCTCCTCTCCCTGCAGATGGGCCTTAACGGCCTGTACCGAAGATAAGAGTATACGAGAGACCGGTCTTATACCTTCGATGGTAATGAAAGAGTCCCCGTGTCTCACGGTGATCCTCTTTGCCTGGCAGTCAATCTGGGCATAGTTCCAGTGCAGCCATACCATGCCCAGGATCAGGTCGTAGTCCGTCAGCTTCAAAATCGTCGCTGGAGCCTCGAACGCTTTTCCACCAATCTCCGCCTCCATATTGCAGTGATCCGTGGTAAGGAGCTCAGATCCATCCGGTAGTCGCACCCTCATCCTCGAGCCTGTGAACCGCTCCACACCTTCCAGTCCTTCCACGAACGACTCCGACACAAAGGAGTGAGTAGCTCCAGTATCGAACAGCGTGCGGGCAGGCTTGCCGCTGATGAAGACTATACCTGGGGTGATTAGATATCTTAGGGTTCTATAATGAGTTTTTACTTTCCTTGCTATCAATCTAGTGCGATTCAAAGTTTTAACAACTTAAAGGGGAAATTCTATGAAAACAAAGAAGCATTTCGGCATACCTGCGATGACCTGCTCCGGATTCCGCGGCTGTGCAAGGTCCAAGGCATATACCTGCTCTCTTCCCTGTCTACGATCTTCCCCCTGGTATCCTCGACCGCGGCCGCGTCCTCGGCCTCCGTAATGCTGAGCTGGTGGGCCGCCCTGATGTGCTGGAGGTGGTGCCCCCCTCATGGGGCAGTTCCTCCGAATGTGCCCAATCTGATGACAAAAGTAGCACTCTGGGGGATACGCCATTCCCCCGGGTCTCGGCATCTCCTGCATCCGAAGGGGTGGAGGGGCCAATACCACCTGTTCCCTCGGCTCCGGCCTCACGTCCTGACGAGGCTGGTCCTCTGTCCTCCTCCCCTCTAGTACAGCACCCCGCCGCTGGTCATTCCTTCCTCTTCGTCCCTGATCCTCTGCTGGCCGTTTCCGGCCCCGGGTGGTGTGCCAATCTGCCTCAATCCTTTTGGCCATCTCCAAAATCCGGGAGATGGGCCCGTCAGATACAAACAAGAGGGCCTCCCTCAAGTCCTCACGTAGGCCCTTGTAGAACCTCCTGATATACCCTGCCTCGTCCAGCTGGTAGGAATCTGCGTATCGATCCAAGTGGTCAAACTCTCGATGGTACTCCACCAAGGTCCGAGTACCCTGCTTCAGCTGTAAGAACCGCTCCTCCAAGTCATCCCTAGCCGACTGCGGAACGAAATGCTCCAGCAGTGCGGCCCTGAACTCCTCCCAAGTAATCTCCGCAACCTCCCTATCAACAAAGGTCGTGTCCAACAGCGTCTTCCACCACCTCTTTGCATGGGACTCCAGGCAGGAGACAACCAGAGCCACCTTCTCCTCCCATGGACACCGAATCCCGGTCAGCATCTCATACATGATATCTAGCCACTCTTCCGTCCGAACAGCTGACTCTGTCCCCAAATAGGACGGGGGAGCCAGTCCTCGGAAGATGCTTAGCCAGTTGGCCCCCGGATTTGGCTGCGGGGCCGGAACCTGCTGGGCCCTGAAGGCCTCCAGAATGGCAGTCAGGGTCTGTCCCATGTCTGACTGAAGGAAAGGAGTGGGGGCCGGTGGGGGTGGTGCAACATCTTGAGCCTGTTGAACTCCACCTTGTGGCGTAGTCCGTGCTGGAGGCTGCGTAACAAAAACACACGCTGAGAGAACGTTCAAATACTACATAAAGGTGGACAAATTATATGTGATCCCCATATGGGCACACCACTGCTTCCGCTGCTTAGTTTGTCCCCAAACTAAACTCGAGCGGGGGGTGACCTAGGGTTTGTGGACTGCTACTTCCTTCTGATCGATGTTTCCTCTGATACCACTTGTAAGACCCCCCTTTTTTTTTCTTTTCAAACCCGGGGTCTTAGGCCCAGAACCGCCGCTTTGCGGTGACACCTTCACGTCCTGAAGGGTCATCACCACAAGGCGCCGATTCCGCCGGCCATTTCGATCACAGAAGAGTAGCACAATTATAATAGTAAGAACAATGCAGTCCACAGTAATAAATCACATGTAAATAATAAAGCTCCACGAAGGGAGTGTCCACAGAAACATCAGAGTGCAGCATAATGTAAAACTAGAAATAAGGGCATAAGCCCTGTACATCAGAGTCCTCACTACAAGTCTCTCATGCGGAAGCGAAAACAAAAACTACTCGAGGTCGAGACTCACGGTCCCGGCTGTGTGAACTCCGGAGCTAGACTGCCCCATCTCCAGGCGCACCGATCTCTGGGGCTGCTCCTCCATGCTGGGCTCCACGATCCCCTAAATGATGCGGTTCGAAAACCGTTAGTCATAAAGACTAAGCCCTATCATCCCCTACCCCTTCCCCCATGGCTCCTAGGTACCGATCGGAGAGGAAGAAAGGGAAGGACATGAAGGTAGAGATAATCATGAAACAGATGGCAGCGGAAACTAATCTAGCATGTTGTATTCGGTGAGCAGTTATATGAAGGTTATAATAGGTCTAGCAGTAAGAAAAGCAATTATATAAATATAAACCTTCACTTATGCGAGAACACATAAGCAAAGGGATCTTTTGCAAGGCTCCCATCGTATAAGTGTCCCATACCACTTATACGTTGGGGTGTCGGTTATCAAACAGCAACGGTTGTTATATATTGAAATTAACCTTTGATTTATAAACTTGCCCACACAAGCTTATAGACCAAGGGGTCGTTTTGCAGGTCCTAATGTATAAGCGTCCCATACCACTTATACTTAAGGTGTCAGGGTTAAATGAATCGATTATGCTATGACATGCTAGTGGGTATGATGAAACATACAGTGCAACTCACACACCCGACTCTGTGCACACAGACCTTTAGTTCCCCCTTTCGGAGCCGTTACCTCCCAGGATACCTCCGTAGTGGAAAACGGAAGCGGTGGGTTGGGCCTCGCCCACCTCCAAAACCAGTAAAAGCACCACTGGTCTGACCTATCGTACGCCTCAACGCTTGGTGCACTAAGCGGACGCCTGCGTACTCTTGCCGGCTGGCGCACCGGACTTCTGCTGGCGAAGTGCTAATCACCCCGCCGAGTCAACGATATCGGTGTCGGTGCAATCGAACTCCCCGATATCAAAAGACCCACCACCTTAACTTTTCCTATTTTATGCTCATGCAAGTTTAATCGCAAAACCACAGAACCGAGCCGAAGCTCCCCGGACCAAACGTCCGTCTCCAACCAACTGAGCCGAAGCTCCCCGGACCATCCCGTCCGTCTCCAGAACAACCGAGCCGAAGCTCCCCGGACCCAAACGTCCGTTTCCAAATCATCCGAGCCGAAGCTCACCTCAATCTTCCTGTGCCAATAGTGTTTGTGAAAAGTGCAAACCTAGTTACTAAGTTACTCTTGCTAGTTTATTATTTCAGTTTACGTTAGCCCAGGACTGCCCCCGGTATACCCCGTGAAGGGCTCTCAAGGGGCACTAGGAACCAAGACGGTGCATTACGGCCCGAAGTTCCCTTTCGCAAGACACTTATTGTTATTGGTTGTTTTCCCTTAGCCCGATTTCCTTCTCATATTACGATAGACTATCCTAGGGTGATTTTTAAACCTTCCACTCTTCGGGAAAAGCGATCTTTCGCCAAACCCGAGCACCTCTTAACTCTAACTATCACCACTACTCACTACTCTTTATATCTTCCTCAGATCATATCCTATTGCATTTCACAATTTACTAAATGCAGACCTACCTAGGCTACATGTCGAACCGGTTATGAAATGATCCATTACTCATTCAAATGCCCTAAATTATTTACTGGAGACTTACCATGACATAAATGACCTAAGTCCAGAAAATGGAAATTTTCCTAATTTATTTGGCATTTAATTAAATTCCTCGAAAATCCAAGAACTACCGGTTTGAACATGAACTACCCTAAGTTCTCATGCAAGATGTCCAGCAATTTTATGATAAATGCTAGGTTATCTCAAAAGGCTAAATCCTAAGTATCATAATTTTCTATCATCAAAATGACCTGAAAAACTATTTGGAAATAATCTCTAACTTCTATAGTTTATGAATCAAGTACAGAAAATATTCTTCCAAAAATTCTAAATAATTTATGACATGAAGATTAAGGCCTAAAATTTGCACTGGCTAAGTTTCATAATTTTCCAGCAAGTGTTCTATCCATAATAATTTTTTTAAACATAAAAGCCCTTTCTATCATTTGTAAATAAAGTACTAGATTTACTCAACATAAAATTCTATAAAAATTCAGGGATTAATGTTCTACTAGTCAAGATCTAAATCCAGAATTTTAACTGATTATAATTAATGTAAAGCCTCCAAATAATTGAAACAACAAATTGGGCTAATAATTCTTTAACACATGAAGTATAATATATATTAATCATAAAATTCCAGAAAAATTACCATAAGTCTAATACATCCTAAAACTCCCTCCTCCCGAGTTTCATAATTTTTGGATTAGATTTAGTGCTTAAAATAATTAAATTACATGTTTATCCTATTCCAAAATCTCAACTTTCGAGGTACTAACTACCTCCAATTCCTTCACTATTTCAACCAGAGGGTTTTCATCATATCCTCCCCCTCTCCTCCAAATTTCAAGGGCATACAAGAGCTTTTGCTCCTATGTCCTTCACAAATCTCAAACTCCCACCCGTTGGAGTTGAGCCAATCTCTTAGGGTAAAATCCACCCTAAGCCACACCATGTTACCCAAGAGGGTAGACATAGACTCAACAAATCAGTGGCCAACAACTTCAGCCTCTTTTGAGGAGATTTGTCCACTCCATCTCCAATTGTACTTTTCCCCAAAGTACCCCTCACCAAGACCTATCTAGGACTTGATAATTCCCTATTCAAAACTCGACCAATCGAGTTTAAATTTTGTACAGATCTTAATATTGATGTCAGGGACCACCACCCAAAATTTGGGGGAGTTTGGGCTTAATTTCATCTCCTAATTAATTTTATATTGTTTATTAAATTTTTACAAAAACTTTAGGCAAAAGTTCTCCAAAAATTCTCATTTTTGGACAGCCTCTCGATATACATATTATAGACCTCCAGTCCAAATTTCAAGTCATTTGGACATGTTATGAACCGTGGGCAACCATTTTAATTTCTGGTTAACCTAGGTCTTGATCCCACCAAAATGAGTGTTGTGTTCAAACCACTCACCCAAATTGAATAAAATCAATTTTAAATTACAGTAGACCCCGAGGGCTACAACTTTTGTGTCTGGTCATTTTTCCTAATTTGGCCTCTAAGTGCCTCATTTTGCAGCCTTAAAATATACCAAACCGAGTATATTTCTCCTTATAAAATTATTTACATAATTTATAAGTATAAAACGATTTACTGTTCATCTTCTACAGAACCCGAAACTAGAACCAGGAAGCCTTTTTTTCCTGTAACGTTTCCGTGATCCGTTGCCGGCCGTCCGGTCACTTCCCTGGCCAGCCACCACCACCACCACCTCCGTTGAGGCGATGGCTAGCGGTCGGCGGTGGTTTGGCCGCCGGAGGTGGCGGTTTCCGGCGAACTCAAAATACCTTTTTCATGGTTTTTCCATGAAAACGAGAGATGGATCCGGCTCCGTTGAGCGCGAACCTCCTTTCTAAGAATCCTAAGATCTACCCATGAAAGAGAAGGAGTAGAGGAGGACCTTGTTCGCGGTTTGAAGGCGAGAAGAACGTCGGGGTGCCATGGCGCGGTGGTGGCGTTTGCTGGACTTCTCCTACAGCAAGAACAAGGGTCTGTTCTGATTACTTGAGCTTGTAACCTTCTCCTCTTTCCCTAAGTGGGCTTTTATAACTCAGGAAGTGGGAAGATGAAATGGTAAAAGCCATTATGTCCATGAAGTTTCCCCCTTAACGTTTCGGTTACGGTGAAGGGATAAGAAACGGCGGAACTGAATAGGTGTGTCCAGCTGGCGGTTTTCTATTGGACCACCTTTTCCTCATTTATTATATGATTTCAGAAGGAAAACGGCCGGTAGTTACTCCTGGTGTAACTTCCCACACCAGCATTTATTACCACGCGTGTTGGAATAATTTCGGGCCTGGACCGTCGTTTCGGCCAATGTCACGGGCGTGACACATAGGTCACGGGCGTGACAGGTCCGAATAGTCAATCCTGGGTTCGACGATCGTCGAACTGAGATCGACGATCGTCGATGGATGGTCACGGGCGTGACACCTCGGGTCACGGGCGTGACAGGCCCAAACGGCAGATTGTGGGTCGACGATCGTCGAATTGAGATCGACGATCGTCGAAGGCTGGTCACGCCCTAGGTCACGGGAGTGACACGCAAGAACGGCAAATTTCGAGGTTGACGATCGTCGAGCTGAGATCGACGATCGTCGAAGGCTGGTCACGCCCATAGTCACGGGCATGACACCTTGGTCACGGGCGTGACATGCCCAGACAGCACGTTCAGCTATCGTCTCGTGGAGATCGACGATCGTCGAAGTAGTCACGCCCAGGTCACGGGTGTGACGGGTCGGTCACGGGCGTGACCAACCCGTGACCCGAAAAATTGATCGCTTTGTTTCCACTTTTTGTGCTCCCTGGGGTTCTGACTCGACCAACCGACTCCTAGGGGTCTAGCCGGAAATGGGATGTTACATTGAGTGTCGACACAACTTCTTCATTAGTGTCGACAAAGCTTCTGGGTGTTGACATAACTTCTTCATAAGTGTCGATACAAGTTCTGGGTGTCGACACATCTTCTTCACAAGTGTCGACACTTGTACTTAGAAAATTTCTTCAAATTCTTAAACCTGCTCAATGTAACTCAAACATCTATCAAATACAAAAGGATGCATATCATTGAGTAATATGAGACTTATTCAAATCTGGTACACATTTTCAATGTACCCAACAATCTCCCTCTATTTGGAGAAGTCATAACCCTTAGTCAAAGATATACATCTCTCATAAAAAATTTGAAATAGATGTACAATCATTTCAGAGCAGGTTAACACATAATCATTATAAACAACAAAAATTAATACTGAACTGATTTTATTTAATTCAGAATAGAAAATGATAAGTTTACAAGATTTTCTTATAGAACAAACAAACAAAATATTACATTGTTATTTTTCATAAGCCTAGCTATCCTATCACTGGCTAGGTTCCTTAATTACAATTCCTTTGCCTGACTTGATATTTGCCTGTACAGAAGGTTCAGGATCCTCAGCAGGCTTCTCCCCTTTCAGAGCTTTCTTTTTTTATTCTTCAGCCTTAATTTTCTGCCTTTCAAAATAGTGGAATGGATTTTGAAAGTACTTGCTTGGCTCCTGAGCATTATTAGGTAGCTTCCCATCCTTAGCACTTCTTCTATGTTGAAGAATTGCTTCTTGTCCAGCTTGGTACTTATTCCATTCCTGCTCTTAATACCACTTACCCCTATCATGGGTCTTATCCTTTACAGCCTTCCATGCAGTCAATATTATATTCCTGGATGTAGGGCTCCATTGCTCAAAGTCTGGCTTTAACTCAGCCTGCTCTCTGAACCTCTTCTTAGATAACTGAGCTTCCTTTTGAGCTTCCAAGGTAGCTTCTGACATTTCTACACTTTCCAGAATCACATTTTGTGCATCTTGTGGAGGACTATACATTTTCTGCACTTTCTCTTTAATCATTTCAAAGTCTGCTGGGGTGTAGATCACCTGAGCAACTTCAGGCTGATCTCCTTCAAGATAGGCAGGTTATATCCCAGATTCTGCAACATTATCATCATCATATAAAGGAGGATATCCAAGAGTGGCTCTGATGCTATTTGAAATCCATTTAGAATGGTCAGAGCTAGCTTTGACTATTAATCTCCCCCCTTTATGACTTCTCTGGCAGTATGATCAATCAAAGCATCTTTTTGAAACCTGACTTGATTAACTACATAGTCAGTTCCTTCCTTAAAGTAATCTCTGAATTTTGTCAAGAAATCAGATATATTATTTTGAGAGACTTGAAAAGTGGCCTGAACAGCAGCTATATCTTCCTTGATTTGCTTTGAAACTTCATCTTTCACAGCAGTTGTTAAATCATTAATCTTTGTCAATATAGCAAAGTGTGACTCTTGAAGATTGTCATTCATTCTTATCTAGTTTTCAAGTACATATCCTCTCTTTACTTCAATTTCATCCACTTTAACTTTCATATCTTGTTGTTTCTTGGCCAGGAATACCACAGCATTACCTCCTTTATGGAAGCAATCTGTCATCTCCTTCTTATTTTGATTAACTTCAAATCTAATTGACTTGATGTCTTGGGCCAATTGAAATTGTAACTCTTTATGAGTTTCATCTACATACTTTTCTAAAGCTTGCCTTTGCTCATCCAGTTTCACTTGCATTTGGACCAGTAGTGAGCTGAAGTCCATGCTTGGAGCTGATGGTGCTGTGCTAATTTGCAATTGCTTTTTCTATCAAGAACCCTTTTTTCTCAAGGGAACCAGTTTTCTTTTCTTAGCCATTGAGGCATCTTCATCTTCAGAAGAATCAGTTGTACTTTGAATATCAACTGTATCCTTACCAGCTTGGGCATCCTTAGACAACTCCCCCTCAGTCCTTGGAATATCTTTTTCTACTACAATCTGCTCCCCCTCAGTCCTTGCTGGACGAAGATCAGGGAATATTTCTTCCATGGTGAATTCCTGTTGTATCTGTTCAGAAGGAACAAGATTAGCTTTTAAAATAAAACTTTCTCCCTTAACATTATTGAGGAGAATACTACCATATACCACTAGAATGTTGAGGAGATACATACTGGCTCATGTTGAGCTTCTATCTCAATAGTTTCTTGAGCTATATTGTTGATTTCAGATACTATATTCATTACAGTATCTGCAACCAAGTCACTTTTTAAGGCAACATCAGTAATGCCTCCCTGTTGGGTAGGCAACTCATTTGCATCAATGTTTTCTCCCCGTAGAGTGGAGTCCATCTATTGTTCTTGGGGCTCACTTCCCTTCACTTGTTCTTGAGCTTCTTTTGGTTGCTGGGCTTCATCAGTGCTTAAGACCACTTCCACTTTTGAATCACTGGAGGATTCATCTTGTTGAACTACTTTCTTCTTCTTTTTATCTTCCTTAATTTTCTCCTAAGGAGTAGTTATTTCCTTGGTCAGAACCCTATCCCACATTGACAGAATTCTTACATCCATTCTTCTCATATGATTGATTTTAGATCCAGCTATTTGTTTCAGAACATCTGGTATTACAAAAGATAAACATAAACTCAGAATCCTTCCCAGGTTTGGTTTCTTAATTCCTTCTTAAATTTTGTCAAACACTACTGCTGCCCAGTAAGTTTTTACTTTGAAAATAATCCTTATAATCAGGTTAAACATTTGGACTGAAATTTTGTCATGTCCACCAGTCTTACATAGTATGACCTTCCCAACTATTTCTGATAAGAATTTTCCTTGGGAATTCATCCCTTTCCTAGTTATGGATGATCCAAACTTGAAATGGGGGCTCAGTCCGCACCAGCTTAATGCTTCTGTGCTTAGAGATGATGTTATTTCATCAGTAACCTTCTCCAAGGGAAGCTGAAGAGATTTCCTGATCTTCTTCAATGTAAGCTTCACTCGAGATTCTTGAATAGTAGCTTTGATTGTCTTTCCTTCAGAATCCAAGGTATCTGATGAGTAGAACTCCAAAACCTCCTTTTTCCAAATCTTGGTTGGTTCTGAGACCAAGTACTCCAAACCATTTTCTGAAATTAAGGCAATAACACCCTGAATTTCATCTGAAGCCGTCGTGAACCCTTCACGAACCAGCTCATATCCTTAATTGACTTTGTCTTCTTGATGGGGCGCCATTGACGTAAGAGTTGGAAGAGAAGAGAAGAGAAGATCTTTGTCGACAGAAGGTGTAGAGACAAGAATTCTGAAAGCGTAGTCGACCAGATTTTTGCTTCACCTATTTTTAGTATAAGTGTAAGGGCAGGTCAAAAGACGTGCCTAAGTCGACAAGATTTCACACGTGTCGACAGAAATGACCGAGGTCTCGACAGAACTTAGGTTAAGTCGACACAGCTATGTGTCGACATTTTAATGCCTGAGTCGACCATACTTATTTTAAGACGACACATTTATGTGTCGACATACTTGTGTAAGTGTCGACACACTTGTGTCTGTGTCAACATACTTGTGTCCGTGTCGACACACTTTTGTATGTGTCGACACAGGCTACTAAAGTCTTGGCAGAGTTGTGTCGACACCAATTCTTATATGTCGACATAAAAATTCTCTATACATAAGGTCTCAACATGGTTGTGTCGACAACAATTCTTTTGTCGACATAGATACTATTTCTGTGTCGACACATCCTTTTACTGAGTCAACACAACATACTGAGTGTGTCGACACAACTTGCTTGTGTCGACACAAACTTTGTACTTAGACAAATTTCCAGAGAAATTTGGTGCTTACATATTATCCTTAGGGAAGCTTGTGTTAACCTATTATAGGTTCAACATACCTAATTCAATTTTAAAATAATTGAATTTAGTTTCATCCAGAGGTATTGTAAAAATATCAGCTATTTGATTATCTGTTTTCACAAATTCTAGGCTAATATTTTCCTTCTCTACATGTTCTCTAATAAAATGAAACTAAATTTCTATATGCTTGGTCCAACTATGTGATACAGGATTCTTAGCAATAGAAATAGTACTGGTAGAATCACAAAATAGTGGAATTCTACTTACCTGGATGTCATAGTCTTCAAGTTGATGCTTTATCCACATCAATTGTGCACAACATCTACCTGCAGCTAAATACTCTGATTCAACTATTGATATAGCTACACTAGTCTGCTTCTATTGGAGTTACCATGGTGATCTAGAAGTGGTCAAACATGTAATCTCATGGCCAACGCGATATGAGCCTACAGGGTCGTACATAAGAGCACGTAGAGAAGTTGGAAGATTGACTGTGTTGGTAAAGGTTACCAATCACCATAAAGAATGGGGTCCGGCAAATGTTGCCAAGGAGGTTCGTCAAGAATCGTCGACTATAGGTCATCGAGAATCGTCGACTATGGTTCGTCGAGAATCGTCGAGTATCGTCGACTATGGTTCGTCGAGAATCGTCGGCTATGGTTCGTCGAGAATCGTCGACTATGTTTCGTCGAGAATTGTCGACTATTGTTTGTAGAGAATCGTCGAGAATCGAACTGTTCGATAATCGACAAATGCTGATTCCCGACAAATTATTCCAGAAACCCTAATTCTCTGTGGTCAGTGGATTGCGATATTTCTAGGTCTGTTAATGCTTCGGGTATAAATTAGGACTTAGGTTTTTGGTCTGGAGATCCACCCCGGCCCGACAGAAGTGTTCCGCCGATTCGCTCGTTCTGCCGATTCGCTCGCTCCGCCGACCTCCTCTCCGACGATAGTCGCCGGTGCTTGTCTTCTTGGAGCAGACCTAGCAGTCCGTGGAAGTGCAAGGTGCAGTCGATCTCCCTTCCCGTTTTTCGTGCGATGAAGATCGGCGATCTCCCGCTCATGTGGATTTCTGCAGAGACGTAGACGCTATTCTACGTGGAACTTGCCGTCGACAAGAACTCATACATTGGAGCATCTTTGTTGAGTTGTGACTCAACACCGCCAAGGTAATTTTACTTAGTTATTTCTTAACATCTTGATTCAATTTTCATGGCCCGATCCCAAATCTCTTTGGATTGTTCTTGATTTTATTGTTTCTGCTGCGTGCAAACCTGTTGTGCCTCCGCATAGAAAACCCAACAGTGGTATCAGAGGGAGGTTCGGCCATGATTGTTGTATTGGAAGTTAGGTTATTCCAGTACGTGTAAACCTAGGGATTTAGAAGTGTTCTAAATGTCTAGATTTAATCCTGGACCACCACCAGGGGCATGGCCCCTTGGAACCACGCCAGGAATGTCTGGGATTTTGTGGTAATTTCTAATTGTTAGAAATTGTTGTCTCCTTAGCAGTAACCGTCCCTCGAGTGGTTAATGAACCCGTGTATTATTTTGGATTTTGAATCCAATAAGGAGAGATGAGCTTGTCTATATCTTTAAGTCAGGTTGCCTTTACCTTTGTCCAATGCATGTAAATCTGAAGATTTGGAAGAGTCTGGATGTTCGGATTTAGCCCTTTCTTCCATCAAATGTTGATAGTACCATGTTGTGCACATAAGGGATGCATGTGGATTTTAGAAAAGTGTTTTTCTATGGATTTGCACATTGATCAAATGTTGATCATGGTAAATTGTTAACATATTATCAAAATTCTCTTCATCAAATATTAAGTGTTCGGATGCCTTCCGATGGATTACACTCTTCCTGCCTCGATCGATAAAGTGTGGGCTTGCCAAAGCAAGGTGCATTAATCTATCTTGGTAAGGGTGCAAGCAGATAATTGTGATATCCCATTGTCGACATCGGGTCTAACTTAACTAGGTGACCTCAAAGGTTGAGTGCCTAGAGGCATAGGGTTGGCATGCACCATATGATGGATGCGAATAAGGAGTTATTCACAGACCATACAAGAATTGCATGAGGATGCAATTATCAAGCGTTGCCTACCTAAATTACCACATCGTGAGAGAAAAGCCAAAGCTGACTCATTGTGTTGGTGAAATACGGATCTTCTCCACTAAGAGAGTAGCTCACATGAACTCTCCGAATTGATAGTGAGGGCTATTGTTGAAGTTGAGACCGGGCGGTCTGTCGGTCTGGCTTGGCGGGTTATTAACCGGGCGGTCTGGCGGTTTGCCTTCAGCGGGTTGGTTGCTGTGTTGAGGTCTGAGGTCCAAGCGGTCTAGCGGTCTGTTACTGGCGACTAGGAGACCGGGCGGTCTAACGGTCTCACTTGGCGGCTTGTCTCTCTCTCTGGCAGTGGCCGAGCGGTTAGCCCTCCTGTCTAACCGCGCGGCTTGTTCCGGTCTGTTGTTCTAGCCGCCCAGATTCTTTTGTATAGTTTTAGTCCCACATCTCTTATTTGTATTCTCTCTTCTCTCCTCCATTCTATATAAGGGAGGCCATACCTTTGTAATAGATACCTTTTTCTGATAATAAAATTTCAGTTATACCATTTCCGGCTTGTTTTTGTTCGCTTTTCACATGGTATCAGAGGGATCGATCCTTTCCTCCTGATTCTGTGCTTCTCTCTGTCCGCGCGGCTTGCTTCTCCGGCTTGCGCCCTGTCCGCGCGGTCTCCTTGTCGTTGCCCTCTGTGTGCGCGACCTGTTGCCTTGTTCACTGCGATCTGTCCCCTTGTTCGCCGCGACCTATCGCCGTGTGCCTTGCCTCCTCCTGTTTGCTCTTGCTCTGGTCGTCGCGACCTGGTGCCTAGTTCGCCGCGACCTGTTGCCTAGTTCGCCGCGACCTATTGCCGTGTGCCTTGCCCTCTCTTGTGCTTCTGTTCGAGCGGACTGTCTGCTTGCCGCTTGACTTCTTCCCCTTTGCTTGTTACTGCGGCTTGGTTGTGGTCTCTCTGGCCGCTGGTGTCTGACATCCTGACCGCTGCAGTTCCTCTTCAGCCTATCCGCGCGGCTTGTTTTCTAACCGCGCGGCTTCCTGTTGTTTGCTCTTATGGCTCTTTCTGATGCTTCTACTGCCACCACTCCTGCCACCACCCCTGTAGCCAATCTAGCTCCTCCTCTACCTCCTACTCCTTCCGGGAACCTTGGCACCGTTTCCAAGCTTGTCGGCTCCAACTACCCGGATTGGAGCGTCTCTTTCACCTTTCTCCTTCGCTCGCAACGCAAACGCCACCATCTCGTTGATGACCCTCCTCCTACCACTTCCCTCTCTTTGATGACTGGGATGCGAGTGACGCTCTTGTGCGTACTTGGCTCGCTAACAGTCTCTCCGATGAATGCCTTCCCGTCATCCGTCATGATGAGACGGTGAAGGCCGCTTGGCTTCATCTTGCTGCTTTGTATTCCAAAGGGGCTCAGACGTCCCGCATCTATACGTTGTATGCGGACCTCTTTTCCCGGCCTACCTTGTCTCCTGCTGCTGCCTACCAACAAGTTCAAGCTCTTGGGGCTGAGATTCTTCAGAATCGCCCCTTTTCTGCGGATCTGGCTCAACAACAAAAGCACTTCCAGGAGCTTCTGGTTGTGTGTTATCTGCTCCGTCTTCCTGACACTTATGACATGATCCGCCAACAAATTCTGGGTGAGGCGGAATCTCCTACCTTAGATGCCACCGCTGCTCGCATCGCCGCTGTCACCTCTCTCCTTCAGCGCCCGCTTCTACCCGCTCCTTCTCCTCCGGATAACTATGCTCATCAAACTCAGCGGAGTGGCTCTGGTAGCCGCAGTCATCAGTCTGGCGGACGTCCTTCTTCCCGCTATCTCTGCTCTCACTGCGGCCGCATCGGACACACTCTTGACTGCTGCTGGACAAAACATCCCCATCTTCGCCCCTCGGGTGACTCTTCCGCCTCTTCTTCCAAGCCGTCTGCTTCTGTGGTCACATCATCAGGTAGTGCCCATGTAGTCACTCAAGGTAAATGGCTTATCGACTCCGGTGCTACTAATCATATGACGGGCAATCCTCAGTGCTTCTCTCTCCTCGAACAGCATGATCGGTTGCCCCCGGTCCTCATTGCAGACGGTTCTCCCTCCCCGGTTCATGGGTCGGGAGTGGTTCATGTTACTCCGTCCCTTCGGCTAGCGGACACTCTCTATGTGCCCAAGTTTCCGTGCAATCTGTTGTCGGTTACTTCTTTGTGCAAGCGGCTTAAATGTTCTGTAACGTTTACTCCATCTTCTTGCTCTTTTCAGGATCCGAGCTCCCAGCGGACGATTGCTACTGGGACTGAGAGCGGCGGCCTCTACTTCCTCGACAACGTTTCCGCTTTGTCCGCCTTCTCTTCTTCTTGTACGGATCTTCTCCAGTGGCATCTCCGTCTCGGTCATCCTCCACCACGGCTTCTGCATCAGCTTCTGCCCCACCTCCCTCCCTCCACTACTCCTTTCCACTGCGAAGCATGTCAACTTGGCAAGCATCATCGTTCCTCCTTCCCGCCGAAGCAAGGTCGGGGCTCTACCCGTCCGTTTGATCTAGTCCACTCCGATATCTGGGGACCTGCTCCTACCCTTACTATTGGTCGGGGTAGTTCTTATTTTGTAACTTTTATTGATGATTTTTCTAGATGTACTTGGGTGTATCTCTTACGAGATCGCTCTGAACTTTTTAATGTATGGACCTCCTTTTATCATTTAATCAAAAATCAGTTTGGTGTTAGTGTTAAAACTTTTCGCTCTGATAATGCAAAAGAATACTTAAGTCATGCTTTTACCTCTTTCTGTGTACAACATGGCGTTATTCATCAGACAAGTTATGTCTATACATCCCAACAAAATGGGGTGGCAGAACGCAAAAACCGTCACCTCCTCGATGTTGCTCGTACATTAATGACTCAAATGCATGTCCCTCGCTCATATTGGGGCTATGCTGTTCTTCTTGCTTGCTATCTCATCAATCGCATTCCCTCCTCCGTTCTTCAGGGAAAAACCCCTTTTTCCATCCTTTATCCTGGCAAGGAGCCTTTTCCTCTCCCTCTCCAAATCTTTGGGTGCACTGCTTTTGTGCATGTCCCATCTGCCACCCGTGATAAGCTCTCCCCTCGCTCCACCAAATGTGTTTTTCTGGGGTACTCGGTCACTCAGAAAGGCTACTGCTGCTTTGATCCTGTTCTTCGTAAACAGTTTGTCTCCGCTGACGTTACCTTCTTCGAGAATGCCTCCTACTTCTCGGATGACTCCTCTTCTCTTCCTCCCACCTCGGATTCTCCTGTTATTCCATTCGTTCCCTCGTCTCCTACTGCGATATCCGCTCCTCCTCCGTCTCCGCCCACTCCTCTCCCTCCGCCTCTCTCTCCGCCTCCATCTCCCTCCTCTCCGCTGCCGTCGCTCTCTCCTCCCGGGCCAGCTCTCTCTGCCACGGATGCTCTGGATACCGAGGAGCCCGCCGACCTGGATCTTCCTGTAGCTCTTCGCAAAGGGGTGCGGACGTGTACCCTACACCCCCTTGCTGCTGTTGTTTCATATGATCGTCTTACCCCTTCTCGCAGGGCCTTTGCACTGGCTATCTCTTCTACTACCACACCTCGTTCCTACCAGGAGGCCCTTGCCATTCCTCACTGGAAGCTGGCCATGGATGAGGAAATGGCGACCCTCACAGAGCGGGGTACCTGGACTCTTGTCCCTCCTCCTCTTGATATAGATGTTGTTGGCTGTCGATGGGTCTTTGTAGTCAAGTTTGGCCCAGATGGCACTATAAACCGTTACAAAGCTCGTCTGGTGGCTAAGGGCTTTACTCAAACCTATGGGGTTGATTACTTTGACACCTTCTCTCCCGTGGCTCGTCTCAGCACTATACGGGTCCTTCTCTCTGTGGCAGTCAACAAAGACTGGCCCCTTTCCCAGCTGGATATCAAGAATGCCTTCCTTTATGGTGATCTTCAGGAGGCCGTCTACATGGAGCAACCTCCAGGGTATGTTGCTCAGGGGGAGACACGAGTCTGCCGGCTACAGAAGGCAATCTATGGCCTCAAGCAGAGCCCTCGAGCTTGGTTTGACAAATTCAGCGGCATCGTGGCGGCCGTTGGTTTTTCTCGCAGCGCTGCTGATCACTCTCTATTTATTCGCAAAACCTCTTCGGGACTGGTGGTTCTTGCAGTATATGTGGATGATATTCTTCTCACTGGTGATGACCAGGAAGGGGTAGCCTTGACAAAGCGGCATCTTCGCCAACATCTAGTCACGAAAGATATGGGTTCTCCGAAGTACTTTTTGGGGATCGAAATCTCTCGGAAGCCCAACTCTTTAGTCCTCTTTCAGCGTAAGTATGCTCTTGATATTTTAAAAGAAGCAGGATTGACTGGGGCCAAACCTGCCCGATGTCCCATGACTGTTGGAGAAGACAAAACCTGGACAGATGGTTCGCCTCTTCTTTCAGATGCTTCGCGGTACAGGCGTCTTGTTGGTAAGCTCATATACCTCACCGTGACTAGGCCCGACATCTCCTATGCTGTGGGCAAGGTGAGTCAATTCATGCAAGCTCCCAGGGAGTGCCATCTACAGTCCGCCTTGCGGATCTTGGAGTACGTCAAAGCAGCCCCTGGGAAAGGATTGCTCTTTCAGAAGAATGATCATCTGAGGGTTGAAGCTTACTCAGATGCGAGTTACGCTGATGACAAAGGGGACCGCAAGTCTACCTCCGGTTTCTGTACCTTTGTTGGGGGCAATCTGGTAAGTTGGAAGAGCAAGAAGCAATCTGTTGTCTCCAGGTCCAGTGCTGAAGCTGAGTATCGGAGTATGGCATCGACCACTTGCGAGCTAAAGTGGCTACGGGCTCTCATGTTGGATTTAGGAGAGGTCTACAACCATCCTCTACCTATGTTCTGTGACAACAAGGCTGCTATATATATCTCCAAAAATCCAGTCTTCCATGAGAGAACCAAACACATTGAGGTCGACTGTCATTTCATTCGTGAAGAGATTCTGAAGGAACAAATTTGCACTCCCTTCGTCACGTCTGAAAAAGAGCTGGCTGACATCTTCACCAAGCCAGTATCCGCCTCATTTCTTCATATATGTGACAAGCTGGGCATGATCGACATATATGCTCCAGCTTGAGGGGGAGTGTTGGATTTGAGACCGGGCGGTTTTTCGGTCTGGCTTGGCGGGTTATTGACCGGGCAGTCTGGCGGTTTGCCTTCAGCGGGTTGGATTCTGTGTTGAGGTCTGAGGTCCAAGCGGTCTAGCGGTCTGTTACTGGCGACTAGGAGACCGGGCGGTCTAACGGTCTCACTTGGCGGCTTGTCTCTCTCTCTGGCAGTGGCTGAGCGGTTAGCCCTTCTGTCTAACCGCGCGGCTTGTTCCGGTCTGTTGTTCTAGCCGCCCAGATTCTTTTGTATAGTTTTAGTCCCACATCTCTTATTTGTATTCTCTCTTCTCTCCTCCATTCTATATAAGGGAGGCCATACCTTTGTAATAGATACCTTTTTCTGATAATAAAATTTCAGTTATACCATTTCCGGCTTGTTTTAGTTCGCTTTTCACAGCTATCATTTCGAATAAAAATAGTGGGAGTTTTAATTGAAGTCCAAATTAAAAATAAATTGTATTTTGAAATTTTGGTACTGATATTATTCTGCATGAATTCTTGTAGAATTCCATGGCAAGTGGTTCACACTCCACTTTGTCTCTGAGAGCCATCCTTGAGAAGGATAAGCTCAGTGGGACCAACTACATGGACTGGTACAGGAACCTAAGAATTGTTCTCAGGCAAGAGCGAAAGCTCTATGTCTTGGAAGAAGAAGCCCCCGAGGTGCCGACCGGGAACTCTTCCCGTGCTGATAAGGATACTTATAAGAAGTATACTGATGATTCCTTAGACGTCGAATGCCTTATGCTTGCCACTATGAACTCTGAGTTTCAAAAGCAACATGAGAACATGGGGTGCAAGGAGATTGACGAGCATCTCAAGAAAATGTTTCAAGGGCAGGCTCGTCAAGAGAGGTTCGACGTCACAAAAGCATTATTTCAGTGCAAGATGGGAGTTCGAGACTCAGTAGGGACTCACGTACTCAAGATGATTGGGTATATAGAGAACCTTGAAAGGCTGGGTTTTCCTCTAGGTCAAGAGTTGGTCACAGATCTTATCCTGCAATCGTTGCCGGACAGTTATGAACAGTTTCTCTTGAACTACAACATGAATGAAATAGACAAGACATTTCCCGAGCTCCTAGGCATGTTAAGAACTGCCGAGATCAACATGAAGAAGACCAAGCCTGCCAGCCCCATACTGATGGTGCATAAGGGCAAGGGCAAGGCAAAGGTCTCTAAGAAGACGAAGGTGGGACCTCAGTCACATCTTGAGCCCAAGTCTTCTGCACTGAAGAAAAATAAGAGCATGGTGAAGGAAGGGAAATGCCACCACTGTGGCAAGGCTGGTCATTGGAGGAGGAACTGTCCTTCTTACATTGAGGGTCTGCAGAAAATGAAGGGAGGTATGACTTCCGCTTCAAATATTTACGTTATAGAGATAAACCTTTCTGCTCCTTCTTCTTGGGTATTGGATACCGGATGTGGTTCTCATATTTGTACAAATGTGCAGGAACTGGGAAGGAGAAGATTGCTGAGTAAAGGGGAGGTGGACCTGCGCGTCGGCAATGGAGCAAGAGTTGTTGCTGTAGCCGTAGGGGTTTACCGTCTTTCTTTGCCCAGTGGGCTTGTAATAGAACTAGATAATTGTTATTTCGTTCCGGCCATAACTAGAAACATTATATCCATTTCATGCTTGGACATGATTGGATTTTCTTTTATAATTAAGAACAACTGTTGTTCTATATTTAAGAATGATGTTTGTTATGTTGTAGCCCAATTGTTTAATGGTCTTTATGTTTTGAACTTGGACCATCTGATCTATAATGTAGAAAATAATAAAAAACTAAGAACAAATGACTCAAACCATACATATCTCTAGCATTATCGTTTGGGCCATATAAACGAGAAACGCATATCCAAGCTCCATAAAGATGGACTTTTATACTCATTTGATTATGAATCATTTGAGCAATGCGAATTTTGTTTGTTAGGCAAGATGACTAAAGCCCCTTTCACTAGTTATACTGAGAGGGCTGAGGATCTCTTGGGTGTTGTACATAGTGATGTATGCAGACCCATTAGCTCCATGGCTAGAGGTGGGTATTTCTACTTCGTTACATTTACTAATGATTTCAGTAGATATGGATATGTGTATCTTATGAAGTGAAAATCCGAGACCTTTGAAAAGTTCAAATAGTTAAAGAATGAAGTAGAAAACCAGTTGGGTAAAAGGTTTAAAGCACTCCAATCTGATCGAGGTGGCGAATACCGGAGTCATGAGTTCCGTGATCATCTGAAAGAGTGTTGTATTGTATCATAACTCACTCCACCTAGAACACCAAGACATAATGGTGTGTCTCAGAGGAGAAATCGTACTCTATTAGACATGGTACGTTCGATGATGAGTCATGCAAACTTGCCTGTTTCCTTTTGGGGTTTTGCTTTAGAGACTGCTGCAATAACACTGAATCGTGCTCCAACGAAAATGGTTCTGAAGACACCATATGAGATATGGACTGGGAAGCATCCTAGTATTTCGTTCATTAAAATTTGGGGCTGTGAGGCGTACGTGCGACGTCAAATGCCTGACAAGCTGGAACCTAAATCGGATAAATGTTATCTGGTGGGATATCCTATGGAAACGAAAGGGTATTACTTTTACCTAACGTCCGAGAGCAAAGTGTTTGTTGCAAGGACTGGCGTCTTCTTGGAGAGAGAATTCTTATCAAGAAAGACTGAAAAGGTAGAACTTGAAGAAGTTCAAGAACCACAAGTAGTGAATGAACCAGAATTGGATTCTGAGATAGGACTACAAGATGTTGTAGCTGGAGAACCTGCTCAAGAAACACAAGTCCTACGTAGATCTGGTAGACCAAGATTTGAGCCTGAGAGATATGGATTTCTTGTGTCTCAAATAGGTAATGTGTTGCTCATGGATCATGATGATGAACAAGCAACCTACCAAGAGGAAATGAATGGACCGGACTCCGACAGATTGCTTGAGGCTATGAAATCCGAAATGAACTCCATGTATGCAAACCAAGTTTGGAACTTGGTGGAACCACCTGAAGGGGTATGACCCATAGGGTGCAAATGGGTCTTCAAGAAGAAGACCGACATGGATGGGAATGTACAGGCATTCAAAGGGCGAATGGTGGCTAAGGGTTTTAAGCAAATTCATGGTATTGACTATGATGAGACCTTTTCCCCTATTGCCATGGTAAAGTCCATAAGGATATTGCTTGCTATTGCTGCGTATTATGACTATGAGATCTGGCAGATGGATGTCAAAACGGCTTTCCTTAATGGAAACCTACTTGAAGAAGTGTACATGACACAACCCGAGGGTTTTGTATCCCCAAATGAAGTCACTAAAATATGCAAGCTGAATAGGTCCATCTATGGACTGAAGCAGGCCTCTCGAAGTTGGAATCTTCGTTTTGATAAGAAAATCAAAGAGTTTGGTTTCATCAAGAATGAAGATGATCCTTGTGTTTACAAGCGAATCAGTGGGAGCATTATTGTCTTCCTGATATTGTATGTAGATGACATACTGTTGATTGGGAATGACATTCCTACCCTGAATGTTTTTAAGAACAACCTAGGGAACTGCTTTTCTATGAAGGACTTGGGTGAAGCGACTTATATACTCGGTATTAAGATCTATAGATAGAGATCAAAGAAGTTGCTGGGTTTGACCCAGAGTACATACATCGAGAAGGTGTTGAAGCGGTTCAACATGCTTATGTCCAAGAAAGGATTTTTACCCATGTCTCATGGTGTGAATCTCTCTAAGGACCAGTGTCCAAAATCTTGTGAAGATAAGGACCGCATGAAGTTGATTCCATATGCTTCGGCAATTGGATCAATCATGTATGCAATGTTATGTACTCGACCCGATGTCTCCTTTGCTTTGAGCATGACTAGCAGGTATCAGTCAGACCCCGGTGAGTGTCACTGGATTGCATTCAAGAATATCCTGAAGTACTTGAGAAGGACAAAGGATGTGTTCTTGGTGTTGGTGGAGAGGAAGAGCTCGTTATAAGTGGTTACACGGATGCTAGCTTCCAAACGGATAGGGACGATTCAAAGTCTCAGTCAGGGTTTGTGTTTTGCCTTAATGGAGGAGCTGCGAGCTGGAAGAGTTCCAAGCAAGAGACAGTTGCTGATTCTATAATAGAAGCTGAGTATATCGCTGCAGCTAACGCATCGAAGGAGGCTATATGGATTAGGAAATTCATCGGCGAGCTTGATTTAGTTCCTAACATTGTTGGTCTCGTAGTTCTCTACTGTGATAACAATGGTGCAATTGCACAATCTAAGGAACCTAGATCCCATCAGCGCTCCAAGCACATACTTCGGCGGTTCCATCTTATTCGTGAGATTGTCAAACGAGGAGATGTGAACATTTGCAGTGTGCCGACTGAGGAGAATTTTGCGGATCCACTGACAAAGCCTCTCGCATAGAGAAAGCATGATGGTCATACTAGATCAATGGGTATACGATTCCTAAATGATCAACTCTAGTGAGAGTCTTGTGGGTTGCGTGTAAACATGTATTCTGTTGGCTATTTGTTATTTATTCATATGATGAATTGTGTACCAAGATTTTTCTTTTACAATTAATGGCAAGTTCTTTTATTATGATTTCTCTATACGATAGTTAAATATTAACATAATAAATACCCTTAGAATGTTCGCTTCCATAGGACATCAAGTACGTGACTTGAATGTGAGAGCCTATGATTTATTTTAAGCTTCATTCTTGAAAGGTCCCTAGTCATAGTATCATCATAGAAACTAATGGTGATAATGATACATTAAGACTAGCACGTGCGTTGACTGATGACCAGTTCTCACAGGTCATGATATTGTGATATCAAGTCATCATGTGGGTACTTGTTAATGAACAAGTTGTATTGGACAGACCCAACCTGAGACTACTTTGTGGATTGTTATCTAAACGTGTCACGAGTAGGTCTCAATTGACAATGGTGTTGTCGTCCTTTGACCTGAAGTCACAGCATTCATCAAGTGAGGAAGAGCGTTCCTTGATACCATCTAAAGTCTTCCTTGAGAAAGGTTGATGATAAGGGTGGTTGTTGGGCACGTTACGAATCATTTGGGTGTTTGTGTGTGAGCAGATATGGGATTTTTCCTCCTATATGACAAGGGTTGCATCCATGGGCCCCTTGATGGAACTGGACTGAGAAATGCATGGCCATGCTTGGTTGAGTCAATATGTGATATTGGACTCACCATTCTCTGGAAGTCCGTTCTTGATCAAGATACTTGGATTGAGATATTATGAGGGTGACACGGTCCATGCCTCTAGTTCTTTCCGGATATAAGGGACAAAGGGACAAAGACAACACTGGAACATTGTTCATAAAGGCTTATGAGTTATGAACTCTTATTGCTTGGGTAGCAATGATGCATTGCTAGATGTCGCTCATTGTTTGTGAGGTTTTTGTTTTGATACTTTCAAGATCAAGTGGGAGACTGTTGGAGTTACCATGGTGATCTAGAAGTGGTCAAACATGTAATCTCACGGCCAATGCGATATGAGCCTGTAGGGTCGCACATAAGAGCATGTGGAGAAGTTGGAAGATTGACTGTGTTGGTAAAGGTTACCAATCACCATAGAGAATGGGGTCCGGCAAATGTTGCCAAGGAGGTTTGTCGAGAATCGTCGACTATGGGTCATCGAGAATCGTCGACTATAGTTCGTTGAGAATCGTCGAGTATCGTCGACTATGGTTCGTCGAGAATCGTCGGCTATGGTTCGTCGAGAATCATCGACTATGGTTCGTCGAGAATCGTTGACTATGGTTCGTCGAGAATCGTCGAGAATCGAACTGTTCGATAATCGATGAATGCTGATTCCTGATGAATTATTCCAGAAACCCTAATTCTCTGTGGTCTGTGGATAGCGATATTTCTAGGTCTGTTTATGCTTCGGGTATAAATTAGGACTTAGGTTTTGGGTCTTGAGATCCACCCCCGGCCTGACGGAAGTGTTTCGCCGATTCGCTCGTTCCGCCGATTCGCTCGCTCCGCCGACCTCCTCTCCGACGATAGTCGCCGGTGCTTGTCTTCCTGGAGCGGACCTAGCAGTCTGTGGAAGTGCAAGGTGCAGTCGATCTCCCTTCCCGTTTTTCGTGCGACAAAGATCGGCGATATCCCGCTCGTGTGGATTTCTACAGAGACATAGACGCTATTCTATGTGGAACTCGCCGGCGACAAGAACTCATACATTGGAGCATCTTTGTTGAGTTGTGACTCAACACCGCCAAGGTAATTTTACTTTGTTATTTCTTAACTTCTTGATTCAATTTTCATGGCCCGATCCAAAATCTCTTTTGGGTTGTTCTTGATTTTATTATTTCCGCTGCGTGCACAACTGTTGTGCCTCCGCATAGAAAACCCAACAGCTTCTTATTGCTCCATGACACTAGCCTCCCACCAAGGAATTGACTAGTTCCTGTGGTACTCTTCCTGTCTTCTTTGCATCAAGTAAAGTCTGCATCTGAGAAACCAGTTAGTAGGAAATCTCTATTCTTAGGGTACCAAAGGCCTAGATTAGGTGTTCCCTTAAGATATCTCAATATTCTCTTAACTGCAATGTAATGAGATTCCTTTGGGCAAGCTTAGTACCTAGCACAGAAACATATTGAATACATGATGTCAGGTCTACTAGCAGTCAAATAGAGTAGGGATCCAATTATTCCTCTATACAAAGACTCATCAACAGGTTTCCCGGCCTCATCTTTGCCTATAGGCATACTTGTTCCCATTGGAGTTTTCAGGGTAGAAGTTGAGTCCATACCATACTTCTTAATAAACTCCTTGGTGAATTTAGACTGAGATATTGACAATCCACTATCAGTCTGTCTAACTTGAAGTCCTAAGAAGAACTTCAGCTCACCCATACTGCTCATCTAAAACTTCCCTTGCTTGAGTTTTGCAAACTTTCTACAAAGGTTGTTTTCAGTAGAACCAAAGATAATGTCATCCACATATATCTGGACTAGTATTATCTTGCCTTTAGATTCCCTATAGAACAAAGTTTTGTCTATTTTTCCTCTAGAGAATTTATTCTATGTAAGGAAAGCAGACAAAGTCTCATACCAAGCCCTTGGAGCTTGTTTCAAACAATATAGAGCTTTCTTAAGCCTATATACATAATCAGGAAAATGAGAATCTATAAAACCTGAGGGTTGTTCAACATATACTTCCTCTTTTAGATCCCCATTCAAAAATGCTGATTTCACATCCAGCTGTTATACCTTGAACCCTTGATAGGCATCGTAGGCCTAGAACAGCCTTATAGCCTCCAGCCTTGCCACTGGAGCAAAAGTTTGATCAAAGTCAATACCTTCCTCTTTCCTGTAGCCTTTTGCTACCAGTCTTGCCTTATTCTTGACTATAGTGCCATTCTCATCAAGCTTGTTCCTGTAGATCCACTTAGTTCCTATTATGTTGTGATCCTTAGGTTTAGGCACCATTTCCCAGACTTTATACCTTTTGAACTGACTGAGCTCTTCTTGCATTACATCAATCCAGTTGGAGTCTTACATTGCTTCTTCAATCTTCCTGGGTTCTATCTAAGACAGGAAGCTAGATGAAAGAACTGTGTTCATGCTCCTGCTCCTTGTCAGAACACCTTGACTTGCATCACCAATGATTTGGTGAATTGGATGATCGTTCAAGTGTCTCCTTGCTGGAGGAAATCTGTCAGCATTATGGCTTTCTTCAGTTTCCTCAACTTGATACTCCACACTGTCTTCTTCATCCAGTGGGACTTGTTCTCCCCCTAGATAGCTCGTATCTTTATCTTCATCCAGCCTAGCAGGAACATCTTCATTGATAGTCAGCTTATCCAGCCTATCTGTTAGACCTGTAGAGCTAATTGAAGAACTAGATAATTAACTGTTAATAAACTTTGACTCATCAAATACAACATGCACAGATTCTTCTACAACTTGGGTAGTCATGTTGTAGATTCTGTATGTTCTACTTTGGTTGTTGTATCCAACAAATATCACTTCTAAGGATTTGACAGCAAACTTTGTTTGGTAGTGCTTACCATTGACTAGTACAAAACACTTGTTACCAAAGATTCTGATGTAAGATATGTTTGGTTTTCTGCCTTTCAAAATCTGGTAGGGAGTCATCTTGTGTTCCTTGTTGATGGAGACTCTATTGAGCACATGAAATGCAGTATTAACCACCTTAGCCCAGAAATATTCAGGGAGAGTAGTGTCATTTAGTAGTGTTCTACTAGCCCCAATTAAAGTCCTATTCTTTCTTTCAGCAACACCATTTTGCTGAGGAGTTCTAGGTGAAGAGAATTCCTGATGAATCCCAAGTTTTTCACAGAATTTTGTCATACATTCAGTCTGAAATTTAGTTCCATGGTCAATTCTGATTTTGACCACTAAATTGTTGTATTAATTCTGTATTTGTCTAACAAAAGTCTGAAAAATAGTTGGGGTTTTAGATTTCTGCTTCAAGAAGAAAACCCATGTAAATCTAGAATAGTCATCCACAATAACTAGTGTGTATACTTTCCTACCAAGACTGTTAACTGGCATAGGACCAAACAAATCCATATGCATAAGATACAAACATCTCATTGAATCTTTGATGTCAAGTGCTTGGAAAGAGGACTTAGTCTGCTTGCCCTTTTGGCAAGCTGAACACACACCCTCTTTGATGCACTTAACTTGAGGACCATTCCTCACTAATCCCATGCTGAACAACAGTCCTATAGACTTATAGTTCAGATGTGTTAGCCTCTTGTGCCATTTGATACATAGAGAAGCTTTCTCTCCTGCAACCAGACAAATAGGTGAGTTGTTAAACTCACAATCTAGGTGAAGGTAATACACATTTCCTTTCCTAGTGTCAGTCAAAATGATCTTTTGATCACTTGACCTTCTTATTTGGCACTCCCCTTTGAGAAAAGAGATTTCATAACATAGATCACTAAGTTGACTTATGCTAATCAGGTTATGTTTTAGACCCTTCATATAAACCACTTTAGTGATTGTAATTAAATCACTAGAGATGTTACCAAATCCTTTGATGATTCCTTTTCTGATCCACCAAAAATTACTTTGGGTCCATTCTCTATGGGTACATAGTCCTTCAATATTCTTCTTGTGCAGTCATGTGTCTGGAATATCCACTATCAAAGTACCATATAGGGGTTTGGTTACTTGGATTCACCTGCAATAAATAAAGAATTACTTACCCTTAGAACCCAACTTGCTAGTGGGTCCTAGGTCCTTAGTTTGAAATCCTGCAGCTGTTCTAACAGGAAAACTACTCTTGGTTTTAACACTTGTGTTAAACCAGCAATCCATGGCAAAGTGGCCCACCATGCCATAACACCAACACTCAAACCTATTATACTTTTTCTTAGGTACAGACATTACTACTTTGTTGCCAGTAGTCTTGTTAGGTGTTGGTGCTTGAGCAATAAACTTCAAAAATTACTCTTGAATATGATGGGCATGCCTATTGAGTGGCCTATTGGCATTTGCACCCTTCCCCATGTGATTTTCATACTCATAGTGACCATGTTTAGGGTCATGATCATACCTGTTAGTTGGATTCACCACCTTCTTAAAGAAAATAGGAGGCTTAGCAGCTAGAGGATGAACTGGGGCCTTACCTTTTCTATGAGAATTGGTATCCCTAGTTCTTCCCTTAAAGCCTAGACCAGTCTTCCCTTTATGTGGAATAAAATTATCTATCAAGGGTAAGACAGATTTTGGCTTGGAGAATTTAGCCACTAGCTCTCTCTCTCTTGCTGAAGTTTTGCCTCCAGTTTCTTGATATGATTCTCTCTGAAAGAGATTGTGCCCATATGAATAACTATAATGTTCTTTAGTTTGTCAACCTCATTCAGTTTTAGATCCAACAGCTTTGCTGAATCTGCTGCAGCCAACTTAAGGGACTCAATTTCATTGGCCTGCTCTTTAACAAGAAACTTGCTCTTCTTTAGAGCTCGCAATAACCCACCATACTCATCAATGAGTTGGTTTACATCCCCCTCAGACTCAGATCCATCCACCTCTCTTGAAGTAGATACTTCTAATTCTGATCCAGTAAAGTAATCTGAAGCTAAAGAAGAATTGTATACCTTACTTGGTCCAGGCTGATCCTGACACTAATCATCTTCAGATTGAGCCATCAGCCCTTTATAGAAGTGTTCTTCAACTCCATTTTTGGAGTCTAGCATCTATAGGAATTCTAGTTTCCTCTTCGGTTGAGAATATCCCAACATATGCTTCCGCTTCTTCTTCTCTAGATTCTGAAGATGAAGAGTCTGTCCAACTCTTCTCCTTTGAGAAACTAGAGACTTCTCCTTCTTGTCTTTAACATGCTATTTCTTCTTGTCCTTTAACTCCTTTCTTTTGTTAGGAAAGTCAGCTATGACATGTCCAGGCCTGTTGCAGCAATAACACACAATCTTAGTATTAGATTGTTTACCAGGTTTAGAGGCATACCTGTCCTCCTTGGGAGTCTTCTTCTTCCTGTAATATTCATCCTTGGAGTAGGATGTTGATGATAGCCTGGTTCTCCACTTCTTTTTCTTCATTAACCTTTGGAATTACCTTGTAAAGGCAACAAAGTTCTCATCAGAAGTATGACTATCTGATGTGCTGTTTTAAGAAATTCCTTCTTATGCCTCAGCACTCCTTCTGGGTGGAGAAGGAGATTTTCTCCTACCCTTTTTAGAGCCTTCAGCCTTGAAGGCTATTGTCTTTCTTTAAACTCAGATCTGCTTCCCTTCTCCTCTTCTTTCCTGGTAGTAAGCTGCATTTCATATGATAACAGCTTTCCAAATAGTGTGGGTGGAGGTATATTAGCCAGCCTGGCCACTTATCTGATGGCACAAATCTTAGTGTCCTAATCCTTTGTTAGGGACCTAATCTTAGTGTTCATAAGTGCTGAAGACCCTTCCATAGGTCATCAGTTCATTCACTATTCTAAAGAACTTCTTATAGCATTAAGCTATGCTGTCAGATTTAGCTTGTCTAAATCTCTCATACTCCTAATTTAGTATAGACTTCCTGTCCTCTCTGACTTCTTCTGTGCCCTCCATGTAGACAATCAATGTGTCCCACATTTCTGTGGAGGTTTTACAGTGGACTAGATTCTGAAATGTGGTATCATCTATGGAACTTACAATAATGTTCTGTGCTCTTTTGTCTAATGTTGCCAGGATGTTTTCATCCTTGGTCAATTCAGAATAACTCTTTGGAGTTTGAATGTTTGCATCAAGAACTGATACCTTCATTGGAATGAAGGGGCCTTCAAATACTGTGACATAAATTCTTGGATCAGATGCTTCCATAAACAACCTGAACCTTTCCTTCCAAATGCCAAAGGATTCTTTCCTGCAGATGGGTAATTTCATAGATCCAATTTCCTTTTGATTCTCATTTGAACGACTACTTGATATCAGTTATTTGCCTTGGAGAATAACTCTCACTGTTAAGTCAATCTTTGAGCAACCTCCCTCTGATACCACTAGAAGGACTTTATTTCAAGAGCCTAAACACATAGAGGGGGGGGGGGTGAATAGCTTCTAATCCTTTTTAAAATTCTTTTTTATGCAAACAGTTAGATGAATCTTCAGCACAGATTATTCAATACACAGAATATAAAATACATCACAGCATACACCAGATCTATAGTGGTTCACCAAGATATGGGTACATTAACTTTCCCCCTTCTCCTATCTAGTAGATAACTGGATTCAGCCTAACTTCCTTCCATTGGCTCGGATCCGCTGATCTTACAATCTTAGAACCAAAATGATTCCTACATCTCAGACTTAACCAAGTCCTACCTCAGATTCTTCCCCAGAATCCTACCTCAGGCCTTAGCCTTACCTCAGCCTTTATAACTAGGCTTACAACTCAGACTTTTCACAAGTCCTACACCTCAGGCTATCAGCCCTACCTTAGCCTTTATAATTTCAGGCTTACAACTCAGATCTAATAATAGATCTTACAAGAAATTGAATGTATTAAGAAATAGAAATATTCGCCAGCTAGATTTCTCTGTTGGTGTACCCTTCTTGATCAGTTCTTGAATGAACTGAACCTTCTGATCCAACCTGACTTAGCTTTTCAAAGCTTCTTGATAGAACAAAAATAAGGTGAATCTTCTCTTGTTGTTGAAGTTGATCTTCAGTCAGCTTCTTCCTTAAATTCAGATTGAAATCTGAATCTTACTTGCATACAAATCTGGATCTGCCTTCGTAAGGGTTTCCCCTGTTCTTGTTGAAGAAATTCTCTTGTTTTTCCCCTTTTTAATCGATCATCCACTGGTTGTTACAGATATGAGTCTTATATAGATATTTCTCCATGGTTACCGGGTGTTCCAGTTTATAACAAACTTTTGACAATTCTGACAGAGGTGTCAGACCGGTTGGATATGACAGCTGTCAAGTCACCAGACATGTCATTAGATTCTTCAAAGTTATTCCAACTCAACGCAAATCACTCAGCAGACTGCTTCATATGTGTCGACACATATAGGCTAAGTGTCGACACAAGTCTTCATTGTGTCGAGCATTTGTCAAACGGCATTGAGTGTGTGTCGACACAAGTCCCGAGTGTCGACACAACTGCTTCAAGTGTCGACACAGCTGTTGCTGGCAAATAGCGTTGAGTGTGTCGACAGCGTTGAGTGTGTCCAAAAGGTTTTGAGTGTGTGTTGACACAAGTCCTGTGTGTCAACACAATTGCTTCTGGTGTCGACATAGCTCCTGAGTGTCGACACAGTTTCAGCTTTAAATGTCGACAAACCTTCTGCTTCAGGTGTTGACACAATTTTGGGTGTCAACACAGGTCCTTCTTTAGGTGTCGACTTTGCTTTGAGTGTCGACACAACTTCTGGGTGTCGACACAACTTCTTTATAAGTGTCGACACAAGTTCTTGGTGTCGACACATGTTCTTCACAAGTGTCGACACTTGTACTTAGAAAATTTCTTCAAATTCTTAAACCTGCACAATGTAACTCAAACATCTATCAAATACAAAATGATGCATATAATTGACTAAGATGAGACTTATTCAAATCTGGTACAAATTTTTCAATGTACCCAACAGTTAGTGTAGTCCAAGAGCGGTTAAGAGGTCGAGCCCGTGAGTTTTGGCATAATGAAGAGAAAGAGCGTGGTGCTGGTAGCTATCCTTACGCTTGTCGACACATGTGAAGAATTCTCTCAGTGAAATTTGATTCCCCCTACCGCCTTGGTACTAGCTCGACATCCGATAGTCAGAATTGTTATGGCACTAGAACCAAACCGGTTCATAGGAGTGACATATTATCCCAAGATAAGTCCTTTCCCTAGGTTGTTAGAGCTACCCCTAGCATACCTGCACCCACCTATAGAGGAAGGGAAACAGTGAGGTCCCCTATCCCAAGTTCTGTACAGGTGACTGCTAGTACTGCCATGAGCCCGCGGGGTGAGAGTAATCCTACACATAAAGGTAGTCAAACAATTACGACATATGTGTCAAGTGGCACACCTGATCTTGGCTCTATTGAGCATCCTACCCCAATTACGCCTATATGCCCTATTAAGTCTCTCCCTGAGTTTCATGATGTAGTCGTTGACTCTCCTGTTGAGTCTGAGGCTGTGTCTAGGACTGTGCCCGTCACTGAGGACGAGGCTGAATACGTTGGCGATTTGAGTGAAGATGAGGAGATTGGTTACCCTAATGACATGGACGAGGATTTCTCCTCTGAGGAATCATCTCCTCTTCCTTTTGGCGATGTATCTGAGGTATCTCCCTTGATAATTATGGAGTCTTCTGATGACCCTGAGTCAAAAGACATTCCGGCTGAGTCGGAAGAGTCATCCAATGTTGAGAGCTTACTCGTTATTAAATTAGGTGATGACTTGCTAGGACCCAATATTATTATGGTTGACCCAGAATTAATAGATGTTTCAACGGTATTGGAAGAGTCATCTTGGGATGGTTGTTCAATTTGGGATAATCTTAGTGTGATACATCCGGGAGTTAGTTCGTTTGCGTTTTCAACGAAGCTCAAAAGTCAAGTTAATTTTGATACTCCCCGGGATTCAATTTGCCCATCCCTCTATTCTGCTTTAGGCATTGTACCCACCTCATGGGAAGAGCTGGTCAACGAAGGTTGTGAAGCTTTCGTAGATTTACCCTGTGCGGAAGACTTATCTTTGGAGTACGGTTGCACTGAGGGTCTGATAGACATTTCATTGATGAATCTTTTGCCTAGGGCCGTGTTAGTTTAGAAGTTTTGTCAGGTACAATTTTGCCAACCTATACTATGACCACTGATTCTGAATTAAATTATTTATCTAATAAATTGGAAGACATGTCAGCTGGTTTTTCAGTGAGGACGAATCCACTGTTTAATTTTTCCTATGATTTTAACGGCCTGCAACCGGAGGCTTGTTCTTGGACGAGTAATCCGTATTTTGACGTTGAGTGTTACTTAACTTCCCCTACGGAATCACCCATGACGGCTCTCCCTCCGGTTCATTTAACTCGAGTAGATGATTTGTTAGGTGTTGGGAATTGTCTTCACAATACCCCAGATTTGTGGGAAGT
This sequence comes from Platanthera zijinensis, assembly GCA_039513925.1. Classification (NCBI taxonomy): domain Eukaryota; kingdom Viridiplantae; phylum Streptophyta; class Magnoliopsida; order Asparagales; family Orchidaceae; genus Platanthera; species Platanthera zijinensis. Next base: position 111,066,677 of record CM077080.1, read on the forward strand.
CAGACCTGAAACTAAGATGAATTAAGTTGTATTTGATGTTGTGTTTAAGTTGTGCGTGCAGGACTCTATTGCCAAGTGTAAACCAATGTCAGTCTATAGTGGGTCATCAAACACAGGACCGTACAATGTAATTCCTCATTGTGTGATCCAATGTGTTGACTCATGTATAGCCTCTCTATTGGGGTACACTTTGTTTCCATGCACTTGGACTACTGGACTCTGGAGTATTGAAGACTTTCTCAGAAGAAATTTTTTCTAAGTCCACATACTCGAGTAGTATCTTCTATATACTCGAGTAAGTGACTTAGTACTCGAGTAGATTGGATTACATACTCGAGTAGTTCTCAAGTTACTCGAGTAAGTGTTCTGATCGTACTCGAGTTAATCTGGACTTCTCATCTCAGAAAGTTTCTAAGTTCATATACTCGAGTAAATCCACTCATATACTCGAGTACCTCTTTTCCTTACTCGAGTAGGTGTCTGTGTACTCGAGTAGAGCCTTAGTCATACTCGAGTAGTCTCTTAGTTATACTCGAGTAGAGCTAACTGTTCAGTCTAAATATTTCTAAGTCCACATACTTGAGTAACTTCGCTCATATACTCGAGTAAGTGGCTTAGCAATCGAGTAGATCCTTCTTATACTCGAGTAGACTGGCTTAGCACTCGAGTAGATTTTTCTTATACTCGAGTAGTTTGGATTAGTACTCGAGTAGATGTTTCTACTTACTCGAGTAATCTGTCTAGAGTAACTCGGGTAGTTCTTCCAAGGCACTCGAGTAGTCATTTCTATTACTCGAGTACATGTTTCTCTTATCTACTCGAGTAGCAGACCTTTATACTCGAGTATCTTATCTAACCTGAGTATGTCGGCTCAGAATTCCAGAAATCGTTAAGTCCAGAATTGACGGAGATTTGAAATTAACCTTTTTTTGATTGGTCCACGTGTCAATCTTAATTACGATTATGACCGTTGGAGATAGCCTATAAATAGGTCTTTTCAGATTTGACTAAACATATGCGTTTACAGAGATTATATTTTAAGAAACAGAAAATCCCGAAAACCCGAATTTTCTCATCCGCCATCATTACCGTTTTCGGAAGAAGCTCTGAATCATCTTCTCTCAGCCGCAGCTATCAATCTCTGATTCTCTAGCGATCCAGACTCAAGAAGAATCATCCGATCTCTCCGTGTTTCATCGTCTATGATTTACTCTCTTGATCGTGGTGATTCCAGATCTCAGAATCGTGGATCTCAGTCAAGTCTTCTTCAACTGTTTCTGTTCAAACCGAAAAGCTCTCAAGAAGAAGATTACGTCAAAGATCCAGATCTGTGATATTCTTGTTTGTAAACTTTATTTAAACAAATTTCATTGTAGGAGATTTTTCTCTGAGTGGTAGGAAGTTTTATCTTCCGAGTGTAGATCCGTTTGGGATCGAGTTTTGTAGGAACGTGGTTCCGAGGTGTAGGATTGTTTTTGCAATCCGAGATAGTGGAGTAGCCGAGTCTAGTGATTTGCTAGATCGGTGAGAAAAGTGGACGTACCCAAGATTGGGGAACCACTATAAATCTCTTGTCGTCTGTATGATTGCTTGATTACAGATCTGTGCTGTGTTATATTTTTTATTCCGCATTTGACACGAAATTCACCTATTCACCCCCCTCTAGGTGATTTAGGTTGACAACTTAGCGCTCTCAATTGGTATCAGAGGGAGTTTGATCGTTAAAAGGTTAACACCTTGATCTAATCCTCACCAAGTTGTCTCTAGAGAAGTATCAAGCATGAGTAAGACCAAGGATTTTGCTAAGCTCCCTATCTGCACCAAGAATAATTTTCCTATGTGGAAGGAAAGAGTTTAGTTCTTCATGGAAGCAGTAGACCCTCGGATCTTCATGATTGTGTAAGAAGGTCCGCATGTTCCTATGACTGCATCAACAATAGACCCAACCAAAAAGGTCCCAAAGAAGTTGATGGACTTGGATAAGGACGAGATTGCACTTGTCTCCCTGGACAAGAAAGCTAAAAATATTATCGCAAGTGCAGTCGATGACTCAATGCTGCAGAATCTAATTCACTGCCAATCAACTAAAGAGATGTGGCAGTCCCTAGTTACTTTAATGGAAGGTACTGAAGAAGTGAGGGATGATCGGAGGTCCCTACTGAATCAGAAATATGAAGCCTTCCGACAAGGTCACAAGGAACCCATAGCTGACACATTTGAAAACTTCTTTAAGATAGTCAATGGACTGAGAGTGTATGGCCGAGTCTTTACTAATGGGGAGCTGAATGATAAGTTTCTGAGATCTCTCACAAAAGAATGGGACAATAAAGTCTGTTCCATCCGAGAGTTTGGCAGACTAGCAGAGACAGATCCACAGAATCTATTTGGCAAGCTGATGTCCTATGAACTGCAAATCAACTCCAGAAAAGCCGAAGAAGAGATAAGTCGCTTCTCCTCAAAAGAGAAGTCGGTTGCTTTAAAGGCTGACAGTTCAAGGAAGGGCAAAGCTGCCTCGCCAGCACCTCCTCAAGAAGTAAGTGAAGAAGAAGGCTCCGAGCAAAGCATCTCAGGCTCAGAACTATCTAAAGGAGAGTTCTTTTTGCTTTCGCGGCAGTTCAAGAAATTCTTGAATAAGAAGAAGCAATGGAGAGGCAAAGATGCCTCATACAGAAGATCACGACATAACGGTGATCAACAAAAGAATGGCTCGAGCAGCCATGACAGGTATAACTCCAAACAGAACAAACAAATTTCAACTGACATTGTTTGTTATTGTTGTAATAAGCCAGGTCACGTCATCGCGGACTGCCCTCACAAGAAGAAAGAGGGTGGCAGAAGAGAGGAAAAGAAATCTTCATACCACAAGAAGAGGACAAAGAAGAGCTTATTAGCCAAGAAGAGCAAAACTCTCAGCGACTCCGACTCATCTGAGTCGAGTGAAGAAGAGGAAGCTTACTTCGGGCTCATAGATCACTCTGATGATGAACAAGTCCCCCAGTTCACTGGAGAGGTAAAATCTCACACTCCTCTCTCTGAATCTGATGATGATAATGAGCAAGAGGGCTATTCCTCTGAAGATGAATCTGAACTCATGGGACAGTATAAGGAGTTACTCACGGCTTACGAAAAATGTCACAGAGTCGTGAAAACTCAAGCCAAAGAAATAAAATCTCTACAAGCTAGTGAGAGAAGCTTGAGGGAAGAAGTCACCAAGACTAATTCTCTTCAAGAGAACTTCAATGCTGCTATGGAAGAATACAATCAAGCTCTCAAGCACCTCGACCTTAAAGATGAAATCATCAAAGAATTGGAACAACAACTCGAGGCTGAGAAGAAACTTGTTGAGAGTTTCTCCAAGCCTAAGACAGTTCTTCCACTCGTTGCTGTGTTCTCAGCTAAGGCCAAGGGTGCTGGTATAGGCCACATTGGTGCTTCTAGTAAATCTTCTAGGAGAAACAAGGCCAAGAAAAAGAATAAGGCTGCCCAGAAGGCTCTAGATGAAGAAAAGGGGAAAGCTCCCTTGGAACCGGTATTGTTCAAGAAAGTTATCTTTCCTACGAACGAACTTGACTATGAGTCCACCTATGGACACTTCTCTAGGCCGATCAACGAGAAGCCTAAGTCAAGATACCAAGATTGGACTCGTCCTCGTAACTTTGGCGAGAGTGTCTTTAAGACACCTTATGAAGAGATTCAACTTCAGAACTATGGACCATATGCTCATGGTCATAACATCAAGAAGACACCAAAGGTAAAACCTATTTTGGAAAAGCCTATGAAGGAGAAGACTTCATGTAGCTGCCATAATCATGAAGCTTCTTCCTCCAAGAGTGAAGTTCTTGCTAGACCATCACTTCAGAAAATCAAGCAGGAATACACCAGGAAAAGATACAACAGGTTCGACTGTTGGTGCTGTGGAAGAATTGGTCATTTTGCCATCGATTGTTGGTTCAATCCTAGAATGTTGCAACCCCTCAAGTTAGCAACGTGAGAATGACCACTCATTAGGCTAATGCTCGTAGGGGGAGTATTTTAACTCGAGACCAAGGACCCAAACTTGTTTGGGTTCCTAAGGCTAAGTGATTGTAATTGCAGGTATGTCCAAAGACCACCAAAATGCCAATCTGGTACTTGGACAGTGGATGCTCTCGGCATATGACCGGGACAAGAATCCTACTCCAGAATTTCACCTCAGTCTGCAATGGACCAAAGGTCATATTTGGAGGTTCAGATCGAGGAATAACTAAAGGCTACAGTATGATTACTAACGGCAGCGTATCCTTTTCGGATGTAGCCTATATTGAAGGATTGGAACATAATCTCATCAGCATAAGCCAACTATATGACAAAGGATACGTGGTTGAATTTCATGCTGACAAGTGTTTGATAAAATCGGTTGATAACATGGAAACTGTTTTATCAGGCACTTGAAGCAGAAATATTTTCTGTTTAAACTTCATTTGTATAGACTCGTCTACACCAGTATGTCTTTTAGCAAAAAGTAGTGCATCTCTCGCTGACCAATGGCACAAGAGACTAGCACATATTAATTTCAAAACTATTAATTAACTATTCTCCCAAAACTTAGTACGTGATGCCCCTAATGTCAAGTGCGTTACGGACAGTCTTTGTCACGCCTGTATCAAAGGCAAGCAAACAAGGAGTTCATTTAAAAGCATAATAGGGAAGGATTCCAATAGAAGCTTACAACTTCTCCATATGGACTTGTTTGGTCCACTACAAGTTAGAAGTTTGGGAGGTAAGGAATATACGTTGGTTATTGTGGATGATTACTCGCGCTTTGCGTGGGTGTTCTTTCTGAAACACAAGTCAGACACCTTCAGTACTTTCACTAGTTTTGTTAGGCAAATCCAGAATGAATACAACTGTTCCGTAGTCAAAATCAGAAGTGACAATGGAACGGAATTCAAGTCTGGAGCCATGACAGAATTCTGCGAAAGTCAAGGTATCTTTCATGAGTTTTCCTCTCCTTGCACTCCACAGCAAAATGGAGTAGCAGAGAGAAGGAACAGAACACTCATAGAGGCTTGCCGGACTATGTTGAGTGATGCCTCACTTCCAGAGTATTTCTGGGCTGAAGCCGTCAACACTGCTTGTCACGTGCAAAATCGAGCTCTCATCAACAAGAACCATGATAAGACTCCTTACGAATTTCTAAAAGGCAGGAAACCAACCATTTCATATTTTAGAATCTTTGGCTGTAAGTGCTTCGTACTCAACAACAGCACGTATCGCACTACCAAGTTTAGCGAGAAAAGCTTTGAAGGTATTTTTGTAGGTTATAGTAGCCATAGTAAGGCCTATAGAGTATTTAATAGAAAAACTCTGGTGGTAGAAGAGTCGATACACCTTGTATTTGATGAGATGAGTTTGTTGCAAAGCAACTCTTCTAGTGTGCTCATTGAAGATGCAGGTACCAAGATGAAGGAACTTAGCTTGGATGAGCCTACTCAAGATAAAGATGAGACGTTCATCAAGATCACCTCTACAACCCCTATTGGAGAGGTAGATGATCAAGATGAAGAATACATCCCAGCTGAAGATGCAACTCCAGTGGCTGAAGAGATCCCAGATGCAAGGACTCTAGAGTTCAGACACTTGAAAGATCATCCCTTAGATCAAATCATAGGAGATCCTCAGGATGGTGTCAGAACCCAGAGAGGTACAACTAACGAGAATTTATTCTTGAGCTTTCTATCACAGGTTGAACCTAAGAAGTTCGAGGAAGCAAACTCGGATGCATCCTGAATACTAGCCATGGAAGAAGAGTTGAATCAGTTCAAACGTTGCAAAGTTTGGACACTTGTTCCTAGACCCAAGAGTAAGAACGTCATCGGGACAAAATGGGTCTACCGGAATAAGATGGACGAAGATGGAACAATTATAAAGAATAAAGCCAGACTTGTCGCCAAGGGCTATCGTCAAGAAGAAGGAATCGACTTTGACCAAACATATGCTCCAGTGGCAAGACTGGAGGCGATCAGGTTATTTCTTGCCTACGCTGCACTTAAGGGCTTTACCGTCTATCAGATGGACATCAAGTCCGCCTTCCTGAATGGTGACATAAAGGAAGAAGTGTATGTAGAGCAACCGCCAGGTTTTGTTGACTCAACTGTTCCTAATCATGTTTATTTACTGCAAAAAGCTTTATATGGTCTTAAACAAGCTTCTCGAGCTTAGTATGAGACGCTGTCTACCTTTCTTCTTGAGAACAAGTTCACAAGAGGAAAGATAGACAAGACATTATTTCTTAGGGAAATAAAAGGCAAGATTTTGCTAGTGCAAATCTATGTCGATGACATTATTTTTGGCTATACAGACAACAACCTCTGCAAGAAGTTTTCTAAACTTATGCAAGGGAAGTTTGAAATGAGCAGTATGGGAGAGCTGAAATATTTCTTAGGGCTTCACGTGAAACAATCTGAGGATGGAATTTTCATCTCACAGACTAAATTCACCAAAGAGCTACTTAAGAAATTCAGAATGGAGAACGCAACCTCTATGAGGACTCCAATGGCCTCAGCTATGTCTCTGGACAAGGATGAGAAAGGGAAACCTTTTGATGAAACCAAGTACAGAAGCATAATTGGGTCCTTGCTCTACCTTACCGCAAGTAGACCAGACATAATGTTTTCAACATGTGTATGTGCTAGATTTCAGGTGAACTCTAAGGAATCTCACTACATTGCTGCAAAGCGAATCTTGAGATACCTCAAAGGTACACCAAATCTTGGCTTATGGTACCCAAGAAGTAATGATAGTGAACTAATTGGATTTTCAGATGCAGATTTTGCAGGAAGCAAAGACGACAGGAAAAGTACTTCCGGGACTTGCCAATTTCTCGGAAGGAGACTTATTTCCTGGAGCAGTAAGAAGCAGAACTGTGTATCCATCTCAACGGCTGAATCAGAGTACATCTCTGCAGGCAGCTGTTGTGCACAGCTTCTATGGATCAAGAATCAATTTGAAGACTATAACATGAAGTTCCAGAACATCCCTCTGCTTTGCGACTCTTCCAGTGCAATAACAATCGCCAACAACCCAGTCTCCCACAGCTGGACAAAGCACATAGAGCTTCGATATCACTTCATCCGGGAGCATGTGGAGAATGGAGACATAGATCTACAATACGTCTCCACAGATAGGCAAGTTGCAGATATATTCACGAAGCCGCTAGATGAGACCAAGTTCTCATTCTTCAAAACTGAACTTGGGATGCTCAACAAAGAAGATTAGTAGTCTCTATCAAAGTCTCAGAGTTAAAAGTTGGTGGAGGTAAAGATCAGTGCTTCGAGAAAAATATTTTGTCAAAGTGACTTACTCAAGTAAGTGTACTCATATACTCGAGTACTTGGAAACAATCACGAGTAGTTACACGTCTACACTCGAGTACATTACAATATACTCGAGTAACTCAAAGTATCTACTCGTGTAGGTAAAAAATTCACTCGAGTACATATTCTTCATACTCGAGTACTTAGTAACTCACTCAAGTACTTCATGATCTACTTGGTCTTCGAGTTACTCGTGTAGGTTACAACAGATTACTCGTGTATGCCGATATATACTCGAGTACCAGGAAATTCCAGAACTTTGAAAATCTCATTTTTCTCTTTTCGCACACCTCGATTTTTGCCGCCCCCCATAAGGTATGTTTTATTTTAAAACCCAATCTTAAACCTAATTAAGGTTATGTATATAAATAGAATGATCCCGTAATCCATTTCCACGAAACCTTTCTCGAGTACTCGTCGGCGCTTCGCCTTCCAGAACCGCAGAGCGTTGTCTTCTCCAGAATCCGTTACTCCAGAACTCGATGGCTCTGAGAGGTCTAAGTTGTTAGCCTAAATCACCTAGAGGGGGGTGAATAGGTGAAATGCGTGTCAAATGCGGAATTAAAAATTAACACAGCACACATCAAGCAATCACAGACGACAAGAGATTTATAGTGGTTCCCCAACCTTGGGTACGTCCACTTTCCTCACCGATCTAGCAAATCACTAGACTCGGCTACTCCACTATCTCGGATTGAAAACAATCCTACACCTCGGATCCACGTTCCTACAAAACTCGATCCAACTGGATCTACAAAACTCGGAAGAAAGATCTTCCTACAAATCTCGGAGAAAAACTCCTACAAAGAAATTTTGGTTTGAGAATAAAAAATCAAAACAACAATCTCAGATCTGGATCTTTGACAATCTTCTTCTTTAGGAACTTCGGCTTGATCAGAAAAGGTTGAAGATGACTTGAGAGAGATCCACGAATCTGAAAACTAGAACCACCTCGATCGAGAAGATAGATCTGGAATCTTTGAGGCTCGGCGAGATCGAGTGATTCACTTTTGTCTGGATCGCTGGAGAAACAGTCGTTGAAGATGGAGATCGGGGCGATCCAAAGCTTTTTCCGCGAACAACAATGGCGGCGGCGGCGGCGTGAGAATTAGGGTTCACGGAATTTTCTTTTTCTTAAAAAGAATATCTCTGTAATCTTGTTAATTAGTCAATTCTGAAATGACCTATTTATAGGTGGACTCCAACGGTCATAATCTTAATTAAGGATGACACGTGGACCAATCAGAAATGACGGATTCAAAATACTTAAGGTGAATTTGAACTTAGAAAAAATTTTGGAATAGAGAACTGCTATACTCGAGTAAGAGAAGATATACTCGAGTATGGGAATTCAGATACTTGAGTGATAAAGAGGAGTATACTCGAGTATGAGAAGAGAAATTTACTTGAGTGCAAAAAAAACAAACTACTCGAGTATCAGAAAAGATATACTCGAGTATCAGAACGATATACTCGAGTATCAGAAAGATATACTCGAGTGAAAGAAAGATATACTCGAGTGAAAGGGGAATTACTCGAGTATCAGAATATGTATCCGGGAAACATTCACTTACTCGAGTATCAAAGTCAATTACTCGAGTATGGAAATACTTACTCGAGTATTAAAATCAATTACTCGAGTATAGAAACACTTACACGAGTATTAAAAGAAACTACTCGAGTATAACTACTTGAACTTGCAGAGAAGGGAAGAAATGGATCTACTCGAGTATGATACAAGATTTACTCGAGTGATTAAGTTACTTACTCGAGTATGAAAAGAGCTACTCGAGTATGACTACTTAACTACTCGAGTATAGATATATCTACACGAGTATTCAGACCCTACTCGAGTAAGTCTAACTGATTACTCGAGTATGTCTCACTAACTACTCGAGTATAACTAACTAGCTACTCGAGTATTAAGTCTGATACTCGAGTATAAGAGAGGGGTTACTCGAGTATTTTGGACTTAGAAAAAAAATTCAGAGGAAATTAGCTCCAATGCTTCTGTCCATCAATCCAAGTGCATGAATGAGAAGTGTATCCCAATAGAGAGGCTATACATGGGCCAACACTTTGGATCACACAATGAGGGATTACATTGCATAGTCCTGTGTTAGATGACCCATTATAGACTGACATTGGTCTACACTTGGCAATTAGTGTTGGATCTTGTAGCCAACCTTAGAGGGGGGGGGGGGGGTGAATAAGGTTCGACGCGTTTCTTGAAATTTAAGCGTTAATTTGTCCACAGAACCAGAGCTTAGGAAACTACTGCAGAGCGTTGGGTAACCAATGTTCTGCGGTACGTTATTCACTCTTTTCCTGTACAAATTAGCTTGTGCGCACACACGTGAAACTAGACTTATCATTCACAAGTAAACATAAGAGGCAATGATATGAAGAAAATATCTCATATGAATCATTAAGTCACACACAATGTTACACTTGTAATTAGGATTGATTTAAAACATGTTTACACACAGTACATACAACTTGGATCTCCATGACGCCGGAGATCAGAGGCGGTGAATAAAACTCTTGGGTTTTCTATACCGACCCAAAACCCGGACCGGTTGGCTCTTCACTTTCTCCCCGAAAGGTCTTAGAGCCGCTCTTCACCTCCACACCCGGAAGGGTCTTAGAGCCCCGCTAGATCCCCGATCTAGACGCCCCAAATCCCGGGACGATTTTCCACGGAATCCAAACCGGATTCCGACGACCTTCCCGGGTCGATTTCCCTTACCACTTATAACAAAAAAGAAGAAAAAGATACAAAAAGAGATTACAAAATATATTCGTTAAAGTTTAGGTTCTCCCTCTTGAGAAGTTCTCCGGATAGATCTACGGCCGGTGCTTGTGATCTTCGATGGAAAGCACCCGGTCGCTAGACGTAGACGATGCGAATCCTTGATCGCCAGAGTTCTTCGATCTCGAACGGGAGGAAGAAGCCTTGCTTTTTCTTTGACGAAGACGAGTAGAACGGACGTAGGAAGACGGCCGAACTTGGTATTCCTGGAGCACTTCGTCAATAATCTCTGGAGGCTTAGGTCTTGAGGAAACGGCGCTGCTTTTTATATGTCTTGGAGAAAATAGACTACCGCCTGCGATAACTCTATCGCCGGGCGGTAAGTTCGCGCGTAACGCCTGCCAGCTGTCTCCACACGTCTCCCGAAACGGCAACTATAACTGCTCATTAAGGAAACTGCCGTTTCAAGAGAGCTATCGCCGGGCGGTAATAGTTACCGCGCCCAGTCAGAGCGATAGCGCCATTTCGCCAAATAATTCTACCGCCTGCGATAAGACTATCGCCTGAGCGGTAAGTTCGCGCGTAACGCCTGCCAGCTGCCTCCACACGTCTCCCGAAACGGCAACTATAACTGCTCATTAAGGAAACTGCCGTTTCAAGAGAGCTATCGCCGGGCGGTAATAGTTACCGCGCCCAGTCAGAGCGATAGCGCCATTTCGCCAAATAATTCTACCGCCTGCGATAAGACTATCGCCTGAGCGGTAGGTACCATCGTCGACGATCGTCCCCTTGATGCACGTCGACCGGATACCGCCGGCGGTAGCGTCCTGTCGTCGGGCGGTAGCTTTTGATTGTCGACGATCCTTCCTTAGCTGATAAATGGGTCGTCGACCATCGAACCGATATGCGTCGATCGAGATGGTTACCGCGCTGCGATAAGGTTATCGCCGGGCGGTAGTAACCTTTTGAAGCTCTTCTCCTTTCCTTTCACCTGTCAGCCTGCACACTCTATCACACAACCAATCTCATCAAATACAAGCAGGGAGTTGATATTCTCAAACCTAAGGAGTGTGAAACCATGTTCCAACAAACTCCCCCTTTTGATAATATCAATCCCGTTCATGATAAACCAAAATCAAGTAGATAGAGTGCCAGAATAGATGTATGTAGCAACGTAGAACAGTATAAAGTAGAGTATCAGAGTAAAATGATATTGAACAAATAAGCAATACACACCTATATCGATCCCGTTCAATCCTGTTCTATCCTACTACATACTCCCCCTATCGGTGGGACGCTCCCCCTATCTATGAGCACACACACACCTCAATACGCTCCCCCTATCATGAACACTACCTCCAATACCTTCTCCCCCTTTGATAATATCAAAAGAATGGGCAAGGCCAACCGACCAAGGAGGATGAAAATTGTAGGCGAGAGATAACGTAATATAGACCCACAAAGCACTTGAAATCAGAGAATTGTAAAACAGGGTCAAAATCAGGAGCAAACGCTAATCAGAGTGAAGAAATTGGACTATATGCACGAGACATAGCACACATCAAGTATGACATGAATGTTTGCAAGGTTTAGATAAATAGAGAGAAAAATAGGCAAACACAAATATCGTCATGAGAGAAAAAAAATATGCCGGTACGTATTGTGCGAAAAGCATCGAATGTAGTTGAGGTCCAATTCTTATGCGCGGAAGATTTAAATAAGATAATGACATGTGCACGTGTAGCACCAAGAGACAAAACATTCAATAGAGATATCATGCAGACATGTTTTATATCAAGCAACCTAACGATGCTAACACCAAAGAGATATAGTGAAAAATCACGTCACATAACATAGTGCGGCATAAAGAAATTAAATCAAGGGCACAAATCATAAAGTGTAGTCCATGCACAAGATCGAAACGACTTTGTAATCCAAGGTGCTCACCCTCACAACGCTTATGAAGACTTATCAGGAGGGATGAGTAGTGCTTGGGGGGTCTGTAAGCGGGATTTGATGGCCATCATTTTATTTTGAGTTAGGCCATCAATTTTATACATAATCAAAGCAAAACAAGACCCCAAGTCAATCGAAATCTACCCACATAGGTAGATCCACTTTAACTTGTTTACATTGGACATATGCGTTTCTAGTTTTGGCCCAAAAATTTAATTAGCATAGACACGCGCAATTTGATTTCATGACATTGATTGTTCAAGATATATCAGATATGTTAAATTTAGTGTCACGATTTATAGCATGTCAGCTTATTATCTCAGGTTGAGTGCATGATCAAGTGGTGTGTGAGTGGTGTAATCATTATCGTAAATAAATCCTCACACATACTTAGAGGCGTAGACAACGTACACCCACATTAATTTTCGCACTCAATAGCTAGACAAAAATTTAACTTCGCTCATCATGACCGGATACCAATGTGCCGTACAAATTGACAAGAAGATTAGCAAACATTGTATATACTTGAAAATATACCACGACTCGGTCATATGAGCCCCCATGAGAAAAAAAAACGCACATTGGCCCTAGAACTACCACCATTTGTCTACTATATGGACACCCATGATTTTCGTGTGTACTTATATGCGAGTCAGAGTACTATCGCCTGCGGTAGTACTACCGCTCCGCGGTAACTCCGGAATAGATATGCTGTAGGTTATTTCAGATCCGCCCACACTCATTCTCACCTTGCATCCCTTTTGGAAGGAAGCTTCTCCAGCTCTACAGATCTCCTTTGATTCCAGGTAATGCTCTATCCTTTCTCATTTTTGCTTGATTTCTTGTTTAGGATCCATATGAGATGTCTTTGTGGAGTAGATGTGTTCTCTCATGGCATTTTTATATCCACTTCTTCACGGATCTCCTCTCACATATCCCCCTTTTTGAAAAATATTGCCATTGTTTTAGTCTATTTCGGATCTATGCTTTAAGAGGTGAAAAATATTGCCATTGTTTGTAAAGGATCCGAAATGCGGAGGAGTAAAAAGGGATACTTTCACATGTTTCATTTTTAGATTTTTATTGTCGGATCTCATCTCCTCTTTCAAGATCTACGAAGTTCATATATAGATCTATGAAAAACATGGAGATTGGAGTGGTTTTTTACAAAAAAAAATCGATTTTTTAGCTCAAAACGGCGGAAAGAGGTGAAGTGCAGTCCGTCGAGCTACCGCCGGCGATAGCTAATTATCGCCTGCGATAGCTCCCAGATTTCACTAAATTTTTGTGAATTTTCAGTTTTGGATCCCAGTTCCTGATTTGAGTTTTTGAATGTTGTTTCATGCAGGAAATGGCCTCCTCGAGCGCACACTCTGGACGTCGAAGTGTTTCAAAACGAAACCGTAGAGAGACTACGCACCCCGCTATAGACAACGCCACTGTGAGCATTCCTATGCTCATAGAAATTGATGATCGGTATACTCATATCTATGAGTATCTCGAAGAATCGGGCGTGTTGGCGGTGATATCAGATGGGTGTTCCTTTTCCTCCGCTCTCGTTCGAGAGTTCTACAACAACTTGAGGGATCCATCTCTGATGCGTCTGGGAGGAGGAGTTCAGTCTTGCATCGGGGATGAGATAGTTACTATCACCCATGCCGACCTGGAGACGAAGTACGTGTGGCCATCCAACCTTCCATACTTGGATGTTGTAGAATCCTTCAGGACAGCACGGGATTGGAGAGTGATGAACGAGGTTCTCCATGGAGTGGAGGGGCGTCCTGACTTTTTCACTTCGGTGGACACACTCACACCAGTTGCTCGGATAATTCAGGATATCCTCCGCCATTCGCTGATGTTCAAGGCAGGAGATACTCGAAAGGTCACGGCTCAGCTATCCATGGTGACCTATCACATTATAGCGCAGAAGCCATTCAGCGTTTCAGATCTCATCCTGTCTATCATGAGGTATACTTTTCGCCTCAAGTCCCCCGATCGTCAGCGGGTAAATACACTCCCTTTGGGAGGAGTCATCCAGACCATCCTGAAGATCAAGTACCCAACCATCGACTGGACCTCCTATCCCATTGACATCGTTCCTCAGGTCTATCATGTAGGAGAGATACCGGCTGCTTCACGGGTGCGACCACAGGTGCCACCTCTGGAGCCATCGGTACCCCGGTCGGGATCTCTTCGCGAGGCAAGTCGTGGAATTCATAGCCTCATGGAGGAGCAGGGAAAGGAGATCAAAGGCATGAAGAAGATGCTTAAGAAGATCATGAGGAAGCTCAGCATTTCTTCAACATCCTCTGATGAACAGGCGTGATCCCATTTTTATTTGTACCCTTTCGAGTTTTTAGATTTATGAACAATTAAAAATTGATGTAATAATACAGGTACCGGCCCGAACATTTTTCTTGAATGTTTTTGGTTTCATTTTATGTGGGCAATTTAATCTCTATTTTGTTATCACTTGATTATGCGTGAAAAGTGGATTTTGATCAGTATTAATTTGCTCCTAAGCTCTTTGAGTCCCGCACAACTAAAACAGACGTACGATGTGAAGTAGGAGATAGTCATGACGTGATCAAGTGTGTCATTCTACTTCACTAACGGGACATACTTAGGAGTTGAGAGGTTTGGGTATCCAGAAGGAGCCAAAAATGACTTTCCTTTTGGGAACCCAACGATGTTGTGATACAGCTGAACCCGGTGAAGGAGGGTTCGCCCGGTCTATCAGACTGGGCGTGCTACGTCGCGTGACTGGTCTCCATTCATACCTTGTTTGATGTTTTTCTTATGTTGCAGATTCTCTTTTGGATGTCTAGGAGTCCTTACGTGAGAGATTGTGGTTGGGCACAATTGTCTTTGGGAATTAATCATGTTGAGATTACTTTCTGACATGAAATACTTCTTGTTACCATACTGACTCATAGCATAAAGACTTTTTGAAGGATATCTGCGTTCAATTGGTTTTGTGAATGGAGTAGTTGGTTTTTCGCCAGTGGATATGATTTTCATATTTGAGGTTTTCACTCGCGTTGGCTTGAAGTTTACTACTCCCTTTGATTTTCCTAACTGACGTGAGTGAGCTTGTGTTCAACGTGCATTTGGAATTTTCTTGATATTGCACGTTTATGTGTTGAGAATTTTTCTTTAAAATTTCCTTAAGCACGTTGATTTTCGTTTCCAAATCTTCATTTCTCTGTTTGAGATTTGTTCTCGCTTTGGTGTAGGCAGTTGTGCTATTCTTGAGTATTGCGACTATTGAGTTAATGTGGGCTTCATACTTATTTCTGCATTCTTCGAAGACCTCACTCATCTCAGTGATTTCAACTCTATAGTCCACGCACTTAGCACACTCCCCCTTTGACGCTAAGTTTTCTAGAGACAGTTTCTCATTTTGTTCTCTTAGAGAAATGCACTCTTTCTCTTCCTCCTCACGTTTCTCTTTTAACTTCTCACAATTTATACAAAGTGTAGAGTTGTCCTCTAAAGAGCATACAGGAGAACTAGACACGACAGTGGAAGATTCTACACTAACATTTGCTTTTAAAAGGTTATTTTCCAAGCGTAGTTTTGAATTAATATTTTTCAGTTTCTTAAGTCTACGCCTATTCATATTCAGCATATTCAGTGTATAAACAGACTTGTATACACGGAGAGAGTTTGTGTTTCTTACAGCGCTCTTGGACGAGGCAAGATTTGAACACAAGGTTCCTTCATCATCTTCCCCTTGGCTCTTCTCGTCCAGTGACAGATGTTCATCTCCACTCTTGCTTGACGTGTCTGTCTTGACTTCCTCCAAGAGTGCATCTCCATTTGACTCGTCACTTGGATCTATAAGAAACTGCTCGAAGTCATTATCTGCAGGATGAGAACGATAAGTAGACTCAAGATATTCCCATATCTCATATGCAGTGGAACACATGTGAATGCGTTTAAAAATTTCTTGACTAAGCCCACAAAACAAACTGTTCATAGCCTTGGCATTTAAATAACACTCGTGCTTATTTAGGCTATAAGGGGGCTTGGTACAAGTAATGTTCCAAACTTCTACATCCGTTAGCATAAGGAATTTTCTCATTAGAGTTCTCCATTCATTATAGTTCACTCCTATAAAGAGAGGTGGTGCAAACACATTTTCGGTGTACAATTTTTCATTCCCACTCATCAGTCCATGATGGAGGTTGGCCATTATTCCCGGTGGTGAAACCGTTTTGGAATAACCTGCCTCTGATACCACTTGTTGGATCTTGTAGCCAACCTTAGAGGGGGGGGGGGTGAATAAGGTTCGACGCGTTTCTTGAAATTTAAGCGTTAATTTGTCCACAGAACCAGAGCTTAGGAAACTACTGCAGAGCGTTGGGTAACCAATGTTCTGCGGTACGTTATTCACTCTTTTCCTGTACAAATTAGCTTGTGCGCACACACGTGAAACTAGACTTATCATTCACAAGTAAACATAAGAGGCAATGATATGAAGAAAATATCTCATATGAATCATTAAGTCACACACAATGTTACACTTGTAATTAGGATTGATTTAAAACATGTTTACACACAGTACATACAACTTGGATCTCCATGATGCCGGAGATCAGAGGCGGTGAATAAAACTCTTGGGTTTTCTATACCGACCCAAAACCCGGACCGGTTGGCTCTTCACTTTCTCCCCGAAAGGTCTTAGAGCCGCTCTTCACCTCCACACCTGGAAGGGTCTTAGAGCCCCGCTAGATCCCCGATCTAGACGCCCCAAATCCCGGGACGATTTTCCATGGAATCCAAACCGGATTCCGACGACCTTCCCCGGTCGATTTCCCTTACCACTTATAACAAAAAAGAAGAAAAAGATACAAAAAGAGATTACAAAATATATTCGTTAAAGTTTAGGTTCTCCCTCTTGAGAAGTTCTCCGGATAGATCTACGGCCGGTGCTTGTGATCTTCGATGGACAGCACCCGGTCGCTAGACGTAGACGATGCGAAGCCTTGATCGCCGGAGTTCTTCGATCTCGAACGGGAGGAAGAAGCCTTGCTTTTTCTTTGACGAAGACGAGTAGAACGGACGTAGGAAGACGGCCGAACTTGGTATTCCTGGAGCACTTCGTCAATAATCTCTTGAGGCTTAGGTCTTGAGGAAACGGTGCTGCTTTTTATACGACTTGGAGAAAATAGACTACCGCCTGCGATAACTCTATCGCCGGGCGGTAAGTTCGCGCATAACGCCTGCCAGCTGTCTCCACACGTCTCCCGAAACGGCAACTATAACTGCTCATTAAGGAAACTGCCGTTTCAAGAGAGCTATCGCCGGGCGGTAATAGTTACCGCGCCCAGTCAGAGCGATAGCGCCATTTCACCAAATAATTCTACCGCCTGCGATAAGACTATCGCCTGAGCGGTAAGTTCGCGCGTAACGCCTGCCAGCTGCCTCCACACGTCTCCCGAAACGGCAACTATAACTGCTCATTAAGGAAACTGCCGTTTCAAGAGAGCTATCGCCGGGCGGTAATAGTTACCGCGCCCAGTCAGAGCGATAGCGCCATTTCGCCAAATAATTCTACCGCCTGCGATAAGTCTATCGCCTGAGCGGTAGGTACCATCGTCGACGATCGTCCCCTTGATGCACGTCGACCGGATACCGCCGGCGGTAGCGTCCTATCGCCGGGCGGTAGCTTTTGATTGTCGACGATCCTTCCTTAGCTGATAAATGGGCCGTCGACCATCGAACCGATATGCGTCGATCGAGATGGTTACCGCGCTGCGATAAGGTTATCGCCGGGCGGTAGTAACCTTTTGAAGCTCTTCTCCTTTCCTTTCACCTGTCAGCCTGCACACTCTATCACACAACCAATCTCATCAAATACAAGCAGGGAGTTGATATTCTCAAACCTAATGAGTGTGAAACCATGTTCCAACAATTAGGACCTGCACACATACAACTCAAATACCACATCAAATACATCTTAATTCATCTTAGTTCAAGGTCTGACTTCCTACAAATCTGAGGTATTGTGGAGACAAACCCCATCAATCTCCCCCTATTTATAGATGTCAGCACTCTCTATACTAAGGTGAATTACTTAAGAGTAAAAGAACAACATGCATATAGCAGGAGAATGAACTAAACTAAAGCAGGGTAAACAAAACATTGCCATAATCAGAATTAAATATATATATATATAGAAATGTTTTAAGCACAGAAACAAAATTCCAATTCCACATTCTCAGTTCAACTCAAAATGGGGCATCCTTGTGCATCCTTTCTCTTTTCAGCTCTTGCCTCTCTAGGTAGCTGAAAGGCTTTGGAAAGTAAGTCCTGGGCCTAGGAGGAGCAGCTGGGTTGTTGTGCCCCCAATTTCTGTCATGTAGCCTGATCTTTATCTGAGATGCTTCATAGGCTTTCCACTCTGAATAACTGTAGTAATTATCTCTGTTCTCCCCAAGATCAATCACTAACCTTAAAGTATCAAGAATCAGAGACTTAGAGGTAGGACTCCACACTTCAGCATGAACAACAGGTGGTCTACCTTCAGGAGCTGGCTCTTTCCTGGGTGCAGAACGGCTGGCAGAAGCGCCGTCACCATATTTTCTTTTCTTCTTAGAAGGACCTTGAGAATTGGAAGGAAAATCATCTTGCCATGCTTCAGTATATGATAGGCGAGGCTCAGTCACATCACCCTCAGGTCTGGGTGAGAAGACTGGCACACCTCCTTGAAAGGTTGCTTGAGCTGAGACATCTGCTGGAGGCTGATCTGCAAGAGGATCTAGATGCTGAGGTATAATGGTAGGGTCCAGTTGAAACTCAGGAAAGTTTTGATTATGCAGCCAGACAGCAGTGTCATAGGTATAGAGTTTGACAGACTGGAGCTGGGAAAGAATGGATTCTTTCAATCCTTTTACTAGATCACTTATAGCCTCTTTAGATTGGGTAGATAGTTGTTCAGAGAGCTTTTCAACTTGTTCTTTTACGGTCTTCTCCCCCTTGCTGATATCTATGGATAGCTGGGCAATAGCTTCATCTCTGAAGTTGCCCACTTCATTACAAACTTTCACAACATTAGCTTCAGCTCTCTCATCTAGCTTGAGCTGATTGTGAGCTACTGTCTCTGCCTGGTTTCTGAGCTCACCTATGCTGGTGATGGTGTGATCTATGGCTTTGCCTCCAATATTGAACAGCTGCTTGAGAGTGTCAGTGTTTGCTTGAATTTCAGCAAAGCCTCTGCTCATCTCCTTTTCAAGAGCAGAGACCTTGGAGGTGACTGACTGCAGAGAGGCATCAAAGTAATCTCTCTGTTCTTTGAGCATAAGCTCAATCTTGCTTACAAGTTCTGAAGAGGAAGAAGAAGAAGGGGCTGAGGTTGATGCAGGGACTGATGGAGCAGGAGTAGTAGTGGTCCAATTAGGGATCTCTGTAATGATCACTGAGCTAACAGCTCTTTTGAAGGGTTCTATTTCAACAGCTTCTTCTGGATGGAGGAAAGATGGCATGGAGAAATCCAAAGTCTTCAGAGGTGCCTCCACAGGCTCTGGAGACATTTCCTCATCATCAGACAAGATAACATGATCTGATTTGTTGGGCTCACTATCAGGAGTCTTGGCAGGAGACTATACTGGAGACTTGGCAGGAGACTTGGCAGCTGAATCATTCTGAAAAAGAGGAGCATCTGAGCTTAGCTCATCAATAAGTCTGTTAATATCTTCAGCTGTAGACAGTAGGTGAGCTGTATCTGGAATTTCAGATTCAGGAATTGCTGATTGAAGATGAGCTGGAGTAGGAGAAACTGGAGGAGTAGCAACTCTGACATTTTCTTGTGCTGGAATCAATGATTCAGAAGAAACTTGATGCTGAGAAAGAGAAGAGGCAGGCTCCCCCTCAACTAAAGCACCAGAGGTAGCAATAGTTTGATGTAGAGGAGGAGATGGAATCCTGTCTTCAGGTAAACTGTTTTCTTGTTGTAGTTCTGAGATGGCATCAGCCTTTGAAGCTTGGGCAGAGTTCAGGATCTTGAGGTCATACCTCTGAATGGAAGAGATAGAAACTTTCTTCATGTGGTGAAGAGGAGTCCCTTTAGATAAGTCAAACACTGTAGGATTGATCTCATGGAGGAGGAGGGAGATAATCCTAGCAAAACTGGGATGTTTGACGCTTTCTTGGATCTTATCCAGTATCATCATTCCGAACTGGAATTTCTTCCTGCAGACAATAGCTTGCATAACGTCGAAAAGATTTTGGGAGATGTCTCTGATGGAGTATGTCTTACACTATAGGATTTTGGCGATGATGTCAACGAGAAACTTCCCTTCTGAATTGAACAAGGATCGATTCAGGGTTTCACCTCCACCTTCAGGATCTCGACCGCAGAACAGAGAGGTGCGGTCGGCATCTGCCTTGTCTAGGTCATCTTCTTCGTCGACCACTGGCATCCGGAGCAGAGTGGCGACTGAAGTTTTATCCAACCGAATTTCAACTCCCTTTACCTTGGACTTCAGAACTGTGCCGTTGTGTCTAATCTTCAGATTTCTGTAGAATTCTTCAACCTCAGGAAGCAGGAGACGACAGGGTTCTTGAAGAACGAAGGACAACCCGGCCGTGTCCAGGAGAATCAGTAAGTTCTTGAAGTCATCAGAAATCTCTTCAATACCATCTGTTACTAGTTCAGAGCCGATTCCAATCTTGGAGGAGGGAGGAGCCATCAGCGATTCTGCAATGCGAAGGAAACAAGAATGAGGACGACAAAGCACTGCAACTGCTCTGGGAGACGAAGAGACAGGAGTCTTGCGGCGACGGAAGAGGAAGAATAGGGTTTGGGAATACGAGAAGTCGGCGGCTACTCGAGTGAATGAGGAGTGGAAAGGACTTTTTCGTTTTGAATATATATATAAATAATCCTAATTAGGTTTAAAAAGGATTAAGTATAATGACATATCTGAACGAGGCGGCAATTGCTTGGTGCGGATAGAGAATATAAAAATCCGAAAAAAATTCTGAGTACTCGAGTAGAGGATGACAGCATACACGAGTATGAGGTTTAGTATACTCGAGTAGGTCACAACATACACGAGTAATCAAGAATTCATACTCGAGTATGTAAAGAGCATACACGAGTATTAAGTCCTTGACGAATTTTCATACTCGAGTATCAGAAGTTCATACACGAGTATCTTTTGGAGTACTCGAGTATATGAAACTTTTTACTCGAGTATTAGCCGTTTACTCGTGTAAGTGTAACGATGCTCGAGTTTCTAATACTTGAAGGAATTTCCCTGGTAGATGTCTATTTCCACTGAAAAACTGTACCTCTTAGCAGCTAACACTACGGAAATCTTCTTAATCTTGAGAGTCCATCACTGGTCTTCTTTGTTGAGCAGTCCAAGCTCAGTTTTGAAGAACGAGAACTTGGACTCGTCCAGCGGCTTGGTGAAAATATCTGCAACTTGCCTGTCTGTGGAGACATACTGTAGATCTATGTCTCCATTCTCCACATGCTCCCGGATGAAATGATAGCGAAGCTCTATGTGCTTGGTCCGGCTGTGGGAGACTGGGTTGTTGGCTATTGCTATGGCGCTGGAAGAGTCACAGAACAGGAGAATGTTCTGGAACTGCATGTTGTAGTCTTCAAACTGATTCTTAATCCATAAGAGCTGTGCACAACAGCTGCCTGCAGAGATGTACTCTGATTCAGCCGTTGAGATGGCTACACAGTTCTGCTTCTTACTGCTCCAGGAAATAAGTCTCCTTCCGAGAAATTGGCAAGTCCCGGAAGTGCTTTTCCTGTCGTCTTTGCTACCTGCAAAATCTGCATCTGAAAAACCAATTAGTTCACTATCATTACTTCTTGGGTACCATAAGCCAAGATTTGGTGTGCCTTTGAGGTATCTCAGGATTCGCTTTGCAGCGATGTAGTGAGATTCCTTAGAGTTCACCTGAAATCTAGCACAAACACATGTTGAGAACATTATATCTGGTCTACTCGCAGTAAGGTAGAGCAAGGACCCAATTATGCTTCTGTACTTGGTTTCATCAAAAGGTTTCCCTTTCTCATCCTTGTCCAGAGACATAGCTGAGGCCATTGGAGTCCTCATAGAGGTTGCATTCTCCATTCCGAATTTCTTAAGTAGCTCTTTGGTGAACTTGGTCTGTGAGATGAAAATCCCATCTTCAGATTGTTTCACCTGAAGCCCTAAGAAATACTTTAGCTCTCCCATACTGCTCATTTCAAACTTCCCTTGCATAAGTTTAGAAAACTTCTTACAGAGGTTGTTATCCGTAGAGGCGAAAATAATATCGTCGACATAGATCTGCACTAGCAAAATCTTCCCTTTTATTTCCCTAAGAAATAATGTTTTGTCTATCTTTCCTCTTGTGAACTTGTTCTCAAGAAGGAAGCTAGACAGAGTCTCATACCGAGCTCGAGGAGCTTGTTTAAGACCATATAGTGCTTTCTGTAATAAATATACATAATTAGGATGGGTTGAATCAACAAAACCTGGCGGTTGCTCTACGTACACTTCTTCCTTTATGTCACCATTCAGGAAGGCGGACTTTACGTCCATCTGATAGACGGTAAAGCCCTTAAGTGCAGCGTAGGCAAGAAATAACCTGATCGCTTCCAGTCTTGCTACTGGAGCATAAGTCTGGTCGAAGTTGATTCCTTCTTCTTGACGATATCCCTTGGCGACAAGTCTGGCCTTATTCTTTACGATTATCCCATCTTCATCCATCTTGTTCCGGTAGACCCATTTTGTCCCAATGACATTCTTACCTTTGGGTCTAGGAACAAGTGTCCAAACCTTGCATCGTTTGAACTGATTCAATTCTTCTTCCATGGCTAGAATCCAGGATGCGTCGGAGTTGGCTTCCTCAAATTTCTTTGGTTCAACCTGTGAGAGAAAACTTAAGTGTAAATTCTCGTTAGTTGTACCTCGACGAGTTCTGACGCCATCCCGAGGATCTCCTATTATTTGGTCAACAGGATGATCCTTCAAGTGTCGGAACTCTAAAGTCCTTGCATCTGGGATCTCATCAGCCACTGGAGTTGCATCTTCAGCTGGGATGTCTTCTTCATCTTGATCATCCTCCTCTCCAATGGTGGTTGTAGAGGGGACCTTGATGAATGTCTCATCTTTATCTTCACTAGGTTCATCCAAGCTAAGTTCTTTCAACTTTGTACCTGCATCTACAATTGGCACACTAGACGAGTTGCTTTGCAACAGACTCGTCTCATCAAATACAAGATGTATCGACTCTTCCACCACCAGAGTTTTTCTATTGAATACTCTATAAGCCTTACTATGGCTACTATATCCTACAAAAGTACCTTCAAAGCTTTTCTCGCTAAACTTGGTAGAGTGATACTTCCCGTTGTTAAGCACGAAGCATTTACAGCCAAAGATTCTAAAGTATGAAATGGTTGGTTGCCTGCCTTTTAGAAGTTCGTAAGGAGTCTTATCATGGTTCTTGTTGATGAGTGCTCGATTTTGCACGTGACAAGCGATGTTGACGGCTTCAGCCCAGAAATACTCCGGAAGTGAGGCATCACTCAACATGGTCCGACAA
The DNA here is from genome assembly GCA_039513925.1 of Platanthera zijinensis. Classification (NCBI taxonomy): domain Eukaryota; kingdom Viridiplantae; phylum Streptophyta; class Magnoliopsida; order Asparagales; family Orchidaceae; genus Platanthera; species Platanthera zijinensis. The sequence goes on from CM077080.1 coordinate 111,090,299, forward strand.
GCCTCTATGAGTGTTCTGTTCCTTCTCTCAGCTACTCCATTTTGCTGTGGAGTGCGAGGCGAGGAAAGCTCATGAAAGATACCTTGACTTTCACAAAATTCTGTCATGGCTCCAGATTTGAATTCCGTTCCATTGTCACTTCTGATTCTGACTACGGAATAGTTGTATTCATTCTGGATTTGCCTCACAAAATTAGTGAAAATACCGAAGGTATCTGACTTTTGTTTCAGAAAGAACACCCACGCAAAGCGCGAGTAATCATCCGCAATAACCAACGTATATTCCTTACCTCCCAAACTTCTAACCTGCAGTGGACCAAACAAGTCCATATGGAGAAGTTGCAAACTTCTATTGGAATCCTTGCCTATTATGCTTTTAAACGAACTTCTTGTTTGCTTGCCTTTGATACAAGCGTGACAAGGACTGTCCATAACGCACTTGACATTAGGTGCATCACGCACTAAGTTTTGAGAGAATAATTTATTAATAGTTTTGAAATTAATATGTGCTAGTCTCTTGTGCCATTGGTCAGCAAGAGATGCACTACTTTTTGCTAACAAACACACTGGTGTCGAAGAGTCTATACAGATAAAATTTAAACGGAAAATATTTCTGCTTCGAGTGCCTGATAAAATAGTTTCCATATTGTTAACCGACTTTATCAAACACTTGTCAGCATGAAATTCAACTACGTATCCTTTGTCGCATAGTTGGCTTATGCTGATGAGATTGTGTTCCAATCCTTCAACATATGCTACATTCGAAAAGGATACGCTACCATTAGAAATCATACCATAGCCTTTAGTGATTCCTCGATCTGAACCTCCAAAGATGACCTTTGGTCCGTTGCAGACTGGGGTGTAATTCTGTAGTAGGCTCCTTGTCCCGGTCATATGCCGAGAGCATCCACTGTCCAAATACCAGATTAGCGTTTTGGTGGCCTTTGGACATACCTGCAATTACAATCATTTAGCCTTAGGAACCCAAACAATTTTGGGTCCTTGGTCTCGAGTTAGAATACTCCCCCTGCGAGTATTAGCCTCATGAGTGGTCACTCTCACGTTGCTAACTTTAGGGGTTGCAGCATTTTCAGGATTGAACCAACAATCACTGGCAAAATGACCAATTCTGCCACAGCACCAACAGTTGAACCTGTTGTATCTTTGCCTTGTGTGGTCCTGCTTGAATTTCTGGAATGAAGGTCCAGCAGGAGCTTTACTCTTGGAGGAGGAGGCTTCATGATGATGGCAGTTACATGAGGTCTTCTCCTTCATAGGCTTTTCTACAATGGGTTTTACTTTTGGTGTCTTTTTGAAATTATGACCATGAGCATAAGGTCCATAGCTTTGAAGCTGAATCTCCTCATAAGGTGCCTTGAAGAAACTCTCGCCAAAGTTACGAGGACGAGTCCAACCTTGGTATCTTGACTTAGGCTTCTCAGGGATCGGCCTAGAAAAGTGTCCGTAGGTGGACTCATAATCGAGTTTGTTCGTGGGAAAGATAACTTTCTTGAACACAACAGGTTCCAAGGGAGCTTTCCCTTTTTCTTCAGCTAGAGCCTTCCGGGCAGCCTTATTCTTTCTCTTGGCCTTGTTTCTCCTAGAGGATTTACTAGAAGAGACAATGTGGCCTAAACCAGCACCCTTGGCCTTAGCAGAGAATTCAGCAACGATTGGAAGAACTGTCTTAGGCTTGGAGAAACTCTCAACAAGCTTCTTTTCAGCCTCGAGTTGTCGTTCCAATTCTTTGATGATTTCCTCTTTACGGTCGATGTGCTTGAGAGCTTTATTGTATCCCTCCATAGCTGTATTGAGGTTCTCCTGAAGAGAGTTAGTCTTATCGACTTCTTCTCTCAAGCTGCTCTCACTAGCTCGTAGAGTATTTATCTCTTTGGCTTGAGTTTTCATTAATCTACGACATTTTTCGTAGGCGGTGAGTAACTCCTTATACTGACCCATGAGCTCAGATTCATCTTCAGAGGAATATCCCTCTTGCTCATTGTCATCATCAGAATCAGAGAGAGGAGTGTGAGATTTTACCTCCCCAGTAAACTGGGGGACTTGTTCATCATCTGAATGAGCCATGATCCCAAAGTAAGCTTCCTCTTCTTCACTCGACTCAGATGAGTCAGAGTCGCTGAGAGTTTTGCTCTTCTTGGCTACTAAGCTTTTCTCTTTCCTGTTCTTATGGTGTGAGGATTTCTTTTCCTCTCTTCTTCCACCCTCTTTCTTTTTGTGAGGGCAATCGGCGATGACGTGACCTGGCTTATTGCAACAATAACAAATGATGTCAGTTGAGATCTGTTTGTTCTGTTTAGAATTATACCTGTCATGGCTGCTTGAGCCTTTCTTCCGATGATCACCGTCATGTTGTGATCTTCTATATGAGGCATCCTTGCCTCTCCATTGCTTCTTCTTGTTCAAGAACTTCTTGAACTGCCTTGAGAGTAGGGAGAACTCTCCATCAGATAGTTCTGAGCCAGATGAGCTAGGCTCAGATGATTCTTCTTCATCAGCCTCAGGAACTGGGGCAGGAGAGCTAGCCTTTATCTTCCTTGAGCTATCTGCCTTTAGAGCGACAGATTTCTCCTTGGATGCAGACCTGCTTGTCTCTTCTTCAGCTTTTCTTGAGTTGATTTGCAGCTCGTAAGACATAAGCTTTCCGAACAGATTCTGCGGGTCCGTCTCAGCTAACCTTCCAAACTCCCGAATGGCACATACCTTATTGTCCCATTCCTTGGTTAGGGATCTTAAGAATTTGTCATTGAGTTCCCCGTTGGTAAAGACACGTCCATAAACTCTTAGCCCATTTACTATCTTGAAGAAGTTCTCAAAAGTGTCAGCTATGACTTCCTTATGACCCTGCCTGAAGGCTTCATATTTCTGGTTCAGTAGGGATCTACGATCATCCCTCACTTCCTCTGTACCTTCCATTAGAGTCACTAGGGATTGCCACATCTCCTTGGCAGATTGGCAATGAATCAGATTTGCAGCATTGAGTCATCGACTGCACTTGCTATGATATTCTTTGCTTTCTTGTCTAGAGAGACAAGTGCAATCTCATCCTTGTCTAAATCCATCAATTTCTTTGGTACCTTTTTGGTTGGATCTATTGTTGATGCGGTCATAGGAACATGGGGACCTTCTTCAACAATCATGAAGATCCGAGGGTCTACAGCTTCCATGAAGAATTTGACCCTTTCCTTCCACATAGGAAAGTTGTTCTTGGTGCAGATAGGGAGCTTGGCAAAATCCTTAGTCTTACTTATGCTTGATACTCAACTTAGAAGGATACGATCAAGGTGTTAACCTTATAACGATCAACCTGCCTCTGATACCAATTGAGAGGTCTAAGTTGTTAGCCTAAATCACCTAGAGGGGGGGAGAATAGGTGAAATACGTGTCAAATGCGGAATTAAAAATTAACACAGCACACATCAAGCAATCACAGACGACAAGAGATTTATAGTGGTTCCCCAACCTTGGGTACGTCCACTTTCTTCACCGATCTAGCAAATCACTAGACTTGGCTACTCCACTATCTCGGATTGAAAACAATCCTACACCTCGGAACCACGTTCCTACAAAACTCGATCCATTTGGATCTACAAAACTCGGAAGAAAGATCATCCTACAAATCTCGGAGAAAAACTCCTACAAAGAAATTTTGGTTTGAGAATAAAAAATCAAACAACAATCTCAGATCTGGATCTTTGACAATCTTCTTCTTTAGGAACTTCGGCTTGATCAGAAAAGGTTGAAGATGACTTGAGAGAGATCCACGAATCTGAAAACTAGAACCACCTCGATCGAGAAGATAGATCTGGAATCTTTGAGGCTCGGCGAGATCGAGTGATTACTTTTGTCTGGATCGCTGGAGAAACAGTCGTTGAAGACGGAGATCGGGGCGATCCAAAGCTTTTTCCGCGAACAACAATGGCGGCGGCGGCGTGAGAATTAGGGTTCACGGAATTTTCTTTTTCTTAAAAAGAATATCTCTGTAATCTTGTTAATTAGTCAATTCTGAAATGACCTATTTATAGGTGGACTCCAACGGTCATAATCTTAATTAAGGATGACACGTGGACCAATCAGAAATGACGAATTCAAAATACTTAAGGTGAATTCGAACTTAGAAAAAATTTTGGAATAGAGAACTGCTATACTCGAGTAAGAGAAGATATACTCGAGTATGGGAATTCAGATACTCGAGTGATAAAGAGGAGTATACTCGAGTATGAGAAGAGAAATTTACTTGAGTGCAAAAAAAACTAACTACTCGAGTATCAGAAAAGATATACTCGAGTATCAGAACGATATACTCGAGTATCAGAAAGATATACTCGAGTGAAAGAAAGATATACTCGATTGAAAGGGGAATTACTCGAGTATCAGAATATGTATCCGGGAAACATTCACTTACTCGAGTATCAAAGTCAATTACTCGAGTATGGAAATACTTACTCGAGTATTAAAATCAATTACTCGAGTATAGAAACACTTACTCGAGTATTAAAAGAAACTAATCGAGTATAACTACTTGAACTTGCAGAGAAGGGAAGAAATGGATCTACTCGAGTATGATACAAGATTTACTCGAGTGATTAAGTTACTTACTCGAGTATGAAAGAGCTACTCGAGTATGACTACTTAACTACTCGAGTATAGATATATCTACACGAGTATTCAGACCCTACTCGAGTAAGTCTAACTGATTACTCGAGTATGTCTCACTAACTACTCGAGTATAACTAACTAGCTACTCGAGTATTAAGTCTGATACTCGAGTATAAGAGAGGGGTTACTCGAGTATTTTGGACTTAGAAAAAAAAAAATTTCAGAGGAAATTAGCTCCAATGCTTCTGTCCATCAATCCAAGTGCATGAATGAGAAGTGTATCCCAATAGAGAGGCTATACATGGGCCAACACTTTGGATCACACAATGAGGGATTACATTGCATAGTCTTGTGTTAGATGACCCATTATAGACTGACATTGGTCTACACTTGGCAATTAGGACCTGCACACATACAACTCAAATACCACATCAAATACATCTTAATTCATCTTAGTTCAAGGTCTGACTTCCTACAAATCTGAGGTATTGTGGAGACAAACCCCAACAGGCTCCTCCATCCAAGATTGGAATCGGGTCCGAATTGGTTATAGATGGAATCGCAGACCTCTCCGATGACTTCCGAAACCTTCTAATTCTCCTTGACACAGCCGGGCTATCGTTCCTGTTATAGACGCCGTGTAAGATCCTATTTTCTGCAGTGGAAGAGTTCTACAAGAATCTGAAGGTCAAGCGAAATGGTACAGTTCTCAAATCCAAGGTCAGTGGAATCAAAATCCGCTTGGACAAAACTTCCTTAACTACTCTGTTAAAGTTGCCAGTGGTGGTTGAGGAAGATGATCTGACTCCTGAAGATTCCGAGAGAACTTGTTTCTTTTGTGGAATAAACCCGTATGAAGCATATTCGTTCCGCCGTGCAGATTACAATTCAGAGGGCAAATTCCTTGTGGATGTGATTGCCAAAGTTCTTCTATGCAAAACCTATTCCCTCAGAGAAATTTCCCAAAAAAATTTTGATGTTATGCAAGCCATAGTATGCCGGAAGAAATTCCAGTTTGGAATGATGATACTGGATAAGATCAAAGAAAGTGTGAAAAAACCCAGCTATGCCAGGATTATCTCCCTCCTCCTCCATGAGATTAATCCTACAGTGTTTGATTTCTCCAAAGGAACTCCCCTCCACCACATGAAGAAAGTATCCATCTCCTCCATCCAAAGATATGAAATCCAACTCAAGAACACTGCCCAAGCCTCCAAAGTCATTATGGATGAAGATGTCCCCAGCCCATAACATGTTGCTGATGACAGGACTCCATCTCCTCCTCTACATCAAGCTACTGACACCCATGGTGCAGTAGTTGAGGGGGAGCCTACCTCATCTAGCTCTCAGATTCTGATTACAGAACTTCCCTCCCAGACAGTTTCCTCCTCCTCCTCCAGAAGATATTCCAATAGATGTACAAACTCCAGCAGATAATCAAGTTTCCTCAAAGATTCAAGTTCAACAAGACTTTCTGTCCACAGCTGTAGAGATTGATAAACTTATTGAAGAACTAAGGCCAGACAGTCCCCTACCTCCAGCATACCTAGTTGTTGGTACTCCTGAGGTTCGAGTACAAGATGAACAGATCCCTCTCAAGGACCCTCTCCATCCTCAGCTCAGTCTCCCATTGAAGAAGCAGAACAACATGATAGTATCATCCTGTCTGATGAAGAGGAGTTATCCCCAGAACCTGTTGAGCCTCCTCTAAGGACATTAGCCTTCAATCTCCCCTCCTTCACAGATCTCCTGAATTCAGTAGAAATCACTCCCACCAAGAGAACTGCTAGCTCAGTGGTTGTGAAAGAAATCCCTCCTTGGGCTTCCTCAGTCTCTCAGCTCCCTCAGGTCTCTACTTCTCCCAGTGCTCCATCTTCTGCTTCCCTCAGCTCCTCAGACATCATCAGTAAGATTGAGAAGCTGCTCCAAGAACAGAGAAATTACTTTGATGAGTCTCTGAAATCAGTTAACAACAAGGTCTCTGCTATTGAAACTGAGATGAGCAGAGACTTTGCAGAAATTCAAGCCAACACTGATGAACTTAAACAACTCTTCAAAATAGGTGGAAAAGCAATAGATCACACCATCACAAGCATGGGTGAAGTCAGAAATCAAGCTGAAACAGTGGCACATAACCAGATTCTGCTAGATCAAAGAGCTGAAGCCAATGTGATGAAAGTTTGTGATGAAGTAGGCACATTCAGAGATGAAGCTATTGAAAAGCTATCTGTAGAAATCAGCAAGGGGGAGAAATCGTGAAAGAACAAGTTGAGAAAATTTCTGCTGAAATCTCTACCAAGTCTAAAGAGACCCTGGATGGATTAGTTAACACCATGAAAGCAGATATTCTAGCCCAGCTACAGTCTGTCAAATTCTAAATTTATGACACTGCAGTTTGGGTACATAATCAGAATTTTCCAGAATTCCAGCTCGACCCCTCCATCATTCCTAAAAGCTTAGATCCTCTTGAGGAACATCCTCCATCTAATGCCCAGGTTCATGCTACCATTCCAGAGGCAGTGCCAGCCTTCTCTCCCAGACCTACTGGAGAGATGTCTGAGCCTCCTCTTTCATATTCTGATGTGTGAAAAGAGGATGTCCCTGCCAGCTCTCAGGGGCACTTTGATCGAGGTACTTCCTCCTCTAGAAGACCTGCTGATCAAGATGGCCCCAGTAAGAAAAGAAAATATGGTGACGGCGCTTCTGCTAGCCGTTCTGCACCTAAGAGAGAGCAAGCTCAAGCCTCAGAGGGCAGATCAGAGTCAGTACATTCAGAAGTTTGGAGTCCAACCTCCAAATCTTTAATCTTCGATACTCTAAAGCTGGTAACTGATTTTGGGGAAAATAAAGACAAATTCTACAGCTACTCAGAATGGAAAGCCTATGATGCATCTCAAATCAAGATCAGATTACATGACAGGCAATGGGGATTCAATAATCCAGCAGCTCCTCCAAGGCCAAAGACTTATTTTCCTAAACCCTTCAGTTATTTGGAAAGGCAAGAGATGAAGAAAGCTAAACATCACAGAGAGAATTACCCCTGAAAGTGTTTTGTGGAACTAGAAAATCTTTCTATTTAATATATCTAATTCTGATTATGGTTCCCTTATTTAATATTATTCTCTGTTTTAGTCATTTTCTATTGCTTGTTGCTATAGATGATCATTTCTTTTCTAGAAATTCATCTTAGTGCAAAGGGTGCTGACTTCTACAAATAGGGGGAGATTGTTGGGAATTGTCTTCACAATACCCCAGATTTGTGGGAAGTCAGACCTGAAACTAAGATGAATTAAGTTGTATTTGATGTTGTGTTTAAGTTGTGCATGCAGGACTCTATTGCCAAGTGTAAACCAATGTCAGTCTATAGTGGGTCATCAAACACAGGACCATACAATGTAATTCCTCAATGTGTGATCCAAGGTGTTGACTCACGTATAGCCTCTCTATTGGGGTACACTTTGTTTCCATGCACTTGGACTACTGGACTCTGGAGTATTGAAGACTTTCTCAGAAGAAATTTTTTCTAAGTCCACATACTCGAGTAGTATCTTCTATATACTCGAGTAAGTGACTTAGTACTCGAGTAGATTGGATTACATACTCGAGTAGTTCTCAAGTTACTCGAGTAAGTGTTCTGATCGTACTCGAGTTGATCTGGACTTCTCATCTCAGAAAGTTTCTAAGTCCATATACTCGAGTAAATCCACTCATATACTCGAGTACCTCTTTTCATTACTCGAGTAGGTGTCTGTGTACTCGAGTAGAGCCTTAGTCATACTCGAGTAGTCTCTTAGTCATACTCGAGTAGGGCTAACTGTTCAGTCTAAATATTTCTAAGTCCACATACTTGAGTAACTTCGCTCATATACTCGAGTAAGTTGCTTAGCACTCGAGTAGATCCTTCTTATACTCGAGTAGACTGGCTTAGCACTCGAGTAGATTTTCTTATACTCGAGTAGTTTGGATTAGTACTCGATTAGATGTTTCTACTTACTCGAGTAATCTGTCTAGAGTAACTCAGGTAGTTCTTCCAAGGCACTCGAGTAGTCATTTCTATTACTCGAGTACATGTTTCTCTTATCTACTCGAGTAGAAGACCATTATACTCGAGTATCTTATCTAACCCGAGTATGTCGGCTCAGAATTCCAGAAATCGTTAAGTCCAGAATTGACGGAGATTTGAAATTAACCTTTTTCTGATTGGTCCATGTGTCAATCTTAATTACGATTATGACCGTTGGAGATAGCCTATAAATAGGTCTTTTTAGATTTGACTAAACATACGCGTTTATAGAGATTATCTTTTAAGAAAGAGAAATTCCCGAAAACCCTAATTTTCTTATCTACCGCCATTACCGTTTTCGGAAGAAGCTCTGGATCGTCTTCTCTCTGCCGCAGCTATCAATCTCTGATTCTCTAGTGATCCAGACTCAAGAAGAATCATTCGATCTCTCCGTGTTTCATCGTCTCTGATTTACTCTCTTGATCGTGGTGATTCCAGATCTCAGAATCGTGGATCTCAGTCAAGTCTTCTTCAACTGTTTCTGTTCAAACCGAAAAGCTCTCAAGAAGAAGATTACGTCAAAGATCCAGATCTGTGATATTCTTGTTTGTAAACTTTATTTAAACAAATTTCATTGTAGGAGATTTTTCTCCGAGTGGTAGGAAGTTTTATCTTCCGAGTGTAGATCCATTTGGGATCGAGTTTTGTAGGAACGTGGTTCCAAGGTGTAGGATTGTTTTTGCAATCCGAGATAGTGGAGTAGCCGAGTTTAGTGATTTGCTAGATCGGTGAGAAAAGTGGATGTACCCAAGATTGGGGAACCACTATAAATCTCTTGTCGTCTGTGTGATTGCTTGATTACGGATCTGTGCTGTGTTATATTTTTTATTCCGCATTTGACATGAAATTCACCTATTCACCCCCTCTAGGTGATTTAGGTTGACAACTTAGCGCTCTCATTAGGACACAAGCTAGTCATTTCTAGCCCTTTATATTTGGAGAAGTTTATTATTACCGCCTCCCCATTAGGCTTACTTCAATGGATGTGGGTAAACGTAGTTGGGGACGAGCATTTTCTGCTGGCTATTCATTATGACATTTTTAAATCAAAATTTAATTCCAAATTTAAAACGAAAACGTTAGGCTCCACCGAAATAATTTTTTAATTTAAAGCACCCGTGCCACCTAACATAGTTCCGTTATTTTCTACTATTAATTCTAATCATGTTGCACATGGGTTCACCCCACATGGTTTTAAGTTAATTAGGCGCATTCTTATCCTTTTAATCCATCAAAATGCGTCCTTTAATTTACTTTCAAGTTTGTGTCAGAAAGTCTCTCACCGTTATGTGATTGATTTGGTTTTGGCTTGTCTCACCCCTGAATGGATGCTCCCAGGCTCCTTATAAATAATAACGAATCGGCTAGTCTATTCTTTACGAATTTTACGAAAGTTTTGTGACATGACATTTCTTTAAAAAGTTTCCATAGATTGGGGCATAACTCCTATTTTCATCGTTACATACTTTACGCTTTATGCTTTTATGCCACTTGAAATTTCTACCTCTCCGTATATATTTTCCACTATGCTTTCTATTGGGTTGGGTGGTGATAGTTTCCTAGGATCGTTCTCCTTCTCGGTGTCCATCAGAGGTATGTTGGTGGATGTTATTGAAATTCTTTTTCCTTCTTTGGCTAATGCGTATGTGAGGTCCCTCCAAGACCACCTTTTGCCATGCAGGTTCTTCCCCGTCGATGACCTTCCAAGTGAGTACACATAGGTATACTCATCAGTGATGAGTATTTTTAAGAGGGGGAGGATTGATGGAGACGACCTACCACGACATGTGGCCAAGGAGCGTCCTCCCTTTGACGATGATGGTGACCTGGTAGATTTGAATAGAGACGTCGGCCCGCAACACTTTGATGACGACGAAAACATGCTTACAAACGACCCTTGGAAGCGTCGCCACAATAGTCGTCCGGAGCGCAAGCCCAATTATTATTTATTAATAATATATATTAATAAATAATAATTGAGTAATAATATATTTTATTAGTTGTTTTATTTCGAAATTATCATTTTTATTTCATGTTTAATTTCATGTTTTATTTGTAACATGGTTATGTTATAAAACCATGGTGTATGTGTTGTTTTATTTCATTTTCATGCTGGGCTTCATGTAGACCTTTTCCATTGATTGTAAAGCCTATATAAAGGCATGTACTCCTTTCTTTTTCTTTAGTGAATGAATGAAAAGAAAGCCTAATTTCAAGATTGAAATCCTCCTCCTTCTTCAAGGCAAATTTTGGCCCCCTCTATTCCTCTTGTTCTTCTTTTGCCGCCGGCCACCCTCCTCCTCCCCTCTCTATCGGCCTCCCTTCTCCTCCCCTTCTCCCTTCATCACTTCTTTACATCCTTGCTACCCGAGCCCTACCTTCTTCTTCCTCCTTCACACAACCGGCCACCTTTCTCCCACAACTAACCCGAGCCACCTCCTAGCAATCCTAGCCGAGCCACCTCCAACAACAACCTCCACAGCCGCCACCTAACTCCTCCCTCACAAGACCCGACCACCAACCAAAACTCCCTCACCCGAACAGCCCTCATCCTCTTAAAACCCGAGCCCCCCTCCACCACCACCAAATCCGAGCCCCACCTTCTCCTCTTCCCCTCCACACAAAATCTCTTTCCTAATCCAAAGTATTCTCTATAATATTCCCCTTATTTACCATATTCAAAATATATCCCCTTCCATAAATTCTCTACCTACCATATTTGAATTATATCATTCCTTAACTATTTCCGATATCCTTCCAACTTTTGTCTCTCATGCCTTATTGGGAAATATTATTTCCATATTCAGAAGATTTCGCCAGGACTTTCCAAATATAGCATGATACGAAGAAGGCGACGAATTTCTCTCTCTCCAGCATATCTTTGGAGGAGCCGTTGAAGAACTATTCTAGTAGAGTGAACCAGATTCATCAAATCCGGTTGGGTAACGAACATTTCCACCTTTATCTGTTTCTCTTCTTTAGATAGATCTTGTTGCATTTGGCAAATTGCGTTGCTTATGTAACGTTTGATTTTTTTGTGGTTAATTTATTTTAGTTATTGTCCTGTTACTTTATTTTCATTTAAGTTCGTGAGGCATGGCGGCCCTCATTTGTATCTTGTTGGGAGAGAACCACCCTTGCCCGAATCTTTTGTTTTCGATGGTTTCTCTTTTGGTACAACACGCTCGACCGAACTGTGTGGGTTCTTTTCGCTTGAGAGGACCTTGGCCTATCGCCTTGATATTATCTTAAGGTGTCTTGCGAACCCCCCCCGTAATATTTAATTAGTAACAATATTAATTGAGTCGTTGCTGCGTTAAATGCTTGAGCGTGACGTGCAGGACATTGGAGAGCGTCATGTTAGTTACGTCGAACACCATAACGCCCAAAAAGGATAAGCCTACATCATGATCACTTCTAATTCTGACCACAGAACTATTCAATTCATTCTGTATTTTTTTTGACAAATGTCTTGAAGACATCAGGAGTTTCAGACTTTTTCCTTAAGAAGAAAACACACGTAAATCTGGAATAGTCATCAACAAGCACAAAGGTGTATACTTTCCTACCTGGACTATGAACTGACATATGACCAAACAAGTCCATATGTAAGAGGTATAAACACCTCATAGAGTCTTTGGTTTCAATGCTTTTTAAGGAAGCTTTGGTCTGCATGCCTTTTTACATGCAAAGCAAATGGTCTCCTTAGTGCATTTAATGTTAGGACCAATCCTAAATAGCTCCTTTCTGAATAGCATGCCAATGGTATTATAGTTCAAATGAGCTAGCCTCTTATGCCATTTGCACAACGTGAGGCTTTCTCATTTGATACTAAGCATATGAGAGAGTCTGAATTTAGATAAAGAAAATTTAAACAGAGCACATTCTCACTCCTAGTGCCTATAAAGATGACCTCTTAATCACTTGACTTATCTATGTGGCACTCATCCTTGTGGAATGAAATGCCATAGCCACGATCACAAAGTTGGCTTATGCTTATAAGGTTGTGTTGCAACCCATCCACATAAGCAACTTTAGTGAATGTGACTAAGCAATTTGAAATCTTACCATAACCTCTGGTAATCCCTTTATCAGCTCCACCAAAGATCACCTTTGGTCAATCCTTCACTGGAATAAACTCCCTCAAATTGCTCATTATTCCAGTCATGTATCTGGAATATCCACTATCCAAGTACTAGATGGGCCTATCTCTGGTGATTGGAAATACCTACAAAATAAAGATTTATTTATCCTTAGGAACCCACATTTTCTTGGGTCCTTGGTGCTTGTTAGCTGAGGATCCATTGAGACCGCTTGGGAATTTCTTAGCTAGGAACACTTTCAATTCATAAGACACTGTGTGATTGAACTAGCAGTACATGGTAAAGTGTCCAATCTTTCCACAATACCAACACTCATATCTGTTGTATCTCCTCTTTGGAGGCACAATATGAACTTTATGCTGACATTCCTTAAAACAGGAATTAGAAGATTTTACAGTTGCATATTGACTGTGGGCAAGTTGGTTGTTTTGCCTCGCTGTCACAACAGTCCTCCTTGGAGGAAACACATTAGGACTAGCTTTCCTATTCACAGATATGCTAAGTTCTCCTGGTACAGACTTCTGGATTTCTTTTCCTTTTGTCTGAGACACAGGCTGTGGAAAAACTTGACCCTTTTGTCCTATCAGCTTTCTTCCTCTTCTTCTCTTAGGTTTTATATAACCAAGACCACTTACAGGAGTTCTTGAGAAGGTATCTATTATGGTGAGCACAGTCTTTGGTTTAGAGAAATGCTGAACAAGTCTTTTCTCATTCTGGAGTTTGAGTTCTAACCCCCTAATGGTTGCATCTCTTTGTTTGAGCAATATGATTTGATCATCAATAATCTTAGTTAGCTTAGCTAACTTTTAACTTTAAAGACCAATCTACTGAGTAGCCATCTCATGATGGTATTTAAGTCCTCTTAGTGATGTAATCTCGATGGCTTGTTCTTTGATTAGCTTTTTGCTCTTTACAAGTGCCTCTAGCAGTTTTCCAAAATCAACTATGAGCTGCTACAGTTAAGTCTCAGAGTTGGACTTATGCGAATCAAAATTTGGGCTACATGAGTCTTAGTCATCCTCAGTCTCATGAACATAAGTTGTAGAACAAATAGATTTGTCAAAGATTACCTCAGCGTTCTGACAGTCAACTGCTTCTAGTTCTTGATTATTAGTCATGAGTGCCATTAAAATGACCTCTATATCATAGTCAGAGTCATCATAGAGTGATGTAGTTGTGGAGTTCTTTCCCTTATATATGATTTCTATTATGAATCCTCTTCACAGGAGAACAATCCAATGTGATCATATTCTTCATCTAATTCAGTTGAATCTAAATAACTATTAGATAAAGTCTTTGACTTCTTTGCCATCAGACACTTTTCTGACTTCTTATCTTTGTAGAACTTATTTTCCTTGGACTTCCTGTTCTCCTTTATCTTTACTGGATAGTCAGCAATGACATGTCCAGGCCTGTTAGAACAATAATAAATAATGTCAGTCTTAACTTATTTGTTCTGGTTTGAATCATACCTGACCACAGAGTTATTTCTGTGTTTGTCTTTGTTTTTGCTGGAACTTGATCCATAGGATATCTTCTTGTTCCATTGCTTCACTCTTCTCATCATCTTCTTGAATTGCCTAGCAAACAATGCCAATTCACCATCTGAAAATTCTTCTGATGAAGAACTAGTCCCAGGACTTACTGTATCTTCACCCCTTCTTGGTGATGGGGGACTTTCTCTTTTATTCTTCTTAGATACGTCTGCTTTGAAAGCCATAGATCTTAACTAATTTGAACTTCTGGCAGATTCATCTTCAGCTTTTCTTGAGTGTAACTATAACTCATGAGACAACAATTTCCCATACAAATCCTTGAGTAACATGCTCCTTAGATTATCCATTTCTCTTGCTACACATATCTTTATGTCTCATTCTTTATTTAGGGATCTCAGAAATTTATCAATGAGCTCATAGTTAGAGAATTGTCTACCATAGTTCCTAAGATCATTGAGTTTTCTAAATAACTTCTCATAACAAAGTTCTATAGAATCTGTCTTCCTTTTCCTAAAATCCTCATACTGTTGATTGAGTAGAGACTTTCTGTCATCACAAACTTCCTCAGTGCCTTGCATATAGACTATTAAAGTATACCACATCTCTTTGAATTTTTTATAGTGGACTAAGTTCTGAAAGTTAGAGTTGTCTATATCACTAACAATTATGTGTTATGCCCTTTTATCCATGATGGCTAAAACCACCTGATCATTGGTCATTTCAGATAGAATTTTGGGAGTTTGCATATTAGCATCTAGGATAGATACTTTCATAGGAATGTATGGTCCTTCTTGAACTGTGACAAAGATTCTTGGGTAAGATTCCTCCATGAATAATCTCACCCTCTGCTTCCAAATAACAAAATTATCCTTTGTACATATAGGAAGCTTCATAGAACTGAGTTCTCTATGAGATTCTAAAGCCATGAGATCTAGTATATATCAACCACTCTTAGGATCTTTTTCTGAATGTTAGGTCTTTCCTTGAATAACCTCCGTCTAATACCACTTGAAAGATAAATCTATGGGTAGTTAATCACCTAGAGGGGGGAGGTGAATAGGTGTCTTTTAAAATCTTTATCACTTATACTTAATAATTCAGCAGATACTTGAAAATAAACAATCACAAATCACAGCACACACAATCACAGAGTACACAAAAGCTTTAAAGTGGTTCCCCTATCTAGGGTACATCCACTTTCCCCCCTTCTTCCTCAATAACAATGTGCTAGATAAGGTTATATCTCCTCCTATTTAACTCAGATCAACAGATCTTACAAACTCAGTTTCTTTGCAGAAACCTACACCTCAGACAAACATGTCCTACCTCAGAGATCCACCCAATCTACTACCTCAGGTCCCTCAAGAATCCTACCTCAAACTACAAAGGTCTTACACCTCTGTGATCCGACACAAATCACTTACCTCAGGTCCCTGAAGAACCCAACCTCAGACTATATAAGTCTTACACCTCAGTGATCCCACACAAATCGCATACCAGAAGTCCCTCAAGAACCCTACATCATCCTTTATAACACAGGCTTATAACTCAGAGAATTAATCTCCTACACACTCAGATATCAAAGATATCTTACAGGTTTAATAGGGAAATAACAAGTATACTTATCTGAGTAAACAAATTCATCAATTCAACAACAACATAGGATTGATTCTTAATGAATAGACTGGATGAAATGAAAATTCATTAGATCTTCAATGTTCTTGATGATGATCGTCATGAATCTTTGAAGAACTTGTTGAATAGATCCAACTTAATCATCTGATCGACTTATTGAAAGGATCAGAAGACTTTCTTGAAGACATGTGTCTTCCTTCTTCTTAGAGTTATCACCTTTCTCTGATTTAGGAGAAATCATAATGAGTGAATTGATCGATTGATTCATTCATACTATTCTGTGTAGACGACCCATCTATTTATAGCTTTCACTGTTTGCTGGCTTCTGATTGATGACATCATCATATGCTATCAGACTTCAAGTTTTTCTTCAAACGGATTCTGATGAGATGTCAAGTCATTGTAGCTTATATGACACTTCTAACTTATCTTGACACTCAGCTGTGTTGATTCTATACAACTTCAGGATCATAAGTGTCGAGAAGTCCGAGGTGTCTCGACACAATAATATTTAGTGTTCTTAGACTATAAACTGCAACGTATCGAGACATCTGCTTTAAATCTTCACTGTGTCATGACTGTTGAATTATCTCGACACTATAGTCTGTTGGGTGTCGACATCTTTAAGTCTGCACTTTAGTTCATTGTTGTGTCGAGACAGTTGTATTGTCTCGACATTACTGTCCTGAGCTTTAAGGTGTCGAGATATCTGACTTGTCTCGACACTGCTGACTTGATCTTCAAGGTATCGAGATAACTGAATTGTCTTGACACTGCTGTCTAAACTATCGAGTGAAGTGTTGTGTCTTGACACTGCTATCTTTTATCTTTCTGATCTCGAAACTTCTCCTACAAACGTGTCAATATAGTTGTGAAGTGTGTCGACACTTTTATACTAAGTTATTTCTTCTGCGCTGCAACTTGGTGGGCTTTGACTGTCCTGATTTCACTCATAATTATTAGCTTATGGTGTTGAGTGAACTGGATTCACTCAATTCCTATGGACTTAGTCAATTTTCTTCAACAACTTCCTTGATATTTGGCGTTGAGTGAGCTTGCTTCACTCAATGACTGTGGACTTAGGCAATTTACTACCTTTATAGTCAGCTTCTTTAAGTCCTTTTTTCAATGTCACTTGGACCACCTATCCAATCAAAATGACATAGATTTAGCTGCATGCATGAATTGAAACATACATCAAATACAACTATCGTATATCATTGAGTTGAAAGGGCTTCTTCAAATCAAGTACATTATTTCCAATGTACCCAACACTCTGTAACCCCTAGTGTCATGGCTTTGTACTCTGCCTCTATTGTCGACCTAGCCACTTCTGACTTTTTCTTGCTCCTCTATGAGATCAGGTTGCCTCCCACAAATTTGTAATAGACTGAAGTGGACCACCTATCATCTGCACAGCTTGCTCAGTCAGAGTCATAATTGACCTCAATCTTTACTTGTCCACTCCTTCTGAAGATCAACCCCTTCCAAGGAGCACTCTTCAAGTATTGCAAAATCGGGTACACCGCATCCATATGACCCTTGTTTGGGTCATGCATGTAGCGACTCACCATGTTCATAGAAAAGGAGATGTCTGGGTGAGTGTAGCTCAAGTAAATCAACCTTCCATATAGCCTTTGATAAATCTTATGATCTACTGGTTCCCCGATCTCTGTGCCCAGTTTACACATCTGATCAATTTGCATCGCAGAAAGTTTGCACCCCCAACAACACAGTTTTAGAGAGGAGATATAATGTGTATTTCCTTTGGGAAGGGATTATCCCCTCTACCTCATAAGCGATTAAGACCCCAAGGAAGTACTTAAGAAGCCCAGATCCTTCACCTCTAACTCCTAGCCTAGAGCCTCCTTAAGGCGGCCAATCTCCTACACATCATCCCTTGTAATGATCATATCATCTGCATATACTGCAAGAATGGTGATGTGACCCTCACTCTGCCTGGAAAATACTATATGATCTGTATTGATCTGATGATATCCCATTCCAAACATCACTTTACTCAACCTGTCGAACCATGTGTGGTGTGACTGCTTCAGACCATAGAGAGATTTCTTCAACCTACAGACTCTGCCTTCGATCTTAGTTGTGCTAAACCATGGTGGTATCTCCATGTACACCTCCTCTACTAGATCTTTGTGAAGAAATGCATTATTCTCATCTAATTAGTGTAACATCCATCCACTATTCATCGTCAGGCTAATCAGAGTCCTAACAATTCTCATCTTTATAACAGGTTTAAATGTCTCATCATAGTCAAAGTCATAGGTATAGATGTACCCCTTGACAACCAATTTTGTAGAGATCGACCTGTCCATCTAGGTTTTGCTTTATAGTGAACTCCCACTTACACCCAATGACCTTCTATTCTTTTAGCGGCCATGGCAGCTCCTAGGCTTTATTCTTCTAAAGAGCCTTCATCTCTTCCTTTAATGGTTCTTTCCCTTTCGGATCGTCTTAAGCAACCTACCAATTTTTAGGTACAATAATACGATCAAAAGATGCAATGAATTCTTCGTGAGTAGAGGAGATCTAATCATAAGATGTAAAGGACATAAGGTCCCAATTGTATATATTAGGAGGATTTCCCACATTTCTACGAGTAGCCCTCTATAATGGTAGAGTGGGAGTAGGGAAGGGGAAAGGATATCACTAGAGGTTCTTGGTGATGTAGGTGTTCCAGGAGTAGGTAGCGACATATCCAAGGGACTAGGAGTTAGAATGGGCACAAACACTGGATTTAATACTGCTGCCATTGGGTCTGTCACTATTTTCAACTTCCTCCTCCTATTATATGTCGGTAACTCCCCCTGAGCCACAGGTCTCACATCTTGCCTATCCTTCTCTTAATGTTCATCGCTCTCCTGTTACTCCTCAACAAATCCTTCCTTCCATACTCCCAGATATGTCACCAACCATTCTCTTTCTAGCCTCATACTTTTAGTATCTAACAAGTCTAATGCAGGTAGGGTTCCCTCGTGTTGATAGTATTGTTCTAGCTCTCTATGGTGAATATCCAAGCTCACAAACCATCTTTTCTCCACTGGACTCTGCACATATATCCATTCTGAGCATGAGAGTAGCCCACAAACACACTTCACTTCCCTTACATCAAGCTTAACAACACCTTGCATGTTGTCTTTTACGAAGAACACACATCCAAATACCTTCAAAGGAAGTATCCCACATTATGTTCCTGCAATTGTTGACATGGATACTTCTACCCTAAAACCTTTAAAGGCATTCTGTTGATCAGTTGCAATGTTGTTAATATCGCATATCCCCCATAGAGTCTGAGGAAAAATCATGTTAAGCATCATACTCCTTTCCACCTTTAGGAGGTGTCTGTTTTTTCCTTTCCGCCACTCCGTTCTGTGCTGGTGTGTAGGCATAGGTGGTCTGGTGCAGTATCCTATGGGCTGATAAGTATTCCTCTATTGGCTTGTTAGTGTATTATGTTCCATTATCCGATCTTAGTACCTTAATCACTGTAGTGCATTGTATCTAAACAAGCTTATGGAGATTTCAGAAGCAGCTAAGTACCTCACTCTTAGTTTTCATCAAATATAGCCAAGTAACACGAGATATATAATAAATAAAAGTTACAAAGTACTTATAACCATTCAAAAACTTACAGTACAAGGTCCCCATACATTGAAATGAATAACATCAAAATAGAAGAGCTTCTTCGGCTTATACTAGCATATGAACTCCTAGTAAGTTTACCTAAATCAAAACATCACACAATAATTTTGTTTTATTTTTTTTTTCAAAAATAGTAGGAAACAATCTAGCTACAGTGCTAAAGAAGGGGTACCCTAACTGCCTGTGATGGAGCATCAGCATATCCATTACAATTATCGACTGTCCTGTAACTATGGTCTTCTCTACCTATGATATAAGAGCCGCATCCAATCCTTTCCAATCTAGATACCACAACTCGTCTTGCCAAGTCTCAGTCCCAAGTATCCTCCTCGTCCCTTTCTCCTGAAAAGTCACCTTGGGAATATCAAAAGAAATAACACATCTCATATGAATAATCATGGAACTAATGGATAAGAGACTAACTGGAAAAGAAGGAGCATGTAAAACATTGGATAGTTGACTGAACCTAAATAATTAATAGTACCCATATTGACCATTGGCTGGAATGCATCGTCTGCCATCTGGATGTTATCATTAGTAGCTAGATGAGTGTAGGAGGAGAACTCGCCTGCATTTCCTGTTTTGCGACGTAATGCGCCTGCATCAATAATCCAATCTGATGCCCTAAAGGAGAATATGGATGTAAGAGCGCGAGATCCATCAATTGGGTGGGAATACATAGGACCCCCCAACACCATCTCTGCTTCACTTGCTCGTGTTTTTCCTTTTGATACCCCCCATAATGCTAAGTAGGGTCTTTTCCTCCTTTGTATAGATAATACCAACTTCCTCAGCACACTCAGTCATGCCCAAATTTTCCTGGTAGCTTCCTATGCCAACTCAAGTACGACTACATCCCCTACCACATCCCCATCCACAACCCAAATCTCTCTCTTTAGGCGGCTTGGGGCTTGCTTGCCTCAGATGGCTCACCTCGCAACAACTGTAACACCGTTAGGTTTCTTCCGTCTATCCTGTAACATCAGGGGTAGCAACCGCTATTGCTGACTTCACAGTTATGGAACCTCCTGTCCCTACCTAAATTTTAAGACATGTCTCCTCCTGAATCATAACTGAGATAGCCTCACTGAGTGTGGGAATCTTCACACCAGAGAAAAGTATGGCTCTCCATTGATTGAACATTTCATCTAACCCCTTCAGGAACATCATCCTCCTCTCCTCCACGATGATCTTGGAAGCCCAACACTATTAATCGCTGTAACACATCCTGCCAGAGGCATGAAATTAATCCACCCATAGCTATTCCAACTGGGGGGCGTACTCCTGCACTCTTTTCACTCCCTGGGTTATGTCATCAATTTCTCCCTTCACCTGGAAGACCCGTAGAGTGTTCCTCATGCCGTCAAATATGTTCTTTATCTCATCCCAAACCTCTATGACCGTCTCAAGGCAATTTACCATTGAGGCAATTGTTGGGATAACCAAGCTGAGAAGCCACGTAAACACCATCATGTGGGCCAACTTCCACTCATCTCCAACTAAGTTCTCTGATTTACTCAACGCCCCTATCAGGAATCACCCAACCTATTTTACTATAAGGATTTTGTTCATACCGTGTTACCAACTTGGTTAGGTCGTTGATGCGTCAAGCTTCAAATCAAATCAATGGAATTTCCAATTTCATTGACTGTTGCGATGAACCCAACACCCTCAATAATGTGGCCAACTCATCTTGCCCCAATGTATTGAAGAAATATTCCATCGTTCCTTCCTTCGATGCTAGGGAACAGCTTCCTCGCCGATCAACGCAACCCGTTTGGTACCACTCGATTCCTCCTCCTACCTGGATCCAATCACCACATCCTCAGATATGTTAGAATGTGGAGGTTTTGTTACTAAAGACCCGCTGAAGACATACTAGAGGAGGCAAACACTCGATACGGCTGCAGGAGGGGCAATCCCACAACCTTAGAGGTAGAGGCCCTCCGTCGAGCATAAATATGGAAGCCTAAAAGCAACCAGTACATATCTGGAAGAAATAAAAAGGGTTCCTGACACCCTAAAAGCAAAAAATCCTACGTTGAAACATCACATAGAGCCGACTGTAGGGTTCCTCCATTGAAGACACAATATAGTGTTTGCGGCGGGGTTCCTCCGTCGAATTCCCGCTAAAATCACGACGGAAGCGGTCGCTGGAGTAGTTGGGTGGAAAGTACTGAGCGAGCCAAAGTAGCGAAAGCGGCGCTATCGTAATTTTTTCCTCTCCCCCATGGTTTTGATACCAAGTTTAATAAATGAACCGTATTTTTCATTAGGGCACAAGCATTTCTATTTACAACCTAAATAATACTCTTAATATTACAACACTACCACAAGATACCATGATACACTAAGAAAAGCTAAGGGATATAAAATGTTCTATCTTGTAGTAGCTCGTTCACCTCTCACCCATAATTCTCACATTTTCCTTGATTCACATCTTTCTTGAAGAAAATGACTGTATAAGCAGACCGCATGAAGAACATAATCTATCTAATGAACGTAACCTTCTTCATTTATCTCATCTTTCAACTAGTCCAATCCAAGACTCTAAATAGAGCTTCTTTATGGGGTTTCCAATTTCATTCCATCATCCCCAACCGGCCCTGCGCCATCAGGCAGAACTAACTCTTTCTAAAAGACTGATAGGGGGTCTTGTAATCCCTCAGATCACCCGCCATTAGTGGATAGAAAAAAGATTCCTAATCTGATGACCTTCATTCACCATCCTTGGATGCTCCAGCATATACAAACCTTTTGAATTGTTTTTTCTAGAAAGAGTAATAAGATTCTTTTCTTTGACGTGGAGGACTTGGCAGTTATTTTCTTTTTTTTCATCCTCTTACTTTACTATGGAGTCTCCAACGTGAGTCTGCGTTCGTTGGTTGATAAGCTGTGAGTTGGTATTTAATTTAGGGCTTCTTATTTCCTTTCACTTTTCCCAACGAGGTGGAGGGCCATCACTGAAAGTCACCTATCTCCATAGTTCTGAGGCATGAATTAGGTAGTAGGTGTTCTTGGACCTGCTTTCTTTTAATCGCTTCCTCTAGTGAAAGAGTGAATTCAGGAGTTTCAAATAGTCTAAAAGGAAGGTAAACACCTTTATCAAGCTTTATTCTCTTCTTCCTCTAGAAAGAAATCCCCTTCTCTATAGTAGCATTCTTTTGCGAGTCAGTCACTCTTTGGAAAGCTCCTACCTTTGGACCAAATGATGAAAGCTAGGTGTTTTTATTTTGTAAAAAAGAAGTATAAGTAGTGTAATGTCGAATTAGGATAGGAGGAAGAACATCATATTATAGAGATGAGAGCGCATTGTCTAGTCTACCCTCAATTCAAAGTTAAAGATAACGCTCTCTCAACTCCCCCTCAAGCTTTTGATATCTCTATATTTTATGCTTGGATGCAATGTGTCCCAATAGCTTGAGTCAAGATGTTAGCCAACTGGTCTTTAGACGGATCTTTCGTGGCTATCAACAAAATACCCTTTCCTAAGAATCTAATAAGAAGGTAATGCGACATTATTCGCTCATGGAAAACTGGATTAGAGGAAATATGATTTTGTGTTTGATTTGTACAGAACATTCTTGTAGGATGAGCTAGCCAGATCTCAATCAGGTATTTAACTATCTTAGAGAAAGTATATTCTTGACCCGCAACATGAGACAGGGATGTTGGGACCCAAGCCAGTCGATGTACCTATGGATCTTCATACTAAACTAATATCTTTCGACATTCTCCCTACCCTTTTCTTTGCTTTTCATCATTTCCTTAGCGCAAGTACTAAGAGATTATAATTCCTTTCACTTTAGCTTTGAACTGAGATCCTTCATAGTGAGTGTACTTAGTAGATCCCATCCTGTAAGCTACATGAGTGAGATTTTCTCCACTATACTTTCACCTAGCATGAAGATCGATCCCTTCCAATTGTCATCTTGTCATTGTCTTCAATTCAGTTGACAAGTTTGTTGTCAGGAAAAATGCATATAGCATATATGCATTTACCCTCATTACATTAAATCTTTCCTTGGGAAGTACTAGTATTGGTGCGGTATAATGCTAAGGTCACTAGTATTAGTAGTTCTAGGACAAATAGGCTTGTTATCAATAGATACCACCCTAGAAGTTTATATCGATATCAGAAAGTTATCGACTTATACCAGTGAAATCATGCTTGAAAAATGAAGTTCAAGCAAGAAAGTGGTTCATATAAGGAACTTTATTATTTCTGATTGGTTACCCTACCCACTATAAATAGATAAGTCGATAGGGAATGAGCTCATAGTCCTGGCTTCGGCACAAGGTGGAATGAATCTTTTATGGAGATCTGCTATTATGTTATAAGCCTGATGTATGGATTTCTTTCAAACCTTTTTTCTCAAATCCTTCCAAGTCAAAGTCAAAATAACACTTAGAATAAGAAGTCTTCTCACAGCCTAGAAACCTGAAAGTCTTTGTTTCAAGAGTATTTAAACACCTAGAGGGGGGTGAATAGGTTTTTAAGTCTTTTAATGACTAGCTTTTACATTGGTGAGTTGTGTGATTGAATTTTAGTTAGCTTTCAAAAATTAACACAAGCACACCAGTTTTTATAGTGGTTACCCAAGGTATGGGTACATCCACTTTTCCTCCTACCTTTCTACCCGAGTGTTAAATAAGGCAATCTTCACCTAAACTCAGCTCAATGAGCTTATAACACATATCCCTCAGGATCTCTCAGACTTCCTCCAAGTCCTACCTCACGCCTTAGCCCTATACCCTAAGAGTAAACCTTACTTCTACAGATCTGTGATCCTCAAGATGACCTACCTCAGGCTTATCAAAAATCCCTATAACTAAGGATAAAAGGTTCGCCCTACACATAGAGATATTATCTCCTATAACTTAGATCTGACTCAGATCTTACCTCAAGCACACATACCATACCTTAGATTCTCAGCAGAATCCAATGGCTCAGCCTTTCTATTTAAGGCTTACAACTCAGATCAAGATTGATCCTACAGGAAGAGATAGTTGTTGATGATGATGGACTCTAGAGAAAGTGTCCTCTTAGCCTTATCTTTGGACTTAGAGAACTCAGCCCTAACTTCTTCACATCACTAAGGTAGTAGAACTTCAGGATGGTTCTGCTTGTGCTAGGAAGATACTCAAAAAATAACATTTCTAAACTTGCCGATGAATACAAAATGAGATTTATGTTCTTTATTTCTTTAATATCCAACCTTGTCTATAGTTTTCAAACTTACTATTGATCACTAGTTGTAGAACTCTTCTTCTTAGTTTCCAGGAAGAAGATGACAAAAAAGCTCATTTTAATTTTTTAGAATTGTCCTTTTATTTCTCGTAAGTCCAACGACTCTATGCGCAGTGTGGTCCAGCCGGAATTGGAAACTGCAGCACATCTTTTGGATTAATTGCTGTACTCAAGGCAAGCGATACCTTTTGTCATCTATTGTGCCATTCCCTCAACATTTGAATTTTTGATGATTTTATTATGACTCAGCATCTGTAGACTTGGCAAATTTCAAATAATATTCATAGGGGTTGAGTGAAGCCTTGTCACTCAACGTAGAAACACTTAGCAGATTTCTGTACCTTGAGGCATTGAGTGAATCTAAAAACTCAACGCTTTTATACTTAATCTCAAATCCAATCGAGTAGGCTTTGAGTGAACTGGTTTCACTCAATGCTTCTGTCCTTAGACAGATTCCTTAGATTGCAACACATATGATTTGACTTCATGGAGTTCTGTCATGCTTTTGCCTTTTGGCATTGAGCAAACTGTCTTCACTCGACGCTTATGAACTTAGACAGATTTCATGTCAGCACCTCTAAGGCTTTAACTGCTTGAGCTTCTGTCAACACTTTTAGCCTCTTAGCATAGAGTGAATTGCCTTCACTCAATGCTTCTGTTCTTAGCCAGAATTCTTGATAGCAATACTAAGGCTTTGACTGCTTGAGCTACTATCAATTCCTTAAGCCTTTTGGCATTGAGTGAACTGTCTTCACTCAATGCTTGTGGACTTAGCAAGATTTCTGCTTTGCCAGCATCTGTTTTGAGTCCATCTGTCATTGTGACTTGAATACCTGTCAAATAAGTGCAACAGAAAACAACCTGCATACATTGATCTTAGAGCATGCATCAGATAAAATCATGTGTATACCATTATCCTATGGGCCTTCTTCAAATCTAGGACATTGTGTTCAATAGACCCAACATAACGTTTCGTTGATTCTTCCATTCTGGGCACTGATTTTGAGTTTCTCGCTCATTACATATCCTCGTCAATCTGTGTTTGAGCTTCTAGTCTTAAAATTCTATTCAACTCAATATCTTGTCTTTACTTGAATATACTATTTATACTTATATTGAAATTTGAGTGACATGACAAAAATTATTCTTCTCATCCCTCTATAACCATTATCTTCCTTAGTGTCTTTTCTTTGTATATCTCGATCATCCTTTTTTATAGTACAATCAGTGACGATATTTTTCTTTTCTTGGAAAGGAAAGAAGAAAGGTGCACTAAGAAGATCTTCTCTGTGAGTAAGTGTCTTGATTTTGAAGTAGCTACCGCCGTCTTTTTGCTTCAATTCCATTTTGATTGTTCTTCTGTCCTCGGACAGATTCCTAAGTTTTTCACATCAAGGTCTCTCTCACCATGGCTCTTCCACGAGGATCTTTCTTCACTAGGTGCGTAATAGAGTTCTCATTGATGTTCCTGGTCCAGCTCAGTAAATGGTGACACTCGATAACTTTTCTGTTGTCACTATGTCCCCTAAGAAAAGTAAGGATTGGATCGATGTAATGCTTGCTTTAATCTCTCTTCTATGCCCTGCCCATAATTCACACGATGAAAGTTTTCTATAGTCACCGAGAATCAATTGTGTATTTCATATGCCTGATTGGTGTAAAAAAGTAGAGTCTTTCTTACTATACTAGGATCAAAAAGAAGTGGGCAGTTTGGAACACGAAAGTACGCAAAGGATAAGTAATGAACAAGAATCCCACGGGGCAGTCTAAAAAAAGGGGGGTTTTGCATCAAAATTTGCATAAAATGAATCATAAGAAGGGTGGTAGAAATGATTACCCCATGATTCCAATCTAGAGTATGATAATATTGCTTATGAAAAAAACCTATCAAGAACGACGCTACTGCGCCTTTCTGTAAAGATAAGAAGAAAAGGGAAGAAGAATTATTCATTAAAGAATGCCCAATACTTTCTATTTATGACAATGATTTTCTTGAAGGTACTGAACAAAAATCAATTGGAGAAATTCTCATTATCTCATTTGAAAGGTACGTAGCTATTTGTTTGAGGAAAAGTAGGTAACTACTTGTACATGTACATACATAGTATATTCATAGTAGCTCACTGTCTTCTAACTACGAGTAGAATAGGATGATTTTCCATTTTTTCGACTCATCCTATCCTTATCTATGTAATTCTCATCATAGATTTCATACGTCTACTTTCTCATTTCTACGCCTGAAGTCTAGCAAGAAAGTAAGATAGATCACCAATTGTTTATATAGAATGTGTATATAGAACTATAATGAAGAAGAACATGAAATCACCTAGTTGTAACCCTAAACTACCTAGAGGGGGTGAATACGTGAATCCTATGACTAATAGTAGAATAAAACTCTAGTAAAAATAAAGCGTGCAGAACAAGAGAATAAGCACAGAACATACACAAGGATTTCTAGTGGTTCCACATACTGGGTACATCCACTGTCACGCCTCACCCATCTAGCACTTCGGTCTAGACTTGGCTACTTCACAAAAACTTAAATTAATAAAAATCTTATAACTCAGAGTCTTCCACTCCTACAAACTCGGAGAACAACTTCCCCTACACTCGCCCTTCGACAAGGATCTACAAAAACTCGGAAGAATAAACTTTATACAAGATAATAAGAATAACAATGTTTGAAAGAAACTCTTTTTCTCAGATCTGAAATAATAATTCTTCTTTGTTGCTTGAAAGATCCAACTATATTCTTGAAGAAATAGAAGAAGAATCTGAAATTACTGCAAAGATTGGATCTAAGAAGGGACAGATCTCTGATCCAGTATGAATCTGGAATCGTGAGATTGATTGTCACAGCACGCATTTTCCCTGAGGTTAAGAAGTATCAGAGTACGGGAAAACACGCGTTGTGATGCCACGCCCAGCAGGGGATAACTGCTGACGCTCAGGTAACACACTAAGACTTCGAATCACTAGTTTAGAAATAGAAGAAAACTAGTTTATTAAAAGGCCGTATCCCTCGACACAGTGGATCAGCTAGTCCACGATAGGAAAAAAAATATTTGTTTTTTGCGGGAAATACTTTGATTTAGTTGATTTGACATCCTAAATGAGTATAAGGTCCCTCAAGGGACCACTTACAGTATTCATGACTCCTAAGGTAAGTATAATATCTATATATGAAAGATATTTTTTACGCTTAAAGAAGATAGTGCTTTAGTTTTGCAAATATGATATGCATGAGGTAGATATAATAGTTTAGGGTTTTAAAATACCTAACATGCAACCTAGCATAAAACCTTCCCAGAAGCAAGTAAGCAACCCAATGGGCAAAAACAGCAGTTTTAATTCATATCCAGCAAAACAAGTAAGCCACTAGTGGGCATCAACAACCCAACACGAACACACCGGTGAGTGTGCATGTCTATACAGAAAAGAAGAATAACTACCACAACAGGTGAAAGATCTACAACTCAGCTACCCTGGAGGCTACCAGCAAAACCCACTAAAGGAATCAGCGCTCTATCAGCTACAACCTGAACCTGAGGCATTATAGAAAAAATGCCTCAGCAAAGAAATATCCAAAAGAAGAGGAGCACTAGATTATTAATACAGAAGGGTTTACCAACCGACAAAAAAGTGCTAACAGCAAAGAAAGATAAGACAGTAAGAAGAAAGAAAAGTAATTATTGTCAAAAATGACAGTAAGGTAAATCACAACAAGTGTGAGCACAAAAGCTACTGCTCTGCGGAAAGAACCCACCCTGCTGGTAAAGCAGCAGGTTACTAGGAGGAGAAGCCAAAAGCAGGCAAAGGGAGCTAAATAACTTTTGTTGGCAAATGGGGGGGGGTGTAAAAAGGCTGGGGCGGGAGGTAGTGGCACCAACAACCACACATCAGGACCCCAAAAAAATACAAAAGGTGAAACAAAATCGTAAAGGGCCACAGGGGTCCACACCTCAACAAGTTGGGCAAATGGGGGTTAGTGGTTTCCGCGGCTCAGCACACACATTTCACCCTCTAGAGTACAGAAACCACCCCCCAGTCATAGTCCAGAGTCAGCAGCAAAAAGCAAAAAGCACCCAACGGGAAGGAAAAATACTACCTC